>OZ018318.1:168920657-169520657 GCA_963969495.1 Ceratothoa steindachneri
CTCACATTATTCCACACGTAGGTAGTAGCGTCATTCGTCCCTCACATCGGCGGAATAGATCCGCCGACCGGATAATGGAATGCACATAAAGATCAAAATGACAATCATTAGTGATACCGAACGCACCAAATGCCTGATCGTGTTTCAGTGGGGAGTTCCGGGTCATATTGTGCATTTTGACACCAACCAGCTATGGTAGGACCCTTCGTTACCCAAGGAAAGCGGGCACCCAGCTATCCATAGGAGACATTAGTACTTAGTTGACAGGATTCCTGGAGAGAGGAAGCAGTGTTAAAAAGGCGGGAGTGAAATGGTAGCGGTGTTGTAATTGGCCTGTGCATGATGATGCACGTGGAGCTACTTACCCATGGAGAGCTGAGTATCATCGTTTCGACCCAATGGGCGGCCATCTCGTTACGCCGCTGAAAGTTTTACATTTCACTCACTGGGGTCGAGCCTCGTGCTCTGATATAAAAAATATAAAACCGCATCCACCAGGCTGGTGACAGCTCCTATCCTCGTAGGTTGAGCAATCCATATTTGACGATGTGCATCCAACAAACTTAAGTTAAGAACTAAGTTCATATAGAATAAATGAGTACGCTGTAGGCTATTCTCTATAGACAGCTCTTGAGGGATCCATTTGTCAGCATGTGAAACGTCCTCAAACTCTTCAATTCTAACAGCCGAGTGTAACGGCCGAGTCTAACAACAAAGTCCAACAACCAAGCCCAACATCCGAGCCCAACATCCGAGCCCAACATCCGAGCCCAACATCCGAGCCCAACATCCGAGCCCAACATCCGAGCCCAACATCCGAGTCCAACAGCAGAGTCCAACAGCAGAGTCCAACAGTAGATTCCAGTGCCTCTGAATCGAATTGCTTAGATGACCCTCTCTTGGCTCCTCTTTTAGGTTGAACTCCCTTTTACTGAAAGGGGAAAAACATATCCTACGTGTCCATAAAGATACTGGATCAACACCATAAATGCTCTGGTTGGAATTTGCTGCTGCACTTGCGTTGACCACTCTCTGAACCTCTTAGAGCATGACATGTCAGGAGTTTGTTCTTTAGTTAGATCAAACAAGAAATCTAGTTGAAAGCGTTTGCCTGAATCATGTTCTTATAATCTGGAAAGAGAAAAAGTATCTTAGCTATGGCAGCATGACTAAGCATCAGATGAAGACATAAATTTGATGAATCTCTTTTAACAATTTTGACTCTAAAATTAGACAGAATCTGTGTCCAACCCTATAGTTGCTTATTAGTGGTGTATGAATCAACTTTGATCTTCATTACAATGTTGAGAATATCAATTAGCGACAATTGGGATTTCCGTCCACTTCTTGGTACAGTTTCCACTGTTGCAGTGTCCCGCTACTGATTCCCTCGGAATGTCAATTCCTGTGCCTTCAATATGTTCTCTATTTTTGACATTCTGAAGAGAGGGGGCACATATTTAGGTTAAGAATGTCCTCAGAAAAGTTGCCTCCTGGGCGTCGAATTTGAATTCGTAGTTTATTCTAGAAAGTTCTAAAGAATGACAGTATGCAAAAAAAACCTGCAATGATTTATTGAACATAAAGTTTAATTTCAACTGTGTGTTTGGTTTTGTATACATCTGATTTTATATATATATATATATATATATATATATATATATATATATATATATATATATATATATATATATATATATATATATATATATATATATATAAAATGAAGTATGTCTGTCTGTCTGTGTGTATGCGTCTATTAATAAAATGCCATATATCAATATAATAAAAATAAAGTCTGCCTGTGTGTGCGTGTGTTTCCATTTATAGGAATAAAAAAAATCCCATTCTAACCTCCTCCCCCTCTCTCCACCATTCCGCCCCCACTCTGCCCCCCTCTGTCCGCCACTCCGCCCCTACTCCGCCCCCCTCTCCCCCCTTTCCCCTTCCTCCCTCCACCCTTTCCCACCTCTACACGAAAATTAAGTCATTTCTTATACATTGAACAGAAAGAAACAGCTCTCTCATCTATACAAAAGTTTAATACAATCTAACTTTCAATATTCATGGTATAATTTTGATAGTTTTTTCAATCAAGTCAACGACGGGTATTTCTGTTAATATTACATATATATATATATATATATATATATATATATATATATATATATATATATATATATATATATATATATATATATATATATATATATTATATGGTATGGTTATGTAGTGGCATTATTACACAACTGCTTTACTTCAGGTCCAGCGGGAGATCCTTTCCTCCTCGAACTGGAAGACTGTGACGGTAAAGAGGCTAACATAAAGAGATAACTTTGGAACAATTTTTGGGGGGGACTGATGGATGAGCTACCCTATAATGTGGTCTCCCAGTTCAAGGACGAAAGGATGTCACACTGGACCTGAAGTAGAGCAGTTGTCTAATAATGCCACTACATTAACCGTACCAATTTGTCTTGGACCGATCTTTTTCCATATATATATATATATATATATATATATATATATATATATATATATATATATATATATATATATATATATATATATATTCATATTAATTGTGATCTCTCTATCTATCTCTCTCTTTCTCTCTCTCTCTCTCTCTCTCTCTGTAATCGAGTCGTGCCTCTTTCCCACATCTGTGGCAATGCTTCGCTTTCAAAATGTGTGTCTGTGTGTGTATGTGTATGTGAAGAATATGCATAGAGGTGGTAGGGCTGTGATCGCCCAGCAAACAATTCCAGTTTGCAAATTGTTATTTAGAGATTTAGAGAATACGATTCCTTTAAGATAAGTTTTCATCTCAGTTTTCACCTTTATTATGACTAAATATCGTTGTGGGCCTGGCTCTGCCCCCTACCCCACTGCAAGAGCTACGGTTCACCACAGACGCTCGACCTTATTTAATTATAGATGTTTGGTGCGATCGCGTCGCTCGATTCGATTGTGGCTTCTCGATTTGGAATTTTCGTGTCTTGGAATGGTCTGTTATTAAGCTGGGCGGCAATTTCTACGATCGCCCCGGGTGACACAAACGCAAGGTGTGCCTCTGATTCTTGGATTAAAATTTAATCAATATCTAATATGGATTTTATACCAATCTACAATTTTTATGGTCCACGCTTAAATTTGAAGTTAATTATGATAAAAAATCATAATATCGATTTCTCTCGCTCACTATTATTTTTATCATAAATTTAGTGTAATTCCCTTCATTGATCGTGTAAAGTAAATGTTACCATGACGTGAGCATATATTTGAAAATTACATGCAGGATTTTCCTTAATTTTGTTCACATAATTAAGATGAATAATCAGACTCCCCTGGAATTCGAAATAACGAATTCAAGCCTGTGAAGCTCGAGCGTTAAGCCACAAGGGACTATGTACAAGAAAAGAAACCCGAACTCTGTTCAGATTCCCAAGGAAAGACTCGGCAAATTAAAAGCCAGAGGGGTTTTACACGTCTCCCCTTCCATACACGGGCAGCGGGCAACATTTAATGCGAGAGGTTCCCGCGTAACACTAAGGCCCTCGGATGAGTTCAACAAGGCATGCCTGGTTGAACCCCCTGTTTCTTACTCGTCCGAAACAGGATCTGTTCACCCCACGCCCTGTTTCATGGAGCCCAGAACATGATCTGTCCGCCACACTCCTTGTTTCATGCTCGTCCGGAACAGGATCTGTCCCACTCCTTGTTTTATGAAATTTTATAATTATTTTCCCCACGATGCCAAAAGAGAGAATAATTCGTTGGTCTGACGTACATTCAAGTCATCTGTCACCCCTCCATATCACCAACCTCAATTCGTGCTATGTTGCCAAATTGTTATTACTCCCTGTAAATATAATATTAGTAATTGATTAGCTATTTTATAATAATTATATAAATTCGCCCTTTTCCAGACTTTATTAAGACCTTGGTAAAGGGGGAAAGTTTCCCCCCCCCTCCCGGGTCAAATTTAAAGCGAAATGCTAACGATGCCGTATCCAGCATGGGTCATCTGTAAAAAAAGTAGTGAAACTAGAAGAATGGTAAAAAAGGTGTGGAAGATATTTATAGACTCTTAGATCCTCTTACAAGCATTGGGGTCAGGAGGGCACAAAATACTCCAAATGTTGGATAATGAAAAGAGAGATGGGGGTGGGGGAGAAAGCAGACATGGTAAAATCAACCTCCCCTACCTGAACTAAGAGGTAGAAGTGATCCCTTTCCTCCGGGCTCCACCAGGGTTGAATGGACAAAAGCTGGTTGGCGACTAGCACCCAGTTAAACACGACCCAAGAAAATACGTCAGGAAAAGGCTTGTAAAATGTGGCGTAAAAAGGATCAAGGGAAATGTCGAGGAGTTCAATCCAGGTAGTCTAAATCTAGTCTGATAATGACAAGGGCACTTTGCCCAGGCGGGCTAAGTGTCACTGTTCTAGGCAACAAGTATAACAGCGTATATAGGGCTTCCCCTTACAGCTAACCTAACCTAACCTAACCTAAAATTTCAGTTAGGTACAAATTTAACCAAGAATTTGGAGGCGGAGTTGCAGGAGGGGGGGGAGGGGATTAATTAATATTGGTTCTACTGGGTCAATTTTATTGTCCATAATGCTATGTGGTGTACAGTAAATTTCGAGGTTTTCATTACAGTTGGTTTTTCTTGAAGATCAATAAACTTGTAACATATCTAAAACTAAAAACCAAAATCCTTTATGAGGGAAACATAGATCCACATGTTTATACTTATTTGACAATGTTATGTCTACACTTAAAGCGCATGTGCGAGGCTAATAGCCCTCGGAAGTCCTTCTTCGGGGGGGTTTACGGCCATTTCTGTGAGACCTTTTTACTCAAAGACGGTTTCGGCAGCTCTTTCAGGATAGATCCAGAAGCCACCTTCATCAAAAGAATTGCCATGAACTTCTGGCCAACTAGGAGAAGCTGTGGGGGCGCGTGTCCCCCCGTTCCCCTTTAGCTGTCCGATTCAAAGATACCACGTTGAGTAGAATTCCCTGCCAACCTACACAGGGTAGAATGCTTTCAAGCTCCTACAACTCCTCGATGGGAGTGAGATGAGGAATGCGTATTTTCCTTCGGATGAGGTGTCCGTTATTAGTTGCATGCGACTCTATATCTCATAGGTCGATCGGTTGGTTCGTCGGTCTCCGTTTTGATTTTTCTTGCGGGGTAATAACATTGTAACTATTTTGCCGATTCT
Source organism: Ceratothoa steindachneri (assembly GCA_963969495.1). Taxonomy (NCBI): domain Eukaryota; kingdom Metazoa; phylum Arthropoda; class Malacostraca; order Isopoda; family Cymothoidae; genus Ceratothoa; species Ceratothoa steindachneri. The sequence goes on from OZ018318.1 coordinate 168,925,891, forward strand.
AACGAAATTTGAAACCCTTATGTTGTTTTACATTCACTTTTGAATAATATAATAGCCAAGGTCTTCTCAAGGTTAGTCCGATAATTATTGAAAGTTTTGAAGGTCGTAAGGTCATAAATCAGCATAAGTGAGAGCACGCGACTTTGGTCAGCAGACCTTGTTTCTGTACTTTTCAATACCTCCGTTCAGAGTGTAGCAGTCCAGTTTCATCCGGATAAGAGGTATCCTCCTGTGTACATAGTTATATTTTCCATCGTATGCCGACTGTAATGAGGCCGAGTTCAGTTGTGTCGTCGTAAAGTTCGCGAAGCTGTTTCGTCTTGGTGATCTGATCAGTAGAAACCAACACTGGAGGGACATCACGGCCAGACCCAATGGCTGTGTCTAGTGAAAATGGTCGAATGGATGTAGATTGATGTCCTTAACCCCTTCCATACGATGACGCTACCGTAGGCGTCATGCCATACCATGTCATAATATGCGATGACGACAATGGGGGGCGTCATTACTTTAATTCTTTCTGTTGGAATGTAGATATGTCGCAATGCTTGTCAGAGGATTCTCTGATGTGACGTCAGTTTTCTTGACCAATCAGAAGCTTACATGTTTTACTGAGGAGTGGCAAGTAGGCTTCAGTTCAGTTGCCGGCGGCGTCCTCTGAGAGGTTTGTTGCAGTTGAAACCTCTTTGTTATTTTTTGTCAATTTGTGATTTATTACCAAACTAATATAAACAAAATATGTCAAGTTAGGAGGGTATCAGTGACAGTGGAAGTGACTATGCACCAGATGAAAGTGATATGGACAATGTTAGTAGCGATTTTTCGGATTTCAGTGATGATAATTTAGATGACACCCGAACCGAGAGAAATGGCTGGAGGGTGAAAACGAGTGATTGATGTGTTTACTGACGCAAGGTCTGAACCAGAGCCTGAATTGGTTCGTAATTTTAGTGGTATCAATCTGACAGCTGGCTTTTCAGACAACATGACTGTTTTAGAGTGTTTAGAAAAGTTTATTACCAATGATGTTATAAAACATATTGTTTCTTGTGTAAATGATAAATAAAGCAAAGGCTTTTTTGTGTGTGAATCCTCAAAGTAATCGAATTGTAAATAGTATTCGGTGGAAAGACGTAACTGAAAGTGACATTTTGACATTTCTTGCACTTTATTTCTATACTGGGATCTGCAAATTTAGCGACATGAATCAGTATTGGGCAAGAATGCCTTACGAAGCGGGCGTTCCTTTTTTCTGTGCCGCTATCATGAGTAGGGACAGGTATATCTCAATTATGAAGTTCCTACGATTTAGTAGAGTAAATGAAGTGAAAAGAAATGTACCTTCTACATGCTTGGATAATTTTCGTAAGATTTTGACTCTAATTTCAATGAATAATGTGGATGCAGGCGAGCATATTTCGATTGATGAAGCTCTAGTTTTATGGAGAGGGCGGCTAGGCTTTCGGCAATTTATAAAAACCAAACGTGCTAGAGTTCCATCACGATATTTGTTATGTGGAACAGTGAACAAAAAATGGAGTGGCTTCAATTATAACTGGAAAGTATACTACGGCAAAGACCGTGAAAACAATCTTTCTTTGCCTGATGTTGATGGAATAAATGAACTTTCATCTAGTGAAAAGTTAGTTGTTCATCTTCTCGACTCTGTGCGTGGACTGGGACGTCATGTAATTGTGGATAACTGGTATGCAAGCACTCGTTTGTCACATTTTGGGGAAACAAAAAATAACAATGCAACAATTCGTGCGAACAGAGGAGTGCCAAAGGAGCTTGCTAATAAGAAATTTGAGCGTTATGAGGCGTCTTTTGTTCGCAAAGGAAATGCTCTGATAGTAAAGTGGGAAGACCGAAGATCAGTGCATGTAATAACTACAAAGTATTCGGCCGGCTTTATTGAAAAGGATAAAACGCATTTTGGCGGAACCAGAAAATTTTACAAAGAGCCTTTATACATTAAAAGGTATAACGAACTCATGGGAGGAGTTGACAAAGCAGACCAACCTCTGGAGCCCTTTGACCCAAGTCGTAAATCGCTTGCATGGTTCAAGAAGCTAGGCCTACACTTCCTGATGCATATGCTGCTAAACAGTTTTCTCGTTTACTAAAATATTGTAAATGAAAAATTTACTTTCAAGTGATATATCATCATGATCGTAAGTTATTGGCAGCAATCCTCGTGCAGGTCGCATGCAAAAGTCCGAAAAAACTGTTCACACTCTCGCTCCAATTGAACCATTTGCCTGGTAGCTCACAAATGCATCCCAAAAAGCGATTTCGAGTGTGTTACCCAAAACGTAAGGAAACAAGGAAGTGCTGCATTGGATGCCCAGAAAATCCAGGCCTATGTAGCGTCGAACACTTCAAAGAATAGCACAAGAAATAAACTTAGTAAGTGATTTTCAATATTTTTCTTATTATTATCATCATCATCTCCACTAACTATAATTTAAGAAGGGAATTTTTTACTATTTGAATAATAATTTCATCTTAGTTTGGTTATGACTTGTTTTTATCAAAGTTATTTCTAATAATTCTTTTATAATATCAAAAAACAAAATGGTGAAGTTCAGAAATAAATATAAGTATCGAAATTTTGTGAATTTTTTAAAACCCAAAGAATTACAAATGGTGAAGTTCAGAAAATTTATTTTTATGTCTTCTTCTATAACTATATTTTGGCAACGTGATATTTTGAAAGGGGTGAAATTTAGTTTTGAGTTCCCTTTTAAAATTATTATAATTGGCGAAGTTCAGAAGATTTATATAAATTTAACCATGGCTGCTTTTTTCGAGATTTAAAATTTTAATCTTAGTAGCGAAGCGCAAGCTGACGAAGCCATTGCCTGGTTATATATATATGTACGGTTTATTACAAAATATATATTTTTTATTTATAATATATATATATATATATATATATATATATATATATATATATTTACTTATAATATATATATTTTATTTAAAACACCAAAAAATCTGATTTTTTGAGATGGGTCAATAAGATCGTTTTTCATTACCGGCAACACGTTTCGCGAGTTGTACGGAAGGGGTTAATGTAGAAGAATTCACGTATCTAAGTCCTAAAACAGCTTCGTTTTCTTCTCTTGAATTGACAATGTGGGCTCCTGATACACATGCAAAGTTTAGATTGGAAGTGATCAATGACCTCCATGGCAGCGTTTCCTTTTAAACTTAATTCTATGCTGGGCCGCTGCCGTTCAAGGTAACATCAAGGTGGTGCTTAGATCGAGCATGGTGCTCCGCATTTAAGGGAACGACTGATATCTCTAACTCATTCAAATAGTTTAAGTCGGAGGATGAGGCCATTGAATTCTTCTCATTCCCGTCATCACCACGGGTTTGTTTTCATTCCTCGAACGTCTGTCGAACGTTTTTCTTTTGGTGTAAGAGTGCAATAACAACCTACCAGAGAAGCGATATGCCTATAAACACTATATTCACGTTTCATGAGAACACACTAAGTGAATTTCGTCGAGTGACGGTCAGATTCCGTTTCAGCTCACCGCTCTTCATGAACGGCACACGTTTCTTCAGTTAATGGGAATATTCCTCTTTGAGATGGGTGGAGGCGTGTTAAAGGTTTTGAGTGGTTCAATTTGGACACCCTACCCGTACTCCAGGAAGGCGGGACCACCGGTTCGGATCCTGTATTCGTGTCGGAGTCCTTCTCAATTGTTTACTCCATATTCTCCAGCCGGGATGCTGCTCAACCAGCATTCCAAGCGTATCGCACATTCGTTGAAGGTGGTGGACTTGTCTTCACCCCCAGAGGTGCCATACCCTTCAATGAGCCGTTTTGGGTCAAAGTATTACGTTCCGCTCTCATTTCTTCCCCAGATACCGCACACACTCCTGGTGATATCTCGTACGGCTATGCTTCGACAAAAATGTGAGCGATGCTGAGTAGAGTTCATTTCACCCTATCTGGTTTTCGCCTAATTTCTCCAACCAACTTTGTGGGCACGCTGATAGAGAAAGTGATGAGTGATAGGTTAGCTTAGTTCCTGGACAGCGGACATAACCTGTCTTTTGTACAGTGCAGCTTCCCTAAGTTTACTTCCATGTAGGATGTTCTGCTTAGGTTTCCCAAGTTGGAGAGAAATAATTTTACCCGGTATAGTTTATGCCCACTTTCTCTAACCACTTGCGTGGGAAAGGTGATGGAGACGTTACCAAATGTTAAGCTAACTTATTCTCTTATGCATAGTGCATTTTCCATAAGTTTCACTCCACATCGGATGTTCTTCTCAGGTTGAGACTAGTATTTGCGAGGCTTCCTTTGTTAAATTTAGCTACGGTATTTTATTTTATTTTGAGAGGCAATGGAACGCCTTCCGAGTTCCTAAGATATCGTTGATTCTACGTTTTGGTCCAGGAAATTTTCTCCGCGACCATTTTTTAAGAGGAGGGTATCCCACAGGAAAGTGTCCTCGGAGTCATTCTCTTTTCCATATGCATCCTTAGTATCACTTCAGTGCTCCTGGAAAATGTCCCTGCCAAGCTCTGTATGGACGACTTTTTGATATTTTGGGGTGTGGTTAGGATGTTTAACTTGAAGCACCAAATTCAACAGGTTCACATTGGTTTTATTTGGCCAAGACTAAGGTCATGTACCTATGCCACCGTCTATTAGACGTGGTTGAGTCGCACCGATATCTTTGTTATTGACCGACGCCTCGCCAGATAGGCGCACAATTATAACGTTTGTTTTTCCGAGACACTCACTATGGAAATATTTCTCTTCTTAGCGTTTAGCATGTAAAGAGTTTATTGAGCCACCTTACTCCTATTTACTCATACTTTGTTCGCTCGAAACTTGACTAGGAACAAGAGATTTACTTTTGTGAACCTGAACGTCTATTACGGACATTAGATTCGATCTACCTCAATGGTCTCCGGTTGGCGAATGTTGCCTTTCAACCGTCCCCTGAAGAGAGCTTTCTTGACGACGTAGGCCACATGCTCCTTGTCATGATGTGATTGTACGCGCGGACTCAGCATTTCCCCAAATCGTTAACGGCTTTTATTTCCTCTGCGGTCAATTTCCACGGTGTAAATCACAACGAGGTACTCCAATCGTGCTTTAAACCTTTTGGTTTAGGTCCATTAAACTCCTTCGGTAGTTGGTATAGCTTTCGAACTTGTAGAGCTGATAGTTTTACCGACCACAACACCTATAAACATTTGATGCCACCCCTCTGATCTTAAAGCTCCTATAGCACCAAGAGTATTGTCACCGTATTTCTTGGAACATTCATCGTGTCACACTAGAGCCGTGCCGGTGTTCAATGATGGCTTCAGGTTCGACTGGGGAATTGACGTTCATACTAACTTCCTCTTGTTTGAAGCCGGCGGGCTCGCCCTAGCATTGTTTCAGTCTTCACGGTCAAGCTAGTTGCAATATGCCACTCTTTCAAGGAGATTACGCACCATGCCTTGTTCGAAGACTACCTTTTGATCTAAAGTAACTCACAGTGCACGATACGTCCCCTTGGTACATTGTAGTCTCCATACCACTTGCTCGTAGTATCAGTGATGCCAAGACTACTGGGAGTTTGGGAAACACCGTAATTATATTCGGTTGGATTCTGGGATATGTAGGATTTGCTGGAGAGGATTGTGCAGATGAGGTGTGTTGGCTGTTTGCATAGAATGAACAACTAAAGTGATGTTTTTTTGCTTTTGCTTTGTTCTGAAGGAGCGAAGCTTGCCTGATAAATCACAATCGCCATCTTCAAACTTTTTAAATCGTGGCTGATATGTAAGAGCCACCACTGCACCTGAATACGCTTCATACGAGGGGCGGTCAATAAGTTTTGCGAATCAGTAGGGCAAAACAGAGGAAGGGTCGTGGCTGTTTGTGGGGTTGTTAGGACAAGTTATGACAAGTCAGGACCTGCAGCCGCACGCTCCTGCCTCATCTATTTAAGAAGCAGTAGCTGATCGCAGATCGTCAGTCGCAAATATTTCAACAATGGAGAAGGTTGAGCACCGCGCAGTGATCAAATTTTTGACCAAGGAAGGCAAGAATGCAAAAGAGATCCATGAACGCATGGTTGCAGTGTACACCGACATCGCCCCTTCCTATGCAACCATTGCTTGCTGGAATAGGGAGTTCCGCCATGGTCGTGAGTCCCTTGAAGATGACCCCCATCCAGGACGACCGTCAGACGTGACCAACGAGGACAATGTGGCCCGTGTGGAGAAGATGATCCTCGAAAATCGACGGGTGAAGGTCAAAGAAATCGAGCGAGAACTTGGAATATCACATGGAAGGGTTATCAACATCATCCACGACAATTTGGCCATGACCAAGGTCTCTGCCCTTTGGGTCCCTAGAAACCTCACGAAACCTCACGCCCCATGATCGACTTCACCCTCGTCAAAGTTCGGAGGAGCTGCTGCTCCTGTACAACCAAGACCCGGCGGGATTCGAGTCACGCACAGTGACAGGTGATGAAACGTGGGTCTATCACTGGGATCCCGAGACCAAACTCGAAAGCATGGCCTGGAAGCACAGGGACTCTCCGACCCCCATCAAGTTCCGGACCCAACCCTCAGCCGGCAAGATCATGGACTCCATCTTCTGGGATTCTGAGGGAGTGTTGATGGTGGACTATGCGCCTCGTGGAAGGACCATCACAGGCCAATATTACGCCGAGGAACTGGCTGGGTTGAAGAAATGCATCCATCAAAAGCGGCGCGGCAAGTTGACACGTGGTGTCCTGCTTCTCCACGACAATGCCCCTGTCCACAAGGCCAGAGTTGCACAAGCTGCCCTGCGCGAGTGCGGATTCGAGGAGCTCAACCATCCTCCCCTACAGTCCAGATCTGGCCTCTAGCGACTACTTTTTATTCCGCCAGCTCAAGGCTGCACTGCGTGGACGCCGGTTTGGGGACGATGAAGATGTCCAGCTCGCCGTCCAGGAGTGGATTGAACAGCAGTCGGGAGATTTCTGGTTGTCGGGAATTCGAAGCCTCAGGGACAAGTGGCGCAAGTGCATTGGAGACGAGGGTAGTTATATTGAAAAATAATAAAACACTTTTCCTCATATCTCGTTTCCTTATATCCGAATTGCAAAACTTATTGACCGCTTCTCGTAAATGTTTCTCATTGCCTCTGTAGCAGTACCTTTCTTTCTAATCTCATACAGTAAACAATGAAGAATATGTTGCTTCATTAACTCATTATGCTCCATTGGGTTAACCTCAGAAATGATTATGAAAGACATACTACGAGACAGAAGAGATTATAAACCCTTTCTAGACATTTTCTTACCATTCGACATTGGTTGTGACGTGGTTGGTTGGCTCATATTTCATAGTGATGAAATAGCAAAGGAACTTTCCGATACCCTAATATATTAAATTGTTGGTGGTTCGTTTGTATGACTGCTGAGGGGGGGGGGACTGAACGTGTCTTTTATCTATTCTCGTGTGCTTTTAATATTCTTGCTAATCTTGTCAGTTTTCTCTTTTTGTTTTTTTTCTTAATTAGCCTGAATAAAGTGTTTATGGACTCTAGGTGGCACTGCCTTCATTAGCGAGCGCCAAAACCCCCCGCTAAAATTAAAAATAAATCGAAGGAGCCGATGAATGGAGGATTTCTAGATTCGCGATCAAAGGCTAGTTCACACCCAACAGAAGAGGGTCAATCTGACAAACGACAAAGTTACATAAGACCCACTAATGAGAATCAATGTGACAAACAATGAAAATAGATTAGACACTACTGGTGAGGGTCAATGTGACAAACAATGAAAATAGTATAGACACCACTGGGTGAGGATCAATGTGACAAATACCAAAGATAGATCAGACTCCAGTGATGATGGTCAAATTGACAAACATCAAAAGGTAGATCAGACCCTACTGGTGCTGACAATATGACAAACACCAAAGCTAAATCTGCCTCTACTCATGATGGTAAATATGACAAACACCAAATCCAGATCAGTTCTCAATGGTGATTGGTAAAGTAACAAACACCAAATCCAGATCAATTCCCACTGGTGATTGGCAAAGTGACAAACACCAAAGCTAGATCTGACCCCTTTCATGATGATCAATGTGACAAATACCATCGCTAGATCAGATCCCACTCATGATGGTCAATGTATCAAACACTAAATTTAGATCAAACCCCACTCATGATGGTCAATGTGACAAACACCAAAGCTAGATCAGACGCTACTGGTGATGGTTAATGTGAAAATATACCATAGCTAATTCAGACCCCATTGGTGATGGTCAATGTGACAAACACCAAAGTTAGATTAGTCCACGCTGGTGATGGTCAATGTTACAAATACCAAAGGGATTAATTTCTTTAGGGATCCTTGAGACTCTTCTTCAGTGCTCATTTGTTAGCTACGTCGCTGTGTCATCAACAACATGGAAGTTTGTATAATCACTTATAAATGCAAAAATTAGGTCGGGCTTAACTTAGAGGATCTAGAAAAAGAGGGAAATTTCCTAGAGATTTTACTGACACTGTGAGATTCCTACTGCATACTTTTATTATTTTTATTTGTTTACGAACCTATTCGCTTTACATTCTGGATTTCTATTTTTGCCCTCAAATTTCTCTGCAATCCGTCTTTTGGGATGCGAAGGATTTCCAAATTTTCTATTGCATCTCCTTTCCCTGCTAATATGAACAAAGTTTCTCCTTCGTTTGCTCTTCCACTAGCTCTGACCAACTTAGAATCGATCCTTTCACGATTATAATAACTAATTATTATTTTTAGTTATTTTGGTCTGTTAAATGAGTCCGACATTCATTTTCAGCGCTAAAATCTAATCATTGACTTAGTTAATTTTCCCAATAAGTCAATACCTACCAGCTACTCGGTACAAAGGATTTACGTTATTTCTTTGTAAATATTATTCCCCTAAATACATATATGGTATTTTATCCGTTGTCTAAGTCGATGTGGGGAGGACAGATCTAACCGCAGTGGTTTCAGAAATCACAAAGCTATGAAGAGTTATAATCTTACCTTAAATATTGTTTTGAGTCACCCAACTAATGATAAGTTCAAATCGAGGCAGCCGCTAGTGTTCTACTTGAGGCAATATAATTACACATCTGCCTCGAAGAATCTGTGAAAAACCTGCATTTCCTAGCGAGCAATATTATGGTTGTGACATATTTTAGGCCTCTTTACCGACAAATGAGAAAATAAATGCAAAATTTACGAAATTTAATGAAACTGAGATCAAAGAAGACAGATTCGTCGGTTCTCAAATTCAGGAGTTCCTATTTGACAATAATTTTCAACCAAAGATGGACAAAGCAGAGTTAGCTGCTTAGTATCTATTTAAGGGGTGTGCAGTGGTCTCTTGGAAAAGCAATGGCATTCCAAGCATGTTGTTTTAGTGGATGAACTTATCAAATGTTACAAATGTCTATGTTGTAAAATGTCACTCAAGCTACATTTTCTGCATTCACATCTTTCATTTTTCCCAGAGAATGCAGGGGGTGTGAGTGATAAACACGGAGAGAGTTCCCACCAAGAGAGCAGAAATGGGGAGTAGGTAAAAAAGAAAAAGGAGTCTAGCCAGGTTAGCATATTTCTGCTGGAATCTGATGCTAGACCAACCAGAGTAACTATTATCACACAAACGAAAAAGAAAATACACATACATAAGAACGAAGATTTATTTTAAATTGACTATTCGGCGTTTCTTTGGAATCTATTTGTGATTGTCACTTCTCTGAATCAATACCTAATAAAAAAGAGACCAATTTCAACGTTTTTATCATTATATTTTAATATTTTGTAACATGAAGGTTAACGAAGCAATTACGTAAATCTGAGACGTGCTAGACATATTGTCAATGGAGGCGTATCTAACCTTTGTGCCGCCCAGGGCGGTCGTAGAATTTGCAGCCCATTTAAGCAACAGACAATTCCAAATATTCCAAATCGAGAGGTCACAATCGAATCGATCGACGCCATTATAGAGAACGTCTATAAGGTCGGGCGTCTGAGGTGAGCGATAGCTACATATAATAATAATGAAATATTTATCTGTATAAAGAAAACGTAAAATACATACGGGACGATATTTGACTAACGCACACTTGGCTTGAATTCATAAAAAAATGTCCCTCCTTCCCACCTCCCGGTTAGCTAATGATTGTCAGATTCAGAATAAGCACAGTTGAAGTGAGAATAAAAAACTTGAACACGACTGTTTTTTTTTTTCCTTCACCCCGAAATTTGTTATACATAACCGATACAACCCCTGCATCCACAAAGAAATTGAGACTCTTTTTCTGAGTTGTTTTTTTGCACCTGTTTTGAATCACCCACAATCTTTTCCACGCCTATGCAGACCCAACAAAGGGTCAAAGATGGAACATTGTTAAAAAAAAAGAAGAAATATACAGTTAGATTTTTCTATTTTTAGTTGTCGTACGTTGAGATTAGATCCCGACCTTTTCGAAATCCTCAGCCCGAGAGAGAGAGGCTTATGAACGGATTAGTCCGCTATGAGCGTGGCTGAAATTATAGATACAGATCAGAGTGCAATTATTTTTTCAGAGTGCAGTTTAGGTTGGCCAACGCTTAGCTATATTGGAAGGTTCTGGGGTAATAGAAACGGGGTACAAAAATATACTTTACTACTATGCAAATCATATATTTGCAAAATTAAAGGGGGTTTTAAGTAAGGAATATAAACATAGGAGATGTACACGAGTCTCGGCTTCAAAGAGTGATTTGGGCGATGTCGACCGCCATATACACAAATGAACAATTGACAGATGGGACGCTCAAAGGACCTTGAACGCACGTGAAGTCCAAATGATGGAGGCTTAAAGGTGGGGGAGGGGGCTTGCACAGGAGAGTTGCGCGCTGCGGTTACCTCAAAGATTTTGTCCAAGGGAGTAATTCTGCCTTGTTAGGGACGGTGCAGAGTGCAAAATAATAGTCTTTTGACGAACAATTATTAAAAGAGATGGACTCAAATCTGTCCTTTGGATTTAGAACACCGAATCGAGAATTTGATGCGTCTCGTTTAGGTAACGGGTACCAAGGAGTACGGGGTTGACTCACGGGAGTTCTAGGAGAATACACGGAGCTTGACGGGTTCTGCAAGGGTTTGGGCAGAACTACAGGGGTGGGAAGATGGGCGGATACTCGTGGGTACTCGCGGACACAGGCGGTTACTGGCGTCCAAGTCTGGCATCGGACGTTTTATAGGGGCGAGACGGAGGGGAATTTCCCCGGGCCTGAAGGGAAAGGGCTCCAGTTAACAGACACTTCGCCGGGCAAGGTGAACTTTGCCCCACTCACACCATCGCGGGATAATCCCCGGCAGGGGGACATTTCGTGCTCTTAAGCACATCTCAGCCTCCCGCGAAGTCGGGCCTTCACCCCATCACGGCCTTAGCGATTTTTCGCCTTCGTTAGCGTGGATTAAAAAGGGTTGCCCAGGTGTGCCATCCCCCTCTCTCATTCTATCTCTCTCTCTCTCTCTCTCTCTCCATTTATCTATCTCTCTCCCTCCTTGAAGGGGGCAGCCGTGCACGTCTTTCCTCTCTCTCTCTGACAATTAGTTTGTTGTTAATATTTGGTTCAGCTGCGATAATAAGTGCGCAATGCTGATCAGTAGAGGTGTAAGGTTCAAAGTCATTGTATTCATCTTGTTCACCACCGAATACAAAGTGAAGAATTCGATCGCTGTGGAATAAGAAGCTCATATCAATGGGGAATAAATATAAGTGGACGTGGAATACTTACATAGATGTGTCGTTTGTATATTTTTTTCTCGGCTTAAATCTTTACACTAACCAATTGGACTAACCAAACAAAAGCACCAGTTGTTTTTATTGTCAGCTGGATCTCTCCAGACCGTTGAAAATGTAGAATGTACCGATTTCATTATACACAATAGATTGGAAGCATACGAGTAGTAGCAAACATTCGGCTGGGAGTTCTTATCATGTTAAATGGTTACACGTTTCACATGAGAATTACATTTTATATGAATGATCTCTTGATCATAAGGTAGTCGGTTTTTGTGATTCAAATACAGCATATAGAACAACAACTATGAATATAAATACATAAGCTATGTAAATATTAGGTTGAGGAGTAAGTTCTTGCGTTTTCTTTAATGCTGTGTTAATTTAAGTTTTGTTAACGTGATTTGTGCACATATTAAGAAAGAATAATAAATAATGAGAGCAAAATTTGCAAAAGTTAGGCTACGTCTCTTAACAGCGTAGACTATTAGGCTTTTGCTTTGCTTAGGCTACGTCTTGAAGTTGAGTAATAAGTCATTGTGGTTTATTTAAAACTTGTGTTAATTTAATTTTTGTTCTGTACCCTCAAAATGGAATGTCAAGTTGAAAGGAAGGCGAATTTTCGACACTTGTTGTTATTCATTTTCAATCGAGGCGGGAACAATGCAAACGCAGCCAAAGCTCGTCACGATATTTGTGCTGTGTACGGAGAAAATGCTTTATCAGAAAGGACAGCTCAATGGTGGTTTTTACGTTTCAAAAACGGCCATTTCAATCTTAATGACGAAGAACGTTCTGGTCGCCCCATTAAGTTGGATGAAGATTGAACGACCTTCTTCATGAAAATCCTCGTCAATCGACTAGAAAATTGGTTGTACAATTGGCATGTGATCAGAAAACTGTAGTGAATCACCTTCATTCGATCGGGAAAGTTAAAAAACTCGGTGCATGGTTTCCGCACGCTTTAAGCGAAAGCAACAAACTTCAACGCTCCACGATTGCCGCAGGTTTGCTTGCTCGTCACAAGGCTACTCGTGGATATAAGGACAGATTTTTTCACCGCATCATCACTGGCGAGGAAAAGTGGTGTGTTTATGTCAACATGAACCATCGAAAACAATGGCTTAGCCCCAATAAAAAAACACTTACGCGATTAAAGCAAGGACTTCATCCACGAAAGACGATGCTGTGTGTGTGGTGGGATTGTGAAGGCATCATTCTTCAGGAGCTCTTTGCGAACAACGAGATGGTCAATGCAGAACTCTACGTTCAACAAATGTATTGACTCGCCGAAGCTATTCGTGAAAAGCGACCTCATCGACGTTATGGAGTCCTTTTGCAACACGACAATGCTTGTCCTCACATTGCCAATATGGCAAAAGACGCCATCCAAACGCTTAATTGGGAAATCCTGCCGCATCCTCCATATTAGCCAGACTTGGCTCCATCAGATTTTCATCTGTTCCGATCGCTCTCCAACAATTTGCGCGGCGTTTCGTTCAATACTGATGTGGAATTAAGAACTTGGCTAGACGAATTCTTCGAGTCAAAATCCAGAGATTCTTATTGCAGAAGCATCTAAAAACTAGTTGAATGTTGGGAAGAAGTAAATAACAACGGGGAATACATTATTGATTAAATTGCATATTGTTATCAATTACAAATGAAGTTTTTCTAAAATTGTTAATGGTAATGAATAAATTTGATAAAACCGCAACAACTTATTCCTCAACCCAATACATTATTGTAAAAATATATATGCAGAAGTCTTGAGTTAAAACAAAAGAAAGATGCCAGTTTTACGGAAATTGAGATTGAAAATTCTTGATGTAATATCTACTTCACTTAATTTAACGCTATATCACATTACAAAAAATATAACTAATGCAGAATTCAAACTATAATTTTCGTAATCTGCCAAATAATATTAAACAGAATGAATAAATTAATTAGGGAAACATTTTCATTTTTGACTAGTGCAATCGCTACAGCCTTTATGAGGATATAGCAGTATGGCGTGTTGGCAGAGCGCCCAAACTTAACAACATGGCTTTTACTCCATTCTTTCTCATAGTATGGATTAATACTGTATACACCCATTTATTTTTCACATTATTATCTTCTTTTTTTATTTTACTCTCCTCCTATTTTTATCACATCCATTTTACTCGAGGCATCTTCACCATCGGCAGCAGCAGCAACAATATATACTACGCTACAGCTGAACAGAAACTTTCCCATAACTTTCCACTAATTCTGGTCCAAGGTTTAAATTTCACATGCAACATCCAGGCACCATATTCAACCATGCAACTACTGACAAGTTTAGAAATTAACTCCGCAAAGAAATTAATGCTCTGCGAGCACTATGGCCCTGAAGATTATATTAATAACCTTACATCGACACCACAAAACTGGCCGTGCTACCAGAAGTGATGGCTCGGCACGTCTGAATTGTTATATAAGAATTAATACTAACATGTGGTGGCCTCATGTCACGGGTCTCTAAAGGGGCTTTGCTAGTGTTCATTTTATAATTCTATGATCAATATTACGAGAGATTGCAATGGACCAAAATGGAAAATTTAGCTCTGTAGTCCTGTTTTCATAATCTCTTCAAAGACGGGTAAATTATATTTAATTGTCAACCAGGATATTTTGCATAACAAAATATGGTTAAAAGGATTTTCTATTGCAACCATTGTTCAATTTATTTCTTTATTTCTTCCTGTACTTTGTATTATATTTGTTCTTCCTTCATGTCTCATTCTTCGGCATTTTTGAGGGAAGTTCAATCAAAATAACAAAATTCTTCCCACCACCAATTTTCTCTAACAATGATGATAGACATTTCCCAGTCGAAAGTTTCATGGCTGATTGTTTATGTCCCCAAAACCTATTACCCTATTCGAGTTATTACCCTTCTTCCAACTCTTCTATTAACTCATCATTTTTAAGTAAGCATCCTTACAAGCGTTTATGTATCCATGAATGGTCACTGACCTAGAAAATTCTAATCTGTAGATGCCAACACTTGACAAACGAATATTTCAATATTCCAGACCCGAGCAACAACAGAACTGGAGACGAAATCCGAACGGGGACAGTTGTCCCATTCGGTCATGATCAGGAAACTCCATTTCGGCGGAGGGAAGCGATGTTTGTTCATCGTTTCTCTGTTTGCTCTCAAGGCAACGTTCACCGGTAAGTACAGCAATAAGCCCATGCTCCATTACTCTTAAACATAGTGCGTACGTAATCCCCCATTCGCACATCTTTTGGTATGTAATTACATGTTAGAAAGAAAATAGCCCTAAGTTTCCGATCTATTCCTACATATAAACTTGTGAGTTCTTGTGTACAAATGCACAAACATTTCTATATGGATGGGGAGGTAGAGGTAGAAACACTGCAATTTAATGTAAGAAGTTTCGAGTCAATGACATGATAAAAGATAACCTTTATATTTTTTCTGTTTTTTCCCTATGAATAATGCATTAAGTAAATAGCTAGAATGGTTTTGACATTGATAACGAAAATCATAATCCTAGAGTAAGGGTTCAATGTATTTCCAGATATATTAAATTACTAGGTGAGGCCGATATACTCGGGACGATGGTGTACAGAAAGAGGACCCTTGCAAATCCTGATCTACAAATAGAGCATTGTCAAGACGCCTTTAAGGTTAGCCCAAGCCTACTGCAACATAAACTAGATGTGATTGGAGGAAGAGAAGCGTCTCAAATCATTGTTATCTGAGATTATTACCCGGATCGTTTCTTAAACGCCGAGAGAAACCCACCTCGATCACATCCGTAGGAGCAGATTTGAAGAGCGGAACACTTCCTCATGTATCGAAAATTTGCGATATCACATCATTGGTTTACAGTACTTCGCTATTGAGGATATACACAAGCGTTTGATTATTTTGCGCAACAATCATACGAGAGTTAATGACAGGATAATCTATCAAGTGAAGTTGTACCTGGCCTATGAACTCCAGCTCGGTGTATGTTCGGAAATATATTACGATCAAACGGCGAAGAATCTCCATACCAGCGTTGAAGAGCACCGTAAAGCCTTCTGAATAAAAGATACCCTTAGGCTGTCGCATCACATTGTCTCATCCACAGTCACGAGATGAATTGGGAGGAGACAAAAGTATGGACTCAGCAAAATCCTAAGAAAGCTATTATATTTATATTAGCATGGTTATTTGGCCACAAATACATAAAGAGACACATTAAGGTCAATCTCTGCCACGACGCAGTACGCCAAACATTATTTTATTAATTGTTTGTTCATTTTCTCTATTCATTTATTTGGTGAATCAGTTTATTGCTTCTATTGAAGCGCCTTCTACTCTCCTTCCCACGACCTTGCCTCCTTTATCAGCCATTAGTTTTACCAGCTTCTTGGTAAAGGAGGAGAGGATATGAAGTAAATAGCTAGAATGGTGTGTGTATAAATAATTAAAATCGTAATCCCATGAGAAAAGGTTCAATTTATCCAATCTTATTTCTGAAAACTTATATTTTAAGGTAATATTTATCAATTTCATTCTTAAATATATTTAGGGTAGTACTTTGAACGACATTCGTAGCTAAGCCACTTCAAGTCTATGCGATTTTATAAGAAAAGAAATTTTGTGCTACCGAAGTATTAAATCTTTTGATTACTAGGTAAGACCGCTATTTCTAGTTTCCGATCAGTTATCGAGCTAAAATCTCAAAATGAACTATTTATATTAGCATCAACTATCTGGCCACGGTTTTAGAGCCAGTCTTCAATCCATATTAGTACGTTACCCCTATTCTGTGCACTTTGGCTTTTCAATTGACAATGCTCTCCCTACGATTTTCCAGCTAGTCTTTAATCCATTTTAGTGCAGTGCATTGCCCCTTATTCTGTGCGATTTTAGCTTTGTAAAGTCTTATACGTGGAACGGCATAAAATCCCCTTTTTAAATCGAGATAAATACATTTACAGCTTGATTTGTTCAAAAGTAGTGATCATTTCGTGAAAAAAATCAAGTAAATTAGTTAAGTATGAGCATTCACATGGAAAGCCATGCTGCGTGTCATTTATTAAGTTATTTCATTCCAGATACTCCATTATCCTATCTCTAATAATGGACCCCGAGGGTTTACCAACGACCAATGTAAAGGAGATGGCACCAAAATTTCCAGGATCAATCTATGCATTTTTTTTTGGGGGGGGGGGGGGGGAATTGGCTTTAGATTTGCCCTTTTGAATTCTTCATAAATTATACACTTGCTAATAGACTTTTGGAAAATTGAAGTGGTTTCAAAAGTTCACTTTCTAATTTTTTTTTAAAAAGTTGGATAGGATAGATTATATTGGGACCCGGCGCTTTGGAAATGATCATTTTCTTAATATAAAAAAAAAATAATTTCATTTTCGGTTATGATAATATTTGAGAGCAGGGTCTTCGTTGAAATTTATTACGTTTTGTGTTGTCCGTTAGTTATTTGTATCGTCTAGTGTCAAACTAATCGCAAAAGGTTCATTTCATGTTTTCCCCACGGGGTCCAAATCGTCACTAAGGACACCTTCGGCATCCTGAAATGTCCTGATGCACTCTTATTGCCTACAATTATTTATATATCTATAAAATTGCTTTGGCTCGTGTTTTGACGACGCTAGTTTCTTTTTTCTGTTCTTATTTTGCTTTTGACAAGTCGACGATAATAAACGTATCAGTTTTGATTTTCCACACTGTTGATGTTCAGAATTTTATACAATCGGTTAAGTTCCCTTATTCAATTTTTAATCTCGCCTTTTATCCACGGCTCTAGGTTTATAACACACTATGTTGTTATTTATAGTGAATAATCAATGCTGAAATTCATGAGGCATTTCTTGGGAACTTCTAACGTTTAAAATTTCATTCCAATTTAAAAAAAATATTGCAGGAGCGGAAATTGTAAAAATTGCAAGATTTAAAGATCATCGAATTGACGGAACTAGCTGCTACAGGTTGAAGACTTTAGCTAATGATGCTCAAGTTTATGGAACTGGTTACCGCCCGTTAAAGAAGATTCTAACTAAGAATTCGAGTCGATATAATTGTCTGCTGTAGTTAGAAGACTTTAATTATTGGTCCTTGAATTGATGGAACTAGCTGCTGCAGGTTGAAGACTTTAGCTAATGTGACTTGAGTTGATGGAACTGGTTGATACAGGTTGAAGACCTTAGCTAATGATCCTCGAATTGACAGGACTAGCTGCTACAGGTTTAAGACTTTAGCTAATGATCCTCGAGTTGTCTGAACTGGCTACTACAGGTTGAAGACTCTAACTAGCAATCCTCGAGTTGATGGAACTAGAGGCCGCTGTTTCAAGCCTTTATCTACGTACAATATGTGGTTACTTTCAAATGACACTTAAACTCTAAGACCATGAAGAACTTAAAAGGAAGAATGGATCATTTTTACTCTCAGCGAATTAAGAAGAAAAGGAAAAAGAACTCATCAATAGTAACCTATATTTAGATTATCCACTTGTTCTTAACCTTGCCTTATCCTCGCCTTACCCTCGCTCCCCAATAGAGATCAATATTTTACTTAAGCCCTTGTATTTAACCTGCTGCCCTAAAACATCCTTCTTTTGCCTCGTCGTGATTTCGCCCCGTGAACGAAGACTCCACACATAACCTCGTTGCAACTATACCTTTTTTTTAATAAAAGTTATAATTTCAAGCTTCGGGGAAAGGAGGTTTGTTGTATAGCCCACTGCGGAACCCGAACTCAAGAGGCATCATTGATTGGGACGGAGTTACATCTTGCGGTTGGGGATATTTATCCTACCTTCTAACATAAAATATTCAACTCATTCGACACACCAATAAAAAATATAACAAAAGCACATACAGGTCAAACGCTAATGTTTAGGTCACAAGAAGACATGCAGAAGTTTTACTTTCTCGCTAAAAACACCCTATCTGAACATCACCACACAAAACAACCTTGATGCAATATTAAAAAAGTCCAAGTACCAATATGACGGAAAAAATCCTTATGGTTGGCATTCCTGACCAATGGCCTCCTCACTCACCTCAGGCAAGACTACGGAGAGGAGGTCATCAAAGACCTCTACTTCAACTGCACCAAACAATGGGCGATTATACCAAGCTCAAAAAAAGAACACTACAAGAAAACGCTGCTAGACGAAGGCATCAAGGTCTGGGGCACCCTCAAATACACCTACAGCATCGAAAATCAACATAACATTAAGCCAAAACATTGCACAATGTAAAGAGATCAAGGAGTGGAAAGCGCTATAGTTAACGCAGCTTTATGCGCAATTTGCTCTCGACCATAGGTGGACTTAGTGTTGTGCAGCTAAACGTACACAGTTAGCACGGTATTCGCCATATCGTCTCCAATTGGGTACTCAACGCATAAAGACCAGCCATCATACTATTAAACTCTACAAGTCTACACCTTTCCAACAACAGACTTTGCATTGCAGGCTACCAGGCATACCTAACCCCACAAGCGTCACATATGCGATCAGCGATCCTAGTTAAACGGTCTATACACCACTCTCTCACGAACACACAAAAAGACTCATTTCTAGCCTGTAAAGTACACGCAAGCTCTTGGCCTGTTCTAGTGGCCTTTCACTACAGCCACATCGAAAACAACTATGTACATATAGACGTCCCACTCCTGGCGAGAAACCAATTACAACCTTCCTCTGTTCTTTGAGGGAGACCTAAACGCTTTTCACACCATCACTAACGATGCGGGAAGGTATCTGTCAGTTCCTTTACAGCGATATCGCTGTGGGGACATCGGCCCGGCCTTCCTTACATTCTATGGGCATCGCTGACTAACCACGCGAGTGGACGTGGTCTTCCGAAATGACCACGCTACACGATTTCACACCCAAATTGCCCCAGGTTCCACATATTATGGTAACATTCCTATATGCATGATTATCTCATCATCGCCTATACTCGCAGAACACCAATCCTAATCACATAGAAGACCGCTGGTATACAATCATAGACACCATATGAACAACTCGCAACCTACACACACCACGATAACCTACATATACTCGCATAAAACACTTCGCGTTCTCCATAAGCACACGAAGACTCATCACGCAATACAACAACAATTACAACAGAGGCCCACGACAACATAACATTATACTCCTACGTGCTTGCATCCAACAATGCGTGCAGCTTGACCGGAACCGCCAGTGGCGCGAGGTGACCCGCATCGCGGAGGACGCTCGCTCCACTCACCTTTCCATCTCCTGGCAGTGCGTATATATAATGTTGGGCACAGAACCACCAAAACACATGAACCTCTAACATAATAACTGTGCACTCAACAATGCTAACGACATCCTCGACGTATTTAGGTCCCATTGAGACAGTGCACACACACACAACCCACCTAAAGCACACACACAAGAGCACTTCCTAGAAGTGCAGGCATGGTGCCGGATCCATGCTAGTAAGAATGGAGGTTCTTGCTAACAACAACTATATCAACTACTTCTATCACCGTCGATGAAACACAACATCAGGTCATAATAATACCCAAACGCGCCCCCGAACCTCCCCATCCCCGGCCTCCCAGCCGCAATAATCCACAACTTTCCTGGAACCATTATTTCTACCCTTTCACACCTACTCAACCATTATTTCTACACTTTCACACTTGCACAAACATTCAAAATCTCACACACAAAAAAACAAAGAGCCAAAACACACAAACAACTACAGACCTATTGCTTTGTTAGAGCACTTAGGTGAAATACTCGACATTATGGACAACAACCGTCTCCGGAATTTTCCGCAGGAGAGGAACTGGTTCCTTCCCTGCCAAAATGGGTTCAGGGGGACCGGTATACTGAAGCGGTTGTGACCATCGTTTATGACACAAACAAAAGGCACGGCAAGCAAAACAAAAGACACTCTCCGTTAGTAAGGGCGTGGAGAAGGCATTAACTAAGGTGTGGCATGAGTGATTCCGTTGTAAACTAGCCAACAACACAGAGATCCCTCTCTGCACTGAAAGGCTCCTCTCGCACTACCTCACAGACCGGAAGTGTCACACCCATTCACACCACACTCAGGAGTACCCCATAATAGCGTACTGGCACCCACACTATACATAATGTACACAAATGACACCCACGCCCACCTGAAAACTAAAGACACACATACACATTATTCTATGCCGATGGCGAGACCATTCTCGTCTGCGACCATGGATCAGACAGGACCGCACGCCAAGCATAAATGATACTGAACGAAAAGTATGATGAAGAGTGGCTCATTGCTACGAATCCTCAGAAGACACATATGACACTTTATGTCGCAAGCGATCATAACATGCACAACATACATATATACGCATTACTGGCAACACTACGCGAAAATAATAAACTAACACCCCTCAACACATACGTCGACACCCGCTTAACGAGAAATTCGCAAGATACTCCACATACACACTACTGCACGAAAGACAATACGTTGCGGTGGCACTAAGACATCCCGCATCCATCGATCACCAACACCATCACCTATCTATGCATAAGTTAACAGTATCATGAATGGCGCATTTCCATGTACGCACGCCTTGACCCCAGTCGAACTAATACCACAAACTACACAACAAAATACCACGCATCGGTGTCTAGCCACCGACCTGTTAACTCTTCCTATTTCCTCTTAAGTTTATTTCCAAACCCTTTCCTTTACGAATACTTGATCTTCTGTAGTCTCCACGGGGATCTCTCTCTCTCTCTCTCTCTCTCTCTCTCTCTCTCTCTCTCTCTCTCTCTCTCTCTCTCTCTCTCTATCTCTCTCTGTTGTTTCTACTGGTATTAAAATTGTATCGTATCGTAAGGAACTAAACATTTGACAAACGGCCCCATACTCTCTTATAAAGGTAGAAACGAGCCAGTAATTGCGCGGGAATGTATTTGACCATCACATAAGTAATGCGGCCTATTTTAGCTCGGAAAAAGTTACCCTTAAAGATGAACCGCGTTCAGGACGTCCAATGGAATTTGGTCAAGATAAAAAAAAAATAATAATAACAGTGGGAGAAGTACCGATTGTAACTTAAATAGTTGACTGAAAAAATTACATTTAATTCATTCCACTGTGAATTGTCATATAAAGGGGATAGGCAAGATTTCTTCACGACCTGTTAGAACTACACATGTAACAAAGAATCAACATAAGTTCATCTCTCTTTTTTCTAGTAAAAGTCCAGCATTAATTAATATGCTATTTTGGACCGTTTATATGCGAAGTGTGAAGTAAAAAAGCACATCATTAATTAATCTGACTTTTAGACCGTTTACATGCCTCGCTTCAAGAAAAATTCCAGCATTAATTAATCTGCTCTTTCGGACTTTTTACATGCAGCGCTTGAAGAAAATTCCAGCATTAATTAATCTGCACTTTTGGACCGTTTACATGTGGCACTTGAAGAAAAAAAAAGCCTAGCATTAATTAATCTGCTCTTTTGGACCGTTTACATGCAGCGCTTGAAGAAACCAGTCGAGTATTAATTAATCTGCTCTTTTGGACCGTTTACATGCATCGCTTGAAGAAAAAGTCCAGCATTAATTAATGTGCTCTTTTAGGCCGTTTACATGCAGCGCTTGAAGAAAAAGTCCAGCATTAATTAATCTGCTCTTTTGGACCGTTTACATGCGGCGCTTGAAGAAAAAAGCCCATCATTAATTAATCTGCTCTTTTGGACTGTTTACTTGCGGCGCTTGAAGAAAAAAAGCCCATCATTAATTAATCTGCTCTTTTGGACCGTTTACATGCATTGCTTATAGAAAAGAGTCCAGGATTAATTAATCTGCTGTTTTAGACTGTTTATATGCATAGCTTGAAGAAAAAGTCAGCATTACTTAATCTGCTCTTTTGGACTGCTTACACGCAGCGCTTGAAGAAAAGGTCCAGCATTAATTAATCTGCTCTTTTGGACCGTTTACATGCATCGCTTAAAGAAAAGAGTCTAGGATTAATTAATCTGCTCTTTTAGACCGCTTACATGCATCGCTCGAAGAAAAAGTCCAGCATTACTTAATCTGCTCTTTTGGACTGTTTACATGCAGCGCTTGAAGAAAAGGTCCAGCATTAATTAATCTGCTCCTTTGGACCGTTTACAAACAGCGCTTGAAGAAAAACTCCAGCATTAATTAATCTGCTCTTTTGGACCGTTTACATGCGGCGCTTGAAGAAAAAAGCCCATCATTAATTAATCTGCTCTTTTGGACTGTTTACTTGCGGCGCTTGAAGAAAAAAAGCCCATCATTAATTAATCTGCTCTTTTGGACCGTTTACATGCATCGCTTAAAGAAAAGAGTCTAGGATTAATTAATCTGCTCTTTTAGACCGTTTACATGCATCGCTCGAAGAAAAAGTCCAGCATTACTTAATCTGCTCTTTTGGACTGTTTACATGCAGCGCTTGAAGAAAAGGTCCAGCATTAATTAATCTGCTCCTTTGGACCGTTTACAAACAGCGCTTGAAGAAAAACTCGAGCATTACTTAATCTACTCTTTTGAACTGTTTACATGCATCGCTTGAAGAAAAAAATCCAGTATTAATTGATCTGCTCTTTTGGACCGTTTATTTGCGGAACTTTAAGAAAAAAAGCACATCATTAATTAATCTAACTTTTAGACCGTTTACATGCAGTGCTTGAAAAAAATGTCCAGCATTAATTAACCTGCTCATTTGGAATGTTTACATGCAGCGCTTGAAGAAAAGTCCAGCATTAATTAATCTGCACTTTTGGACCGTTTACGTGCAGCGCTTATAGAAAAGATTCCAGGATTAATTAATCTGCTCTTTTAGACCGTTTACAAACAGCGCTTGAAGAAAAAGTCCAGCATTACTTAATCTGCTCTTTTGAACTGTTTACATGCAGCGCTTGAAGAAAAGGTCCAGCATTAATTAATCTGCTCTAAGGGATCGTTTACATGCGGCACTTGAAAAAAGCCCATCATTAATTAATCTGCTCTTTTAGACTGTTTACATGCAGCGCTTGAAAAAAACAGACAAGTATTAAATAATCTGCTCTTTTGGCCCGTTTACATGCATCGCTTAAAGATAAAGTCCAGCGTTAATTAATCTGCTCTTTTAGGCCGTTTACATGCAGCACTTGAGGTAAAAAGTCCAGCATTAATTAATCTGCTCTTTTGGACCGTTTACATGCGGCGCTTGGAGAAAAAAGCCCATCATTAATTAATCTGCTTTTTTAGACCGTTTGCATGAAGCGTTTGAAGAAAACAGTCCCGTATTAATTAGTCTGCTCTTTTGGACCGTTTACATGCAGCGCTTGAAGAAAAGGTCCAGCATTAATTAATCTGCTCTTTTGGACCGTTTACATGCGGCGCTTGAAGAAAAAAAGCCCATCGTCAATTAATCTGCTCTTTTAGGCCGTTTACATGCAGCGCTTGAAGAAAACAAACAAGTATTAAATAATATGCTCTTTTGAACCGTTTACATGCATCGCTTGAAGAAAAAATCCAGGATTAATTAATGTGCTCTTTTAGGCCGTTTACATGCAGCGCTTGAGGTAAAAAGTCCAGCATTATTTAATCTGCTCTTTTGGACCGTTTACATGCAGCGCTTGGAGAAAAAGTCCAGCATTAATTAATCTGCTCTTTTGGACTGTTTAAATGCAGCGCTTGAAGAAAAAAACATCATTAATTAATCTGCTATTTTGGACCGTTTACATACAGTGCTTGAAGAAAACAGTCCAGTTTTAATTAATTTGCTCTTTTGGACCGTTTACATGCATCGCTTGAAGAAAAAACCCATCATTAATTAATCTGCTCTTTTGTACCGTTTACATGCAGCGCTTAGTAAAAAGTCCAATATTAAGTAATCTGCTCTTTTGGACTGTTTATATGCAGCGCTTGAAGAAAACAGTCTACTATTAATTAATCTGCTCTTTTGGACCGTTTACATACAGCGCTTGAAGTAAAAAGTCCAGTTTTAATTAATCTGCTCTTTTGGACCGTTTACATGCATCGCTTTAAGAAAAAGTCCAGCATTAATTAATCTGCTCTTTTGGACTGTTTACATGCGGCGCTTGAAGAAAAAACCCATCATTAATTAATCTGCTCTTTTGGACCGTTTACATGCAGCGCTTGAAGAAAAAGCCTAGGATTAATTAATCAATAGAAGAAGAGTCTTCTTTCATAAAGACAACGCGCGACCTCATATCCCAAGAGATACCATACAAAAGGTTTAACAATTTCGAATGGGCAATAATGAGTCATTCACCTTACTCACCCGACTTAACCCCATCAGATTACTATTATTTTCAAGGAGTTCAGCGAATCACCGGAAGAGAATGAAGGTATCAACAACAGAAAAGGTCGAAACAACATCGAAGAACTTTACAAAATCAAAGTCAAACGATTTTTACGAACATTGTATGAAACGTTAGTAGAAAGATGGAAACTAGTGGTAGAAACTGATCGAAATGATATTACCTATTAAATTAATACATAAATACTTAAATATAAATAACATAAAAAGGTGTTTTATTTCTCTTCATAAAATAATAATAAACCTGAAAACATGTCACATTACTCATGGGATGACCTAATCCATACAAACATAAGCATTTCAGGGTATGCTTGTTTCTTTGAGCATAAAGATCGCTTTAAGCCCTCCCCCCAAACATAATCGCCCCTGGAGTGAGTACAAAATATCAGCTTTTTCTACTGTTGGGGTTATGAGGTTACAATAAACCCTATAAAGGTTGCTGAAGAACTTCTCGCTGGACTACTAGAGAGTGCTTACAAAATATTCAAGAGAAAGTATGGTTTTAATGGTATGGTCCAACGTTTCAAGTTTGCTAATTTTGTAAAAAAAAAGGTGACAAGACAGATTTAAAGAACTACAGGTCATTCGGTCTCTTATCAACAACATATAAATAACTTTAAAAAGTCCTAACGAACAAAGTAATACAAACACTCACTGCAATGAACCTACGGATAGACTGGTTTCAGAAGTAACTAACTACAAGGTAGGTCAGGTATTTAGGAACAAATTATAATTTTTGGACAAAACAAAGATATTGAGTAAAATAATGACAATTCATTTACATATAAATTGGCATGCTAGTTTTTAAATACGGATGGTAAAAATGCTCCAAATAAAACTACCTTCAGACTCTATGTTGACCTCGAAAGCGATTGCATAACGTATCAGGTAGTTCTCGTTCATGTTAGTCATAACGTCTTCAATGACAGTCTTCAAAGAATCATTGATATTGTGGGACCGTTGGTTGGTCTTCCCTAAACAATGCCCCAGACGTGGCAGTCCGAGCTTTAAAACTTGGACAGCTAT
This sequence comes from Ceratothoa steindachneri, assembly GCA_963969495.1. NCBI lineage: Eukaryota > Metazoa > Arthropoda > Malacostraca > Isopoda > Cymothoidae > Ceratothoa > Ceratothoa steindachneri. The sequence goes on from OZ018318.1 coordinate 168,952,079, forward strand.
AAGGCCAAATGTTCCTGGCTACATGCTTGTGAAAATTTTCGACCACCCAGTCGTGGATCGTGTGGGCTGTGTGGGAGTGACTAACGTCCTGCTCGAATAATTACGACCTTCTCAGTGCTACACAGGGCCTTCATCGACTTGCTGAGGTCGTCGTTGATGTGTCCTGGACCTACTGATGACGTCTGACTTCTGACCTTGAACACGAAGAACTTAGCCACGTACGCGAAGGTGGCAATCTCCAAATCACACTGGTTCGCGGAAGGCGACGACGAAAGAAAGTGTTTTCATTTCTCGTCTCATATTGGAAGCTGCCATCTTTGGCTTGAATCGAATGATGATTATGGCTTGTTAAAGTTGTGTTTTCAAATAGTTGGTCAAAAAAAAGAGAGGAAATAGTTTGGGTCATGTATAGCTCTCTAACTTTGTGTTTTTTTAATACTCGATGCACCATGTATATTACATATGATCACCAGACTGTTAAACAATTATTGCAGAGGAGAATTGTATACGAAATACCTGTCTACACGAAATTCGTAGACTTGTAGTACCATATTGCAAGGTGAAATAGGATTGACAATGAAGCCTCATGGATGAGTGTCATATGAATTCTATGAAGGCTTGAAATGGGCACGCGCATAATTATGCACATTCAAGTAATCTAGGAATATATAACATTTTGTTATGCAAATAATAATATATAACATTTTGTCAAGTAAATAATAATAAACAGCATCTGATCATGTAAATAATAATATATAATGTTCTTATAAAGGGTATAGGCAAAATGAATTCGAATCTTTCATAGGCATACGCGCTCTCTCTCTCTCTCACACACACACACACATACACACACACACACACACACACACTCACACGCATTATCGTTTGGAGCATTTTCAGGTTGCGCAATTCTGGGAGATGCTACAGCTCTACAAACAAACGCCGAAGCAGGTGCATTTACTGACACTGAGCTGAAAACAAGAAAGATGCGGACCTTTATTTACTATCATAGACCTGTGAAACACGAAATCTTATTTCCTAAAAACTACCTCTGCTCCCCACCCCACCCCACCCCCCGCGCCAGATAACCAGCCGGCCTATGTTAAAGTTCTCTCTCTCACTCTCTCTCTATCCCTTGCACACACGAACAAACTTTCTATTCAATCAAGCTCCGCCCCAAAATGCCTGATTGGTCAGTGACAGGCCACGTCCACAATTTTCGACACATTAAATACCATCTTAAATAGACTCAAAGGACAGGCAGAGAGAAAGTACAAAGCCGAAAAGATTAGGAAGACAATAACCAGTTTCGAGGAAGCGTAGGCCAAAGTAGACCCAAACATTAATAGGCCTGCCTCGAATACACGACATACGTTTAATCTAATTTATTGTGCCCAAGCCTACCGAGTTCTCCGCCCAATAAAGAGTCCTTGAATCCGCCTTCCGAGATCCCTTTTCCTGCGGGTAATCCAATTAGTCATCTTACCCAGCCTACACACTAAAATCAAGCGAGAGGATTATCTTCCCCAAAGTGGAGTCAGCCCTAGGGCAACGCGCGGTAACTCAGTACCCCAGAAGCGCTACATCGAAGTTAAGCATCATTGGGCATTTGAAAGGGATACTTCCTAGCTGACCTCTACCAGGGAACATTTAGCCAACCGTTTCCTGGACTACCAATAACATCTCCCCTATAGACTATGAAAATAATCTGAATGAGTAAACATCTATTCAGTTCTAAGAGCAATGCAGATTCAAGGAAATAATAAAACCTACATCCACATATATTGTAATTTAGCTGTACCCAGTCACTAATGAAATACAATAAAAAGAGCGATACAGGGGGATCTTATCCACTCCAAATGCTTACTTACAGCAGTACTTAAGGAGGTTTTTAAGAATTTTGAATGGGAACAAAAGATAATTAGAATTAATGAGGGATATTTAAGTTCCATTCACTTTGCTTGATGGCACTATTATTTACTTCGAAACCAAAGAATTACAGTAAATGATAATAAAGTTATCGAAACCAAGTCTTAAAGTTGAACTGGAAATGAACTTTTCCAAGAGTAAAAAAATAATAATCAATAGTTTTGATGGAGATAAAGCAAATAAACTTTGGAATCAAAATTTATAGCAGGTCTAAGTAGACGTATATTCAGAATAGCTTGTGACTCATGATGGAGGCATGGAAAAGGAAATGATTAGAACTAAATTAACCTTGGGAGTGTTAGGAAAGCTTAGTTAGGTACGAACCTGGAAGGTTTTTCAACAAAATACCAACTCATTACCAAAAACTAAATAACTTGATACTAAAAAGTTCATAACTCCTGCTCTCATGCGGGTTAGAGATGGAATTGATAAGTTTCTAAGCTAACATGCCCATTTTATTGCCACGGCCCATTCGCTTTTTTGTTTCTTAGACGCCACCTGCACTTCACTGGAGAGTCTTCTGGACAACGGGGTCGTTGCGATAGGGCATAGTCAAATGACCAACGGTATGGAGTCCTTAATGTCCTGCAGCGAGGCCTGCGCACGCTTCAAATTCTATTATGGAGCAGTCGAAGATGGCAAGTTCTGTTTCTGCATGAATAGCGATTCAGGTGAGTAGTATTTCTATCAGAACTAGGGGTCTTTCTTAGTAGGGCTCTTTGCTCGTGGTTGTATTTGATCAAGGATATTCCCCTTCGTCTCTAACTATCTTTGTTCGTGGATGTGTGTTTTTCTTAGTATGCGTATTTGTTTGTATGCTTGCATGTGTGTGGTCGTTAGTGGCATATGATTGCTAGGGTTGGAGGTTTGTTTGTGAGTATATTTGTTCATGGGTATCTTTGTTTAAGGGAGTATTGATTCATGGATGTCATAGGAGTCGTTCGTGGTTGTCTTTTTTAATATGTGTACTTGTTTGGAACTTTCTTTGTTCTTGGGTGGCTTTTTCATGGGAGTCTTTGTTCGCAAATGCATTGATTCTTGGAACTCTTTCTTGTTAATATCTTTATTCGTAGAGATTCGTGCTCGAGTTCTCTTTGATCTCGGATATCTTGGTACGAGAGTGTCCTTGTTTTTGGAGGCCTTTGTTAGTGGGTGTCTTTCTTTGACACCCTGTGTTCGTAGGTATAGGTATCCTCTTTTTAAGTTTCTTTGCTCATATTTTTTCATTATCATATGCTTTATAGTCTTCGAAAACCAATAGGAAAAAAAGGAGGAGGGGGTGATCAATATTTTGTCAGTTCTTGTGCTTTTTGTTCGGGGTTGTTCTCTCTAAATTCACTCTTTTTACGTTGCGTCCACCTTCACTAAATTCTCTCTTCTCTCATTCCGCCTCCTCTCTAAATACTCGGTAATAGTGCAGAATAGGACCATAATCGCTTTCACAGAAAAATAATGTAAGTAAAGGTACTCTAAATGAATCCGACATTAATTTTGGTCGCAAATAAAACGTTTCTCGAGATAGACTTAACCTAACCCACCTAACAAACTTCTCTTAACCTAAACAAATTAACCTTAAAGTAACAATGAAACTGCAATGAAAGTAACAAAAGAAACATACCTAATTATTCTTGATCTTCAAAATCAGATTCAGTGTCGTAGAATCTGAAATCTTGGTGTTAAGTTGCGCCAGAGATGTTTTTCTTTTCGGTAACCTCAATCTATCATCTTTTCGACACCAAAAACCTTGTTCGGGAACACATTATTTTGATAGTAAAAAAAAGTACTATTCTCAGCCTGTTGAAAGCACTCAACTGCATTATTCCTATTTACAAGGATAGAAACAAACGATGTCAATAGCAAAAAGGCAAAAAAGAGAGACTGATGACCCTCGACGAAATGCCGAACACAACTCCAAAATTCAAATGAACGAAATCGAAAGCCCAATTCTGAACGATTTCAGGTGACAATTATATGCCAATACATATATATATATATATATATATATATATATATATATATATATATATATATATATATATATATATACATCTATGTACACAAAGGTTGTACACACTCATGTACTCGTTCTTTCCCACACTCAGCTTTTCTTTGTTCAGTTATCTTCTCTTAAATCAACAAACTCCCTCGCCATAAAACCGTCATTCAAGCATTTATTTATTAACGCCATCTTATAACACTGATAATCCTGCCTTCCAACTTTATCTTTTTACCTCGACCTCTCTGCCAAATTCCTTTGATACACGATTTTTTTTTCCTCTCTCTCTCTTGAACAAACATTTGCTTCAAACAAAACTCCTTACCCCAAAACCCTATTGATCACGTTCACCTTCTCTACACATATAGAAGAACAAAGATACTCATTATATTATTAACACAGTCTATCGCTTTATCTTCATCATTGTGAATCCATCCACCCCCTCGGTGGATAGAATTCACCAAGCTCCATCCCTTCATCATAAAATATCAAATTCAAAAATAAAGTTATTTTTATTAAGTCGTTTATAAAATCCAAATACGAATTTATTTGATGGACACCCTCAAGAACCAACTCTAATCATGTACCAGAGATGGAATATTGTTCCAACCCGGAGCTGGTGACCCTACCACAATAAATCAAGGCATCGACAAAAACTCTCTCACTACAAGTGATGAACCCGGAATGACTTCAAAATTCATCATCATCGACCGAAGTGACTTCAAAAATCATCATAAATGACCGGAGTGACCTCATCATCATACGAAGCCATCGCATCAAATTTCTGAAGTCATCATCGAATTCTTTCAACGGAACGAAGTACAACTATGGACCCCAACCAACATTTCATAAAGGAGCCACATTCATCTCACCGAAGCACCAACTCGACTTAATGAGAGGCTCAACGTCCGCGACCTGCAATTTTCCCACCCTCAATCAAACTACTCTTCAGTAAGTGACGCAAATTCGAAAATTTAACTTACAGCCGCACATATGGTCGCAAAACCCCTCTCTAGCCGACTTGCTAGATCTTTGACTTATCTGTGAGCTTTATTTAGTATTAATTCCTTATAATTTATTCATTCGCACTCATATAATTTATTTACACACACTCACATAGTACTATGGCAATGCGCCATCGAAACTCATTAACATTCACATAATGCTACCGCGATGCTTCTCATTTAAAGAACTGACTAGAAGAGCCAACTTGGAAATGCACGACTATGCAACGCGTATGGTTTCATTCATTCACTCAAAGTTTGCTAGTTTACTCGACGATTTCGTTCACCGTGTTAATTATTTAGATTAACTAATTATTTTTTCAATTTTAGTGTATTCACGTTTACTCTCTCATTGTATCATTAAGACAAAATGTGTGCACTCAATCGACTTAATGTTTGTTCGCCTACGTTCGAAATGAATTGATACACACGTGTTTAAGTGACCTACAGCTGGGCAAAACGACCTTTTGACCACCGAATTTCAAAACGTATAATTTGTATATTTAAATTTTAAATACCGACTTAATTATTATTACACACTTTGTACAAATTTGACCTAATTATTTTATATAAATATTTAATTATTTTTTTTATTTTAATAATATTTGATATAATATTTGGTACGTGGATCCACAACATTATTACAAACAAAACCCAATCAGTAACAGCGAGCGGATCAATTTCAGCAGAGCAAAATGGGATAAGTGGTGTCCCCAGGCAACAGTACTGGGATCCTACTATTTTCCATACTAATCGGGGATATAGATAAGGAAATTGTCCACTCAAAGTTTGCTTCCTTTGCTGATGACACTAACGTATGCAAAGGCATAAAGCAAAAGAAGATGTAGACCGCCTATAAGAGGATCTAGGATAAAATATACAACTGGACAAAAGAGAACAACATGGCATTTAACGATAGTAAATTGCAACTGCTCATACCTGTAGTAAACATGGAGATCCACAACAACACTTCCTTTCTTACCAAAGACAAAGAAACAATTAACAAGAACACCCACGTCAAATGTCTAGGCATCCACTTAAGCAATAATTGCACATTCCAACATCACATCACAGAAACAGTAAAGAAGACTAGCAGAATTGCAAGATGGATACTAAGAACATTCTACTCCCGTGTAGAAGACTGCATGCTGACCCTATGGAGGGCTCTTAGCCAACCTGTACTGGACTATTGCAGTCAACTTTGGTCCCCCGAATCGATTAAAGATATCCAGGCACTCGAGTCAGTCCAACGATCATACACCCGACAAATCCAGGGACTAAGGGACTATCCCTACTGGAACAGAATAAAGAAGCTGAATATGTACTCCCAATAAAGACGACGAGAAAGATATATTGCCATTTACACATGGAAAGTCCTAGAAGGTCTAGTCCCGAATCCCTCTAACACAGACAAACTAGAAGCACAGGCATACCAAAACCCAAGAATAGGCCGCAAGTGTAAAACAAGAATCCTTCCAATACAAACACCGACAAGAATATGAACACTCCTCTCATCCAGCCTAAGTTATAGTGGCCCCAAAATCTTCAACTGCCTACCACCAAAAATAAGGGACGCCACTGGCTGTCCTATAGTTCTCTATAGGACAGCCAGTGGCGTCCCTTATTTTTGGTGGTACACGATTTCTCTCTCTCTCTCGAACAAACAAACATTTACTTCAAACAAATCTCTTTCCCCCAAAAACCCATTGGGCACGCCCACCTTCTCTACATATAAAACAATAAATATACACAATATTAACACAGTCCATCACTTCGTCTTCATCGTTGTAAATCCATCCACCCACTTCAGTGGATAGGATTTACCAAGCTCCATCCCTTCATCATTAAATATCAAATTAAATAATAAAGTTATTTTTATCAAATCGTTTATATAATCCAAATACGAATTTATTTGGTCGACACCCTCAAGAATGAACTCGAATCATGTAGCGGAGATGGAATATTGTACCAACCAATCAAGGTATTCAAGTGAGCTAAATCTTATTATGGTTCGACTTGTGAATATAAATAAGAGTACCAGGGCAACAGAAAACTGATGCATTCTTCTAATTTATTAATACACCAACGTTTTGAAAGCCAGCCTCATCATCAGGGTACTGATAATAACACAAGAACAGCTAATTTAGGGCAATACAATATATCTATATTGTTTAATCGGAGATTTTAAATCTTTTAAGTACAAAAGTAATGATAAAGGGAGGAACATTTAGCGAATGACGAGCAACGGGACAGATGAAATTTGGTCATGGAGGGGGGGGGGGAACCTTTCCAAATATACAAAATTCAGGGATGCGTAGGTCGTAAAGATTATTTACAGAGTAAAGTAATGAGAATTGGTCGATTTTTACCTGGGAATTACAAGTTACAACATAGAGTCTTATCGTAGAGGGGTCAAGTTTGGCCAGCAGGAGCTTTGTTCTGCGTGACTTTCTAGCGTGCTATCCAACTCACGAATGAAAGGTTTTGCTCGTTCAACCGATATTGGTTACATTGCATGACGCACACATGAATTGGTATATAAGAGAAGAACGGCAAACAATTGGAAGGGTGTCTTTGGAATCTGACATTGGATTCAACAATTGTTCTGATATATATATATATATATATATATATATATATATATATATATATATATATATATATATATATATATATATAACCTACCTATGTGTATAAAATAAAAGTGCTTATAACGACACGTCTTTGTTTGGTGATTCTGGTCCTCACCTATCTACATACATCCTACCTTTATACTTTCATTCCGTCCCTTTTTTATAAATCAGCTCTTCTCTAAATCGTCTCTTCACTCATTTCCACTTCCCTCTCTCCTCGTGACCACGCTCTGTGCTTTTGGCAACGCTCGTCCCTTCCTCCGTGACGTCACCGCGCTGAAGGAACCCCCTTGGATGCTTCCTCTTGCTCGTCCACCTGCGTCACAGGCACCCCGTGTGGGGGCCCTGATGGGGCCCTCAGTTTCTTCGGCTACAACTCTGCCGCCGGGGGGCCTCCCTACGGCCTCGCCTCGATCGAGGTCCCCGCCCTCACCGAAGTCAAGACGGTGAGTTGAGCACCCACTCGTGAAGGGATGGGGGGGAGCGGGAGAGAGGAGAGGGGGAGAGGGAGGGAGGGAGGAGAGGAGGAAGGGGTAGTCAGGAAGGGTAAACTTGAGAAAAAATCGTGGATGAGAAGGATTTAGATGGGCACGCCTGTGTACCTGGTTCGATTCCAGGCGAGAGCAGCAACATAAATTTTGTGGATTAGTAGCCGCGTATTGGCAGCGCGCCGATTCTGCCACATGAGCGCAAGTAACTCCATCCACACCTATTATCACACACATAGACAATCGCAACACCACTGCATTTTCCTTTCACCCGTCTCCATACACATACGACACACCCCTCTTCCGACCGCGGAATGGCGCAAGCGTTTTCATGTCTACAATCCCAAGAGGCGGAAGGGGTGAGCCTCCCCTGGGCCATGGGTTCCCTACTCGCCGGTTTGTGGTAAACCAAAGCCCTAGCGCTCTTCCTTCCCACCCTGATCCCACTATGACACTCTAGTCTTTACCACGATTGTCACTTTGATCTCAATGTGAATTTCATTATCCTGTTGGGGGAAGTCGTCAACGATGTAAAGGAGTGAAATGCGAAGGAAGAGATTTAAAAATATTTGGAAACAAGAGACAGAAGAGAGAGAATAATGAAAACAACAAGGAGGAGGAAGATCCGGGAATCTCGGCTGCAATCGAGAGTTTGCGTTGACTCGGATGACCTCTGATAGGCCCTTGTTGCTTTTGTCATCCGTTGAATTGTGTTGAGTTGTTTAACTTCCCTCCCACGTTGAGGATTGTCTGCATGGATGTTCCTTTACTCATGTCCTAAATGTGCGAATATGCGTGTGTGTGTATGTGTAAGATAATCGAACGCAGAACTGGGGTTTGTTAGAGAGAGAGAGAAGTAATTTGTCTCTCTGGTACGGGTCTTTGGAAGCAAGTCTGGGTGTTACTCAGAGAGAAAAGATTGGGATGAGAGGCAGAAGTAGTGACCACAAAATTGTCCCTGTTTTTAATCGCTTATTACTGTCATTATTACTGCTTCACAGATGAAATAAAAAGCATTCGAATGAGAACATTTTATTTTTTGTAGATATCCTCGATAAGAAATCTGTACTTCCAAAAAAATGACAAATTTATCTACCAAAAGCATGGATTATTTGTCGGACATGCAACGTGTTTTCATCGCGGAAGAGATGATCAAAAATGGCTCGGTAGTTGCCACCTAAAGGCCTTTCAAGCAGCAATATGATCAGCAAAGAACCAACCTATTCGCAGGATTTTTGCAAAATGGAAACACCACGGCTCAATCAAGAACAAGCAGAAAGACAAGTCTGGACGCAGTAGATGTGTGAGAACAGCTGATAATATTGATTCAGTCGCAAATCAGCTTGAAACGGACAACAAGAAATCAGCTGTGACGGGAATTAAACGGTAGAGCGTTCGGAAAATAATCACGTTGGATTTGAGAATAAGCTCATTCAAAATTATGTGTTTGCAACAGCTTAGCGAACAAGACTACGAGTACCAGCCTCGTTTGGTGTTTTTTTTCTGAACGCATGGAAATAATAATTAAACAATAACAGATAAGATTAAGTCACAAAATATTCAGTGACGAATTCCGCCTCTATCTTAATGGGATCATCAACAGACAGAATCACCGGTGAGTACACAAAACAAGTTAAATGTAAACGTCGAGAAACCTCTGCATTTACCAAGAGTTACTGTTTGTTGTGGTTTGAGTAGCAGCAAAGTTTATGGTTCTTATCCTTTTGAGGAGCCAGAGACAAGGAGACCGCTTTTATTGACTTCAGTAAGATATGTAAAAATACTGAACACACCTTTTGAACAAGAAAACTGCAGTAATAAATGGTTTCAGCAAAACGGAGCAACAACCCACACAACTAGACAATCACTAGAATGTTTAACAAGATTTTTTTTAAAAGAATCAGTTCTCATCGCTCGCAGTTTCCCTGGCACGCAAAATCTCCCGATCTATCACCTATAGACTTTTTTTTCTCTAGGAATTTATCAAGGGCAAAGTATTCAGGCAAAAGCCATCCTCTATCGAAGAATTAAAGAAAACGGTGATATAGTGTAGAGTCCATTGAATGCAAAGTTTTAAAAAATGTAATAAATAACTTCCTTTCCCGTTATATGAATGCAAGAATATCCAGGGACGTTAAAACTTTCCCTTTCGAATGTTTTTATTTCACTTGTGAAGCTTTAATAATGACTCAGTAATATGCAACCTCATCGCTGACATCACGAATGATTTTGAGAAGGAAGCTATCTGGACCGAGAAACTTATACGGCTTCAAATACTCTAACCTGGCCGCCACTTCGTTGTTATTTAAAACTATTTCGTTTAGGTTTTTCCCTTCCTTAAGGTGAACCTCCGGCCTCAGAGCGTGACCCTCTACTTTCCTCATAAACATGGAGGCGAAGTAGTCGTTCAAGACGTTGGCGATGTCCGGGGATGATTCCCGCAACACGCCATCGTCGTCTCTCAGAGGATCGATGCGATGATAAGCCGGTTTGTAGCTGTTTACGTGCAGGAAAATTTCTTTCGGATTCTCTTTGCAGAGGGACGCGACCCAAAGTTCCTCGCCGCGTTTAGCTCGGTGCACCAATGTTTTGACTTTCCTACAATTGCTGTCTATTACTGGCTTTCCAGTTTTCTGGAATAACTAGACCTGCTGGGCTTGAAAGCAGCCCTTGAAATCCAACCAGTTTGCCGTGGCTCTATGTCCACCCCAAGTATCAGTCAACCTATCGCGCCCCGAAGGCAGTCGAAGTTCGCTCGTCGACCGCGAATGTTGCAGGGAGCGTGAACGAAAAATATGATTGTTTGGTGATCGCTCCCGCCCAAACATTTACCTACGTTCAGTCCGGAGACCATGTCGTTCTTGGTGGTGAACATCACGTCAAGTAGGTGTTCACCTCTCGCCGCGTTTAGCTCGGTGCACCAATGTTTTGACTTTCCTACAATTGCTGTCTATTACTGGCTTTCCAGTTTTCCGGAATAACTAGACCTGCTGGGCTTGAAAGCAGCCCTTGAAATCCAACCAGTTTGCCGTGGCTCTATGTCCACCCCAAGTATCAGTCAACCTATCGCGCCCCGAAGGCAGTCGAAGTTCACTCGTCGACCGCGAATGTTGCAGGGAGCGTGAACGAAAAATATGATTGTTTGGTGATCGCTCCCGCCCAAACATTTACCTACGTTCAGTCCGGAGACCATGTTGTTCTCGGTGGTGAACATCACGTCAAGTAGGTGTTCACCTCTCGTCGTCTCCTCTACCAACTATGTCAAATAGTTATTTTCAGTGAAATCGACTAGTCACCTCCCTTCCTCGTATCTCGGTCTATTCCCAGAGTCAATTCCTTGGCAGTTAAAGTTACCCATGATTAAACTCGAGCGACTTTCCACCATCTCGGCCAGCTTAGTATACAGCTTCGAATCTGACTCTCAGACTGCATTTGCGTCCTGTACACGAACACCAACCGATGTGAGGACCTACATAAGTTCATATCTACCCCTAGAATCTCGTGGTCGCTTCTAACATTGCAGTCGACCGCGTTAAAGCAATTTCGGACGTTTATCATTAATCCGCCACCTTCTCGATATTGTCCACCGCGGTGGAACATCGCATAGTTGAGGATCACAAACTCACCCTCGATGTCTCGAGTCTTTGTATGAAGCCAAGCTTTCACGATGGCCACAATATCTAGGCGGCTATCACCGGCTAACATAGACAAATTTCGTTCCACTTGTTCCGTGTCGACCTGGCGTTGAATAATAGGAGTTTAAGGGAACGCGAGCTATCTCTCACGTTCCATGCCATAATGCGTTTCCATGCAGTTCGGTCTGGGCGCTGTTCACTGAAGGGAACACATAACTGAGCGTCACCAAAACTGTAGAGTTCTTATCCATGGGCTCCCCGATCCTCTTCGGAGACAGACTGCTCCGTACTTCCATCGAAAAGAGGTATTGTGCGTTCGCCGGTGACGGAAGTCTCCAACTTACCTCTCCACTCGGAACAACAGGTATCATCTGGGCCGCGGGCGCTCTTAACTCATACGCTAGTTGCCCATGAACGCTCGCATTACTACACGTCGCATTTTCCTCCATTTTCGGGCATGTCTCATTTCCTTCTCTTGTCTGACCAGACTCGGCCCTTAATGTATCCCCTTCCCGAGTAGCTGACTGATTAGGCCCGTGCCACCCTCAGCAGCCAGAAGGCGTTCTTGTCGATTAAGTTCGCCTGTTGGGGCCTTGTTATCTACACCGTTGAAATAGACCTTATCCTCCACGTACAGCTCGTCGCGTCCAAAAAAACGATTGAACGATTTCAGAAATTTCATTCTTATCAATGCATATAAGCGTCCTAACCGCTCATTAATATCCAGAAGTTTGCTAAGCGTATGCGCACTAAGGAACTTACGGGGTAATATTCCTACCAGCAAGCCCTTATCGGTCTTTGCGCGAAGATCATCCTCAGTTGTCATCACCCTCATCGTTATACTTTCAGTGTGTCAGACCCCTCCTCTTCTGAGGAAAAGATCGTTTCCAAACCCCATCGAGACTAGGACAGAGTTCCTGGAGAAGATCCTCACCTTATCACTTCCTTTACAAGTGCCTCCCAACAGTAGCGCTGCCGGTCACCGAGGTGGTTCTCCAGGTCTCAGCATGGGAGTCTCCCACCAATAAACATTTCACCTACCCCGCCGAGAGAGGGCAAAGCAATTTAAAGTTCTCCCTGGATCCACAGTAACTCTTAAGGCCTTCTTCTTCTTTAACCCCAGGAAAACCTTTTCAGCTCTCCAACCATTATTCTTATCTGTGTCTACCACTGGTACGTCTAGCTTGCTTGATCGATCCAGTCACCTCATTGCCCCCCTTCAGTAGCCCTGCTACAGCTGCTATCCGTCCCTTCTCTTTCTTCCTCTTCATCTCATTGGCTTTGTGATGGTCGCCATAGATTTCCACACGGCTGCCGGCAACTGCAAACAAGACTTTGGCAGGTTCGTTGCCTCTGGCAGGGTGAAACCCCATTAGAGCTATGTGCAACGGTGCGAGGTTCAGTTCAGGACCAAGCGATGACGTCACAACTTCAGCATAGCTGTACTTGGTACAGCAATTTTTTCCTCCGCCCCTCTTGCAGCCCTCTGTAGGTCTTTGGGACAATCGGCAGGCGGATGAGAGTCTTAAACTTCCATTCTCTAATGGCTCGCGCCATGGCGCATTGTCCTACTACTCTGTTTCCCAGGGTCACCCCTGCAGAAACTTTACCACCGCTCCTAATCTCCTTATGACCCTTGATACCAAACCCTCCTGGCTCATAACAGTCAGCTTGATCCCTTTATCACTATCTAACACAGCGCCCCTCCCTCTCCCATTAGACCTCGCACTCCTATCCTAATCCAACCTTCTATAAGAATTACTACCTACCTCTATTGGCGCAGTAGTCGCCGTTTCTGAAATGGAGCGGAAACGCCTTTGAATATCTCCAGCTTCCTCCCAGAGGTACTCGTAACTAATTTGATTTCTAAATGGCCAACGTGGTTTCATACTAGGGCCATCCAGCAATGGTGATTCCTCCGCTTCCATTAACTTCTCTCTATTCTCACCTCAAGTTCACACTACATGCAAATGCTGATGCACTTGAAGTTTCCTTCATTGTAATCTATGCACTAGCAAGAGTGAGGAAGATCGATATACTTGTGTATATATATATATATATATATATATATATATATATATATATATATACACATAATATATATACATATGGGAGAAGGAAAGAGGGGCGGGGAATAATGTTCGGATCCAACAAGCAATGCCTCAAATTGAGTTCAAATAGATGGTAAATCTTGAACACGTATATAAAATAGGTTGTAAAAATTGCATTTAGGTAGTATAAACCGAGAAAATAAACAAAGGTTCTTAGTAAAACTCCCCACGCCATTCCAAATAGTAGGTAAACCCTATCGAAATCTAATGCCAATAGGTCGTGAAATTCATTTGGATATAAGTGTAAATCAATGTTAAAAACCGTAAAGACCCCATGAAAATTGGTGGTGGTAAACTTCAAACTAAAACAAAAAATTCCCATTTTATTTTATATGAAGTCCATCTCAGCCACCGTGAATAGTTCTGGCAACTTCTCCATCGACTGGGGTGACGGCACGACCAGGCTTCTGAATGGCCTCGATCACACCTACCACTTCCCAGGATCCTACACCGTTACAGGTATTTCTATTTTTTCCTATTTTGCCTTGCGATCCCATGTGGCACCCACTATCGAAGGCGTGACCCTCACAAAGTAGGTACTAAGCTGAATGGGAGGCGAGAATTTGTTCTGAATTGTCTTAATTTGATACCCGATTTCTCCTCAAGGTCCAGCAGATTTTTCATTCCTTAAGGTTCGTATCTTTATGTTGTTTGTTCTTACATACAGACATGCTTTAGAAGCTTTATACTCTTCCTCTCATCGATTCACTACTAGTGGATGGAGCAATTTGCATTCGATTATTTTCTCCAATTGTTTATCTCATCTCATTGTTCGCTTCAATATCCGCTTCGGCATTCATTCAGCGGCCTATCTGATCTCGTCGTTTGTTTGCTTGCCTGTTAGATTTTTCCTATTTTCTTTTCTTTGTAATATCAAAATAGTATAAATTACCAAAGCCCCTTTAGAAATGGGGGGTGGGCGCTACAGAGAAAATACATTGTGATAAGTCGCAAGCAAGATCCGAGAACGAGTGAACTTCAGCTCTGAAGGCAAATATTAAAAGTTGCTGACACAGGCGTGTATGAAGGGGTAACCCAAATATATCATTTTAAACAAAATCTGGAAACGTCGTTTCTTATCCAATCAGTCGCATGCATAATTGTTTATCCCTTTCCAGTCTTTTTGTTGGACTCTCCCTTGGATTCATTGACTTCCATTGCGAGAGTTCAAGATGCACCCACCCTCGACGTTGAATGCCCGGACGCGATGACCATCGGGGAATCTCAGAGCTGCAACGCAACCATCAATCAAGGGTTCGACTACAGATTGGAGTGGCAACTAACGAACTCATCAAAGGCACATAACCATACAGCTCCAATACCACGTAAATTGCTCTTGACCGAATTTTTACGCTATCATAATCGCGTCTATTTTTTTAATAAATAGGTAACAATCTGAGAAAAATAGGAAGCAAAGGCGATAATGGTTATAAATAACCCTTTCCTTTGAAAAGGAAAGCTAGATAACTTCTTAGAAAATGACATCTCTATGACGATAACTTTTGTTCCTTTTTATGGTCTTCACTCTTGTAAACTTTACTTTAACTTCTAGAATAAAATATAAACTTACATATATTCATTTGAATTTTATAATTACAGTTGTATTTTGCTTTCTTGCTTGAAAGTCAAACCTAAATAGTTAATTTCATATCAAGTAATATGCTACAAACCCTTAAATTGGATTCCTGTATTTGAACCTGAATTTGAAATTAAAATCTTGCTCTGAGTTTCACTTCAAATTGAAATCTTTTATTTGTTCTGTAACAGGAATTTCACTTTTCAATAGATTTGTTTTTTAACTTGAATCCCCGTTAAAATTATGATCTGAATTTCACTATGAATTGGATCTTTTTATTGAGCTCAAATTGTAATTAATTTGTATTTCATTATAAATTGGATTCTTTTATTTGAATGTGAATACAAATTAAAATTATGATATGAATTTCTAAAATAATCGTAACAAGTTTTTAAATATAATTATTCTGATTGAAAATGTTAGGGATTCGAACCTTTGTTGTCAAACGCACTTAGTTCTTTGAGCCAATGCTTTAACCGACTCAACTATTAGGTTAAGGAATAAGTTCTTGCGGTTTTTTTTAATGTTGTGTTGATTTAAGTTTTGTTGACGTGATTTGTACACATATTAAGACAGAATAATAAATAATGAGAGCAAAATATTCAAATGTAAGGCTACGTCTCTTAACAGCGTAGACTATTAGGCTTTTGCTTAGGCTACGTCTTGAAGTTGAGTAATAATTCATTGCGGTTTATTTAAAAGTTGTTTCAATTTAATTTTTATTCTGTACCCTCAAAATGGAATGTCAAGTTAAAAGGAAGGCGAATTTTCCACACTTGTTGTTATTCATTTTCAATCGAGACGGGAACAATGCAAACGCAGCCAAAGCTCGTCGCGATATTTGTGCTGTGTACGGAGAAAATGCTTTATCAGAAAGGACAGCTCAATGGTGGTTTTCACGTTTCAAAAACGGTCATTTCAATCTTAATGAAGAAGAACGTTCTGGTCGCCCCATTAAGTTTGATGAAGATCAATTGAACGACCTTCTTCATGAAAATCCTCGTTAATCGACTAGAAAATTGGTTGTACAATTGACATGTGATCAGAAAACTGTAGTGAATCACCTTCATTCGATCGGGAAAGTTAAAAAACTCGGTGCATGGGTTCCACATGCTTTGAGCGAAAGTAACAAACTTCAACGCTCCACGATTGCCGCAGGTTTGCTTGCTCGTCACAAGGCTACTCGTGGATATAAGGACAGATTTCTTCACCGCATCATCACTGGCGAGGAAAAGTGGTGTGTTTATGATAACATGAACCATCGAAAACAATGGCTTAGCCCCAATAAAAAACCACTTCCGCGATAAAAGCAAGGACTTCATCCACGAAAGACGATGCCGTGTGAGTGGTGGGATTGTGAAGGCATAATTCTTTATGAGCTCCTTGCGAACAACGAGATTGTCAATGCAAAACTCTACTTTATCGAGTTCTTCTGCAACACGACAATGCTTCTCCTCACATTGCCAATATAACAAAAGACACTATCCAAACGGTTAATTAGGGAATCCTCCCGCATCCTCCATATTCGCTAGACTTAGCTACATCGGATTTCCATCTGTTCCAATCGCTCTCCAACAATTTGCGCGGCGTTTCGTTCAAAACTGATGTGGAATTAAGAACCTGGTTAGACGAATTCTTCGAGTCAAAATCCAGAGATTTTTATTGCAGAGGCATCGAAAAACTAGTTGAACGTTGGGAAGAAGTAAATAACAACGAAGAAGGTTTCTAAAATTGTTAATGGTAATGAATAAATTTGATAAAACCGCAAGAACTTATTCCTCAATCCAATACCATCCATTTATCTGAAGGTTAATTCCAATTCATAATTTGAATTAAATTTTTCACAAAACAGAACCAAACGTGAGAATGGTAGGCAGCCTATTTACCCCCGATGTCGAATCCACTCTTCCTTCATCTACCAATGAGCCAAATCCTGTGATTTTGGCCGACTCCAAGATCCTGGTGAAAAGCGAAATCATTCGAGTGAAAAGCAAACTTCTTGTCGTCGGCGACTTCGGGCTTTATGTAAGTGGACTACGGGCACGGATAAAATGATCTGTTTATTTTTCATTTATTTATTTTTTTTGACAAGCGAAAACGGATGAGTTGATCTTGTTGGTTTTTACTGTGGACCAGGGTTGAGATCATCTGGGAAGAGGGTGGCTTACTCTGGACGACGGATGAGATGATCTATGGGTTTTGCTTTGTTTTTGTTTGTTTGTTTTTTGTTTTTTACTGTGGAGCACGGATGAGCTTATCCATGTTTTGGGGGGTTATTTTTTGTTTTATGCCCGCCCTCGAATTTCTTGTGCGCTTTTATTATAAATATCTATTTAAAAAAAACAAGCAAATGCTATTTCAGTACTTAATGTGGGCAAATCTCTAAATTATCATGTTATGACGAAAAATCGATTGGCCGCCATCTTCGAATTGAAAGAATCTAGTTAGTTTATTTTTTTAAATTTTTGTAAAGTCTTCGCCTCAAAAAGAATCGGTTACGTAGGGGTTTATATAGTTTAGTTTTTCTTTTTTGTAAAACACTTTAAATAGTTATTTTTTAATTAAGATGCTATAATTGTGTACATATGGGTGCGAACGGGTTACGTAACACGCTATAAACAAATAAAGGCCTAACGAGATTTGGCAATCGCACTTTGAATTCGGATTGGGAAAATGTACGAGTTTTTTTTTTAATTTGACGGGGCGTGGGGTACAATCCCCACGATTAACAATTTTAGGGGAAAGGGGGGTATGGCGATTGAACCCATGAAACAATGCGGATGTTTCATGGGTTCAATCGCCAACAATTTTCACAGTAGTTACTCTTTGCCTCTAAAGAAAATATATTTAATTTCAATGGCTCCGTCTATCGTCAGGTGGATGGTGTTTCGATGGGGAGTCCCTTGGGACCAACCTTGGCTAATGCATTTATGGTATCCCTGGAGAATAAGGTCTTTAAAGAATGTCCCTCCTCCTTTAGAGCGCTTTTTTATAGGCGTTTTGTTGACGACGCCTCTGCACTATTTAAATCTGAAAATGAGGCTTTAAGTTTTCTCCAATTTTTTAATACACTTCATCCTAATTTAAAGTTCACAATGGAGAGTCAACATGAAAACTCTATTTCTTTTCTGGACATTCTAATTAAAAAAAAACACCTACTTGTTTATGCACGTCCATCTTTAGAAAACCAACATATTCTGGATTAGGTCTAAATTTCTTTAGCTTTTGTGACAAAAAATTTAAAATGAACAGTTTGTATATTTAATACAAAGAGCCATACGGCTTTGCTCCTCCTACGCTTTAATGCACCTTGAATTTAACATTCTAAGAAGTTTTTTCCCGTCCAACTCATTTCCCCTACATTTGGTTAACAGTCATTGGCAAAACATTCAATGACTCCTTCCATCCAAAGTTTCAAAGATCGATGTCCCTAAGGACTTGCGATATTTTCTCCTACCTGATCTCGGTCCTCTGAATCAA
Source organism: Ceratothoa steindachneri (assembly GCA_963969495.1). Lineage (NCBI taxonomy): Eukaryota > Metazoa > Arthropoda > Malacostraca > Isopoda > Cymothoidae > Ceratothoa > Ceratothoa steindachneri. The sequence goes on from OZ018318.1 coordinate 168,970,931, forward strand.
GAGGCTTTAAGACAGTACCAAAAAGTTCTTCAGAGTTCTTTTCCACAAATACATTTCCGAATAACCTTCATTAACAATTTAAAAACAGGTAATTTCTTCCGCACCAAGGATTTAACCCCAGCTTATTTGCGTAATAGTATTGTAAAGAAATTTTCTTGCCCTAGATGTTCCCAGGGAACATATATTGGTAGTACTATTCGCTCGTTACACTCGAGGGTTTGCGCACACCTCGGCATTAGTTGCCGAACAGGAAAGTCTTTCGCTAGCAAGGAAGTCTCGCCAATCGGTGATCACATTATTAAGTGTAAGGTTGATGCAAACATCAATAATTTTGAGATTCTGGGCTCTAATCCTAATATCACACAGCTCAGAATTCTGGAATCTCTCTTCATAAAAACACATTCGCACACGTTAAATTCAGACTTGACCTGCCACCCATTATCGGTAAAAGCCACAACCAACCAGCTTCAGACCTGTTAATATTTTTCCGACAACAAACTACCCATAATCGTGTCCTGTTTTTGGTAAATTCCTTAGTCATTCCCTGGACTCGCTGACAGCAGGTATCAATTTGTTCTTCTCCTTTACTTTGAGCTTGTAATTATTAATACTTTTAATTTTATAGGTTCACTATCTTAATTATTTGCTTTTGATTTGTATTTAGGTTTATGTTAACATTTGTTCGCCTCACAAATTGTGTTTCTTCCTTTAGCCTGATAATGGATTAGGTAATCCCAAACGTTGCTTGGAATAAATAAGAATGTCACTGATGGTGGTATCCTTTCTACTGCAATTATATATATATATATATATATATATATATATATATATATATATATATATATATATATATATATATATATATATTATTAAAAAATTCGAGGGCGGGCATAAACTGAAAAATAACCGTGGTTTTTTACTGTTGTGCACGGATGAGCTTATCCATGGGGTGTTTTTTTTTTGTTTTTTTACTGTGGAACACAGATGAGATTATTCATGTTTTGGTTTTTACTGTGGAGCATTGATGAGCTGATATTTTCTATTCCGTTGCACAAATTGTATTTTTTGCTTGTTATTTAGGTCGCGTTTTGATTTTATTGTTTACCAGTGGAGGGAGAAAAAAGGAGAATCTACAGAAACGGTTTCATAAAGGAGCACAGGCATTCTAAAGTACAAATTTGAACTCTGTTACGTTGTGAAAATAGATATACAAAATATTATTAAGGCCAATTTTATCACATTAAATATGCGGCGAAAAAAGTGCATTTAAACCCCAAAGAACAAGCTTATTAAAAAATTACTAAAATCATTACATAAAAAGTCACTAAAGTATAAAATCATCAAATTTAAAAAATGGCACCATAATTCAGGGCAAAAGTGTATTGTTCTTGGGGACTATTTTTATTATCCCGTTCTCTTAAAAAACCGCTTCCGTTTGTATTTAACTATCAGCGTGTAACCTACATTAATATATATTATGAGACGGTAAATACAAACGTGACACATTATTGTTCTATATCATACTTTTCCCGTATCCTTTATTGTTTATTTTGCGTTCTTTTTTGACATCTTCCTCCTATTATTTGTCCCAAGGGAGTTATATACTCGTACTTTCAAAGCAAAGCTCTTTGAATTGAATCTTTGTCCTTGAAAACTGTAGGAATTTTTCTACTTTGATACAGGTGTGCCAGTCTTCTCCAGCTTTCCTATTTCTCTCTGAACCTTCTCTTTATTTAATCTTTTGTTTCATCATCCCAAAAGGCCATGTTTCCTCGATCATTTCTATATGCTCGTTCGCAGAAGCAATCAGTGGCACTCACAAACATGAGATGGCTGGTTTACTGCAGGGAGGGCGCTTGAGTCAATCACTATGCTCAGTGTATACTTCAGACATCCCACCAGCATTTACGTATGGATGTCTCAACATACAATTTGCAGACGAGGTCACGCAAATCGTCATGAACCCCGAAATGCAGGCAATATTAACAGCAGAGGAAATAAGGAGGATTAATGCTTACGAAAGACAATGGAAAATAAGCACTAATAGAAATAATTTCAAAATAGTGTCAATTTACAGGAGTAAACTCAGAGACATACTTGTCGAAGGAGAGAGATACGATTACACTAATGAAGCTAAAGTACTAGGACTGACGATTACTAAGACAAGATACCCCAAGCACGTTAAAGAACCAGTTGAAAAAGGAAGAATGGGAATGAGTCTACTATGCAGGCTCAAGTCCTTTAACCGGAGAAACAAGAAGAAGAAAATGTACCAAGCGATCATCCAGTCAGCAATGGTATATCCAGTGATCTCTATGTACACCATTCAAAACAAGGCATTATCAGTAATCACTGGCACGAGAAGGAGAGACAGAAGAAGACAAAGAGACCTACATAGAGAATTGAAGATGAAACCTCTTAACAAGATACTAGAGGAAAGACCAAAGAAACTGATTCAGAAAACACAACAAGAAATAGGAGAGGAGATCATGAATTTGATCTCCCAAACAGAAGAGGGCGGAGCACATAGCCTCTTCGTCACTTATACAACAAGGATTGTCCAAGAAGAGGATGAAATTTTCACGGGATAACTTAGAAAGTTAAAGAGAGTGTAAATAAAATACTGATTATTTTAAAAGATTTAGAAAAGGCGAAAGTAAAACAAGGAAAAATGGCAAGGAGAAAAACCTCACCAGTAGTAAAAATATAAAGAACAAAAAAGGTTTGAACGCGTAATAACAAAACAATAACACCTCAGATCACAAAACAACCAAGAAGGATAAGCCTGAAGCTCAGGCATCTACTAACTTAATCTACCGTATATCTAAACTAAGACATTCTAAAATGAAAGAGATTAGCATGACCAACATGCACCATACAACTTCTTTCTACTTCTCCTTACACTTTACTTCTATCCTTTACGCCTAAAGGGATTAGCACAGTATACGTGGGACAGGGGCACTATAGAATGGATGAATAGCAAAAGGATATAATACACACCGTGGTTCGGAATCCACATAAAGCTGTAGGTCCACCGACCAACTAGGTCATTTTTCAAGTCTACTACACTATTTCAAACTTTGCTATCTCTACCTCCTACTCTTCCTCTCCCTCTCTTTCTCCTGGTCTCCCTCTCGCTACTCCGATAGTCCTGACACGGAACTCTGGAGGGGAGAGGGGAGGCCTGGGGGACGGGTTTCCTTCTCTCCCCCTCCGGTCATCTTAGGATAACCGGAGTGTGTATGGGGGGGGGGCTGGCAATCTTTCTCTATCTCTCTTCCCACACCTTTGCCCCTAAAAAAGTAATAAGGCACAAGGACAATGAGTTACCGTGTTAAAGGATAACTAATCATTAGCTATAAGAAAAAAGACAACGAAACGAAAGCGGTTACGCAAGCTGATCAATCGGAAACGAAGTCGTCATACCTAATGCTAGAAAACTATAGTGTGGAGATAATGACAATGATCACGTGTGCCCATATAGCCAAAATCGCTAACTCGGACTACTTCTTGAAGGAGCTGAAAGCATTACTAGAGAAGACCGGGATGAAAAGGATGCTCTGATTCCCAGACACTCCCCCATCTCTGGATATACTGAAAATAAAAATATTAGAGAAGTAACCTAAGGATACTAAGAGAGAGGAGGGGTGACGGCAATAAAGAAAGGAAAGAAGAAAAATAACAAGAAAAAAGCAGGCAAAGATTCTCACACAGAAGTCATCGTCAAGCTGAGAATGAAGAAAGCCTAGGAGAGGAAAAGGCCAGTGGAAACAAGAATTAAAAGATAATAGATATGAAGTAACAAAGATCAGAGAAGAAGGTAGAGAGGTAAGTAATCACGTGTGAAGAGGTGAAAATTATCGATGGTTTAGTGGATGGGAAATTAAAAGGCTGCATCAATCGGACTTTCCGTAAGACGTGTGTACGAGAAGGTTACTGTTGGTGAGCCTAAAGATTACGATGGACAGATGTCACCACCTAAAGCCTGAAAACTTCAGGAAATTAAGTAATACCCAACCAAGGAGGTTAAGGGTTTGAGCATAGGGTGTAAACGGAAGTTAAAAAGCTAAAAATACTGTAGGTTACGAGAACATATACAAACTACAGGAAAAGAGAAACCATTTTTGGTATGCGCTAGTCAGAGGAAATCCTGACGATGTAGTCATATGTGAGAAAGGGTTAAGGATAGGAAAGTATAATTTGAAATTGCAGAATTATTATACCTATACGAAGAACCTCTTCAATAAGTGGTTCGACGTGTAATAATTGCTGTTAAAAGGTATAGAGCGCAAAGAATTGGAAGAACTAGAAGAAAGCTATGCAGCAATCGAGTTGAGTACCCAGAAACCTCAGGTGATTGTAATGGAGAGGGGGTACCAACCCATCAAAAGGAGCTATTTACCTCTCCATAACTTCTTCCGGGTATTCCGAAGGAATGCCCCGGTGATATTACTTCGAGAATTGAATGCGCGCTCACGACATTCATGATATAGCTCGGAGAATAGGATGGGGAAAACCTCGATCTGCTACTCCAAAGGGGCATAGTAATAACAGTTGGATCTAAGCTCCCCAGGCCTGTCACTGAGAGAGCTGCAACCAAGCCCGATATAGAACCGACCAGTAAGGGGTTCCACTGGAAGATACATGTCCAACCGGGCCCAGTGTTTCCAACGGACCAGAATTCCATAATGGTCTTGCTGAGACTTAACCCAATCCAAGTGCCGAGCTCCGTAGGAAACAGTACTTCAAGGATGTTCAGTATAATTATCAGAAGGAATTGAGGGGTTACCGGCCGCCAGCGTTGGGAAGGGAAAGGTGTATGGGATATTGATAGATAAATAGAAACGATAGAGAAAAAGATAAGAGAAGCGGAAGAGAAATGTATCCCCAAGCTAATAATAAGAACACTCCTTACTTCAAGGTGGTCGCTAGGAATAAGAACGGCTACAAGGGAAATAGAGCTTATTAACCAAATATCGCGGGGAATAGGTCCAAAAGCTGAAATGAAGTTTAGGAAAACAGTGTTACAAAGGGGAGTAAGAGATATGATGATATAAGGCAAAGAGAAGTTGTGGGAGGGATTGGTTGACTGGCTGGCATGGAAAGGAACACCAGATTCTTTTGGCAATCAATTAAGAGACTCCAAGGAAAAAGGGAATAAAGAATGGAAACGCGTTTATAACGTGGGAAGTGGAAATTGAACACCTATTTAGGGACTGCTGGAGCCAGGTATTTGGCATCACAAGGGAGAATAATGATATTTTTTTACGAATCGTGAGACGAGGATAGTGAAGGATATGAATCAACATCTCGACAAAACATACTCGCTAAAATGGATTGAGAGAAGCAACTAAGATGTTGAAGACAACGAAAGCGGTGGAAAAATAAGAATGGAAGTACTTAGAACATCAATCCAAGCAGAAAGCCCTAGGACCTCTGGACTGACAAGAGCTAGCTTAATCAAGCTCCCGAATAACGTATTTGAGGGGATGCTAGTGATTTTTAATGCTTGTTAATATCGGTTAATACTCGGATAAACTTAAGGTTGTTAGGGTGATATTTGTGCCTGAAACGGGCAAGTAAGTCACCAACAACGATTAACGATTGCAGACCAATTTCGCTGCTCATTTATTTGTTAATGTTTTGGAAAAAAATCTATTCAGTAGCTTGATGGACCACCTGGAAACTAACCCCAAATTAAGCCTTCAACAATATAGATTCAGAATGAAGAAACGAACTGAGATGGCCCTGACTAAAGCTAAGAGTGAGGGTAAAATGGTTGACTTAGTGGCGCGAGATGTGCAACAGGCGTTTGATAATTGGAAAGTGGGCTCAAGTATAAAATGGTGGGGATAGAACTTGGGGGAAGGATAACCAGACTAATGTTCAACTTCATCAGCCACAGACAGTTCCCCATGGCGATCGACTTCTATGAAGGTTCTATCTTCAAGACAAAGGAGGGCTGTCTCTCCCATCTCCTATACGCGGTTTATACTAGCGATATGTCATTCCTGCTAAGCCTAGAAACAGCCGATGTGCAGTTCGCAGACCACGTCACCCAAATTATCGCGACCTCAACAAGTACAGCAGGCGGCTAGAAACACCGCCAAAGAAATACTGAACCAAAATATATATGAAAGGAAATAGAAAATAAAGACGAATAGAGATAAGTTATTAGTGATACCCATCAAGAGAAGAAAGTTAGAGGAAATTAATCTTGAGGGCAAGAGATATGAGCATGCCAACGAAATGAAGGTATTGGACTTTCGCCCAGATAAAAAAAAAACTTTACCTGGTGAAAGTTAGCGTCAACCTCCTGTACTCGACTGTTCCGCTTCGCTAAGTTCAAAATAATTGAAATATTTGACGTCTTCTATCTTCTATCCCCCCTTTACACAGGAAGAAGGTCAACGTATAGCACCTTCTCTCTTCTCACCCATTTCACTTCTCTCCTCCCTCTGCCGTTCTTTCTCCCTCTGGCCCACCAAACATTGAAGGACCTGGGGGAGGAGGGAGTTGGGGAACAGGGAGGGGTCAACCGGTGGGAGGACCAGCGACCGGTTCACCTATCTATCTTCCACACCATATCATAGGATGATGGATTCATTAATAACGAAGTAATAATTACTGTATATAAAAAAGAAGATATGACAGGGTGTTGAACTTATGAATAACGAAGGTAAAGGTGGTAAGGCCATAATTAATCAAAGAGAAAACATAACAGCATGGATGGCAAGAAGTCCGAAAAAGAGATGTTCTCTTTAGGGTGTTACATTTTATTTTGCTTCTTTCAGGCCGCGACTCCTAAGTGCTTATCCGGTGTGTATTGCGGTGCTGTCGATGGCTGTGTTTCTCAGTGTTTTACCCTGGGGTACGAGAGTCCTTTGACGTGCTCTAACCATCTTTGCTCCCCACTCACCACCTGTATGGATGGCGTCTGTCCAACGGGCACAGGTGGGTATGAATTACTTAAGGAGTAAATTTATTACAGGTATCTTTTGAGGGACTCCTAAGAGGAGTACGATATCGTTAATTCCGTGATTGTTTTCCTCGAAAATAAAGGCAAAACCAAAGAGTGCATCTCAGAAAGTTTATGAGGAGAGATCTGTGGGGAAAGTGGTTAAGATGGAGTGTGTGTATATATATATATATATATATATATATATATATATATATATATATATATATATATATATATATATATATATATATATAGTAGCGCCCATAATATAAGAGTCAGTAAAAACAAGTGTATTTAAATATTTATTATAGAAGTCTAACAAAACGTTGAGACTATACGAGTATATTATACATATATTTAGATATATCTAATATCGATCTTTTGTGAAAATTTCAAGTGAATGGAATAAAGATTTCGTAACTTATGAGGAAATAAACAAACTATCTTCCAAATTGCAGCGGCCAAATGTTAAGGATCCCTTAGAAAAGTGAACTACCAACCGAGGTATTTGTGTTTAGGAGACTGTTGACGGGCTAATAGTTAATTATTATGATCATACATTATTAGGACATTCAACCGTCAACATGGCGACTCGTGAGAGACGACCGGTGTCCTGTGCTTAAAAACAAAGAATTGTGGGCCTTCACCAAGAGGGAAAGTCAAATTCTGTGATAGCAGCTACTGTAGGAAGATCTAGAAGTGTTGTGCAACCAATTGTAGCTCGTTTTAAGTCATAAGGATCGACAGATGCTAAACCCCAAACCGGTAGACCTCGTAAAACGTCATCAAGACAGGATCGTATTATGGTTAGAATGTCACTGAAGGATAGGTTTAAGAATGCTGCTGAGATATCCCGCGAGTTCAGCTCCACCTCCGATGTCAACGTATCGGGCAAAACTGTTTCCCGGAGGTTACGAGGTTCTGGGTTGTTTGATCGAGCACCAGCATAAGAATCAAAGGGATAAGACTCGGTTTAACACAATTACGATTTTTTAAATGTTCAAAGACATAATTTTTTTATTTCTTAAAATGATGCTCACCGATGTCATTTCTAACTTCCTGAAGATAATAATAAGGTAGTTATTCATTTTTTGAAAATATGTTATTACTCGTATTTTGCTAAATATGAATCTTTCTTCGCCATTTGCCCTATTCCCTTCACTTTTTGGCCTGACTAGTTAGCGAATAGTAGGTTTTGTTATATCTGCAGGCGATCTGCGCATGCGTCTTTTGGTGATTAACCAATAGCATTCTTTGTTATATTTGCGTATATTTGGGACGATTCACAGATGTCCTTGTTTTCAGCTCATATGGTATAATGGCGTGTGGTGGATGTGCTAGGTTGCAATACCAACTAATACGAGAAGTTTTTGATGCTGATTGTCAAGCATTAGTAATAGATAGGGCTCACAGTATAATGCCCGCGAGATATTACATGCCGCAGTATTTGTAGATTAGGACCGAATCTGAATTTATTTTACTGTTAAAATTGCAAAGGATTCGAAAGGGCGTAAAACCCCATGCGCATTTTCTGTTAGTGCGTTTAAAGACACGTGGCTTTCAAATGCTCTCATTTGACCAAGTATCTGCATGAATTTCAAGAAAAATTAGGTGTTTTTTTTCCAAAATTTCTGTCTGACTTTATTAGGTTTGGTTAGGTCTGGTTCTGGATCTTTTAAATAATTTTGAGAATGTGTTTTTCTTATGCAGTTTTGTGTGTACTTTTCAGAATTGTTTTTTGCTGGAAATACATACTTTTCCTATTATGGACCTTCAGTCGATTATGGTAAAAGTATGCATTTCAGGGAAGAACGAGTGTCAGATCTGAAAAGTACACATTAAACTTCATAAGAAATATACATTTTTAAATTCATTTGAAAATATGCGTTAAAACGAATCTTTACCAATCAAAGAGCCTGTCTTCGTTACGCTCACGAACATGGCGTCTGCACAGAAGAACAGTGGGCGCAGGTTCATTTTAGCGATGAATCGAAGTTTAATGTGATTAGTTCCGATGGCGGGATGTACGTTCGTCGAAGATGTGGCGAAAGGTTATCTCGTGCATGTGTGAAGAAGACAGTGAAATATGGAGGAGGCGGTGTAATGGTATGGAGAGTGATCTCTACTGCTGGTCCTGGTCCACTTATTCGCCTACAAGGGACTGTGAATGCTGAAATCTACAAGAAGTATCTTAGACAGCATGCCCTTCCACATCTCCGATCGGCGTCATTTCAATCTCCTATCTTCGTGCAGGACAACGCTTCCTGCCGCACTGCGAAGAGAGTCAAAGATTTTATGAGTGACAAAGGGGTTGATCTCGTGGACTGGTCACCTCAAAGTCCCGATCTCGAACCTATAGAAAACGTTTGGAAGATTATTGGAGATGGGGCGCGAAGGAGAAATCCGAAGAACCTAAATGAACTCTGGGAATTAGTGAAAAACGAATGGAACAATATTACTCCATCATCTTGGAAGAAATTAATTCAGTCCTGTGTTACATATGTCGGGAGGTTATTCCTAGTAAATGGATGTTCGCAAAATATTAATAGTAAAGGTTTCTTTTTTGTTCTTGTTCCATTTTACATTGTTTTTTTTAAGTGACCCTTAACCTTTGGCCGCTTGCAATTTGGAAGATAGTTTATTTATTTCTTCATAACTTAGGAAATATTTAATAGATTCACCTGAAATTTTGACGAAAGCTAGATATTAGATAGATCTAAATATGTGTGTAATATATAATCTCACCATTTTGTCAAACTACTATAATAAATATTTAAATACAATTGTTCTTACTGACCCTTATATTATGGCCGCGTCTATATATATATATATATATATATATATATATATATATATATATATATATATATATATATATATATATATATATTATTTTATATATATATATATATATATATATATATATATATATATATATATATATATATATATATATATATATATATATATATATATAATGCATATATCTCTCATGGCAGGAAAGAGAAAACAGAATAATTTTTCTTCGGAAATAGTTACTCGTATTTCTTACTTCGAAAAATTCTGAGCTAAGGTGTGATTCGAACAATAAAAATTGAGGCAGTGAACAAAATTTTTGATATTAATTAAACCACCCCTTAAACTACTCGGCTATGCGGAGTGGTTTAAAGGGCGATTCAATGTGAACGGTTCGAATCCCACCTTAGCTCAGATTTTTTCGAAGTAAGAAATAATTATTTCCGAAGAAAAATTATTTCGTTTTCTCTTTCCTGCGGTGAAGTTGGATTATATATATAATCGTAGATCCACCTTCAGACATACTTTGCATGCCTGGAGGGCCTGCAAAGTATGAGCGTTGGTGGTTGGGGCCTGGAGGGCAAAGAAAGATGGGAGGTAGTGGAAAGAAAATGACTGGGAAGAATGCAGACATGTTAAAAACCACTCAACTCAATCGGCACCATGAAAGAAGGGAGACCCCTACCGCCAGGAAATCCAAGAAGTTCCAAACTAATTTCCTCCGTGTAGTTGAAGCTTTGGGAGCGTCGCAGACCCAGAGGTACAGCAGCGGACTCAGACAACTACCTTGTGGAACTGCCTCCTAGATTTCGAATTCGGTTCCTCTGTAGCCCTTGATCATGATTTTGGCATTCTATCCATGACATATTCACCTAAGACTCTTTTTAGTACTGGGTTTTGTTGGAAGTTGAAGATCTTGTATAGAAAGCCACTCAGCCAAATCTTATTGAAGGCCTTCTGTACATTTCGCAGTACCACGTCTACTTACTTTCCTTCAGCTCTGCAGTGTGCGAGTTTTTCCGTTAGAAGGGCGAGGGCTGTTTCCGCACCTCTTTTTCTACGGTCCTCGTGCTGCTGATCATTGTGGGCCTCCCGTTCTGCTAGTTGGTCTTGGAGCTGGTTGTTCAGGAGCTTTTCATAGACTTTGTCCACGAACTCAACTAGAGAGATATGCCTGTAATTTATCAATTGATCGAGGGTTTCTTTCCCTTAAGTATAAATATTTTGGCCATCTTTAGACCGTCAGGGAAGTAACCCGTGTTCAGTGAAGCATTGGTAATGCTTGTGATTCCCTGAATGATCTGCTGGAGGGCATGAACCAGATTGCTTTTGGTGATCCCCTTCCAGCCTGGAGCCCTTTGTTCAAAGGATTTTACAGTTGCCATACCTCCTCTGTTGTTATTGGGCGTCCTTGGTGTGCCATCTCCCTCCTTCGTCAACATTGTGATGTGGGTGCGAGCGATATCTTATCTTATTGAGATCTTCATTCAGTTGGCCCTCGAATTCCTGGTGGAACAATTCGTTGTCCTCTGGAGTGATAGAGAAGACATCCTTCCAGTAAGCTCTGAATCTCTCCTCTAGGACTGCCGGGTCCTCTATTTACTTCCCGCTTTCTTTCATTAGAGCCTTTTCTTTTCTTTTCACTCTTTTCTTATCTTTTATTTAATGCCAGAATTTAGCCGCGGTCACTCGCTGTCTACTTTAGCTATTAGGCTGTCCCAGATTTCAGCCTGTACGAGCTTAATCGTCTCTTTAAGTTGAGTACTTAGGCGTCGTAGCAGAGAGCTTCTTTGCCGGTTTTGACCTGCGCTTCTGACTTCTTCATACAGTTCCCTGTGCACAAGAGCGAACTTCTTTATCTTGTCTGTCCATCAGGGTTGAGGAGGAGTTTTGTACCGTGTCTTGAGTACACATTCTCTGTCTGCTTTTGCACCTTTTTCATTGGCAGATGCCATTGGGCTTCTGCCATTGAGGTCGACCCTAAAAATGCCATTCTGCGGTGCCTGAAAAGGGTGCAGGAGTTGTTGATGGGCAGGTAGGTTCGGCCATGGGGTTGATATGCTGTGGCTATCACGAGGTTACCACCCAATATGGGAAGTTCCACTGCTACAAAGAACTTATCCAACTCCGGTAGGCTCCTAAACGAGATATTCCCTCTGATAGCTATCGCAGCACCATCAGACCTTTCCTTGGAGTGATTATTCATGAGCACTTTATAACTCGTTTTTTTTATTTGACCAGATGTTGTGCCATACCCTGCTCCGTTAATAGAATAATGTCTCAAAATATGTTTCCATATGTCGTTGCTTTCCCTTTCCATCCATCAGCGTTAAATGACAGAATACTCAATATATTGTTTACGTTCTCCATGTTGAGCTTATTTTAGTGTGTCCTCATATAGAGTCACGTTTTGCCTGAGCAAGGCCTCCTCGACTATTTCCACATCCAGCAAAACATCAAACTCCGAATTATATGTCTGTCGTTACCGACCTTGTCCTCTAGGTCCTCTTCATGGCCTCTCTCTTCGCCTTGGGCACAGTCGTTTTCCATATACTGCCTTCTGTTTTTATCTCTTTATTTTTGGTTTTGGCCAGTTCTTCTATTTAGTGGTTTGGAACCATTTGCAGTTGGAGGACATCCCCAAAATGTGGGGTTGTCCAGGAACAACATTTGGCTCGTGTAATTTTTCGCGAGCATTTGACTGAGCTCTTTTGCGAATGTTCCCAGCTGCATTAGGTTCCTGACGTGGGCGGAGAGTATACAAGTCAGAATCTTTGTCCTGTTTCCATTTTGGATTCGAAGGTACAAGTAGGTCTTCTCCGTTTCTGTTTCTTTATTCTCTGCTTTTTCGACGTGAACATAGGTGGTATTGGACTTCTTCGTCTCCTCTTGTTTTCGTTCTAGTCTATTTTTTCTTGATAATATTTTTCTTAACCAGGTATGCCATGCTCATGCAGCTTTCGCAGCTTTTTCTAAAATCCCTCGTCATGTTATCTTGGGCCAGCTCTTTCCCAGAGTTGCCTCTTGGTGCTGATCTAATTTTGTCGCTCCTGGTTCTGGGTAATAAACAGCAAATTACAAAAGGCCATGAATACTCTCTCCCTGCTGTTTTTTTTATGCCCGCTGATCGTGGGTAGGGGAATCCTCGTCATGTTATCTTGGGCCAGCTCTTTCCCAGAGTGGCCTCTTAGGGCTGATCTAATTTTGTCGCTCCTGGTTCTAGGTTAATAAACAGCGAATTACAAAAGGCCATGAATTTTAGCTATTGTCTGTCGGGGCTGTATATTTTGATATTTCAAGCTTACTTGGGGTTAACTCCCTCTTCGTTGTAACAAACCTTCCATGAACTTGAACTGCCAGATGGGATGGGTGAATGAGAGGGGGTGAACCAGGGGCTCTCGAGGTGTAAAATGTGACAGACATTTTATTGGTTAGCGTGGAATCAACAATCGTTAAATGAGGATACCGTCCATTTAGAGTTTTGAGTATTCAGAACTGCTCCCGGCATAAACATAGATGGGTGTTACTTCCCCCTGTGTTCCTGGCTGGACCCCAGGGTTGAGGGGATGTGTGTGGACTTGCCTCCCAGAGGTTGCAGTTCTGACCCTTTTCTAGGTGCTTCTGGTGCCGGATTCCGCAATAGGCTAGTCCTCAAACGTCTTTCCCCGGCGCCTCCAATTATGAATTTAACATAGAACGTCATAGTTAGAACGAGGTGAGATGAGTGGCAGTCCAGTTTATTTCAGCTTCGTTACTCCGTTAAGGGTGTTGCGTGGAGGGGAGGGGCTGACTGAAGTAGCCTATGCGTGGCTCCAAATAAAATCTGTTTCGTAAAATTCCCCATGGAGAAAGTGAAAAAAAATCACGATTTTGGAGGCAACTTTTCCTTTGCCAGACCTCCTTTACCGTCGAAATTCTCCCTGAGAGCTAGCGTGGTTTATCCAAATTTGACTGAACAGTTAATGAAGTTCGTTTTGTTTTGTAGTTGTTTTTTTTTTTTTTTAGCAGAATATGAATAGAGCATCGTCCACGGGTATCTCCCCCTCCCCCTTTGGAGGTGAGGAAAGGAAAGAACCTCCTAGGTGACCACTCTCAGCTTCTCAATGCCCTTATCGCTCAGGTTTGACCATGTTTGGGGGGCCCGAGGGAGAATGTACAGCAGGCTGTCCTGAATGGATAGGAGAAGAAGAAACGTGGGTGAAAAGAGAAATCAGTGCGCTGGGTGTTAAGAAGAGCCCACAGAATCTTCAGGCGGCGAAGATCCGAGTTTCTTCTTTGGATTGTAGTGTTTTTAACCAGCATTGCTATTGTAATATGTTCGTTGTACTGTTCGTTGCAGTGTACTTTGATTCCTCCTTCTTGCAAGTGCATCGTTAGGCGTCGGCTGAGGGTATTAAGTCATACCAATATATTGATTGTTTGAATGAGGATTGCAGTACTCACGGGAACATTCGAATTTGTGCACCACATGTGTAGCCTTTAGGATGGATTGTTTTCATACTATATTGGGAGAAATAACCTATTGTCATTTTCGTGGATAGTGTTGCTTTTTATGATACCTAGTGTGTGGACTCGCCTCCCGGAGGCATCCGTCATTTGGTTCTTGTAGTAGTGAAAGAAGCTGCTCTTACCCCCCCCCCATATATATATATATATATATATATATATATATATATATATATATATATACAGTAGGGATCAAATTATGGATTTCTGGAAAATTCGTAATTTTCATGGTAAATGGTAACTTAAAACTATTTAATTAGTGAGGTTATTTTATCATATTAGTGTGATATAACTATTGTACATCTGTGAAGACTAAATATTAGAGTGTTTTGCTTCATTTTCTGGCAAACTTGTTGAAAGAAAACAAGGCAGCACCGATTCGGTTTTGCCCACTGCGGCGACTGTTAGTCTCGCGCCACACTTCCAGGTCAGACTTCACAGGGTGAGAGTGTGCGAGCTATTCTCTTTTTCTGTTACTGACCCAGTAATTCAACTAGTGTGTATTTTACTTGCTGTGGATAATAATAACCGTCTTTCTTGTGGTAAATAGATAAAAAGAAAGTAAACAGCCATTTGTAAAGTCAGTGATTTGACTCCTCGGAAAATTGGACAGATCAAAGCTTTATTAAATGATAGCGCACTAAAAGAAAGATATTGCAGAGAAATTTGCCGTCTCCTCCCAAACAGTAAGCAATATATATATATATATATATATATATATATATATATATATATATATATATATATATATATATATAATAAAAATGGTCTTAATTTAGATTCAGCAAGAGCTGGGCAATGTGGTCGCAAGAAAAAAGAAAACACCAAGAATAGACAAGAAAATAAAACAAATGGCTATTAAGGACAAAAGCAAATCTTGTACGAAAATTGCAAAACGAACTGTTAGCAGATGTCATTAGTCTTTCTAGAATAACAGTAAATATGAGGTTACTGCACAGTTCATTACGAGCCTACTGTCCAATAAAGAAGCCTAGGCTTACCAAAAGCATGATAGAGGCACGTCATCAACTCTGGGCTAATGTTCATGCCGATTGGACTTCTGAGCAATGGGAACAGGTAAGAGTGGTACATTAATCAGTTTGTTCTTTATTAAGCATAATAGAACACACTGTACCTACTGCAGTATGTACATGCGGATTTACCTACTAGCTACGCGTCCATGCTGAATGAAATAATTTCAAGTCATAATTTGTCGGGCTGTTTAACTGCTGCCACTAGCATCGCAGGTCGTTTCACTACTGCAGTTTTATATTGTTGAGGTTTGTGTTTTCGGGCGAGTCAACTATTGCAGTACTTGATGACTGTGTGCAGATAGTGAGAAGGCGGTCAGGTGAGGAGTTTATGCCAGAGTGTCTTAAAAAGATTGGAAAACATTCACAGAAATTCATGGTGTTGAAGGCATAATGAATTAGTATAAGTATATTGGAGTACTGAAAAACCGTTTGGTACCCCAAATGAGGGAATGGTTCGGTAACAAATCATGCATATTTCAGCAAGACTCGGCTTCCTGTCACACGGCGCAATCCTTGAAGATAAGATGTGCATAAAATGTCATTGAACTGCTATCATGGACTGGAACTTCCACAGACATGAACCTTATTGAGAGTTTATGGTATATTCCAAAAAATAAAATACACGAAGTTACCATAGGAACCAAAGCAAAGTTCATAGAACGTCTTATCTACGTTTGCTTCCACTGACAGAATCAAGCAATTAAGCAGAACTTTAATCATTGGCATGCCAGAGCGTGTTTAAAGCACTTAAAGTGGCTGAAGGAGGTTAAACCAAGTATTAATCAATGTAAAAAAAAGACATTTTTGCCATATGTATCAAAATAAATTGATTATCTTCAATAAAGTAGCTTTATATAACCTTTGCTCAGGAAAATTACGAAAATTCAAGAAATCCATAAAAATTTAATCACCTATATATATTTATATCATCCAAACATTCATGGAGCTGCAAAATCCCTTATGGTTCATAGAAAAATTAATTATAAAGCCAGAACAAACATTTACTCACCAGCTAATCCTAAGTAAAAGTATGCAATAATAATTATATTATATTCCCATATTCGTCCCAAATAATTAATTTTAAAAAGCTGGCAGGGACCAACAAAATTAATTCTAAACTTTAATACTTCCGATCGGCAATTCAACACTAATCCCATGATAAGCACAAGACTCTGATAAAAAATGCCGCTGCTCCATACCCCCCCCCCCTCCTCCTCCCTAATTGCATTCTGACATGTAAATTTACGTGTTCTTAGGCTAAGCATCGTTCTGTATTCATTAGTTTGCCAGTGATTGAAGATGACGGAGGTCTCTGTCGAAACCTGGTTTCGCAATAAATCTGTCCAAAGACTTTGGTTTCTTTCTTGCATATATATATATATATATATATATATATATATATATATATATATATATATATATATATATATATATATATATATATATATATATATATATATATATATATATATTCATATATATATATATAATATATATATATATATATATATATATATATATATATATATATATATACATATACATGCACTCTCTTGGCTATTAAAGACTTACAGCCAGGAGGAAGATCTATTTTAACTATGATTAATATTAAGAAGAGAGATGAGTGGGATAAACAAATGGGGGATAAGGCTTTGCAATTTCGGCACAGCATATTTTATATTCTGGTGAGTCAAGGTTTGCTCAATTTTGATACAGTGTACGGTTATGTGTTTGGAGATTACCCATTCAGGAGTTTGACATAAACAGGTTACAGCCGACGGTGAAACATGGTAGCCTTTTTGTTATGGTTTGGTGAACAAATTGGAATGATGGACAGTCAGAGAGGGTTGATTGCGTTGTCCATATCAACTCAGAAAATACATTTCCATTCTTAAATAGGAAATTCCACAACGTTTTCAAGTGGTCAGCTTGAAAAGAAAAGTTGTTAATACGTAGAAAATGGGGCTCCTTGCCATACTGCAAAAAAGGAGAGAAGTCTAGAAGGACCAGCAAGGCATCAAACGAGTTCCTTGGCCGAGTCAGTCCTTAAGATGAACCGCATAGATCATATGTGTGTAAGACTAGACAAGAATTTACCGAAAAAAAATTTAAAAGCAGTAACACGGTGAGAATTGCTGAATGTCATCTGCCAACTAGGGCGGAAATATCACAATCTGTACTCTAAGAACAGTATAGCTAGGTGAGTTGTAGCTCAAAAAGCCTCGAAAAGCAATTCCACATAGATTTAATAATGTAATTTGATTGTTCAGAATGAATTTAATTCTTTAATTTAAATTCACAGGATAGGTTTTTATTTATTTCTTCCAAGTCTTCCTATATATATATATATATATATATATATATATATATATATATATATATATATATATGATGAAAATTAATGCAATATCGCAAGAAAAGATGAGGAATTAAACCACATTCTCCGAAGACAATTTAATTCAGAACAGTTTCGGTGTATCTCACACCCTTTTTCAACTGACACTGGATAGAAAATATAAGAAAAGTGCTTACAAACATAACACAGGGTCAGGTCGTGAAAGATCCCCTCTTTTATTCCCCCAATCCCCTATTTGTGGCTAATCAGGGAGGAGGAGGTTAAGCCTAAACATATTGAAGGGCTGACATTTTACTATTTTGTTTATTTGCTTTCGTATTACAGGATTAAAAGGAAATTGACCCTCAGATAGATTTAAATTAGGAACTGACGATATCAAGCTAAATTCTACGATTCTTCTCTTAACATAGTTAGCCGATTCAAATACCATTTTACTTCCATTGAAATCGATCGAATGATTCGAGTCTCTAACAATGACAAAATATTCCACTGCTTTCGCTGCCCACTCTAATATCTCTTTTGTGTTCATACAATCTCTTGTCTAGATTTCTCCCCGTTTCCCCTATATAAATTTTATGGCAATCGTTGCATGGTATTGCATATACTCCTATGTTATGATGTTTATAGGAAACCAACCCACTCGAATGCCTATATACATTATTTTTCGTTTCACGATAATACTGTTAAAAAATCGGTAATTTCTAACCTTTTCCTTAGAGCATACAAAATATGTCATCCTTCCTATTTAGATGAAGAAATTGTCATTATCAGGACCATTTTTTCTAATTTGTATTACCCCGATTGGTTCATGTCGTCTGCCCATTTTGCAGTTAGGAAAACATTCTATGGTAATAAGCCTTCCCGCACTAACGACTTCAACAAATGTATAACATTGCTATTTAATAATAAATTAAACAGTTTAAAGGACATATTTGGAAAAGCGGGTATTAATCTAGCCTTTAAATATAATAATTCCTTAAACCAATTGATGATGGCCAGGAAACCCAAAGAACATCATAACATAGGAGTATATGCAATACCATGCAATACCATGATTCGCCTGGCCAGAAAACGTGTTTCCAGTCCTCCACGTTTCTCTGTTCTTAAATTCCCGCCTAGTGTAAGCGGGTAACCTTGTGGGCAGAAGTGGGTAAAGGTATCTTGCGTGCCATTCTACTTCCTATGTTCATGCTATACAGTTCCTGGCGGAGATTTCTTCCAATAATGGGTGCCGAAGGACTGGCCTTCATGTTGATGAGGAACACTTGTGCCAGGGAGTACAAAAAGGGAAAAATATTGTCCAGAAAATTGTAGCTTATAAACTCACATATTAAAGTCTACAGATATATCAGCATTGTTAACTTTAGCCAGTATCTTTATTCTTTTGACGAGATCCTCCGCTGGATTTTATAACCAGAAACCAGTTTATCACCTTCAGCAACACAACCATTACTCCAGATCGAGTCGACTTCATTAACATTCGACTCAAATGTCACTTGATGACGCAACGTCCTCTCCCTATGTAAACGGATTGAAATCGAGATTCTCTTTGAGGACATAATTAAGCTTGAACAAGCTGAGGAGGTTTTAGTAAATCCCGTCCTTCCAACTGAAATCTCTGCTGAATCCAACAAGCGTAGAAGCCACACATGAAACTCCCTCATAACCCCTCGACCTTGACAGGCCTTAAAAAGCGCAGAGAAAATAGAGATATCGTTATCTGCAGGGCCGATAAAATTTCTACCTATGTGATACTAAACAAAGAAGAATACATCAATAAGATGAAAAGAATTCTACACGACAATACTAAATTAAGTCAGAGTGTTAAATTTGGTACCTGGAGGAGCTGAGAACTTGCAAAAGTTGGTGAGTTTCCTCCTCATTCCGTATCAGCATTCTTTTTTTTCTACGATTATCCAGCGAGAAGGTTGATGACGTAGCTCGGGCGAAGTCTCCTGTTACAACTGAAACCTGGAGGAGAAATACGACCTACCGTTCCTACGGCTCTGCATGGTGCTAGCTTACTTTGTATGTGGAGGAACAACTTGTACTCCCGGTCTCAATGACGGCAGATATAGAGCCGACCACAGAGGAAACTTTCACTCTGGGTCCAGTTCTAAGGAAAGCTGATGATTCCCCCTCTTCCCCCCAGTCCTTTTATGCGCCACTTCCACAACTACATCTTTACCCATTTCATTGGCCTCTTCTTCTTCTGCCCATCTTGGATTTTGTTCTATCTTTCTTCTACACTGGATTTCAGGCACGGTAAACCAAACCTCTCAGAGGTCTGTCATCAAGCCGGATCCGCCACTCCAATCTGCCTACCACACCCTCGCGAGAATTTGGTCTGGGGTTCTCAAAGTGTCTTAATAGCATTAACTGCCTGCCAAAGCGGCATCAGCCGGGGCATGCAACAGGCGCTACTCGCCTAATACATTGTGTAAGTCATAGTGGGGCTGCCAGGGTAGGGGCAATGAATAGTAAAATAGAAGCTATGAACGACGTTTTCCTCCTCAACTCCTCACTTAAGCTTGGTGAAGAGCCTACCTTCTCACTCCTCTCGAACGATAAAGGTGTTTCCCATTTATCACTTTTGGAGCATCCCTCGAGCAGCTTCTCCTCTTAGAGGGTGCTCTCCCCCGGCTTTACTTCCTCAGGAGCTCCTCCTGAGAAAGACAAAAATAGCGAGCCCATCCTCCCCCAATCAGCCCTTGAAGGCGACAGCGTCTTTTACGTCCAACACCACCGGAATTCTGCCACCTGGAAGCATAAGGATATTCCTGTGAGGGTCTTTTCATCAGAGGGCCCCTGACCTATTCCGAGCAAAGACTTCAATAGAATTGCCCTGAAATCCTCGCCAATTCAGTAGAGCTGCGGAGGCTCGTCTCCCGTTCCCCGGTAGCTCTTTTTACAGGCGACGATGCTTGGAGAATGCCCCCTACTCACCCTCAAGGGATAGGAGCCTTAAAGATGGATGCATGATTTATACCCGCCATGATGTCTCTGTTCTTCTACTTACTATAAATTCATCCTTTGAGGCAGTAGCAGTGAGTTACACCTGAATAGGAGGTATACTGTTATTTCTGTGTACATTGTTCTGTTAGTCCAGTTCGAAGCAGAGACTTTTGCAGCGTCGTTGCAGGATGCCGAAACCCTTTCTCCTACACCTGGATTTCCATGGTAGGCACCCATTCTGAGTAGACTGCACGATAAATCCTAGAGGTCAGATCCTCGCCGACATGATCAATGAGTTTGAGAAAGGCGTGTTGAATGTACTTATCCGCCCCTCTGCACTGCGGATTTTCAGTTTTATATGAGGTGGGAGGTGGTCGGTGATATTCATAGTAATGACCACCTTCCCATTCAACTATCATTTTCTGTGCCACTGCCGCCTGAGAAACCAACTCGGCGGTGCTTGAAGCGGGCGCGGTTGTCTGCATTCTAGGAAATCACTGGTTGCTCTGTCCCAGTCGAGAAGTTCTTCGGCAACCTCTTCGTGGTGGTTCTAACTACTATTGCTAAGACTTCTGGCCATTTTTCACGTGGCTTGCTTCCTTGGTGCTCAGCTGAATGTCAGACAGCCCTAAGAGAGAAGCGATACGCTTACATGCCCTATAAACGCCGTCCAAACGATTTCAACGTCGATGAATTTCGTCGAGCTAGGGTTAGTTTCTTGTACTTTTCGAAGCATGCCCACCACTCTGTATAACGGGTCTAGTTGTCTTCACTTAACGGGAAGACTCTTGTTACAGAGGTGTGAAAGTGAGTGAAAAGGGTTCTGGGCAGGTTTTTGGAGGACCCCTTTCTTTTCTCCAGGAGAATGGGACCGCAATCTCAGACCCTGCCTCGGTGGCGGAGTCTTTCAGAGCCGCTTTATCAACATTATCTAGTCGGAATGTTGCTCTGCCAGCATTCATTTCAAGTCATGATGGCACTAAAAGCCGTCATCTGGAGTTTACCTCCAAAGGCGAAGAATCCTTCAACGACATGTTTACGCTGAGTGAGTTGCCTTCCGATATCGCTACATGCACGGATAAAGCCTCCAGTCCAGATTATATCCCCTATGTTATGCTTCAACATCTAGGCAAGCGAGACATGGAATTTTTGTTAGATTTGTTAATCATAATCTAGACAGAGGTTATCCCCCCAGATTCCTGGCGAATGGCAATTTTGCTCGTTTTTCGCAAACCGGGGAGAATTCGAGAATTCACTTTACCCCGGAGGCTAGTTTCCCTATCGACATCAGATGCTCTCATACGGCTGCAAAATTGAACTATGGGGCCTTCCTTCGTAGACAAAACTATGACACTGTATTTTAGATCTAGAGAAGGCCTAGGACACCACATGGTGATTTGGTATTAGGGAGACCATTCACACGAT
Source organism: Ceratothoa steindachneri (assembly GCA_963969495.1). NCBI lineage: Eukaryota > Metazoa > Arthropoda > Malacostraca > Isopoda > Cymothoidae > Ceratothoa > Ceratothoa steindachneri. The sequence goes on from OZ018318.1 coordinate 168,992,964, forward strand.
GGGGGCGAGTGGATACCTTCCAATTTTCATATCTGAATTCTGGCCCACTAGGGCATGAAGAGGGCATCCCGTAAGACCATGACCTCAGTGTCGCACTCTTTGCCATGAGTATCAACGGTATTACCTCACTGTTGCTGGAAGATGTTCTCGCTACGCTCTACGTAGACGACCTTTCCATCTCTTTTGATGAGTTCAAGATTCTAACTGTGGAACGTCGACTCCAATTTGCATTGAACCGAATTTCTCGCTATGCCGTCTTGCAGAATTTTTTTTTTACTTTGAACAAGCCTAAACTAATGCACATCTGTCTTGATAAACGGCTTCTCTCCGAATCGGACTTGTTCCTAAGCAGTGTCTGTCTGGACGTGGTGGATTCGCACAGTTTTCCTGGCCTTGATTTTGACTGCCACCTCACTTCACGCAGCCTTAGAGATTATTGTACCCGCTCCATGGACATGCTTCGTTCGGTGAAATTAAGCACTTGGGTTGCTGATAGGGCTATCGTTTTGCTTTTTTATTGTTTATTTACTTCCTCAAAGCTTAACAACGGATGCGAGTTTTACCTATCCGCATCTGGTCGTGAATTACAGAAGGTGGACACGATCCACTACACCTGCTTGTCGATCCTGGTAAGATATCATTTACCTGCAACGTTTACAGTGCTTTATTGGCTTGAACATACGTGTGAATCCAATATCTCCGTCTGAGCCAACGGTTCTCATTGCATCAGATCTCCACGGGGACTATACTACCGAGAGACACCAATCATACCCTGAGCCTTTCAGGTTTAGTGCTAAGAAACTCCTTCGAGAGCTCGTTATAACTCTTTTGCCTGTGGCAGCTCAGGTTCTGCCCAGAACGCCAGCCTCGAAGCCTTTGCGCCGGCACTATTTCGTTTGACTTATTGGGAGCACACTTCATGCCACGCTGGAACCGTGGTAGTGTAAATGGATGGTTCCAAGTTCGTATAGGGCTTCGGATTCTACACCCTATCCCCTATGTTTGAGGTCAGTAGGGCTCTATCAGGCGCTGCGTCCTATCTTCACGGACGAGATGGTTACAAGACACCACTCGTGATCTATATATAGCGACTGATAAAACGTTTTGAGTGCCCTTGGAGGATTTGAATCTCCGCACCCCTAGGTTCACGGTGTCAGTGATGTCACGGTTGCCACGAACCGGACTGACGTCGAGATTATATTCAGCTGATTTTCTGGACATGTAAGAATTGCAGGGAATGAGCAAGCCGATGAGAAAAACATAGTCTGAGAGGACTGGGCGACCAGACTAGCGTTTTGTCTTCCTCACAGTCAATATAAGGCAGGATTCAGGTCAGCCTTCTTAGCTACCTGGCAAAGACGATGCGAAACAGCCGATGAGAACTTAAAGTTGCCTACCATCACGCCGCGAATGTTTCGGTGGATCTACCCCCAATGCATCACCGGCTTCTGGTCGCTTTCTATCTTCACCAATCGGACTCACTCCGGGGAGCTACGTCATCTGATGGAGCGCCCCCATGAACTTTTCTGTGACGACTGCGTGGTCCCACAGACTGTTCGGCACATTCTTATTGAGTGGCCCAGTCTCGGGGAATCTTCGCGCTCCTTACCTGCCCCAGCATCGAGACGAGCGGGATCGCTACCGCTCGTCCTTTATACTCAGGCCGAGTTCATGCACTCAGAGTTTTGCTATGTTGGATTTGGAGGAGACTGACCTCGTCCATTTTATTTGACTTTCTCTGCGTTCGGTGTGTGTTCTGGGGCGAGGGGAGGCAAGCCCCTCTCCAACGCAAGAACGTTCGTTCACTGCTTTTTCTTGTTTTGGGAGGTTTGGATTTGGGGTCTGTACTTTTGTGGATTTTCTTGTTTGTGCTTGGTTTTTGTTTGTTCGTTTTTACTTTTAATATAGCCATATTCAGGCTAATTTGACGGTGGAGACCCATCCCCCTGTAGGCAGGTGCCAGGAGGACTCCATAAATTAAAAATAACATATATTTATAGCTCATATGGGGCTAGTAATGTGGCACCCAGTCAGCCAGCTTCTCTCATAAACAATGGAGAGCTTAAAGAAACAAAGATCAGTAAAAGTACAAAAGATGAAGATTGAATCGGAGAGAACCAATTGTACATTAAAAACAAAGAAACAAAAACTGAGAGGTTTTGGATATAAATCAAGAAAATTATGTTATTAGAAGATGTTGTAGCGGTCGGACATGTCTATGTGCCTGTTGATAGTGATTGTTGGAAAGCCATTGCTGGTTTACGATAAAAAAAGTAAAGTGAACCTCCAGCGCGTCTTGGTCTGACCTTAGCAGACCTTATCCAGGCCTCTGACCTTAGTTTTCCCTTTCTTCTCCTTCCCCTTCCTGCAATTTGGCCTCAAGGGTAATGAATCTCTCAATGGATCACCCCTTGTTCCTGATGCATCTGACTCCACCCTCGATAGTCCTTGTGGTAGGAGGAACAGCATTACGGCTAGGATCCTTTTCCAGAAACCAGTTACTCTTCCTTTCTTACCATATCTAGGACAATAGCAAGAACATATACTAGTAATACTGCTTTAATTAAAATAATAAAGTACCTACTAAAGCCTTGGTTTATTTACATGGATTGACCAGTGGTCAGCGGCGAGTTCACATTCTCCTTCCTAATGCAAGTGTCAGCGACCGACCTTGACCATGACGAAGAACTTCCCGTCCCAGTAGTGGTCGACGAAGGCTCTTTGATCGCCGTCGGATGCCTCGAACCTCAGCACTGTCCAGCACCAGCGTCCGTGAGTGATAACTTACGACTTCCCCATTTTCGTCTTACATTTTATCGTTTTCTAGTCTCACTTTTCAACTTTGACTTTCCAACCCATTAAATAATTTTACTTCTGTGCGTCTATTAACGGTAAGTCAATCATACTTGTATCAACTGGAGAGGTAAACATTTACTTCCGTATTGTCGTAGTTCGTAGTGCATTTGCCAAACTTCACTCTCAAACGTTTCTTAAGTAACTTCATTTATTGTCCAACCTCAAACTTTAAACGTTTCTTAGGTAACTACATTTATTGTTAACCTTTGAACTCTATTCTGACTGTAATCGTACAGACTATATTCAAACTCAAATATCAAATATTTCACTTTTAATTAATAGAAATTCTATTTTAACTTCAATTAACGAGGTAATCCATCCCCTAAAACCGTTTTCGGCCATCTCTGGGAAAAGGTTAAATTCAAATCAAAATTAATTTATTTCTGATCAGTTCATACTTTCTCATTGTCCATCATCAACATTCAAACTGATATGTTGCTTAAGCCTCTCACACTAACAGATATAGCATGATGTGGTTATAATTCAAATCATTTTCCCTATAAATTATTAAGGTTGATGGAAAAATTGGGTTAAGAAGGTAGTTTTAATTCATTATTTTTGTCCATTTTGACTTAAACTTTGTAAGTTTTATGTGGGCACCATTCCTTCCCTGAACGACCACAAGTCCACTCTATGATTGGTTTGGGAGCTGGTCTTGAGATAATAGGTAAAGTTAAGAATTCTCATGACGTGGCATGAGATTTACAGGTTTTACTCGACAATTTCCCGAATTTGACTATGATAATCTCTTAAATTCGTTCCTTCCTTTAATCATTTTCCTTCCATTTTCCTTCTATTAGATCATTAATTGCCCCATTAATTGTAGTGAGAAGCAGTTTTCCCATTTTACATTATGTGGTTATGACCAGTCCGCCTCTCCCTCCGAACAGATTGCCCGGAGACAGATCTCACTGGAAGAGATGGGAGATCAAATACCGGATACTAGCGACCACCCCGATGGAATGACACTTTCAAATAGCAGGTATTTGATCATAACTTCCCCACGGGGTTAGTTTTTAATGCTAATTTACTCTTTTTAAATTTTCCACTCTAGCCCCTCCCAAACATGGCGGTTGGTTGTGACGTCATCAAATGCGTCCAAGTCGTTACCCTATTGCGATTTCGAATCTTCTTCTGATAGTCCTCTTCCTCTTTTATATGTCATCCGGACCGCTCCTATACCTTTCACCCTTTATTATCTTCTCTCTCGCTTTATTTTTATTTCGTAAAAAATTTCAGCCCTGACTCCACCCTTTATTGTTGACAAAGTTTTCTATTAAATTCTTTCGCACTCTTCAACATTCATAACTATATAATATATATATATATATATATATATATATATATATATATATATATATATATATATATATATATATATATATATATATATATATATATATATATATATATATATATATATATATATATATATATATATATCCTTTTCTCTCTTCCACGTGACACATTCTACTACCAAGCTGACTGGAAGTGATGCCGTCCTGAATGAAGTTAATCCACATTAGGTATACTTACTCATTGGATGAGATGCATTGCGGTAGCCATAGCAACCCTTCAAACAGCCCTTTCCACTTGTGGGTTGAGCCCTTCTCTGAAATCGATATCGGAAACAAATCAAATTATAATGCCAGAATTACTCTTTGGGTGATTTCTGTCGTTGTCGTCAATTAAAACTAAGAAGAGAAATACCAACGAGAGCATCGCTGCCAAGAAGTTTATAAGCAGTAATCTGTAAATAGCGTGGGAAAGAAAGAGGAAGTGAAAATTTGTGAATTCACAAAGGCTCTAATACACAGAAGTTCAAAATCCACAACGGTTCAGAATTTAAAAGGTTCGGAATTCACAAAAGTTCAAAATCCACAACGTTTCAGAATTTACAAAGGTTCGGAATTCACAAAAGTTCCAAATCCACAACGGTTCAGAATTTACAAAGATTCAGGATTCACAAAAGTTCAAAATCCACAACGGTTCAGAATTTACAAAGGTTCGGAATTCACAAAAGTTCAAAATCCACAACGGTTCAGAATTTAACAAGGTTTGGAATTCACAAAAGTTCAAAATCCACAACGGTTCAGAATTTACAATGGTTCGGAATTCACAAAAGTTAAAAGTCCACAATGGTTCAGAATTTACAAAGATTCGGAATTCACAAAAGTTCCAAATCCACAACCGTTCAGAATTTACAAAGGTTCGGAATTCACAAAAGTTCAAAATCCAAACGGTTCAGAATTTACATAGGTTCGGAATTCACAAAAGTTCAAAATCTACAACGGTTCAGAATTTACAAAGGTTTGGAATTCACAAAAGTTCAAAATCCACAACAGTTCAGAATTTACAAAGGTTCGGAATTCACAAAAGTTCAAAATCCACAAAGGTTCAGAATTTAAAAAGGTTCAGAATTGACCAAAGTTCAAAATCCACAACGGTTCAGAATTTACAAAGGCTCGGAATTCACAAAAGTTCAAAATACACAACGGTTCAGAATTTACAAAGGCTCGGAATTCACAAAAGTTCAAAATCCACAATGGTTCAGAATTTAAAAAGGTTTGGAATTCACAAAAGTTCAAAAGCCACAATGGCTCAGAATTTAAAAAGGTTCGGAATGTACAAAAATTCAAAATCCCCAAGGGGTTCAGAAATTAAAAAGGTTCGGAATTCACAAAAGTTCAAAATCCACAACGGTTCAGAATTTACAAAGGTTCGGAATGTACAAAAGTTCAAAATCCACAATGGTTCAGAATTTTAAAAGGTTCAGAATTGACAAAAGTTCAAAATCCACAACGGTTCAGAATTTACAAAGGCTCGGAATTCACAAAAGTTCAAAATCCACAAAGGTTCAGAATTTAAAAAGGTTTAGAATTGAAAAAAGTTCAAAATCCACAACGTTTCAGAATTTACAAAGGCTCGGAATTCACAAAAGTTCAAAATCCACAACGGTTCAGAAATTAAAAAGGTTCAGAATTCACAAAAGTTCAAAATCCACAACGGTTCAGAATTTACAAAGGTTCGGAATGTAAAAAAGTTCAAAATTCACAATGGTTCAGAATTTAAAAAGGTTCAGAATTGACAAAAGTTCAAAATCCACAACGGTTCAGAATTTACAAAGGTTCGGAATTTACAAAAGTTTAAAATCCACAAAGGTTCAGAATTTTAAAAGGTTCAGAATTGACAAAAGTTCAAAATACACAACGGTTCAGAATTTACAAAGGCTCGGAATTCACAAAAGTTCAAAATCCACAATGGTTCAGAATTTAAAAAGGTTTGGAATTCACAAAAGTTCAAAAGCCACAACGGTTTAGAATTTACAAAGGTTCAGAATTCACAAAAGTTCCAAATCCACAACGGTTCAGAATTTAAAAAGGTTCGGAATGTACAAAAATTCAAAATCCACAAAGGTTCAGAAATTAAAAAGGTTCGGAATTCACAAAAGTTCAAAATCCACAACGGTTCAGAATTTACAAAGGTTCGGAATGTACAAAAGTTCAAAATCCACAATGGTTCAGAATTTAAAAAGGTTCGGAATTCACAAAAGTTCAAAATCCACAATGGTTCAGAATTTTCAAAGGTTCGGAATTCACAAAAGTTCAAAACCCACAACGGTTCAGAATTTACAAAGGTTCGGAATTCACAAAAGTTCAAAATCCACAACGGTTCAGAATTTACAAATGTTTGGAATGTACAAAAGTTCAAAATCTACAGCGGTTCTGAATTTACAACGAACCAGAATGCAGACTTAACGTCATGTCAGAATGAGTCTCGGATTAATAATGAATAGAAATGGAATTAAAAAAAGCGCTGTATTTCAAGTTGGCCGCCACGGGGAAGGTGTTATTTCCCAGAGTCCACTAGAAAGGAATCAATGGAGTAGGAAGTTGACTCGACCGTATCTAGACTGTCGTCAAGAAAACCTGACAAATAAAATAGGCTGCGTTTGTTCTTTTGTTGTATATTGGGGCCAACCTGCCCTCTGTGCCTCTAGTCTGCTGCGACCACTGAAGGAAGATGCTGGTATCCTATTCTGATAGAGGGTGCCTCGGCTGAAAAGGGTGACGTGAATGCTCTCTTTCTTCTCTAGTAGAGTCCGTAGGAGGAGTAGTGGTAGCTCAATTCATATACTCAGTACCATGAAAGAAAGATCATCAATTTCTGGCAAACTTAAGTATTAACTGTGCCCCATAAGCGCCAAGTAGCTCAGTGCCTTCTACCGAAATCACCCCCCAGACCGTGACACGTTCTCAGCCGAACTTCATTAGTTGTCAGTGCAATTGACAGACGTTCTTCCACCCTCTCTGCGAAGAAAGAACCTCCTACCATCGGCTCCGAACAAATTGAACTTAGATTCGTCACTGAGGTAGACTTGGCGTCATTGGTCATCTTTCCATGTAAGTTATTCAGTGGCGAATGTAAGACGAGCCTTCTTCTTCGTACTGATCAATGGCTTGGCCGCTGGTGTGCGAGTGCTAAAATTGTCTTCTTCTAACCGACGTAACACGATCCGACTGAAAAAATGGATAGCCAAAATCACACTAGTCTCTCGAGAAACTGCTGCAGCAGAATTAAAACGGTCCTTCTTTACAATTTGGGTCATGGCTCGGTCTTTCCTTTTTGAGGTCTTCCTTGGCCTACCGGTTGATTTACCAGATTTACCCAAACTTGTTTTTTCATAGGTTGACAGAATATTATGGAATACTCTTTGGGGTGTTTGGCACTCTCCAACAGCCCCAATTAAAATAATATTTTGTGGCGCACTTCTTGGACAGAGAGCCATGACAGATTCCTTAGTAATGTTACCTGGATGAAAACAGGCAAGAGGATGACGTAACGTACACGAGATTAACTGAAGTTAGTTGTTATGTACGTTTACATTTTTCCTGCTAAGAACACACGAGTAGGAAGACACAATGCATCGGATACTAAACCAAATGACTCATCACTTGGCCCCACAAGCGGGGAACCTTGAGGATTGCGTGGCCTCATCGCCTCGACACCCGCACGTGGCTCTGCGGATCCAAAGTTCCGGGTGGAGATGATGGCCTCGTTGGTTTTCGCTTGTTAGTTTAACTACGTAATAATCATAACAATCATTAGTACATCCGCGTGTACAAAGTGAGGTTATGCTCTTCAACACCAGTAAAACTTTCCCCCTACCTCGTTATTGTAGAGTAGTATGTATATGAAAAAAACTGAAAACGTAAATTAATTAGCTCACTTTTCTCGACGGAAACTTTAAAACATCCTGTAGATAAATAACTAAATAAAAGGGGATTGTTTTTGCGTACTTTATGATTTAATCGATTAATTAATGTCACAGCATCACAAAAGCAAGCAACCAACTAACGCTGGCTTTTATTATAGCCAGATAATAATAATAATTAATAAAATAAGGAAGGAGAAGAAGAAGAAGAAGGATATAATGATGATGATGATGATAATAATTTCATTTGATGTTAGATAAATATGGGCCCATGATTTTCCTTCGGAAAGGGTGTAGGTAAAAGAGAACTCCACTCCTTCCCTGTCCTTTAATGTCTGTGTATTCGGACCATTAAATCTATTCTACATCTTTTCTCTCCATAATTTCACCTCCTAAACTCACTCTTCCACATATTTTCTTCTACTGACTTCACTTCCTAAACTGACTATTCCATATCTTTTCTCCTCCTAACTTCACTTCCTAAAGTGACTATTCTCCCTATTTTCTCCCCCTACCATCACTTCCTACACTGACTACTTTTCCCAATAATGTCTGTTAACATACCCTCGTTTTGTGTTTTCTTTAAAATATAAACAGTCCCTCTTCCCTTCGTTTTATTTCTTATAATAAAAATCGTTGCTCTCTTCTCGAGGAGGGGCAGTTGGTGGGTTCAAGAGCATTGACTGGTCCAGATTCTGTGCCTCCTTACCCCTCCCTGGAGCTTCTCTATTTCCTCGATCAGCGGCTCACCCGAGACAAGAATTAACCCTTCTGTCCAACGGATCCTTTCCTCAGGCTCTTGGTGCAAGTTGTGCTTCGCGAGCATCTGGTTCCCGACGCCCCTCTGACGGTGGTCTGTGACACCCCAGCCCCTATACCTGTGTCGGACGTGCCATCCCCCTACAGCGCCTCCACTGAGTCCTTCGTCTTCAGAAGCGACCTGAGTGTCGTCGCGACGGTGGGTCACTAGGCACATCGCGACCTTTTGGGTGGCACTGGGGGAAGAGGTTTAGGACGTTAATTGGGGAAATCAATGGAAGGAAGACAGATGAAGATGTTTGGACACCCTCACACGAGCTGGGCCACTTTCTAGCCTTAGTCAACTTTCTATATTTAGTGGAAAAAATCTTGCAATCAGTCAATTGGAATGGAGATTAGAACGCAAAGATTTGCTTCATAAATATTAAATTTGGGGCGGAGGGCGTCTAATATTGACTTCATAAATATTCTATTGGGAGGGGGAGGCTAGGACTTTCTTTATAAATATTTAATTAGGTGGGGAGGCAAGATTTGCTTCATAAATATTGAGGAGGACGTTGCACCTCTCGAGCCAAGAGGGTTTAATCATGCACCCCTTCGAGCTCTCGTTCCCATTTTGGATTAGACGTTAGATTTCCACGTCTTGATACTAGGTACCATCTCTGTCCAGAGCTTATTCCCTCCCTCAACCCACCCTATAAAAATCGGCGCTCTTAGAGAACTTACTACTAATTGGCGGTGCGTCGAGTCTGATGCTTGCGCGCAGGCAGCTCCGTCCACATTCCTCATCACATTATAGCCAATCACAAGACCAGTGTCTCGTTTCACCACCATTATTTTCGCTATACAACACATTACTCTTCCGTCTCGATACCTGTCGAAGAAGTTACTATATCGATACTCCCCTGACGCGGAGCGGGTGACCCTCCCTTGGGCAACGAAGGGTTAACTGCTCCCTGATTGGTGCGAAAAATGTGTTACCGCTTTTCTTTTCCCTTCACCCCCCTCCCTCCCTCACGAGGACTGACCCCTATTGCTCTCGGTCTTGCCAGCGATAGTTATTTTTATCTTATTGTGAATTTCATTATCCGGTGTGGTGACTTCGCCCACTATATAATTATTTATGTTTAATAGATCCTCGAATAGTTTGGGATGACTGAAGCTATGCTTCGTTGTGCTCTATTGCCAAATAATAATATTTTCCGTAACACGTTAAGTTAGAAAATTAATTACTTTGACAAAAAATACTCAAATGTTAATGCGAATAATTTTGTGGTAACAATGATTAAAAAATAAATAAATATATAAAGTTAATTAAGCTAGGAAAGGGAAATAATGGGGAAATATGGCACCGTGTTTTGAAACAAACCCGTTTCAAAATGTTTCGTCAGTAGTGCTTGAAATACGCATAGCGTAAAAAAAATATTTAAAGAATCACTAAATTTATTTATTTTATTTGGTAAATATCCTAATCTAGGATATTTATAGGTAAATATGTATATCCCAAACTATTCATCTCTCATCAAATAATAATATATTAAATTGTCACTCTCTGACCGAAATTCAACTTAAAGTGTGACATCACTAAATGGGTCAACTCAACATCTTGTGCTCTTCATTTGGAATAAATATTGCGTATTTTGATCACTTAATGCAGATGCCCTCATGGTGGGGGCGCCATTGCTCTCCTCCACCACCTCTGCTCGCTCATATTTTCCTGTCTACAGGTCTTGAGCGAGACCATCCCAAGGCCGGCATCCATCACCAAAGAGATCATCTGCCAACAAGAGATCCTCCCCCCTACCCTCACCCAGGACCTGTGGGTAAAGTTCGGCGAGCCCTACGAGTTTCCTATCGTCTTCACTGAGGTGGGTCTGGCGAGACATGCTGGGGTCGGGGTAGTGAACCCTAAATAAAACCCTGTAACCCTCAACCTATTGGTTCTATTTTAAAATCTTGTACATTGTTCTAAAGAAGAAAGTTTCAAGTTTATAGACTCGTATAGACGAGGCCTTCAAAATACAAGCAAAATACAAGCGTTAAAATAAATTTATAGACTAGTATAGGCTAGGCCTTCAAGATGACTTCATGGACTGTGGAGTAACTTTGTATTATAATTGAGCAATATTACTTACTTATCATCCTAATATTTGTTCCTATTCAACTCTCGATGGGTGAGTTTCGCATCATTCTTATAAAAAATAATACCACCACACAAATGCTTTACTAGCGCTGCGATGAGCGTCGTAGATTTCAAGTCTGTCTTCTGGGTTGATTGTCCTATGTTGCACTCATCACAAGGAAGGGTGCAAATTTCATGATCTTCCCACCTAATATTTTTCATTACATCGTCACTTATGTACACGTTCCAGTGACATCATGTGGCTATGATTGTTGGCATTTTAATGTCCCTTCCCTACTTGGGAGACCGGAGGTCTTAACCAAGGACGTAAAATGTCAATGGCAAACTTTGCTCGATTTCATTCGATTCATCAGAATTCAGGTAGAGGTTTCCAAATGAATATTGTATTCATCATTGATGAAGGACTGTCTTTGATGGAATTTTAGCAATGAAAATTAACCTTTACACAACTGTTGTTGTTAAGGAGAATGTAAGAGCGTATTTCAAAACCCTATAATTAATAAGTGACCTAAAAAGGACGGGTATTGAGAGATACGAATATTTAACCCGTCTTTTCGAGCCTAATGCTAATTTCATTTTCATTTTCCTTCGGTAGGGGGCGCCATTGTTCTCCGTCGTAGACACGGAAGGAGACCTATTCTACTCGTACATGGACAGTGAGTATCAGGACTGTACAGAGACTTTGTTTACATCCATTAAGGGGAGAAGAATGCTTAGGATATTGTCCAAATACCGTCAATTCCATATAATTAATCAATAGGAAAGTAAAATGCTCACGAAGCCATGACGGATACCATTTATAGTATTAAACACGTCATATTTTACCCATCAATGGACGTTAATTTAATGGTAGAAACTTTCCCATCAGCTTTTACATAATTTTGAAGATAATTATTTTTACTACCGGTAAAATGAAAAGCGATGAATTTGAGTTCCAAGAACCAAGAAGATTAAGAAAAAATGTCAAAATATCCCCATGAAATAAAATAAGAACAAAAGCTTTAAATTAGCGCCTTTATATCAATTAATAGATATAAATAAACTATTTAATTAATTTAGAATGATAATATTGAAAATAATATTAATTTATAATTAGGAATATTTAAGATGTTACTGTGTCCATTAAATGCAAGACCCCCAAAGAAAATTCAATAATTTGTAAATAATACATATGTATATTATTATAATAATACATATAATATTATAATAACACATATATTAGTATAATAATGCATATATTATTCGAGAAATTTGTATGATCATGTATATTTATGTTACGACATGGATAGCGATAACTTATAGGCGATGAATTGCGATCACCATTCAGCGCCTGCTCCGATTTGATGTTATTTTGGCGTCATCCGCGTCGAACGAGAGTGCATGAATGTTTAAGGTGTTATGGGAAGGGAGTATTTGAAAGACTGGATTAAAGCAAGGTCTGCTGACCCCAAAGTCGCGTGCTCTCACTGATTCTAATTTATGACCTTACGACCTTCACAACTTTCAATAATTCCCGGAGTAACCTTGGGAGGACATTGGCAATTATTCTATTCGAAAGAGAAGGTAATACAACATAAGGACTTTAAATTTCATTGGAATCGGCCGAGTAGTTATGATGTTATTGCCAAATTATTCCCCGGCTAACCTTGGGAGGGCTTTGACAATTATATCATTCGGAAGAGAATATAAAACAACATAAGGGTTCCAATTTTCCCTCGAATCGGCCGAATAGTTATGATGTTATTGCTAAAGCAAAATGGTCCCTGGCTAAACTTGGGAGGACCTTGGGAATTATATCATTCGAAAGAGAATGTAAAACAACATAAGGGTTTCAAATTTCGTTAGAATCGGCCTAATAGTTATGATATTATTGCCAAATAATTTCCCGGCTAACCTTCGGAGGACTTTTGCAATTATATCATTCGAAAGAGAATATAAAACAACATAAGGGTTTTAAATTTCTTTAGAATCAGCTGAATAGTTATGATATTATTGCCAAAACAAAATAATTCCCGGGCTAACCGTGGGAGGACCTTGGCGATTTATTATATTATTCGAAAGATAATGCAAAACAACATAAGTGTTTCAAATTTCTTTAGAATTGACTGAATGATTACGATATTATTACGAAAAAAAAGTAAAACGGGGACCGATCGCCTGACTGAAAGACCGACATAGTGAGATAGAGAGTCACACGCGACTAAAAACAAAACAAGCAATCATATTAAATTTTAATATTCCTCCTTTGTAATCATGGAGGCATTTATACTACCAAATTATTTTTTTAACAATTATTGATATTTCTTCAAAGTTTAATATTTAATGAAAACGCTGTATATTGACAGAATAATTTTAAAATTATTTATTGACATATTTTGGGTTGAATCAGTTCAGAGATAGAGCTTGCGAAACATTTTTCGGCCGCCCAATTCAGCGCCTTCTATATTTTCTTCTTTTGTAAAAATGTTAGTTCTTATACCCAAATCATCCACTAATCTGTTTATTCCGGTCTTTTATTTCCGTCCTTTAATTACTCAGTAATTTGACATAGTAAAGAAATTTTTTAGATCGAAAATAAGACCCAGTTCTTCGGAAATCTTTTTTGGGCAGACTAATTTCTCAGGTGACTGGTTTACATCTTCTGAGGTGACTGATGATGGAAACCAGTCACTTCAGAAACCATTCTCCTCTCGTGTAGCAGCTCGATACTGAATGTAAACCGTTTCAGGTTCTTCAGAATTTTATTCCGGGGACTAGTTACTGAAGTGACTGGTTTTCATCTTCTGAGGCTATTCTCAGACTGTATTCCGGAGAATAGTTTCTGAAGTGATTGGTTTTCATCTTCTGAGGCTATTCTCAGCCTAATGATCGAAACTGGTCACTTCCGAAACCACTCTCCTAGGTGTAGGAACTCGATACCTAATGTAAGCCCTTTCAGAGATTTCTGAATTTTAGTTACCTCACCAGTCGCTTACTTAAATTACCTCTGGCTAGGGCTGGGACCGGACACGGTCACCCTGAAGATCCAGCATTCTTTCTACCTGCAGGTTTTGTCTTAATTGTGCAAGCGCCAGGCATGTTGTAAACGTGTTGGAAGGTGTCATTGAGAGCAGATGTCTGTACACTCATTAAGGGATGATCCTCATACTACAAACAATTCTGATTAAATTAGTTCCGGCTCTAAAGATAGGCCGAAAGGGAATTGACAATTATTTGCCCTCAGTTCTCTACCCTCACTTTAATTCAATATATAGCGAAGGCTGTTCCCAAATGACTACCTGACTACTTTAACATTTTATACATCATCACTATTAAAAAATCACTTTCCTACGAAGTAGGATCGGCATGTATCATCCTCATTAAAACTACCGAACCCTTTTATGAGCTCTCAAGCATAAAACACATCAATTTTTAACGTTAAATTTGCCATCCATTACGATGGACTGCTGTATTTCGTCGACATTTCGAGGTTTCATAAGAAATCATTGATTACTTATTTAACTTTAGAAAAAGAGTTGGGCGGAGTTTACGCGATCGCCCGTTGTTTTGTTTTTTTGTCTATGTTTGTGTACAATATATCTCAAAACATTATTGACGGATTTGGATGAGAGGGGGGGCGACGTCCTGGGACCAAAAAAGAGTTGACTAGATTTGCGAGAGGATCGAGATCCAGACACTAGTCACATTTGTCTACTTCATAAGTTCTCAGTAAGTTTGCCCCTGTGGTAAATTTACATGAACCACGAGCCACAACGTTTTGAGCCTGTGGTAAGTTTACATGAACCACGAGCCACAACGCCGTGAGCCTGTGGTAAGTTTACACGAACCACGAGCCACAACGCCGTGAGCCTGTGGTAAGTTTACACGAACCACGAGCTACAACAGTCAGAGTATGAGCCAAGAGCCAAAATGGTCTGAGAGTGTAGTAAATTTACAAAAGCATCTTTTGCGTCTGCGATCCGTATTCAAGTTGGTTTGATCCACGTAGTAACTTTGCAGCAGCCACGCTCTCCTCGTTGAAAACTTATCGCAACGTTATGTTTTCTGTGGTAACTATGCACAAGCCATATCTTCCTCAGTGCTACTACGTTCTTACACCTGTATCATTTATGTGGTAACTTCGCAAGATAGATCTGCCTCCTTGATGCGTTCTCACAATGGTCTGTTCCATGTGGTAACTTTGCTCAAGAGACATCTGCCTCTTGCATGCGTTCTTATAATGGTCTATTTTTTGTAGTAACTGTATCTGATCCATATTTACTTCTTTGAAACGTTCTTGTAAGAGTTTGAGTTTTGTGACAAATTTACACGAGATATACAGGGGTTGTACAAAATAATTGGAACAGTAGAAATTTAATTAACACCAATATTTCTATGAGCCATTATATTACTAATATCCATCCAAACTTCATTGTGTTTTTTGTTTTGTTTTTATTGTAGATACATAGTTTTATTTATAAAATTTAATGATTATTTATATTTCTTTTTCAGATCCTTGTATCGATGCTAAGATGCGTGACCTCACGCAGGATCTTCCGTCTCCAGAACAGCTAAACTCCTTGTTTTTTTGAGAGTTACCATATCAAGGGCCATGGCAGAATTCAAAAAGCATGGCAAAATCTCCAGCAGGAAGAGTAATTCCAGCAGGACTTCGAAGCTCGCTGAAAGAGCCCGACGAGTGTTGAAACTTATTGTGAGGAAAAATCCCCGATCCACTGCCCCTAAAGTGACTGCAGAGTTGAATCAACATCTCACTAGTACAGTTTCGACCAGCATGGTAGGATCAACAGCAATAAATATCTGAATATTTTGGATGATCAAGTCCATCCCATGGTTCAGACATTATTCCCTGATGGTGAGTGTTTTGTCCAAGATTACACTGCCCCAATACACACCGCTTATGTGGTCAAGAATTAGTATGAAGAACATAGGAGTAAGCTACAACACTTGGAGTGGCCCCCGCAGTCTCCATATCTTAATATTACTGAGCATTTGTGGTGCGTCTTGGAGCGACAAGTTAGAAGTCGTTACCCTCCACCGTCGTGTCTGAAACAGCTGGAGCAGGTATTGCAAGAAGAATGGCTCAAGATTCCTCTCACTGAAGTCAGGAAGCTGTCTGAATCAACTTCAAGACTCATCGACACTGTTTGGAAGCAAAAGGAGGACCAACTCGTTATTAAATAAATATTCATTGAATCTAACACGTGTTCCAATTATTTTGTCCAACCCCTATATGTGCATGCTTCATGTGTTCTCATAATAATATAATTGGTGTAATATCTTAAAAATAGACGCATTTCCTTCATTGAAGGATGTCAGAGATGTATATTTAATGTTATATTAAAACTATCCACATTTGCGTCTTCGATAAGACTTCAAATGATCGGATCTCTGATAAGTTTAGGCAAGCTACATTTGCCTCCTGGATAATTTCGCTCAATGTTATTATCTCAGTGTTAAAATTTTGCTTCCATGCTACATTCTTAAATAGTCTGATATCTGTGGTAAGTTTAAACTAGCTACAATTGCCTCCTTGATACTTTCTACCAATGGTCTGTTCTCTCTGGTAAGTTTTTGCCTCCTTAATACATTCCAAAATGGTATGTGATAAGTTCTCAAAATGTCTGATATCTGTGGTAAGTTTAAACAAGCTATATTTGCTCCCTATTCTTCCTCTCAATGGACTAATACCTCTGGTATGTTTTGACCTTTTTCGAACGTTTTCAAATGGTTTGATATATGTGGTAAGTTTAGACATACTACATTTGCCTCATTTATACTTTCTCCCAATAGTCTGATCTCTTTAGAAAATTTGCCTTCTTGCTACGTTCTCAAAATGTATAATAAGCTAAATTTGCCTCGATAATACTTTCTTCCAATGTTCTCATCTATCTGGTAAGTTTTTGCCTCCTTAATACGTTCTCAATTGGTCTGATCTCCTTGGTAAGTTTTTGCCTCCTTAATGCGTTCTCAATTGGTCTGATCTCCGTGGTAAGTTTTTTGCCTCCTTAATACGTTCTCAAAATGGTCTGGTATCTGTTATAAGTTTAAACTCTTTAGTAAATTTAAACAACCTACATTTGCCTCATTAATACTTTCTCCCAATGATGTGATCTCTTTGGTAAGGTTTTTCCTCCTAGCTACGTTCTCAAACGGTATCATCTCTGTGGTTAGTTTATTCCAACTACATAAGTTTAAACAAGGTACGAGGGGCGGTCAATAAGTTCTGCGAATCGGTAGGGCAAAACAGAGGAAGGGGGATGGCTGTTTATGGGGGTGTTAGGACAAGTTATGACAAGTCAGAACCTGCAGCCGCACGCTCCTGCCTCGTCTATTTAAGAAGCAGTAGCTGATTGCAGATCGTCAGTCACAATTTTTTCAACAATGGAGAAGTTTGAGCACCGCGCAGTGATCAAATTTTTTACCAAGGAAGGCAAGAATTCAAAAGAGATCCATGAACGCATGGTTGCAGTGTACACCGACACCGCCCCTTCCTATGAAACCATTGCTCGCTGGAATAGGGAGTCCCGCCATGGTCGTGAGTCCCTTGAAGATGACCCCCGTCCAGCACGCCCGTCCGACGTGACTAACGAGGACAATGTGGCCCGTGTAAAGAGGATGATCCTCGAAAATCGACGGGTGAAGGTCGAAGAAATCGAGCGAGAACTTGGAATATCACATGGAAGTGTTATCAACATCATCCACGACAATTTAACCATGACCAAGGTCTCTGCCCGTTAGGTCCCTAGAAACCTCATGCCCCATGATCGACTTCAACGGTGCCAAAGTCCACAAGGCCAGAGTTGCACAAGCTGCCATACGCGAGTGTGAATTCGAGGAGCTCAACCATCCCTAGCGACTACTTTTTATTCCGCCAGTCAAGGCTGCACTGCGTGGACGCCGGTTTGGGGACGATGAAGATGTCCAGCTCACCGTCCAGGAGTTGATTGAACAGCAGTCGGGAGATTTCTGGTTGTCGGGAATTCGAAGCCTCAGGGACAAGTAAGGCGCAAGTGCATTGAAGTCGAGGGTAGTTATATTGAAAAATAATAAAACACTTTTCCTCATATCTCGTCTCCTTATATCCGAATTGCAAAACTTATTGACTGCCCCTCGTACATTTGCACCCTGGTACTTTTTCCCAATAGTCTGATCTCTGTTAAGTTTCTGTCTCCTTGCTACGTTCTCAAAAGGTGTGATCTCTGTGGTAAGTTTAAACAACGCTACATTTTCCTACATGATACTTTCTTCTAATGGTCCGATCTCAGTGGTAAATTGTTGCCTCCTTGCCAGTTCTCGAAATTTATGATCTCTGTGGTAAGTTTAAACAAGCTACGATTGTCCCTATAAGTACTCTCTCCCAATGGTCTGATCCATCTGGTAAGTTTTGCCTCCTCAGTACGTAATTAAATGGTCTGAATTCTTGGTAAATTTAAACAGGCAACATTTGCCTCCTTGATAATCCTCACAGTGACAATAATATGATCCCTGTATCAACTTTACACGAGACATATTTTCATTAATCATAAATTCTCACAATTATCTGTTATCTGTGGTAACATTGAGTTTTCCCCATTTTAACATTTTTAACATTGCCAATTCTGACATAGGCACTTGGTAAGTAGATAACTCTGGAAAGGAAATAAGATTTGTAACGCCAAGTGCTTTGGAATTGTACATATTTGTTGCCAGAGGATTTGAATGAAGCATCGCTGTTTGATAATACATGCTTTCAACTTCATCCGCCTTTTCTCCCTTCATTACCTTTCTTCTCTCTGCTTTCCCTCCTGTTGATTGAACTCTTCCCAGTTTGCAATTCTTGTGAATGAACAAACTGGCACCTAAGCGTTTACGAGATCAACACCAAAAAGAAACTGAAATACTTACCAGTGAAGATAGTAGGGGATTTTTTCATAGTAATCATTACCTTTTTCATCCTATTCACACTTTTTAAATTTGAGGATAAAACGGCTAGTCGGAAAACAATAAAGTGAATTCAAACCGAAGAGGTCAAAGTTCATAACCTACCTCGTCTTTTGGCCCTACTGTATTTATATTTGAAAGCATATGTTGTTCCCCGGTGGTTGCCCTCTTCCTGGCAGGTTGGATAGTAATAATACACATATATGTATTTTTCTTTGGAGCATTGTACCTTTACATAGCGCCTTTTTACACTGATAACAGGCTTAATGGAGAAGTGGGTCTTCATGGCAGTATTGAAGGCATCGTCTTTCTTCATCTACACGAATTTCTGGATGTCTGAAACTACCCTCGACTGATCCTGGTTGTATTATTCACCCTGTAGTGGTTGAGTCATTTTCTCTTCCGCAGACGCCCTCGGAAGCTGGACTCTCACCGTGCCTCTTAACTTCGCCAACGAAGGCCTGGCGTTACTCATCGGCAATACCTCCAATGCCATCAACTCTGTTAGTAATTTTCCATTTTTACCCAAGTTTAGAGAATGGTAACGGAAAAAAGTAATTCTCTTGCGAAATGTTAATTAATAGCTAAGTGGAGGATGAATAAAGTTTTCGCAAAGTTCAGACTGATTATAAGCTGTAGAAAAGGAGTTGTATGGCTGTATGTACTACAGGATCGTTTCATTGCCTAAAGAGGTTTAAAGGAAAGTGAGATGGTGATCAGCCTCCCGAATGCCACGTCGTAATCACGTATGAATCTTTATGGTTTTCAGGTTGTGTACAGTGCAGTTTTTCATGTGGCTCCTCCTGTGACAGACAATTGGGTCCTGGATATCACCTGCCCTTGCTTTGACATCGAGGAGGGGTTTCCTTTCCTCCTTACGCTCCCTGAGGCTCCTCACCCTCCGTGGAACGCCTCTTTCTCTGCTACCTACCAGGATTCTCAGCCACTCTTTCGTAAGTCAATTCCCTATGTGTGGTTGTGGACCTGAGTGGCTGTTGGAATGTATGGCTGATGGGGTAGGAAGTTGTTGCGTTATGGTTCCTAAGGCATTAAATTGGGTCCAGGCGTATGCCTTTGACTGCTTGAAGACCTAACCAAGAATGCGCATCGGTGCCAGATGTGGAGGGCAGTGCAATGGTGTCATTATAATTCCCCTTTCAGAGATTATAACGGCCAATTTTGGAAAGGAATCTAATGCAACCGACTTAGCGATAAATTTGCCTCCACGATCAGTTTAGCACTAGTTGATATTTATGATCAATTTAGATATATTAATCAATTGTGATCTAGTAATCAATTGAGACATATCGATCACTTGTTACATATCGATCAATTGAGATCTCCTGAGCAATTATGATCTCTCGCGCAATTTAACCCCAAACGTGTGCGCCCGTCTAATTAAAAATTAACAGATATATTGGATTAATGAAAATTATTGATCCATTAAGTTCTATCTTTTGGTTAAGTGAGATAAAATTGATAAAATTCTTTTTAGCGATCAATTTGAGATTTATCGATTAATCGAAGCCTATTGGCCAAATGATATCGATTGAGATTTGGTAATCAATTAAGATCCATTAATAAATTGAGATTTATTAGTCGATTGAGATCTATTGATCGATTGAGAACTTTTTAACATATGAGATCTGATCGTTTAAAATTTTTGATCGAGTGAGATCTTTCAATCGATTAGATTTATCTATGAATTAAGGTCTATTGATCAATGGAGATCTCTCGATCAATAATAATAATAATAATAAATTTCTTATAATGCACTCTTCAAGGCCAGAGGCCTTCAAAGAGCGCACGTTCGGCTGTGGGCTAAGATCAGGTGGGTGAGTAGACAATCCTGAACAGATGCGTTTTCAGGAGTCGCTTGAAAGTGGTAAGTGAGGCAGCAGATCTAATTAGGGCTGGAAGAGCATTTCAAATCATGGGGGCACAGACTGAGAAGGAGCGGTCGCCCATTGAGCAGAGGGACGAGCGAGGAGTATTCAGGAGAGGAGCATGAGATGACCGTAGGGCCCGAGGGGCGAGACGTTGGGAAAGGGCAGAGGAAAGGTAGGTTGGGGCCTTTTGGTGAAGGACCTTGAAAGTGAAAAGAAGAATCTTGAAATGAGAACGATATCTGACAGGTAACCAGTGCAGTTCCTGAAGCAGGGGCTTCGAAGGGAAGAAGCGAGAGCGACGGAGGAGTAGTCGGGCAGCCTAGTTCTAGACTAGCTGAAGGGGACGTAGAGAGGCAGATGGTAGATTTACAAGAAGAGAGTTACAGTAATCAAGGCGGGAGGTAATGAAGGTGTGGACAGCAGTCTCAACGCTTTGACGATCGAAGTGAGAGCGAATGCGGGAGAAGCTACTGAGGAAACAAAGGGAAGATTTACTAATATTGTGGATGTGGGGCTTGAAGGAGAGATGCTCATCGAACACAACGCCCATATTTCTAACAGAGTCAGAAAAAGCGACAGAGTTTCCACCCAGAGGGAGGGAGGGAAAGAGGGATTTAACTTTGTATATTAGAGTGAGGGTACCAACCAGAAGAACTTCAGTTTTGGAGTGGTTAAGTTTGAGGAAGTTAACCGATAGCCAGTCGGAGGTAGAAGAATAGGCAGATACGAGGTCACAGATTGAGTGGGCAATGGTCGAGGGGGAAGAGGAAATAAAGATTTTAGTGTCATCGGCATAGAGGTCGAAGGATAGACCGAGATTACGTAGGAGGGAGCTAAGAGGGAATAAGTAGATACGAAAGAGAAGATGGCCGAGAAAAGAGCCTTGAGGGACACCAAAGCGAATGGGAGTGGGGTCAGAGGAGACAGCGTTAATCACTACAGATTGAGTGCGAGACGAAAGGTAAGAGCGGAACCAGTCGAGAGCAGCGCCAGAACTGCCAAGGAAAGAATGGAGGCAGGACGGGATGGTCATTAGTATCAAAGGCAGAGGAGAGGTCAAGTAGAATGAGGATGGAGGCACAACCCCGGTCAGCAGCTCTACGTAAGCAGTCAGTAACATTGAGTAGAGCGGTTTCGGTAGAGTGCCCAGCTTTAAAACCTGATTGGTACGTCTTATCAATATTACAGGCAACGATGTGGGAATTAATGCGCGAAACAACTACGTTGAGCGGCTGCGGGGTGGGGGGGGGGAGATCAGGGAGA
The DNA here is from genome assembly GCA_963969495.1 of Ceratothoa steindachneri. Classification (NCBI taxonomy): domain Eukaryota; kingdom Metazoa; phylum Arthropoda; class Malacostraca; order Isopoda; family Cymothoidae; genus Ceratothoa; species Ceratothoa steindachneri. Next base: position 169,015,012 of record OZ018318.1, read on the forward strand.
ATGTGAAAGGCCTGGTCAGGCAGTCATGGGAGGAAAGCACGAAGGTTGAGGACCTTATCAGCGAAGAATTTCGAGAGGATGGTGGGGCTGATGAGGGTGGGGACTTGGTGTGAGGAGGTAAGAGAAGAGAACAGGCGGAAAACGGCATGTGGGTTATTCTTACTATTGGCTAGCAATATACGCGAATGAACTTCACGAGCAGATTTCAGTTTAACCAAGTAGAGAGATGTCGCAAGACGGTAAGTGAGCGAAAGAGCAGTTGTATCTTGCCTATGGAAGCGAGCTTTACGAAGAGCTCTTTCATGGGCAAGTAAATACTGTTTCGAGCGTATGAGTTCCAGCGAGTACCGTGGGGCGCGGTGATGGCGAGAGGACGAAGGAGTAATAATGGGGGAGTGGGCATTAAGGCAGGTTAGGAGAGATCGCTCCAAGGATGAAAGGATTTGGTCAGGGAAGGTGAGAGCGTCGGGAGGGGGTAAATTAGAGGCAATATCATTAAGGAGGGATGGGATGTCAATGGAAGCTAGCCGTCGATAAGGTTTAGGGATGAGAGGAGGCCGCGAGGGCAAATAAGTGGGGGTTGAGACGTTGAAGTTAATAAGGTAATGGTCAGAAATAGTATTAGACAGGATAGAAGTGGTCAAGTTGGAAATTTGACGGTCGGAAATTACAAAATTTAAAATGTTACAATGGGAGTGTGTTGGGGAAGAAACGTGTTGAGTAAGGGAGAAGAGGTCAAGGATCTCAAGGAAGGCAGGTAGATTAGGGTTAGTGACTGGGAGGTTGAAGTCCCCCATGATGAGAAGATGACCCGATTGGGAGAGACTAGCGAGAAGGTTACTAAATTCGTCAAGAAAAGATCAAGGGAGGAGCTGGGGGAGGGGGAAGGGGGGGGGGGTATAGCACAATAATTGTTAAAGAGGGAGCAGAATTAGAGACACAAATAAGGGATTCAAAAGAAAGAAGAGGGGGGGATGGAAGGGTATTCAGAGAGAGAGAGAGAGAGAAGCATTATGAATGAGAGCAACCCCTCCACCACGTTTGTTCCGGGGGTTATGGGAGTAGACGTAGCCATCAGGGGTCGCTAGCGACAAGCAGCCATCACTCTGATCAAGCCAAGTTTCATTTAGATCAAGGAGGGAGATACGCGAATTAGTCAGGAGATCGTGAATGAACTCCACTTTATTAGCGACGCTTCTAACATTGAGTAGAGACGCATTATAAACTGAGAGTGGGGAGGTTGTAGGGGGGAGGGGAAGACGGAGGAGGGGGTAGACGGTTCAGTGAAAAATAACCTTTTTAGACCGAAGATAAACGGAATCCCCTTTTTATAGGACGAGATTGATTTCGAACAATTCTTAGTGCTTTAATTCTAGAGCCAACCGAGGAAGATACTTTAAACCCTCTATTAAGAGAAAGAAGTGATGCTTTGTCCATCATTGAGGGAAGAGAAATATAAGTAGGATTAAATGGATCAAAATTTCATGTGAAGAAAAAAGAGGGGTCACAGAAAAGCAACAAAGTCAATAAAAACAACTAGTATATATATATATATATATATATATATATATATATATATATATATATATATATATATATATATATATATATATATATATATAAATATATACAAATATATACCGCGAATGACGAAGTACAAAGTACGTGTCAAGGCAAATATAAAGCAGTGCGCAAAATTATGGGAGGGGGGAAGAAATGAGGCTGGGGAATTAGTTGGAATGAAACAAGTGACCGCGTGGGTCAGAAAGCAGAATAATCTAGAAGAATTTGGCTGGAGGGAAAAGTGAGGCAGGAAGAGCAAGGGAAAGAAAAGGTAGATAAGAACGGAGATGAGTCAATAAAAGGGATAAAGAAGTAAAAAGAACACGGAAGAAAATAATACGAAGAAAAACACGGCAAAAGAAAAATACAAAGTAATAAAAACACTACCGAGAATAACAAAGTACAAAGCACATTAGAAAATAATGGAATTATAGACTGAAACTAAAACACGGAGGCAGGCAGAACAAAAAAATGAGTAAATAATAAGGAAAGTAATGAAAAGGGTCACAAGGAGAAACAAAAACAAAAAATCAAAAGGATTACTCACAAACGCGTAGCTACAGCAAACCATAAGACAGGCACTAATAATAAAATCACACAGACAAGGCTATGGCAGCAACAAACAAACACCGAAGAGAAGTGTAAAGTCGGCTAAACAACGGAGAGCAGAAAGAGCCAACAATACTCACAAAGATCCGCTTTCCATGAGAGCAGATCAATTAATCAGATGATAAATTTTAATCGATTGGTATCTATCGATGGATTGTGATTTATTAATCGATTGTTTGAGATCTAATGATCGATTAGATCAATTTAATCGATTGGGAGTGATCGATCGTTTTGGATCTATTGATCAATTGAGAACTGCAAGTGAGCTAAATTGATAAATTCAGATACATTAATTAAATAAGATTTATTATTTGATATATATATATATATATATATATATATATATATATATATATATATATATATATATATATATATCGATTGAGATCCATTTATGGATTAAGATCTATCGATCGATCGAAATCAATTGATCGAATTTGATTGATTAATCGATTAAGAGCTATCAAAAGAGTGAGATCGATTGATTGATTAGGAACTTTTGATCAATTGAAATATCTTGGATCATTTGAGAGCTTTTGGTCGAGTGATATATATTAATCGATTTGATTATATTGATCAATTATAATCTATCGAAAAATTGAGATCAATCTATGAATTAAGATATATTGATCAATTAATATTTTGATTAAGTGAAATCTATTGATAAATAGATCTTTAATAATTAATTAGGATTTATTAATCAATTAGTTCATATAAATTAATTGAAAATATATTGAACGTTTGAGATTTTTTGATCACTTTAGATATACTAAGCGATGGATTTTAGTTTAATTAATTGATCGATTTGGATCTATTAATCGATTGAGAAATTTTTATCGATAGAGATCTTTTTATGAATTGAAATTTATTGGTCGATGAAATCTATTAATCGATTGCGAACTATTGGTTGATTGAGATCTATTCATCGGTTTAGATCCTTTTTATCGATTGAGATCTATTGTTCAATTGAGTTCTTTCAATTAATTGGGATTAAAAGTCATTTGAGATCGATTTCATCGATTAAGATCAATAATTATTAATTTGGGAGCTTTTTGTCGATTCCGAGCTATTGTGTGATTTAGATCTATTGATCGAATAAGATATTTTAATCGTTGGAATTTTTTTATCACTAGAGATATTTTAGCAAGCGATTGAGATATATCCATTGACTGAGATCCTTCAATCAATTTAGATCCATCAATCGATTTAGATCTAACTATGGATTGATAGAGATCCGTCGATTGAAGTCTATCCATAGATCTATCAATCGATTGAGAAATATCAATCAATTTTGATTTATTGATCAATTGATATGTTGATATTTTTATGTATCAAAAAACAAGGTGTCAAGACGAGTTAGACCAGTTCTCAAAAGACTTTTGCGAGATTGTCGATACGGCGTACGGGTGGGGAAGTCCTTCTACGGCCCAATGGAGCAAGAAGAGGGTGTCCGGCAGGGAAGTGTCCTCAGTGTCAACTTTTTGCCGTAACCATCAACGGCATCATCTCGGTGCGGCCGGAAGATGTTCTTGCTACGCTCTACGTGGAGGACCTTTTGATCTCTTTTGGCGCGGCCCAGATGCCAACTCTAGAGCGTCCACTCCAACAGGGATTGAACCGTGTCTATCGCTATGCCGAAGCGCACAGGCTTCAGTTTTCCTCAGCCAAGACTAAGGCGGTGCATTTCTGCCGCTATCCACGGGTTCACCCTGACCCAGGCTTATTTCTAAATGGGGTTCGCCTGGAAGTGGTAGACTCGCAATATGAGGAAAAGTATTTCATTATTTTTCAATATAACTACCCTGACTTCAATGCACTTGCGCCACTTGTCCCTGAGGCTTCGAATTCCTGATAACCAGAAATCTCCCGACTACTGTTCAATCCACTCCTGGACGGCGAGCTGGACATCTTCATCGTCCCCAAACCGGCGTCCACGCAGTGCAGCCTTGAGCTGGCGGAATAAAAAGGTGTCGCTAGGGGCCAAATCTGGACTGTAGGGGCGAAGGTTGTGCTCCTCGAATCCGCACTCGCGCAGGGCAGCTTGTGCAACTCTGGCCTTGTGGACTTTGACGACGTTGAAGTCGATCATGGGGCGTGAGGTTTCTAGGGACCCGACGGGCAGAGACCTTGGTCATGGCTAAATTGTCGTGGATGATGTTGATAACACTTCCATGTGATATTCCAAGTTCTCGCTCGATTTCTTCGACCTTCACCCGTCGATTTTCGAGGATTATCCTCATCACACGGGCCACATTGTCCTCGTTGGTCACGTCTGACGGGCGTCACCTTCAAGGGACTCACGACCATGGCGGAACTCCCTAGTCCAGCGAGCAATGGTTGCATAGGAAGGGGCGGTGTCGGTGTATACTGCAACCATGCGTTCATGGATCTCTTTTGCATTCTTGTCTTCCTTGGTCAAAAATTTGATTACTGCGCGGTGCTCAACTTTCTCCATTGTTGAAAAATTTGTGACTGACGATCTGCGATCAGCTACTACTTCTTAAATAGACGAGGCAGGAGCGTGCGGCTGCTGTCCTGACTTGTCATAACTTGTCCTAACACCCCCACAAACAGCCACCCCCCTTCCTCTGTTTTGCCCTACCGATTCGCAAAACTAATTGACCGCCCCTCGTATGTTCAACAAACTTCCTGAGTAAGGCCTATGTCGAACAAACTTTTTCACTAAGGCCTATGTCCAACAAACTCTTTGAAAAACATTTTTACTACGGCCTATGTCCAACAAACTTTCTCAGTAAGGCCTATGTCCAACAGAGGATGTTCGAAGGCTGAGAATGTTGATAATGAATCAATTGATATCTATCTAATAATTAATTTATATCTATCATATGAGACCTATTGATCAATGGAGATATATCGATAAATTGAGATCTATTAATATTGAGATTTATCAATCAAGTGAGATCTATTGATAAATTGAGATTTATTTTTCTTATTGATTTATTAACACATCAGCATCTATTTATCAATTAAAATATATCAATCGATTGATATCTATTTATCTCTTGATATCTATTGATCTAATTAAGTCCTAGTAATCAATTGTGATCTACTGTTCCCTCTGCTTTACTTCATTTGATAGGACAGCCATCATTTTTCATTATTCGTCCCATCTTCCCCATTTGTTTGGTTGCCCCAGTGGCGGATCCAAAATAAAAAATGGGAGATAGGGGGCGGGGGGAAGGAGGCTAACCTCAATTGCTCCCTCTGAGTCTGAGGAACACGAACCCTTTCAGATCTGAAAAAAAAATCCACACCCCGGAAAATTACGAATTGTAGTTTCTGCACGTCAGCTAAGGTAGAATACTGAATTCATTTTTAGTTTTAAGATTTACCTCTATTTTACACATGTATCATATATGATACATTCGATTGCAACGGTTTAAAAAACTGTTTATATATATATATATATATATATATTTTCCACATTACTCTTTCTGAATAGCAGAATACAAGTATGGCTTAAAAAACAAAACAAATATAAACATAAACGGCTCTGTTTTTTTTCAGGGGGGGGGGGGCTTCCGGCCGTCCCCTGGATCCGCGCCTGCTTCTTTCGACCGTATAATACAACCAACTAAAAATTCTCTATGACGATCATTGCCAAGCTGAAACACACCTTCCGTATTTCTCGCCTTAAACAATTGGATAGCACAGAACACGTGAACGTAAAATCAATGCATTGCGCATAAACTAGAGAGAGAGAGAGAGAGACTAGTTAAACTAGAAATTGTGAAAGAGGGAAGAAGAATAAGAACAAAAGAAACAAAGTAGAAAAAATGGCTTGCACAAAGAATTTCATGTAATATAAGGAAACGATTTGCCTGAGACGAAGGAAAATAAAGCATGAATGGAATGAAATTAGAATAAGGGAAACAAAAAAATAAAATAAAAGTATAGTGAATAGGATTTTGATAAAAAGCTCCTACATATACACTTGCAGTGTAAAGGTAACCAGTGCATGTGTAAACCCTAATTACGACTAAGAATTGGGTTCTTATTAATGTAAAATAAACAAAAGCTGGCAGCTGATTTATGTAAATGCCAACCAGATAAGGTAGAGTGTAGGCAATGATTCATTGTTTTTTCTCTATGTAGCTCAAGATGTTGCAGATTTTGGAACAGTTGACCATGGAGGACTTGCAGTTAAGTTGACCATTCAAAAGACAGCGGTTATTCTCGAAAGTGGTGAGTGGGAAGTGACGGCCATTCTTCAAAATGAAGTTTCGAGCACCACACTTACAAAAACGGTGAGGATTTATTTCTATTTTCTGCGAAGGTGTCCCCGCGCCCATAATTATCGTCTCTTGTAGGATTAGGATGATGATTCTAGCTTAACGGTTCTTCCCTCCTTATCCACACGCACCAATGCTATTCTTTTGGTCTTTTTCATCTTCCTGGCTAGCTCCGGCGGAACTTGAGGCTCTGTTCTAGTCTTTAGTTCTGTAGTTCTTTCCCAACGAATTAGCGTGGATATGTTTGTGGGTGTTTCACAACTGGGTGCCCCATAGATCGGTTGTATCTAAGTATATATATTGGCGTAGCGATTGACATGAAATTTTCCGGTACTCAATTCAATTTAAATCAAGTAAAATAGCCCCTAAAAAATAGCTAGGATCGAGCTTCATATAGGATTATCCAAGTTCATGGGACAAATTTCCTTTGGCAGGTGATAGTAGAAGAGGGCATCCGAGATGTAACTGCTTCGATGCTTTTCAACAACTCTGGAGAAATTATGCCAGGATTTGGAGAATCCAATAACATCTTTTTGGTCAATTCTGAAATATTCTTTTATCCAAAGAGCAGAACGGGTATGCTAATAGTTCTTTTGATTAGGCCAAGGTCTTAGTGGATTTACTCTAATAAATTAAAATTATGTAATTAAAGCTTTTATATATATATATATATATATATATATATATATATGTATATATATTTGGCTACTTTAGTGGACATTTGTGTGTGTTCCTTATCACATTCCACTTCTAGTACATTTTGTACCTGTAATCTCGCAGGAATTTTATATCGTATCTACGAACCTTTTATTTACCATAATTTTATTTAGTTATCTACCCATTACACAATCACAACCCGAACTGGGAATATGATTGTTGAAAAAGCGCAGCGATGACAGAAATAATTCGGTTTAGATAACATGAATGATTATTGGGATTATCGGGTATCACATATATGTAGGTATACTTGGGAAATTGTTAAGAGAGGACGGTTAATTAAATACGTTGAATTTACCGGACGAATGGATCTTAGTCTGTTGATGTCATCTGTTATTCATTATTTCTTGTTTCACAGTGAATCCAGCAAACTTAATTATCGTTACAGGGTCCCCGCTGCAATGGAAAATGACGATTCTGGAAAATGAAGAAACCATAGAAATACCTTTCGAAGAAAAATTTACCAAGGTTTTTGCAGAGGTTAGTAAATAAGTGATACTTAATTTCGATCAGAAACCTAAAATTCTGGTTACATCAGGAAGAAGGAGAGCGGGTCTTAAAAACAAAGGAAGTGGAGATCTGAGGAAGGAAACCAAATATGCTATTTTGTTCTCTTGCTTTTTACAGTATCAAGAGCTTTCCGTCATCATAAGTGGATACAACACTGTTCAAGGATGGGTGAATTCACCAGTGATCCATATCGGAATTGTCTCTAGTATGAGTGGTTTCCGTCTCATGGATGACAGGATTATCAGGAAACCGGTTAGTAAGACTCTTTCATTCAGATTCGCCACAAGGTACCCTTAGCGAGGCGGGAACGACCTATGGGTGAAAGTCTAAATCTTGAATCTCATTGGTTCAGTTGGGTCGCCTTAGTATATTGGCTAGTGGTATTTTGACAACCCAAAATGAATAAATTGGCTTAAATCCCAAAAGGAGAAGTTTATTTCCTTTCTTTCGGAGGTGGTATTAAGTATTACAAACAAGAGGGTATGACATATTATAAAGGCTGGACCTCCTCATATAACTTTATCGAAGCTGTATTGAAAAATAGTGGTAGGGTTGTAGGGAAATTGTGAGCATACAACTGTCCTTTTCTTATCGTCTCCCACCCGCAGGGGGTTAGCCTGTGTAGACTGTTACACTATGGGGAGCAACACGTCATATTGGCCCCGGTGCTCTAGGTAGACTAAAAACTATTTCTGCTTCCTTCTATACATCTCTTTTTTTACCCCGTTCACGCCACTTTCTTTGCAAACCTTTTCTCACCTATATTCTTGGGGTGTCAGAATTAGTATTGGCAATCCTACAACAGCTGGCATCTCCATGACTGCTTTCCCTCCCAACCATAACGCCAACAAGGAAGGCTTAGGCGATGGTGGTATCTCTTGCCACCACAGCCACTCCCTAGAGAAATCGGTTCCCTCTCTCATGTCTTCAATTACACTTTTTTAACACTCCACAACTATCTTATAATTATTTATGACTTCTCCTATCTTGTATTAAAGCTCTGACCAGCTACTTCATAGCGTCTGATGAGAGAGGCGTTGGAACCTCTCTAAACAACGCCCTTTAACGCTCACAGGTCGAAAGAGAACATGATTGACGATTTTTGGATGTTGAGCATCGATTAATGGAATAAGTGATTTGAGCACTAGTAAATCCATTTTTAACGAAGAATAGAATAGCTACCATATTTATGGCCGGCGAGCTTTACTGATTTTTGCCGGCCAGACTAACTAAAAGTCTCGAGTTCGGCCTCTCAATGTGTCGATGGAACTCCAAGTAACAGATCTCCAGATCATGGCCGATAATTAGTAGGAGGAAGTAAAGGGGACTCCTCTGATACACCCGCCTCTCTGCTCGCTCATTTGTGAGCTGTGGCCTTCTGGATTTGACCTACCAATGGGCAACCTCCCGTTGTGCGTTTGTTGCCACCAACATTTTTTCCGCATCTGGAGAGGTGTCTTCTGAAAGGTTCTAAAATCTTAGATTGAAGAGGCAAGGTCGGCTGGGTGCAAAATATGACTCAACACGCCTCTTTTCTTACGTTTCTGAGGTCACGAGCTATAATAGGTTGGATTGCACTGAGGTATTTTTTAAACTATTATAAATGAGAAAATGAGACTCAATTCCATAGAAATATTTTATTCGATAGTAATATAGTTTCAGAAGTGAATGGCTTATATTTTCAGTCCAAGAATAATGATAAGAAAGGCGGAAAGGGCTAACAAGTGGCTTCTGATTAGTTAAGAAGCCGTAAAGGCTAAGGCAGAATTACAGAAGATCAGCCTGCAAGCCCAAAGAACAATATTTGTCACCGAGTTGACCTATCTTCACATAAAACACCACAGGCGATATCACCAAGGAACTGGAAAGGAAATAAAGATAGGAAAAATTAAAAATATGGACAAGTTCGGTAAAGTCGTTAACCTAAAAAGGCTGCAAAATGGCTGTAATGACTGAAAATGGATGCAAACGCCATTTAAATTAATTGGCTGTAAAAGCTAGAACCCAAAGGTCTCTTGAGTTTGACATCAAAGTTTCACCTTAAAAAAATAGGAAGGGAAACAATGGGCACCGATAACGTTATCTTCAAATGATATTCCATTGAAAATTAGGCCACAAAATAATGCACTAAGCCGAAAAGGGCTTGCTCTGAGTGTTCTGAAATGGCCCACTTATGGAGAGACTGCAAAAGTGAAGAAAAACATGTTTGAACTGCGCTGGGGATCATAGGAACCTAGTTATGAAACATCGTCTCTGATAGGAAAACCTCAGAAAAAAAGGTTGGCAAAAGAAAAAGCGGCAAAATAATATACGCGATACAGCGGAAAACATGAGCGTAAATAGTACCCACTCTCCTACCATTGTGGTAGTCAACGAGAAAAAGAAATTGATTTCCTACTAATTTAAAAAGAGCATGTTCCCTCTACGAAGTTCTTAATTTATTATTGGAAAATAACTTAAACAAAAAAATAAGGTTTCTTCCCAACCCGCAACCTCCTAACGACATCTTTACGTTAAAATTTATTGACGACGAGAAAAAGGAAGTCACTAAAGTCACTAACAATCGTATAATACCATTTTTTTACAACTATTTTAATTGCAGTCTCTTGGTACCTGTGTATCCTTGCTCATCCATTAAAAATCTTTCACTTCCTAACTAATTTCCAATTATCCAATTTTTTATTTTGTAGTTTTACTATGTACTAACTTTACATCCTAATAAACCATTGAAATCTTTATTGACAACATATCAACATATGGCGTAAAAGCGGCACGGAAAAAGGAAAGAAAATAGATAGATATTATCAATCAGGGGGTCAGAAATCTTTAATTATTAGGTTTAGAATGAAGCGACTGGGGATGGATTCCTTATACTGGTTAAAGTTGGGGATTCCAAGGATGAGAGTTGATTCCACTATTTTTATTTTGATGGTCGATTAGCACTTGAAAATAATTTTAATTTACCATAGTGAATTGGTTGATCGAAGTTGATGGAGTGGTTTGCAATGCTTGAGGGAGTCATCACCACGGCGGCGGGTGCTGAGAGAGGTAGCGGTTCGTTGCACCAACATAAAAGGTTGAGAAACCATCAAATTTATCCTCAGATTCAATTTGAATTTAATGGTGGGTTTTGTGACAAAGACATCGTTCAAAGAGAAAGGGTAAGAGACTGTTATCTGGGAGGGGTTTAAAAATCTTTGGATGTTTTGTAATTTTGGAGAAAAAAATTAAAGAAATATATCACTGAAAATAGGGCTTTGAACGTTTCTTCATAGGGGAATAGAATGTTGACCGAAATTTCATTTGCAAAGCTTCAATTATCCAGAGATAATGGTGGGGACGTAATAATGTAAAAGTTAGGTAATTCAATTCATCTTGCATAATAGGATCGCAAATCCGAAATGCTCGGATAAAAGGTGACTGGAGAACTTCTTGCTTAGGAACATGCATGGCATATAAAGAAATGAAAATGCAACTCTGGGTGTGTGAGTTCTCTATAGACGATGATAATCAGAGGAGGGGGGGGGGTTATGATCACTTTTCCGACGATGAACGGGATCCCATTGTCAATTCCCATTCATTTTACTGTAAAAATAATGCTTAAGTGTAGGAGTTGAGTTTGTTTAGGAAAGCGACCAAATTATTCTCATCTTGTAGCCATGTTGAGAAGATATTAGCTACACAACGAAGTCAAAAATGGGTGGGGGAATTTTAGAGAGGGATCATTTCCAATTGCTTGGTTAAAAAGTCACACTAATTTGGGGAAGGAGGTTCCTATAGTTAAGTCCTTCTTTTGTCTATTGTATTCATTATTGACGATGAAGTTGTTTGAGACACAAAGATCTTCGAGGTGGGTAATAGCTCGTGTTGGTAGAGGGAGGACTTGTTTCTTGTTTAAGGCCATGCGTAGGATGAAAATCCATCATGTATTGGTGCTTTGGTGACGATGCTTGTAAAAATAAATCTGACAAGGGATCCTAGGTCGATCTATAAATTCAGGTGAATGTGGCGACCAGATTCTGATGAATATAGCTAACTAGAAATTCAAGCCTCGCTCACCTAGGTGTTTAAAGTATGGTGTACGGCATATCGTTGGGACAAAGGGCGGGACCCTTATACAAAGTGAGAGTGGAAAGTAACCCACTCGAGAAAAACAGGTCGTTCAAGTGTTCCCTGCATCAACCACCCCTCATTCAAAGTTCCGGTATTCGTCAGATGAGCAGAGGAAAATGCCAAGACAGCAAAATAAAGTGGTTCTAGTACAAAGGTTCGGGAATTCGTCGAGATTAAGGATACTAATTTCCAGCTTTTTGACTAGTTCTGCTAGGACTGCCCCATGGACTCACCATGTAGTCTTCATTCAGATGGGGTGTCTACTGTGCGGGGCCACTATAAGGAGAAATAGTCTCGGCAACAGGCTCTACGGCAGGGCGGAAGTCTACTTCATCAAAGTCAGCTGGTAAAGAGACAAGAGAATATCTCCTATCAAGATGAAATTGAACTCCTACCACTTGAAGAAAGATAAAAAGGTGTAAATCTCACACTCAGAAGTCTATCCCCTATCCACTGGTTGAAGTGGGTATCAAACCTTTGTAGCCTAGGGAAACGGACCCAACCTGGTCTCCTGAAGGCAACTAGCTAAAGGATAACCGCGGAAAACGAGCCTCCGCAACTTCACCCATTTAATTCGGAGGAGACGACAGCTCCATTCAACAAACGTGCCATCTGGATCTATCCTGAAGGACCTGTCAGACTAATGGCAGAACGGGAACAAGAAGAGATTATTTACAGACAACAAGGAGCCGTCAGCCAAGTAAGTGTAAATAATCTGAGACAGGGTAAGATCAGCGGTAACACTTCAGATTCGGGGCGCACGGTAGATGGCGCTGTTAGTCGGCTTCAATTTTGGGCTACAGCATATCTCTTATGACGTCAGACAGTAGCGTCGATGGGAACAATATCGGCGTAATATTTTTTTGTATATGAGTATATACTGGGGGGCGCAGCCCCCCAGACCCCCCAAATTGATTGAAACTCAGGATCATCGCAGGGTGGTCCTCCTGCAGTGATATCTCCCCCACGAGCAGTCCCCTTGAATTTACTGGGGGGTTTTTCTCCCCCAACAGCTTTTTACTGGCAGAAAAACCTAACCTAATAAACAATTCTTACTTTTATAGGTTTCTTGATTAGTTTATGCGCCTCGAGATAATCTAAAAGTTTTTCGCGATCATACAAAGTAAAGCCGAATTTGAATAACAAAGAAGCACATGGAGAGCACGAAAATACAATAACGAAAGAAAAACATTTGCAAAACGGGGCCTATTTATAAGCTACGATGTTGCCAGTAAGAAGCTGTTATCGTTCGCATTAAACAAAAAATAAGAAAACAAAACAAAAAAACAATAAAAGACATCAAAAAACCTTACCTAACTTAGAAAAAAACTATAAACGAGCAGAGCGCAGATATTTAGTAAATAATAGACTAAAAGTTACAAATCCCCAAAAGAACAAAAAAATATAACACAGTGATTGTCACATCTGACGCTACCGTCTGACGTCATAAGTGATATGCTGTAGCCCAAAATTGTAGCCGACTAACAGCGCCATCTACTGTGCGCCTCGAATCTGAAGTATTACCAGATCAGCAACGACAACAACTTAGAGGAAAGTTCATAATGGATATATAAGAAGAGAGAGAGAGTTAAACTCATGACAAAGATAACAAATAAACTAGAACTTTATCCCTAATGTAAGATAAATACCTTTTAAATTACTATGGCAAACAAATTTAATCAATTAATAATTGAGAAACAGAATCATCAGTAGAAAACTGTAATAATAATATAAAACTATTTTACGATGTGTAATTTTGACAAAAAGAAATGGGACAAAGTTACTTAACACACAAGGTGAAGTATGAAACGGGATAACGCAATTAGAGAAAGGTTCAGAGATACTGAAACCAACAACCTTATTATAAAAGTCAGGGTAGAACATTAAACATATAATATAAATTTAACGAAGAAACTAGTGAAAAAACGAATCATTTAAATTGATGACAAGTCTAACAAATGGTAGACAGCAAATTACAACAATTAAGGATAAACCAACAAATAGAGACGGTTATGAAGTTATGCCCATATTCTGTGGAATTGCAAGAGTACATTTCCAACACAGAATTTTCCCACCTTTGTTAAATGAAAACAGAGGTTTGGGCTAGAAAAGAGTATATAAAAAGGGTTGTACCGATTAGCAAAACCAAAGGGGATAAGATAAAAGTGATGAGTACAGAATCAAATATTTTGACAATTAAAAAATAGAAATAATACTGAATCTTGATAACCAAGAGAGTCATAAGCTTAGATTACATACAAGGTCGGAACACGAAGTGTAGACTGCTTTTAAAAATCATTTTAAATATGTTTACATACCATTAATTATTTAGTTTCGTGCAGATTTTTTCAGGATTTATCGAATTTTGTGAATCAAAGTGAATTCATAAAAAACATCACCTGTTTAAAAATATGACTGAAAAATAGGAAGCAATTGTGTATATGAATAGAAGCGGGAAGAGAGCGGGCAAATTTAAAACAATTTTGAACCCCACTGTGAACAGATCTGGCGGTTTTAAAGCTACAACACGGCTTAAAAAGAGACAGTTCTCTTCTAAAAGTAAGGACCATTCTGCTCCGATTGGTGAGAACCCCCAACTCTCATCAAAAACACGATTAACAAAATCAGGTGAAATTCAAAGTGTGTCATGAGACCATACAAAAATTGCTGAAAGATGATCTTAACTTCGTCCAGTCAAGAGATTTAAAGGACATTTTTCCAAACCCACCAAAAAGGAGAAAGTCGAAAGAAAAAAGCTACTCCTCTAACGACTCTTTGATGACTCTCAGCCTCCAGATCTGTGGACGGATGGGAAATTGTTCACTGTCCAGGCCACCCACTAAACGTAGAATGCTCGTCTTTGGGTACAAAATAAGAATAAGATTCTGGTTGAATAGCGGACATATTTAGAAGGGTGGGGTGGGTGGGTAAAGATCAATCAACGTTTATTTAGGAAGTGCCAGTGTAACCCTTTAACAAAACACAAAACAAAAACTTTTAAGACAGGTGGCATATTATATATATACATATATATATATATATATATATATATATATATATATATATATATATATATATATATATATATATATATATATATATATTTCATCCTTCTATCTCGGAAGACAATGGAGATTGCGCCATGGAAGTCAGTTTGTGGTGGAATTGCAGCGCCGTCTGTGACTGTACTTCCCGATCCTTGTACGCCAGGTCCTGTTACTGGCGCTGCATGCGAAAACGGTGTCGTCGAGGGCGCTGACTATGATCACTTTCGTCCGCACGCTCTTCTTTCTTCCCACATCACCTCTCTCCTCTGCTATGTTGTCTTGATGGCTAACTTGGTGGCAAGCTGCCAGCTGCCGCGGTCTGCAGACACCGCTTTAAAGCTTGCGTGCGCAATGCCACCTGCCTTGAGGTCCCGCTTGCACACGTCTTTGTAGTGGACTATGGGCCTTCCTGCGGGTCTGGAGTCAGCGGCAAGTTCACCATACAGAATGTCTTTGGGTAGGCTTCCATCCTGCATGCGACTAACAGGGTCAAGCCAGCGCAGGCGTCTCTTGGTGAACAGGGCAGACATGCTGAGGGTTCCTGCTCTTGCCAGAACGTCCTTTTAGGGACGTGATCCTGCCATAAAATGCGGAGAATCTTTCTGAGACAGCACAGGTGAAAGGTGTTAAGCCTGCGTTCTTAGCGGGTGTACATAGTCCAGTTCTCGCTTCCGTAGAGCATTGTACTCAACACGCAGGCTTGGTACACTTCTATCTTTATCTTGATTGTGAGCATCATGTGGTGGTTGTGAAGTGAAGGGAGTGGGTCTGGGCCGTGCCTTCTGAAAGTGGTCCGATTGTAGATAGTAGAAAGTTTCTCACTGCAAAACCTACGTCATGCACTCGGTGCTCCTTCCGGGTCTTCCCCTCCCAGAAAAATGTATAGTCCTTTTCTTTTAGGCTGCCTTCAGATGGAAGTCTGGTTTTCTGAACTACAGCGATATCAATATTAAGCCTCTTGAGCATGCGATTGATAATTGCCGTTTTCTTGAATCATCGACCTGTTAGAGGTCGTCAAAGAGGCCAGAACACATGTTCCTGACATTCCAAGTTGCCAGTCTCAGCGCTTGCGTCTTTTTTCTTTTTTTGCCTGGTGCAGGGTTTGCAGTCTGCTTTTCAGTATTTTCCCTGAGCTCCAAGCACCCATTAGAGAAGGCAGACTGTGACGGGTCAGCACCTCACTGGTTGGGGACTGCCCATATTGAGGTGAGCAATAGCTGACCAGTGGGACGCGATGATCCCTCCTACCGTCGGAGACAGCCGTAGCTGGAGTCAGTGACCCCAGCGCACTGGTCCGCCTTCAGGGCTCCACTCCTGATTAGGAAGGTTTACTCCCTTACACTGGGCCGTTGGATCAGTCGAGGATCTCCCCCACCCGGCTAGCCATTGGCTGCTAGAGGCAGCTCCTCCGCCTAGCTTGATGGTGCAGTGTAAACACCATTCCCTCACGTGGTTTATCCCGCCGGCTGAGGCGGTGTTCCGGGGAGAGGCGTTTGGAGCCAGCACGTGAGAATTTAGGAGATGGATGAGGACCAGTGGTGCCTGTCCACCTTACCAAGTAGGGTGCAACCATCAGGCAGCAAAGGTAGTACCTCTATCCAAAACCCTTTACACCCAAGCCCAGCCATTTTAGGGTGTCGAATTTTAATCTTATTTGCGTATTGCTATACTAGTGCAACCATTCATTAGTTTCTCCCCCTTAGCAAAACAAGCTTTTTGTCACTTTAAGAAGAGCATCAAGCATTTTGTACTTACTTGCATCTAATGCCAACATGAATGCTCCTATAAAAACATTAAACTAGTTTTGAAACAACCTCAGGTGATAGACGATAAATTTTCCATGAAGAAATAGATGTATCAGGTTGATACCTAGCTTACAATGGTTTCATTTATATTCTACCTATCGTTAATTGGTATAAAAAATGGATTGACTTTATTTTGATTAAAGATTTATCCTCTCCAAAATCGATTCTCCCATATATCATGAGTGTGTGTCATGCTTCGTGGAACTGATAGTGTTCTTATTAGTAAATGGCAGCTATTTTGAATCTAATTTCTTGCAACTTTATTTACTATCTTGGCATATAGCATGTATTCGCAAACCTTTCGTGCTAACAGATATTACCTGCGCTGGCAAAGATTGAACGGCCTGCTCAACCACGTTTGCACACTAATCTATTGTAAAGCGCATGTTGGTTTACTTCCTCTTATTTTTACTCTATTGTCCTGAACATAATTTAGCGATTAATTGTACGGAGGTAATTGATAAATGGTGTGGATGTGCTTTGAAGTCCCTAGTGTCTGCCTTGCACGTCTGATGGGCACGAGAACGATGGTCGTAGTTGGAGTAGACTCTGAGTATTCTGCCTGCATTAAGACAGCGACCGATTCGTCTTAACAGTCCTCTTTAGGGTTCACACTGCCCACGTCCCGTAAGAGTTAGGGCATAGAAAAGGTGGCGACATAATTGACCACCCAACCTAAACCTCGAGTGGTGCATATCCGCTCCCACCAAGACTTCATAGAACTCTGGCTATACAAAAACTGCCATATTTATTGACCTCCAAGACAATTAGCCGAGGTCGCATTTGAATTACGGGGCTATGACTTTAACAAAAAAAAAGAACAGACTAAAGAAACTATGAATAAGAACTAGAGTCGTTGTTAAAGCACAAACCAAAGCAATTTTATATATATGTAAATAATCGTAATTTAATTAGAGAGTAGGTCAGGGCTCTTCAGGATAGCGAAGGTCTACTTAGTGACGATCTGGACCACATAGTGAAGACATTAATTGTATATTTTGTGAATGTTTTTACCGTCGAAGATACAAATATATTAACTCCAATATAAGACGTTCTAAATTTTGTAGACACTATTCATTCAAATATTTACATAACCGAAGGTGAAATTAGTTACTAGATTAAGAAGCTGAATATTTACAGAGGACCAAATTACGATAAAATATTCGATCCACCTTAAAGAATCAGGAATCGAACGGTAAAACTCGTTTAATTATTTAAAAAAAAAAGTTTATTAGCGAGGCAATAGTTCTTAAGGATTTCAAAGAAGCAAATGTTACGCTAATTAAAAAAAGAAGATCAATTTTCGGCCCATCTTCCTTACTTCAATCGTTGGTAAGCTCTAGGAGCTCATTATTAGAGATAAGAGGGTGGAAAATTTGAAGGTAAATATCTTAATAGATAACACAGCGCGGCTTTAGACGCGTACGACCATGCCTAGCTAATTTGTTGGATTCGTTTTAAGGAAATGATTCTAATTTTTGAACAAGAAGATAAAACTGCAAAAACTGTACATGTAGCTTGTCTAGATTAAAAAAAAAAAAGGATTTTGATATCGTTCTTTGGCGGGCCAAAGGAAACCATACAAAGATCAAATGAAAGCCATATTAAAGCATTTTGGTCTGCATCCAACTCAGATTGAACCTATGACTTCTCAGCGCATATCTGACCACAATGTGATAAGATAAACTTTTGAAACTCTCGAGTCAGCCAGTAGAGCTGCAAGTAACCGGCTCTGTGCCCGTATACACGCTTTTCAGGGCCGTGGACCCCTCATTCAGGGACTGATACCACCTGTTCTCCTTGCGGAAGACACTCTTCTTCGGAGTTTGGTCTCAGGGTCCACTAGTGGAACCATCAAAACCCCAAAAATGAATACCAATGATAACGCTCAAGGAAGAGGATGAAAGGAGGTCAACGTCGATATCAATGGACTACCATTAGCAATAAGAAAACAAACAAGTGTAGCCAGCTTTTATGTTCTTCTTGCTATAACTCCCATATAGTTATCTCAAATGGTCTTGTTGACTGGTTTGTCGCTTGAAAAAAACGGAAGCAGACGATGGCACCTCTCCTGCGAAAGCCGTGTGTATGTTTCTGAAACCCTTGGGTAGGAAGACGGTTCATTTTCGATACGATCGTACCTATTTCACTTCAATTCTAAAACTGAATATGCAAGTGCAAGAAATCGTGCCAATTTACACCCGCCTGACCAAAACGTGTGTGTACCTTTTCCGGAAAATCTACTAACTTAATGTTTTCGAGAAGAATATAGGTAGACAAGATTAAAGTTAATTACAAGAGAGAAACGCGGGTGTACAAAAATATAGTGTTTCCCGTCAATGAATCTTTTAGATTACACCCTTTTAGTTCGCATAAAATTTGGCCACAATACATGGTGACTCTAACAATGAAAACAACCAGGGAAATTTGCGACCTGGATGGAAAAGAAAAGACAGAAGGTTTTTTTTTATATAGAAAAGACAAGAGTAGCGGTTTCGCCACTTCTTACAGGCAGAGCTTGCGCTTCGCAGGCAGACCTTTGGTCTCTAGCTTACGGCGCATCTGTCTCTAGCAACGGAGTTTAGGTCTAAAATAATGGAAAAAGGTTTCCAGTATATATTCCCTAATAATTTAATCTAGGTTTAGGTTTTTCAGATCAATGCCCTTTTTCTAGGCCTAAAGGTAAGAAAAAAAACTTTTATCGGAATTCTTTTGATATACGGAACAAACAATCTTAGAGCTTTTTTCCCATTTAAATTTGCTTTTATATACGAAAAAGTACAAAATAAACTGCCAGCCCTTAATTTTAATACATTTTGTGAACTTGAGGATTTGTAATTATTTTTGTTTTAAAAAGTTCAAAAACATTCGATAATCATATTTATTTTTTCTGAAATCTTAGAAAAGCTTCAAATATACGAAAAACCAGCCCTGTGAACTGTATTTTGAACTGTAGAGAAAATCTTGGAAAGAACTTATATAAAAGATTCAAGCATACAAAAATTCCTATCCTTTTCTGTTTTTCGAACTGTAAAGAAAATCTTAGAAAGAACTTGGATAAAAGCACCAAATATACGTAGGTGACCGACAAACTAAATTTCAAACTGTTCCAAAAATTGCATTTCTAAAATATAGTGTTATGGAGGATAAGTTAAATCCAAGCGCCTTTATACCAGTTGCCCAATAGCGGTTATTTTTAAAAAATAACTTGGGTCATATAGGGTTAAGTAAACCCTTTTATTCATTCATTTTATGCATACAGGACAAAAGAAATAAAAAGGAAGGATAACCAGAGAGGGAATGGGCACAAGGTAAACTATGGTGGCCGGGGAAAAAATTCATTTGTTTTATAGATATGAAAAGTAAGAAAATGAGTAAAAAACATTGTAATTTTAATTCAATTTGGGGGAAAAGGAATGACTATAAAGAACAATGCTAGTGAAAATGGTTGAAAATGACAAAGATTCCAGTAGCATTTTCAATAAACCCCAAATTTTGAAAAAGGTGGGAGAGAATATTATAAACCTCCAGAAACAGGCTCGGAGAAAAAGCACAGGGATCCAAATGTACCAACTCCGACCCCTCCCCCCCTTCGGAGGTTGAAGGAATGGGAAGGCCCACATCCGTGATCGTTATAAAGAGTGTTCCATTAAGACGGATCGCAGTTAGCAGTAAATATACATTGCAGCGTAATATATATTGAGTTTTCTGCATCTTTCAACACTAATTTCAATCATCAATATATTGATGATTGAAATTAGTGTTGAAAGAGGCAGAAAAACTCGATATATATTTTGCTGCAATGTATATTTACTGCTAACTGCGATCCGTCTTAATGGAACACCTTATATAAAACAAGGATAACGATAACCCTAGCGACTCCCTCTGTCTGTTGCCCTTGACCAGAAGCGCTTGGCATAGGAGAGAAGTTGGGAATCATCTTTGCGAGCATTACCCAAGATTACTGGATGCTACGAAGGAGGTAAAAAAAAAAAGGTTAAAAGGCCTCTATAGTTATAAATAAACCAGCACCGCCGGTTTCAGTGTTTCCTAACATGTTAAAAAAGTATTCTAAAATTGCACTATTTTTTTATTTTTTAGAATGAGATCCGGGAGATAATTGGCACATTCGTTGTTTTTACGCCGTTGACTTGCATCAAGATCAACTTCGGGGATGGCAGCGATCAGAAAACTTTTGGTAATGAGGAAATCTGCAAAGAGAAATATTCAGACATCGTATACCAAGGACCTTCTTCCGTACCCGTAATAATGCCACACATTTATAGGTAAGTCGTTATATGGAGAGTCCCTTTTCATTTCGAAAGGTCTTTAGTGTATTTTAAGGTCATAGCTTTACATACATAAGTCTATCCCCCTTTGTATGAGGATGCTACACTTAAAGGCATTGTGGCTACTAGACTAGGGCGGGTCATACTCTAGAATTTTATGAAACTGATGATGAGGGGTATTCACATGATGAATATTGGTGAAAAGAACATACTTTTGGCAGAAAAGTTAAATTCTGATTGATCTAACCTACATCAATTTGAAGTTGAAATATTGTTAGTTCTGGGTCATTTAATATTATTTTAGTTACCCATAAAAGATCAAATTTACCGTTTTTTATCATTAATACATTTATGTATCTGAAAGATATTTGTCTAAAAAAATGTAAAAATACATTAGAGAGACATGAGAAGTAGGAAACCAGTTAAAAATGACCCTTAATTTAGTTTGGTCTAACTCCAAAGTTGCAAGTAGCCAGTACTCATTACTCAGTGGAAGGCAATATACAAGTAGTGTTGCCAGTTCTGGTAAATATTGTAACTAGCAACTGTTTATATAGCATTTACATTTTATTTGAATGCTAGTAAAGGCTGTGGATCATTTTAGAATAACATATAATTATTTGGTAGAGATTATTTCTTAATCTAAGTGTCATCTTTTCATTTGCAGATATACCTGCGATTAGTGTGACAATGGCGAAAATCAAGACATGGTCGAAATCAAGTTCTCATCTGACTAATTTTGTGGGACTGGGCAAGAGCTGATAGTGTCTGAGTTACCAACAATAAGAGATATTTTGAGGTACGGCATCTACCTGAGGGAGCAAAGTGAAGATGACTGGAGAAATTATGAAGTGGAACAGATGGTAAAAGACATGTATCAGGGCTTGATTAATCAGTGGACCAAAGCTAATGCTCTCTTCAAACCACCTGTTGCAAATCAAAAGATCACAATAATATCAAAGCTTAAGGAGGTGTGGAAGGAGGCAGTAAAAGTTTGCCTTAGTAAAGGAAAAAAAATGAAGTAAAAGAGAGGTTCATTGAAAAAACTAGATAAGTTATTTGATATATTGACATGCAAATATCAAATGTCCAGTTGTGGGGAAGTAGGTTGAAATAGCTGTGAGACTGAAGCCCACATTAACTGCTGTTGTAGTAAAGAGAAAAGAAATACCTACTAGGGAACTGGCCTTTATTAAAGGACAAAAGGAGAAGGTTGGAAGTAAAGGTACCTTTCATATTGGAGGTCCTGATATTCCAGAACATAATAGACAATTAAGAGCTTCAGAAAGGAAAGAAAAAGAAAGGATAGCAGAAAGAAAGAGAAAAGGTAAGGAGGAAAGCGCTGTTTTAGCACGAAAAGCAGCAAGAAAAGAAATCGAGCATTTTTTGGCTGAAGGTGAAGATCTGGAGGCAGAAAATCCTGATGGTGACAATAGTTTGGGTGATGAAGTAACTTTTGAAGTTGTGCAAGAGCCGGAATCTTCCACGAGGAATAGAAAGAATTATGATGAAATTCCAAATATTGCTCTTGCTAGTATAAGGTATTGTGTCGGATTGAGACCAACTGCAGCTATAGCAACATCAGCTTTAATAGATGCTGGATTCATTACTGAGGAAGATACCAAGTAAAGTAATTGATAAGAATAAAGTTAAGAGAGCACAGGAAAAGCTAATGACAGTTATTGAACATGAGTTTGAGGAAAACTTAAGGAAGGATGGGGGAATTTCTTGTGTTCTCTTTGATGGACGAATTGATGTGACAAATTTTAAGATAGAGGCAGAAGGAAGTGAAAGATTGTTTCCAGCACAAACAAAAGAAGAGCGTTACACTGTCATCAGTGAGCCTGGGGGCAATTACCTCTTCCACTTTGTCACAGAAAAGGCTACAAAAGAAGAATAACATGCGGAGAAGATCGCTAAGGCTATGTTTGAATGGCTGAGGGGAAGGGGTTTGGATAAAAGTTTAAAGGCCATTGGAGGACACTCCACGAATATAAACACTGGTGTAAATGCTGGAGTAATGTGAAAAATAGCGCTCCATTTGGGTAGAAAGCTTGTTTGATTGGTCTGTAACCTGCACACTGGGGAACTCCCTCTCCGTCATCTAATTATCAACCTGGATGGCCGAACACTATCTGAGAACAGATATTCCGGATCAATAGGAAAGTTCCTTAACTCTGTTTCAGACTTGGATATCAACCCAAATTTCACTCAAATATCTTTAGGTCCTCCTCTTACCAAGATACCTCAGGTGGTGGTGCAAGATCTTTCCACTGATCAACACTACGGCTATAGAATTGTATCGGCAATCAAAGATGAAGTGCTTCCTACAGGGCTTTCTCTATTGGAAATAGGACCAGTAAACCACAGTCACTGGCTGACCACAGCTAACAGACTTCTTAGGCTGTGGGTGTCAAAGCCTTTAAGAATCTACGACTGATTGTTACGTTCATCATCGGTGTATATTACCCATGCTGGTTTAACGTTAAGATTAAGCACTCTTGGACCAAGGGACCTAGGCACATTCTTTATCATCTTCACTCCCTTAAGTCTCAGAGGAAGGAGGTGTTTGATATTGTTTTGCCAACTGTTAAGAGATCAGATTGGTATGCATACAGTGAAGCCATCCTCCAAACCCGCCCATGCTCTGAAGATCAGGCGGAGAGAACTGAAGGGATGAAAAGAATCCAGACCATCAGGGGAGAAAGGGACCCAGATACTTAACTGGGAGACTCCTTTGTAAGGCTTAGAAGGACACCAGACATCAATTGTGGTGCTACCAGGATTGGAGATCTGATCAATTGGTCAGAGGATGTCTATGAGCCACTTTTCACTTGCTCTTTAAGTACTTCTGAATTGAAAAACTTTATTGACTCTCATATGAAAGTATCTCTCACATGAAAAGAGGGATGGAAAAATCAGGGCACAAGAGACAAGTAGACGTCTGATGTCCAGGGATGAGTCAAAGCAAGATTTCTGTGCTCTGGTGAAGTTTAACTTTTGAATATGACCCAAAGTGACCTATGCAGCTATATGTGGAGCTTTGCATACACTTTTCTCACTCAATAAACATGTAAATTTGAGGATACTTTGTGTTTGTGTGTACTTGGATTAAATAAAAATAGGTTACATAAGCTTGTAACGAAAGGGAAAAATTTACTTTTATTTAAATGGGAATTGTATAGCAAAACCAGGCCATGGCTTCGCCACTCCCCCTTATGGGGGGAGCTTGCGCTTCGCTACTAAGATTAAATTTAAAATCTAAAAAAAACCAGCCAATTATAATAATTTTAAAAAGGAACTCTAAACTAAATTTCCCCCCCTTTCATAATATAAAAATAAATTTTCTGAACTTCACCATTTGTAATTCTTTGGGTTTTAAAAAATTCACAAAATTTCGATACATATATTTCTGAACTTTGATAAAAAACATAAGTCATAACCAAACTAAGATGAAATTATTATTCAAATACTAAAAAAAAATCCCCTTCTTAAATTATAGAGTTAGTGATGTTGTTGATGATATTGAAGGTGATGATGGTAATGCTAAAGTTCTTTTTCAAAATCTACACCGGAAAATCTATCATTTAAGCACCCCTCATTAAAGGATTTAATGAAAATATATGGTTGCCCCAAAGTATGACCAGCCCTACTACTAGGCCCAAGCTGCTACAATAATGAACTTAACCTGACTTCAGTATAAGATTATATGGATGAGGAAAATATCTACTTTAGCCACACAATGTTGATTACATGCCTCAGAGTCAATGGATAAGAAACGAGTAGGAAAAGGAGAAGTTGAGAGAATAATAGAGTACTTGAGTAGGTTGGGACAAAGGAGGCGTCCGCCCAATCCAGGTCATTAAAAGCATTCATGGGAATGGCTTCCCAGTCCAGGTTCACCGCTCATTTGACGCAAGGGTGCTGTCACATTCAGTCGTATTCTTAGAGCGCCAATAAACAGCATCTTATTGGTACAGGTTTTTCGTCTATCACAAAGAGCTGAAATAAAGAAATTAAAGAAGGAAAAAATAACTGATAGTAAATTGTGAAAAATAAGACAGGCAGAGTGTAAACAGTAATTTTTATTGTTACTTGCAATATGATAAAAATTAGGAGTGATAATGTATGTAAATAAGTTTTTTTCCCAATAAATTAAGTTATTTTAGTAAAGGCAATGAATGGGAATTGCCTTATAAAAATTAATGCCATTAGCTGACTCTACAGCGAATAAGGTGTAAACTTTACGTGTTAGATAGGATAGATGAACGTTACCATTTTACATTTTGACTTGTTCTTTCCTATTCCATTATAAATAATTAAAAAAATTCAAGGGCAATTCAATCGTTACAAACAATGTACCATTTTAAAGACTCGTGAAATTCTACAAAATATCGAGCGGCCAAAGATCCTTTTACAACTTCAGAAACTTATTAATCAATCAATCAATTTGTGTATAGAAAGAACAGAGAGGGACTGCTGTAACACGGCAGTCAGGTAGTCAGAGAGGAGCGTTGCGGAAAATAATTAAGAAAGGGACAGCGAGAGTAGATAGGTCGGTGGCTATAAACCGAAGCGAGGTGTTGTTATGAGAGTGTAGGTTATGTGGTAATTGACTGGGCGAGGGTTGGGGGCAAGTCAGGGGGGGGGGGGAGGCTGACAGTCCATCCGGAAACGCTTTATTTACGATGCCTTATTGGTTTTTATGCGAAGAATGGTACGGGTGGCAGGTGTTCGGGGGCCGCGGGATATCGCGGCGCCATCGCGTACCTTCTTACATGTAGCGAGGTGTAAAGTGGGTCTGTGGTGAGTTTTCCGAGTTGTTTTGTAAGTCTGGTGTGAGCGTAGGTGTTGAGAGGAGTTAGTTTGTTGTTGTTGTGTAGTGCGTCCATTCTCGAGTACAGCGGCGAACGGCAAGCGCGCTTCAGAGCAGAGTTCTGAATGCGCTGAGCCTTTCGCTTCCAGGTGTCGCTCGAAGCTACGAGTGACAGTGGGGCGTACGTGAGAATGGGACGCACGAGTGCTTTGTATAAGTGTAGTTTTAGTTTTTTACTCGCTGGGTAGAACCTACCCAGCGATGCGTTTGTACGTGAGGCTCTTGCTTGTATTATGTTCTGGTGTAAGTTGAACCTGAGGGATTTGTCGAATGTTACCCCCAGGATTTTAGTGCACTGTGTGTATGCGAGCCTTGTTGGGTTTTGGTGGATCATGTTTGGTGTGTGTGAGTAGATTTGTAGGTTGTGCATGAAGTGATCTCTAGCGCCGTAGAGTGTCATCTGTGCCTTCTGAGGATTCGTGGCAATCAGCCATTTGTCCTCGTAGTCTGTCTTCTCGTCAAGTATTCTTTGTGCGTGGAGCGCGATTTCTTCGGGGGCCCGGCCGCTAACGAGAATGGTCTCGTCGTCGGCGTAGGCCACTATGTATGTGTGAACGCAGTTTTCTGGTGGGCGTGGGGTGTCGTTTGTGAACATAATGTAGAGTGTGGGTGCCAGAACGCTTCCTTGGGGAACGCCTGAGCGTGGTGTGAAGGGTCTTGAAAGGGTGTTGTTGTATCTGATGGGGCAGCGCCGTCCAGTGAGGTAGTGTGAGAGGAGCCTTCTGGTGCAGATAGGTAACTCCGTGTTGTTGGCGAGTTTCCAACGGAGTCCCTCGTGCCACACCTTGTCAAAGGCTTTCTCCACGTCCTTACTGACGGAGAGAGTCTTTTTGGTGTATCTGTCGTTTCTTCTGTATTCTGTCGTGTACGATGGTCACGGCCGCCTGAGTGGACCTGCCTCTCCTGAACCCGTATTGATGGGGGGAGAACCAGTCCCTCTCTTCCAGGAACTCCCGTAGGCGGTAGTTGACCATTCGTTCGAGTATTTTGCCTAGGTGCTCTAATAGAGCAATAGGCCTGTAATTGTTTGGGTGTTTTGGATCTTTGTGTTGTTTATGAAGGAGTATATTGTGAGAGACTTTGAATATTTTAGGGAAGTGGCCTGAGGCTAGAGAGGCATTGAATAGATGTGTGAGTGTGGGGTATATGTCTGCGGGGAGGTTATGTATTAGTGTGGCTGGTAGGCCGGAGTGGCCGGGGGTGCGTTTTGGTGTCGATTTTATGTAGTGTTTTGTTTCCTCGACGGTGATTGGAGTGGTAAGTGTGGACGTATAGTCGAGCACCTCCACACGTATCAGGCGGGCAGGCCTCAGCTCGTGAGCATGAGTCCGGCACCATTCCTGAATGTCTTGGAAGTGCTCCTGCGCATGTGGTTTTGGTGGGTTGTGGGTGTGTACTGTGTCCCAGTGGGACCTGAATGCGTCGAGGATGTCATTTGTGTCTGTGAGTGTGTGGTTGTTTATTTTCAGTGTTATTGGTTTGGATGGTTCCGTACCCAGCATCCTTTTCACGTGCCGCCAGAAGAAGGAAGGGTCCATGCAACGGGTGTCGTCCGCGATGCGGACGACCTCACGCCACTGCCGGTTCCTATCTAGCTGCACGCATTGAAGGATGCGGGCACGTAGTTGGTTGGTGTTCTGTTGTCGTGGGCCTCTGGTGTAGTGGTTGTTGTACTGTGTGATAAGTCTCTGTGTGTGTATTGAAAATGTGAAGTGTTTTAAGCAGGTGTAGTTTTTGCGTGGTGAGTGTAGATTACGTGCGGTGGTGATGGTGTCTAAGAGTGAGCACCAGTGGTGGTCTATTTGTCCTGGATTGGTGTTCTCCAGGTCGAGGTTATGTGGTGTGTTTGTGGATATGTGGCTCCTGAATTCAGCCCAGTTTGTGTTTTTGTAATCGTATATAGGTGATGTGGGGATGAGTATGGGGGATGTGGATATGAGAAGGCATATTGGTATGTGATCTGATAGTACGTGGGGACCGGGTGCAATGTGAGTGTAGAATCGTGTGGCGTGGTCGTTACGGAAGACCACATCCGGGGATGTGGTGCCCCCGCGCGGGCCGAAGAACGTGGGGAAGGCAGGGCCGATGTGTTCGCAGCGGTAACGCCACAAGGCACCGGCCAAGTAACTACCCGCATCGTTCGTATTGTTGGAAAGGAGTGTCGGGTGAAAAGCGTTGAGGTCCCCCGCAAAGAAGATAGGTAGGTTGTAGTTTGAAAGGGCCCGGAGTGGGACTTCTAAGTTTAGCTGTATTCGTGGTGGTCTGTAATGTGTGGCCACTATTATGGGGCCAGAGCTTGTGTCGATTTTGCAGGCTAGAAAGGAGGTGTCGCGTGTGTTGACGAGGGAGTGGTGTATGTTGCGCTTTACTAGGATCGCAGATCCTAGGTGTCACGCCTGTGGGGATAAGTATGTGTGATAGCCTGCAATGCGGAGTCTGTTGTTGGGAGGGTGTAAGCTGGTGGAGTTCAGAAGTATGATGTCGGATCCTTGTGTGTTGAGTACCCAGTTGGCGATCGTATGGCGAATACCGTGCCAACTGCGTACGCTTAATTGTATTACACTAATACGACCTATTGTCGTGGTCTTAGTGCGCGGGAGGCTGATTTGCCAGGAATCGTCCCCTTCTCCTTGGTTATTGCCCAGGAGGCGTGAGGGGCGAGTACCTTGACTCGTGTTGATGTGTGTTTGTGAGGCACGGCCGTGTTATTGGGTGGGGGAGCCGTAGTGGGTGGAGGAGTGTGTTCTGTAGAGGTGGTGGCTTTGGGTGGGGTGGTGTCTTGGTGGGGGGAGTTCGTGATGGAGGTGGGCGGTGTAGAGCTGGAGGATGAAGGGCTGGAAGTGGTTGGGGTGGTACAGATTATGAGAGGAGGGGTGTCGGGGGAGAGAGGAGGTAGGGACGGCGGAGGGGTGGTGGAGGGAAAAGGTGAAGGAGTCGGAGGAGAAGGAGTTGAAGGAAGGGGGGTTGAAGGGGAAGGAGTCTTAGGTGAAGGGGCAGAAGGCGGAGGAGGAGGGGAGTGAGAAGGGGTGTGTTGAGAAGGGGAGGATTGAGAAGGAGTGGAGGGGGAAGCAGTAGGGAGCGAGGAAGGAGTGGAGACAGGAGAGAGGGGGGTTTGTTTGTCCCGTGCCTGTCTACGCAGATGGGGCTTGGGGTGGGGTTTTTGGGGTTGGCACGGGGTGTAGTGGACTGCGAGGGGGTTGGAGTGACAGTGGAGGCTGTGGGAGAGGAGGCGGAGATGGGTGCGAGGGGGGTGATGGCAGTGGGAGGTAGGCGGGGTTTTGATAGAGGGGTGGAAGAAGCGCGAGGAGGATAGGTTGTGTGAATGGGGGCTGGAGCAGTGGCTAAGGAAGGTGCAGGGACAGGACAGACGGCGGGGAGAGAGTAGTGAGAGTGGGGGGCGGTGGTTCCCTGCGGGCAGGGGTGTGTACCCGTCGGGGTGGGGAGGAGTGCAGGTCTGGATGTGTGTGCGTCTATTAGAGCGAACACCTTCTCGGGGAAGGTGATTTGCTCTATGCCGTTGGAGGCGAATAGCGTGTTTAGGATATTCGCGTATAGTCGGGGGTCACCCCTCGACATGTCTTTTGCCACCGCTGAGAGAAGGGTGGCCAGGTGTAGTTTGGTTTTTGTGTTGTCGCTGGGGTGGGGTGGGGTGGGGGTGGGGGTGTAGAGTGGGGTGGGGGTGGGCGTGTAGAGTGGTGTGGGGGTGGTAGTGTGGTGTGTGGGTGTTGGTAGTAGTGGGGGTCTCTGAGTGTTATGAGCTGGGGTGGGGGGGAGGGATGTGTGGGTGGGGTGGGGTTGCTGCAGGGGGGGGGTGCGTCGGGGGTAGAGCAGGGGGAGCCGGCAGCGTAGGGCTGGCAGCAGCGGCGAATGACATGGTGAGGGGAGGGGGGGCGGGGGCGGGGGGTGTGGTTGTGTGTGTGTTTGGTTGTGGGTGCCGGATGGCCTCCACGGCGTCGTGGCGTGCCTTACCTAGGTAAGGGCACCTGGGGTTGACTGTGACGTGGTTGCCGCCACAGTTTGCACAGCGGGCTGTGGTGGAGGTGCAAGCCGTGTAGTGGTGCCCCACTACACTGCACTTGGAGCAGATTAGGTCTGCAGTGCACGTGTTGGTGCTGTGACCGGTTTTATAGCACCGGTGGCATTGTGTGGGTCTTATGTTGTGCTGTTCTTCAATGTGTGTAGGGTTTGTGAGGGTGCCGCAGACCTTGATGCCTTGGTCTAGCAGCATGTTTTTGGTGTTGTCACTGGACAGTGTAATTACTGCCCAGTTTTTGGACCTGTTGAAGTGTAGGTCCTTGATGACCTCCTCCCCGTACTCCTGACGGAGGTGCGAGTGAAGGTCCTCATTTGTAAAGGCCAACCACAAAGGGTTGGTCCTTGTGACTCGTATCTGGTATCGTTTCATGATACCTTCAGCGAGTCTAGTCTGCAGGTTGTGTGTGTTGAGTGTAGTGGTGGCATTTTGGTGGAATGTTAGCGCGTCCTCTGTGAGCGGAAGACGAGCTTGTGGCCTGTGCGTAGTTTGATTATGTTGGTTATTGGTGTGTCGTGGGTGGAGGCTAGGTTAAGCAATGTGTGGTGGTCGATTGTGTCGGGTGCTGGTTCTGTGGTGTTCGTTAGGATAAGGTGTGAAGTGTTTGCCATTTTTATTCTTTACGCTTTTTACTTAGAATTGGGAAGGCCCCCGCCCCGCCGATGAGGACCCCGTGAACATGACTCGGATGTGGTGAAGGGTGATGAATGATTTTATGGACCTGGTTGGGCTCCTCAGAGGGTGTAAAAACATGGCGGACTTAATGATGACTGAAGCCAGAATCAACTGACTCCAGTCGGGGTGCCGCCCCCTCTATTGGGTTTTGGTTATTTAACAGTTACGTCCGACATCTCACAGAGACGGAAGAGTCTCCCTCTGTGGTCCTGGACGGTGGCCACAGGGTAGGTTGTTATGCCTCCCCACGTTTGTAACTGAATCCCAAACCAGGTTGCTTCTTCCTCTGGGTTCCGCAGCGGGGTAAGCCTCAGACCTCCTTTCCCCACAGTTTTTAATTATGCCTTTTCTAAGTACAACGGCATAGTTGCAACGAAGCTATATGTGTAGAGTCACGTTCACGGAGCCAGACATCACGGCGGAGCAGGGATGGGGGGGGGGTTAGCACGTCATATCAGAATGACGTGCCTAGGAAATAAAGGTATTTTTATTCGGGGGGGGCAGGGGGTGACTTAAGGTCCTATTTAGGTCCGGGGGTATCTTGTAGATGGTGAAATCTCGTCCTCGAGAAAAATTCGTTGGTGAGCGGGAGTGTCCTGGAATTGACTTGCCCTCAACGTTACCTCCTTTGCTGGCTAAGACTTCTCTTAGGTGGTAGAGCTCACGTAGAAATTCGATCGCTGTATAAACTTATTAACTTGGCGTACACCCTTTATACTTCGTACTATTTACCTTCTTAGCCAGCTGTTTCGCGAACACATGATCGCACATACCATGTTTTGCAAAAGTTCTGTTCCACTCCTTTTTTTTCTCTCTTTCTAGAGGTTTACATGTGTAATAGGAAAAATGCCATCAAACAAAATTAAAGTTTTTTTTTCCAGCACGCATCATTATAATGTCTTTTCTATTGTGTACCGGTGTGTTGAGATGGAAGTGG
This sequence comes from Ceratothoa steindachneri, assembly GCA_963969495.1. Taxonomy (NCBI): domain Eukaryota; kingdom Metazoa; phylum Arthropoda; class Malacostraca; order Isopoda; family Cymothoidae; genus Ceratothoa; species Ceratothoa steindachneri. The sequence goes on from OZ018318.1 coordinate 169,046,439, forward strand.
AAAGAATCGAGATATCTGCTCTCCTGCACGCAGACCATAACAAGTCCGACATCGCCAAGCAGCACAACATCCACTGAGTCGTGGCGAGGCCCAAAAACTAAAAAGACCTCAAAGATCGATTTTGTTGAGGCAAACCGAAAGTTGTCAACCGTTTAGCTGTGGGAAAGGCCTTCGCAAGTACCCCCAAAGCTCAAAATGGTTGCGCACGCGAAGAAGAAGAACAACAACAACATATTAGTGGCCAAAGTGTCCATGGCCATCAATGAGGAGGGTGAGAAGAGCTTGAGGAACGTGGAAAGCCTTACCGACCCTATGCGAGAGCAACATCGGGTGCACTGTCGTTTCCTTCTCAATGACCTGAAGACATTTTTTTCTGATGAAAAAACAAAACCTATTCAGGATCGATCCAGTAATCAAGAAGCAGAACGACCACGTGGTAAGCTTCGGTCAGTACGTCTGCGAGGTCCGCTACGTGTCCACGACCAAGAACCCTGCCTCCGTGATAATGCTCGGCGTCATGGCTTCGAATGGCGAGAAGATGCCACCGGTGTGGCTCAGGGTTGGTTACAGGCTCACCGCGGTCGATTACAGGGACATCTTGGCGACGAAAATCCTGCCTAGGGTAAGAAAGACGACGAAGAAATCGGACTACGTCTTTCAGTAGGATAGTGCACTAGCACACACGACCATGACCGTGTAAGAGAGGTTGGGGTCAAAGAATTTTGGGTCGCCGCAGTGGGCCGATCTCAATCCACTCGATTAGAACTTGTGGGTGCATGTCAATGGCAAGGTCCGCAAGGTCCGCAAGGTCCGCAACAACAAGGTCGACGAGCTGAATTTCTCCGTCAAACGCGTGTGAACCAGCATGAGGAAGGACTTCGTCTACAACGTGTACGCGGCCTTCAAGTATCGTCTGGAGCGCGTGCTCGACGTCGAGGGTGACCACATTGATTAATATTACAATTTCAACACACATTTTATGTTAAAGCAATAAAAAGGCGACACGCGTCGTAACGAGTGTAAAGAGGACTTTTGCAATAGCCAGTAAACCATACGTGATCTATACTTAACTGGCTCATCTACTATCATTTCCTTAATTATCCTTCCTACAAACTTAAACAAAAAAATCTATACACCTTGTCTACAACATTATGCTGACCTTTACTCATACAGTAGTACTATCACCGCATTCTTTCACTCCCTCAAGTGGTAATAACCTAGTAGTTGTGCCACTTAAAACCAATCCCTCAATCAATTCACTCCCTCAAGCACCTGATTTATTTCATACCACCATCAACATTTATTAAGCATCTCTACTACAATATCATTCAATTAAGCTACCTTAACATTTTCAGAACTTTCACAGCCCTTACACCCTCTCCAAAGTTTATTGGCTCTATCTAGTCTGATAGAACAAAAAGTTTGCACTCTCGAAGCCAATCAAATTCACACTCGCTTTCAATCTCATCCTCACTTGATATAGCTCATCAAAGTACTCTGCATGTAAAATACACTTAACCTTTTCATTACTCACAATAACCCCATCATGCATACATTTATCCTTAGTATTTTATCATTTTCATTTCCTTCCAAACAACCTCCCTGTTCCTCTATATGTACATACTCATTTCAGATCTTTCCAAACGCTTCATTTGTTGTTTTCTTACTTTGCCAAATCACTTGTTTCAGTGTACATTTCACTTCTGTATGCATTCATACGCGACTCCACGTTCCCATCCCCAATATTAAGTGTATGCACGTACGTTTTCATCTCCTTATAGGTATACTACATGTTTTAAATATTTTTTCAACATTCCACTTTCTCTTTCTAGTTATAGTACACACGCATCCAGCCCCTGCACTACCCACTATCAGTAGCTAAAACTTTTCACATTTCTTGTATTCCCCTACCCCTGATAACGCTTACTTATCTCCATCTCTTAATCAATCCCACTTCCTCTGCCTTCCATCGCTGCTTCAATAGCGTTTCACTACTTGTTATCCCTTCCTTGACTCTTTTTTTCCTTCCTTCTCATCCACAGAGCAAAGTAATCCAGTTAACACTGCAGAATCATGTGGCTAGATAGGCCTATACTTATACCTCTCACACCTTTCACATCAATCTCATCCCTCAGCCTATTCTTTCTCACCGGGAGTAGCTCACTCATACTCTACCATTAACCCGCTTTTCTCTGACTACACAAGTTTATTTATTAACATTCTCCCCTAAAAGGAATGTGTTTACCACACATACGTTCTTTTCAACACTTAAACTTACTATTTTTCCCCCCACTATCGTCCGGAGTTCCGCACACTTCAGTTATTCCTCCCATCACCTACAAGCATCAACCGATAACCGTTCTTAATCCCATCCACTAATTGACAGGTCATTCCAGATCATCTCCTCCTCACCTATGCCTCTATTACTCCATGACCTATACAACTACACATATTTTTCGCCCTTTCAATCTCACTTTCACCTACATAGTTCTTAAAATTCCACATGAATACCCAACTTCATGGAACTTCTCTTTCAAATGCACAGCTACTCTATTCATTCCTTTCCATGCAAATTCTTCATTCCCTTTCATGTTCGCTCACATAGTGCAATCATCATCTCGCTTTATATGCACATTCACTATCTATTCTTCTTTCCTCTATTACATATACCACATCAGTTTCTATACATCCACTAGTTTCACACTTCGGCGTGAATTAGATGGACGTTTTCCACATCAGCTCCGTTTATTATCGTCATTTTATGCCACACACCCTAGTCAAAGAAAACGAGAGGGAGGGGTGCGTCCTAGACGCGAGCCCTTTAGCTTAGCCTCCTTTTAATACACAAGCAGAAAAACGGTGCGAATATTCTCTAAAATAAATAGAAAACCATTCCTGTGGATAATGCCTGTAAGCATCTAACTAAAGACACGGACGAGGAAAAATAATGTAAATTTAAAAAACAAATAAGAAATAATAAAACTCTATCGAATCGAGATTTATATTCGGGAAGAGAAGGGCCAGAGGAAGATTTTTTTAGTCGCGTGCTGCACGAGACTCATAATTTAATATGTCGGTCCGTAGTTGGACGGTCGGGTGGTCACCGTTTTACTTTTCAATGAGTTTATTGGGCAATAACCTCGTAATTATTCGGCCGATTCTAACGAAATTTGAAACCCTTATGTTGTTTTACATTCTCTTTCAATGTCTTCCCAAGGTTAGTCTGGGAATTATTGAAAGTTTTGAAGATCGTAAGATCATATGGTTATAAGGTCATAATAATTGAGAGCACGTGACTTAGGCCGCCTGTTGATGTTTTTTTAGGCTTCCGAATTGTAAAGGAAAACTTTTGTCCTTAATTTCAGTAAGGAAGGCCAATATGAAGTGTTCGCGGTCGCATTTGATAGAAAGGTGACGATCTTGCAACAATTAGCCATCGTCGTCGGAGATTACCCCTGCACGATGCCATTTGTAGAAATTATGGATGGGGCTCGTGTTGTGGATATGGCCCCGCCTTACCTCAGGTCCAAGTGGCTTCGGTTGCAATCAGAAACGAAATTTGAATGCGAAGGATCTTTCTCAACCAAGTTAGTCAATTTTCTCTTTCTCGTTTATTTGGGAAATATGTAATAATGCAGCGAAGAAAATTAGAATGTGAAAATTTGATTTATTTGGTAATTTAGTTAAAAAAATAAACTTTCATATATTCTATATTCATTACACGTTAAGTGAAATATTTTAAGCCTTTTATATTTTAATGTTTATGATTTATAACTCATGAAAATCAGAAATCGAGTGTCTCAAAATATTAGAATATTTCATAAGATTAATCAAAAAATTATGTCCAATGCAGAAACGCCCAACTTCTGAAACGTATGTTCAATACTTGGTTGAGGCTCCTTTACCACGGTTTACCAGTCTCAATGTGTGGCACTGCTGAGGTCTAGGTTGCTTTCGCAGTGGTCCTCAGCTCATCTCTATTTGGGGGGTGGGTGTTTCTCATCTTCCTCTGGACAATATCACATATTCTTTATGGAATGCCGGTGAGGAGGGTTGGCTGGATAATCGAGAATAGTACTATCACGTTCAGCAATCATTTGGTAGTAGTTTTGACACCATGGGTAGATATTAAGTTCTACTGGAAAAGGAAATCTGCTTCTCCATAAAAATGTCATCCAATGGAAGCCTAGGGTGCTTAAAATCCCCTGGTAGATGGCAGCGTTGAATTTAGGTTTGATATAATAGAGTAGATCAACACTAACAGATGACATAGCCTAAATAATCACACTGTACTCCAAACACCTTGGATTCCGACTCTCTCTACCATTCCTCCAGACTCTAAAACCTCGAGTTCAAAATTACATGTAAACTTTAGTTTGATCTGAAAAAGACGACATTGTACCATTAAGCAACGGTTCAGTTCCTTTGCTACTTAGCCCAGGCAATACGCTTTTGATGTCTCTGGTTCAGGAGAGGCTTGATATTGGAAATGCGGCTGTTGTAGCCTCTTTCCTAAAGACTTGATGCACTGACACCATTCCAAGTCCACTCTTTGCAAAGCTCTCCCAAATTTTTGAATCGATTTTCATTGACAAACTGCTCGTGCCTCTTTTCCTACCATACTTTCCCCTGCCAGTCAACTTTCCATTAATATGCTTCTATAGAGCACTCCGTGAACAACGAGCCTTTTCAGCAATAAGTTTCTGTGGCTTACCCTCGTTGGGGACAGCGTCGATTATCGTCCTTTGGATAACTTTCAACTCAGCATCCTTCCCCATGATTGATGTTGCCTGTACTAAAATAAACCGAAGGATACACATTATTTATACTACTCTGATAGTAATTTATTCAAACTCAAAAAATGAAATTAATAGTGTGATGTGTGGATTTCTTATTTTCATGAGCTCTAAGTCATAATCATCAACATTAAAACATACAAAGGCCTGAAATATTTTACTTTACGTGTAATAAATATACACTAGCATAACATAAATAATGAGAAAAGCCACTAGGGCCTATCAAAGTCATCCAAGTCAAAGGATCTAAACTCCCAGAAATACACCACCATGGTATAATCTGTATCCATAGAATCGTGTTGTCAGCCATCAAACAGTAAGCTCATAATATTGATTTTATAATAGAAAACCCCAAGTATGCAAGTAATAATTAATAACAACTTCTCTATAATACATTTACTTATAAACCTGCAAAATCAGGACATTTATATATGCTCTTCTCCCATATACTTGTCTAGCTTTCCTTTGAATGGTGTCACACTAGAGCTATTTACAACTTATCCAGGTAATGAATGCATTCCAAAAATCAACGACTCTATTAATCAAATAATATTTTTCAAATCTAGCCCGCATCTAGATTTTTAAATTTTAAAACACTCTCCAGCTTAAAAAAACTTCACTATTTATTTCTAATTTATCATTAGCATTAAGCATTTAATCTATCCATATAATCAAGATGTCTCAAAGAATGTATAATTTATGTCGCTTTCTTCTGTATTGTATTTAGAATGTTGATATCCTGCCTGCGATGTACGAACCATGCCTGAATACAGTATTCCAGATGTAACCAAAGATAGGAGCTATATAGCTTGATAATAACTTCCTTACTTGTATAACTAACAATTTTATTGATATAGACTAATATCCTATTAGCCTTAGAGAACCTTAGTGAGCGGTCTATTACTATTTCTAAGACCCTCTCAACTTTAGCGGAGTTCAATCAGTAACCTTTCATTTCATAACTAAATTCGCTTTCCCAGAAGTCCTTTGCTTACATCTTTGAATACATGCCAGGCCGCTAGCTCAGTTTCATCCATTGTCGCCACAAGTCCTCATCAGCTTATATAAGTTCCACGAATCTGAGGGCCTACAAATATGCCTTCTTTAATCTTGGCATCACTTATTTTAAGGGAAGATCGCTTTGAGGTACTGCAGTGCTTTGGTAAATTGCTTCATTAGGTCTAGTTTTATATGCAGCGGTGGCAAAATGATTCTCTCCTTCTTAACTAGTGGCTCATGAATTACATTATTGCATCCAGGCGTCATAGCTTCCCAAGGTGACCATTCTGTGCCTACATAATGTTCTGATCTGGCCCTACTGTCCCACTTGCAAAGAAAGCATATAAACTTGGTGTATCCAGTTTGTAGCCCATTGTGATCACTTGCAGAAATAGTGGAGTATAACATAGTATGCAAAAAATCCCACAGGAAAATGAGAGGCGGATTCCAAGTACTTTCATTTTTCTGTGTGATTTTTGGCATTTATTGCTCTACTCATGCGCTACTTTGTGAGTTTCTCATATCCATAACATAGGATGTAATTCTGATATTTTTAATTGATACATCTCTTAAAAATATATTAAAGACCAGGAAAGAAAATACATTGAATACCCACCTTTAATAATCTGTTAAGCAGAAGTAGCAATCCGTTGAATGGTCCTTTGGCTCCCTCCAGACCATTGGTACGCCAAACATGAAGCCAGGCCCTTTTCCTTTCACCCAGGCAGAAAAGGAACTTGTACACCTGACACAACATATGTGAGGTGCCCAGCGTGTCATGGTCACCTACTTAACATCCAAAATACAGCTCCTAAAGTTTTTTCACATGTTTAGTCAACTGTCTCTTGTATTGTCTCAATGTTATTGACCCACATATATAACAGAAGCTGCCTGAGGATTTTTTGCATTCTCTAGGCATTTTAGCTCTGTTTGCTGTAAAAAAAAAATGTAGTATGTGAAAAATAATATAAATAGTAATAGCAACAAATATTAAATAAAAAAAGTAAAAATAGGAAGTATTTATTGTAAGGTACAAAATTATCAAGCCGTTACGCAAGAGTTACCACGGATTTGGACCCATATAACTAAATAAATATTGAGTATACTTTAATAAATTCCATAGGTTTGGTTGACAAATATCTTAGGAACACCCCATTAAAATTATATCAAAATCTGTCTATAACTTTTAGAGTTGTCACTTTTGGCCCAATCCTGTTTACATTCAAGCCCTACGGCTTGAATCATCACTGTATTTAACGTAAGGTGGTAATTTACGAGAAAGTGGAGGGTCGCAGAAAGAGAAGGATGTTAATTCGTGATTTAAGCAACAATGCCCCTAGAAAAGGTTATTCTCATTTTTTTTCAATGTACGAACATTCGAGTGATCTTAATTACGAACATCTATTTAAGAGGGTTGCCTTGAAATAATTATGACTTAAAATTAATAAAAAAATGGGAGACTGGATAAATAGTACTTTGGGAAATGAATCGAGATAAATTTGACTAGGGGTAACTAAATAAAAGATAATGTAATGAAAACTTTAAAATAGTAATGGTAATTTGGTGGCAAATATATCAAAAATTTTATATTTGGTATTAATGAAGTAATTGATGGTAAGTATGCTATAGTGGGAAGAAAGATTAACAGTTTATAAGGGGTGTCGTCAGGTTTATAAGTGGCCTATTTATACATGAATGGTGATCAGTTTATGGTTGATGAAAAGGGATGGTAAAAGGTGGTTTATCTAATAGGGAAGTAGAGGTAAAAGTTACCTGGTTAGTGGGAGCTTGATCGTTAGTCACAATGGAGAGTATATTGAAGAGTCATCGGTGCTATTGCGCACGACGGGTGGTGAGGACCTTTGGCAACTGGGCTTACTTTATACCTGCGTAGCATTGTTTCTAACTCCTTAATAATTCTTTCCGAGGGTTATGATTTAGGCTGGGCTTACCGCTGGTTTCCCGGTAATCGGGGTAAAGAAGGACTTCGAAAAGGACGTAGCAAAAATATAATTTCATTCTTCTACTGGCCTGTTGAAGGGGCAAGCGGCACGGCACGATTACTTTGCAGTCAATAAGTAGGCTTTCTATTCTACGCGAAGTATTGGGTTCAAATGCGACCGGACTCAGGCGAATTAAACGGCTTCCGTAACGCTACCAAGGGAGTGAACGGTGTTAACGAATAATGATTCTTTTTCTATGACTCTGGTTGTTCTTTTGACTTTTGAAATAATAAATGTCTCACTATATAATATTATGTGTTCGTTTCCTAAGGGGCGTGACCTAGACTTGTCCGTAGGGGTGGACCTCAGTGGTCTGGTTCGTTAATTTCCACCCCTGGGGCGAAGATACCGAACAACTTTGTGTAAGATATACCTACATATTTCCAATAGTTTTATAGTTATTATAGGAAACGCTTGTTATTATCAATTTCATCTACCTTTTTTCTATTTGATCCTTTTTTTGTTTTAAGTTCAGTTACCAACTTTAAGACATCTACAGCCTTCGAGTCACAGTTTGAGCAAAACCAGTGAGTTTTGCCTTTCACAATTGTTTTCAAAGCATTGTACACATCATCCTCAATTTTCTCACAAAGTGTATGGAGCCAAAGTCCACAATATTCACAAAGTAAAGCAGGTTCTGACTGTTTCACATTAATTTTACATTTTCCACATAAATCCGAATTTGTTTTTCTTTTATTCACCATTTTGAAATTCAATGAAAATTCTAGTTTGATAAAAAATTATTTTAAACAAAGTACATTTAGGTTGGTTTATGTTGAATCAATATGAAGTATTGTCGGCGGAAAGTTACTCTACATGAAGAGCTTTAGACTGTGACCTCTTATATTTGTGTGGCTTAGTAGAGGTCATTCGATACTCTTGCAGGTAATAAGACCTTAACAATTCTTGTTAGTCTGACTTTGTATGTGACAACTCTTTGGCTTGTAGACAGTGGCTCAATACGAAAAGTTATACTGATATAGGTCTGGCCTGTTCTCCTACTCCTTTCTTGAAATCACTGGCAGTGTATTCAAAATTTACCTTATTTTTAATATTCTTTGTTAAAATAATTTTAGCAAAGAAACTAAAATTATTTGTTTGTTCTACTGTGTTCTGTATCCTCTGAATCTGTTGTAGGCTAGTCTTAGAGATAGTGCACATTGCCACCGTAGGGTACACTAAAGCCGATTGAATAATTGCTTGGTATATTTTTCTTTTGTTCTTTAGGTTAAGATTTCTTAATCTGAAAAGTAGTTTGAGTCCCATTTTTCCTTTGTTAATTCTGTCTGTTACGTGTTTCTTGTAACCTGTTTTTGAGATGGTTAGGCCTAAAACTTTGCATTCGTTGCAATATTTATCTATATATCTTTCGCTTTCTATCTAGATATATGCTGTTTTATTCCTATATACTGGTACTATTTTAAATTTGTTTATGTTTGCCTTGATCTTCCATTTGTTTTCGTAGTTGTTTATGGATTCTATTTTAGTTGCTGCCATTCCTGCTTGCATAGGTCCATTTCGATATGGGCAAAAAATTAATTGTGCCAAGTCATCTGCGTACTGTATATTAAAGCTTCACTCGTTTATAGGTGGAGGGATGTCCGCCGTATATATTGAATATAATATGGGACTCAAACACCCTCCTTGCGGCAATCCTTCTTCTAGCTTGAATGTGTTTCCTCGATACTTTTCATGTTCTATGTAGTCGTATCTGTTCATTGCGTAGTCACAAAGTATCCGTTCAATCTTATTATTAATTTCCAATCTGAGCATTTGTATTGTAACCCTTTTTGCCAAACTTTGTCAAAGGCTTTCGATACGTCTCTGCACACTATGTCGATGCTTGCCTTTTCTCCTTTGGCTTTTGCTATCTTTTCTATGATTACACTTAGTGCCATCTCAGTGCTCGTTTTTTTTTCGGAATCCAAATTGCCATGTTTTTAGGCAATTATTTTAGTTTAGGAATCTCATTAATCTATTGGTTATTATTTTTTCGTATACTTTCCCAATGAAATGTAGCAGGGAAATCGGTCTGTAATTCTCAACTTGCGTGGGTGACTTTCTATGTTTAGGCACAAATATCATTTTAGCTACCTTTAGTTCATCTGGAAAGTATCCCGTATTTAGACTTGCATTAAATACGTTCTTAAGCCCCTCATGTATGTTGTTAGGGGCCTCTACATAATGTATTTTCGTTAGCCTCGATTTTCCTGGGGCTTTCTGTTTGAAACTTAAAATCATTTTTATTATTTATTTTGTTGTTATTAAGTGTCGATGCCCTCGTTGGTATCTCTCTCTTTCAACAAAGTGGTAGGGTTGTGTTTTTTCTATTTCTGTGTTTAATAAATCTATGATCCGATGTTCGAAGTCAGTGTCAAAGTTTGCATTTTCCTCTTCACTTATCCTGAAGAGTTTCTCCCAATGAGCCCGAAATAATTTCTCGATTTGCTCTTTATCCTATATATAGTTGCCTCTTATGTCTTTAATTTTCATTATCTCTTTCGGAGGTTTATCTTTCATTTGGTTAACTTTTTCCAAAATTCTCTTGGTTTAATTTCTGTATCTATTTTATGTATTGCTTCGTCCCATACTTCTTGTTGTTTATCTAAAATGAGTGTTAGCAGTTCTCTTTTCTTATTCCTCAATCTGATGTATTTTTCTCTTGAAGTTCCTTGATGCCTTATCCTTTCTGCTGTTATTCGTATTTCTTCATTAATTCTAATAATTTCTGGTGTCCACTTGAATTGCTTGATTGTCCGGTATGTTTTTTTAGGAAGTGTTTCTTCGTCTGCTTTCTGGATTGCTACGCGTATAGTCCGTAGTTATTCATCTATGTCCTCTAAAGTTACTTCCTTAAGTGGTTTTGGGATATATTGTCTGAGTCTTTCTTTGTAATTGTCCCAATTAGCCATATGGTAGGCTTTCCCTTCCCTGGTTGGTATCTGTATCGGATTTTGGTTAATTTCTAATAAGATGGCTGTGTGATCGCTGCAGCTAATATCTATTGGCTCCAAGTGGTAATTGAAAGGTAAATTTGTATTTGTTAGACATATATCTAGCTTGGTTGCTGATTTTTTGTCACATAAGTTGGGAAGTTCGGGCCTATTCTTTGGCAAATTCGTCTAGTAATCAATGTTTCTAAGTGGCGTCCGTTTGTGTTGGTTCTTCTGTAGCCCGATTCTCTGATGTGTGCATTTAGGTCTCCCATGAAGATGACTGGTAATCTACTATTCAAATATTTGTGAAGTTTGCTATGGGTAATCCGTTTCTTCTCGGAGGTTGATATCCGGTTGCTATTATTATATTAGTTAGTTCCATTTTAATTTATGTTGCCAGGTATGCTTCTGTTAGTCCTTTTTTAGTCTTGTAATCTAGGTTCTTTTTTATTGCTATAGCAGTCCTATCGAAGGCCGCATCTGTAGGGTTTGTGGCTACTATGTTGTAATTCCAAATTTTAATATTATTCTCTTTAAGATTAATTCCGTGTCCAGATATTAAAATTACATCCGGGTCGATTTTTATGAATATGTTTCCGAATGTTGTCTGTTTTTCTTTCCATCCATTTGTATTAAGCTGAAGAATTCTTAGTTTTCTGTTGTCAATGATTAATTCCGTTTACTTTAGTTTGTCCTTTTCTTGGCGAAATACGTTAATATCTTTTATGTTTACTCATTTTCTTCTCTTTTTTGTAGGTTGTTAATCTTTCTGAGTTAGTTGAAGTTGATGGGATTGGGTTAATTTCAACTGGCGAGTTTTCTTTTCCTATTTTAGATTTCTTCATTTTATTGCTTTTTGTTCGTGTGGTGCGTGTGCTTTCGGCATTAGATTCTTTCGAGCTTTCCTCGGTTTCTGTATCTTCGCTTTCTGTCATCTTCTTATTGTTTGCCTGTTTGAGGTTGTTCACTTTTCTTATTTGTTTGTTCTTTTACTGTCTTGATTGTATTTTCCGAAATATTTACGTTGAAAAGTTTTGTTGAATCAACATTAGGAAATTTCATCTATTCAAGTCCATTTTCTTTCAGCATGTTATTTAGATTTGAAGCATATGATCCTGGGTTAGCGATATTCATTACATGCGAATGTTAAATATACGTTAAAATCTTAACATTGGGCAAGCTATCAATATTTATTTGAGTCACTTGGCTTTGGGGTCCGGTTTTTGTGGTGGAGGCCATTGTTCTATGTGCGCCTGAGCAATTAATGCATTTTTTATTTGGGATTTGGCAGTATTTCCACAAATGTCCTTCAAGGCTGCATTCGGAACATATTAATATATGCTGTTTTAGGCAGTTAGCTGTAATATGTTCCTTCATCGCATAGTATTTGAAACATGTTTGGATATTAACAAATATGTCCCTTTGTATGTTAGCAGGTGGCATTTTCATGCTAAACGCGAGTAAACCCTTTTCCAGTATCTTTGTCGAATTTCGGTCGTTTCACATATAATTTTGAACATGTGTGTTTGTGCTCCTTAAATTTCACGATCTCTCTTATTTTCATCCATGCCTGGTTTTCTTCGAGTTCCTGCTTTATTTCCTCACAGGAATGCTCTCCGATCCAAGATTCAATCTTTCTGCACACCACGCTCTTATTAGCTGTTATTTGTGGTGAGACTTTAGCTTCTAGATCTATTTTTTTTCAAAGTATTGTTTCTGGCCGACGATAAAAGAAGTTCCACGATATTATTTTCAGGACAAATGACAGTAAATCCGTTCGGGGTCTCAATGCATCTAATAAGGGGAATTTTGAGCTATGTAAAAATCTGCTGCACTAATTCTTGGACTGTTTTCTTTTTTTTCGTTTGGTACTAGTCGGAGGGGGAGTCTCTTCGTAAATTAGACGGGTTCCATGATTCCTTAATATCTGTTTCCACCCCCCACAAGGGGTTGGGGTCCTTGTTTATCTGAAAAGCAACCCCTATATATCCCTTAGTGGGAGAGAATCTCCTATCTAATCCTATTTCTAAATCGCCTGCCTTTGCCGGATCGCACTCTTCTTGGTTACCCTACCTATATGTTCCTATCCCCATAAAGGTTCTGCAACTGGCTTCGGGTCCGCGGCCCAGAATAGGCCCCCTTTTCTGGCCCCCTGACGGGGTCTTCTGCAGGGGTTCGCTTGCTCCTACAACCAGTGCTTCTGGGACTTCGCCGGTAATTAAGTTATGTAGTGCTAGGAGTAAGGAAGTTAGAGGTAAAAAGTGATTTGTACTTTGCTATTCTCGGTAGTGTTTTTATTACTTTGTATTTTTCTTTTGCCCCGTGTTTTTCTTATTATTGTTTTCTTCCGTGCTCTTTTAACTTTATCCCTATTATTGACTCATCACCGTTCTTATCTACCTTTTCTTTCCCTTGCTCTTCCTGTCTCACTTTTACCCCCAGCCGAAATTCTTCTAGATTATTCTGTATTCTGACCCCCGCGGTCACTTGTTTCATTCCGACTAATTCCTCGGCCTCATTTCTTCCCCCCTCCCATAATTTTTCGCGCTGCTTTATATTTGCCTTGACACGTGCTTTGTACTTCGCTATTTTCGGTATATATATAAATATATATATATATATATATATATATATATATATATATATATATATATATATATATATATATATATATATATATATATATATATATATATATATATATATATATATATATGAAATGAAAAACTAACAAAGTATCACGTGAGGGTAGCAAATGAATGCAATGTCCCGCAGGAAAAAATGAAAAGGTGTTTCCAAGTACTTTCGAACTTTATTAAATTCCTTATCAAGGATAACCTCAAGAAATAGTATTATATTAGAGGTATATATATACGAAAGAAAAATATGAAAGACCGCCTCAAAAACAAGAAATCACCAATGAGGAAGACGGAAGGGAGAAGGTAAAAAAACACATTAAGAATTACAAGAAACAGGTAGTAATGTAAAACTAAGTCGAAGGAAAGGGTAACAGATTCAAAGAAATGGAGATAGCCTAACGAGGGAGATTATAAGACATGATGAGCAAAAGGGGGGAAAAATACAAAGTACAAACCAGAGCAGTGACAATTAAAAAATAAAAAATTAAAATAAAATAGGGGTCACATAACTAAAGAATGTATATAAAAAAAACTAGGAACGAAAGACAAAACTAATTTCTTTGAGTATTAATCTTTTAATTATAGCATCTATTTTATATAAACCAGGGAAAAGGTTAAAATTATCACATTGGCTTATAAACGCACATTCAATGATATTCCTTTTTATAGGGTCATTGGAACGATAAATAAATTTGGCCGAGTTCCAGTTAATTAAATGGTTCTTATCTGACATATGGACAAAGAAAGCACTGTTATCTTCCCCTCTTCGGACATTATATTTATGTTGATTTATGCGAACAGAAAGTTGTTTACCTGTTTGTCGGTAATATTTACCTAGACAACCAGAACACTCAACTGAATAAACTCCTCCTCCTCCCAAACTATTACAATTATTACGTACTAATAAATTCTTAATGGTCGTCTCATATTTAAAAGCAACAGAAATGTTAAAGTTATTCAAAAGACGGGGAAGATCACTAAAAAAAAGAGAAAAAGGTAGAACTAAATTGTTCTTACTATTAAAAGGGAGAGTAGGGACAGTTTGATAAAATGTATTTTTAGTAGAAGAAAGACAGTTTTGAAGAAATGGGTAAGGGTAACAAAGTTTATGGCCAATTTCAAAGATATTGCAAAATTCCAAGTCCATATATTCCGGGCTCACAACACGTAATGCCCGTAGAAGCATAGAAGAAAAAAACAGAACGTTAAACTTTAGGGCTGTGAGAAGAGTAAAAATGAATATAAGAATTTAAATTAGTAGGCTTGCGAAAGATAGAGTATTTAAAACATGTATGAGTTCTATGAATAAGAAGATCAAGAAAGGGAAGGGTTATATTATTTTCCAACTCATGGGTAAATTTAATTGAAGGGACGAGACAATTGAGTCTGGTAAGAAAAACAATAACATCTTTGGAATTAGGCCACAAGCAAATGACATCATCAATATACCTGTACCAAACGATCGGAGCGTCAAGGATAGTAGGGAGAAGTTTTGTTTCAAAAAACTCCATATATAAGTTAGCAGGAACAGGAGAAAGACAATTACCCATGGCTAATCCGAATTTTTGGAGGAAATATTTGCTTTCGAACGAAAACTTACAGTTTTTGGTACAAAGGGAAATGAGGTTCAAGAAAGTAGTAACAGGTACCGGCAAATCATAGTTTTGCAAATGATCATTAAGGAAATTGAAAAGGTCTTCAGCGGGTACTTTGGTAAATAATGAACAAACATCAAAACTAACAAGAGTAAAATCATTAGAATAATGAATAGCATTAAGTTTAGAAATAAGGTCGTAACTATTAATGACATGAGAATGAGAAATGGAACCAACTAGTGGAGTAAGAAATGAAGTAAGCCATTTAGACAGGGAATAGGAAACAGACCCAACGTAACTTATAATAGGGCGTAATGGAAAATTTGGTTCGTGAGTTTTAACTAAGCCGTACATTAGTTAAAAAATTTCCATTACGCCCTATTATAAGTTCTGCTGGGTCTGTTTCATATATATATATATATATATATATATATATATATATATATATATATATATATATATATATATATATATATATATATATATATATATATATATATATATATATATCAAAGTAGCACGAGAGAATGATGAAAATGAATACATTAAACCACATTGAAAGAGAAAGCGGAATAATTTTTCCTTGCAGTAATATTTTTATTACCTTTTTTCGAAAAAAAAACGTGTAGGGAAGCGATTCGAACCTGGCACACTGAGGCAACGAGCACCGTTTGGATTACAGTAAAAGTATGCCGTTAGTACACTACGCTACGCAGAAAATCCAAAAAGCACCTTAAATAGAATAGTTTTTAAGGAACACTTTCGCCAGCTCGAACGGAGACTATGAAAGAAAATAGAAAATTAATTGGGAATTCAAAGAATAAATGAGGAATAGGTAAACGCGTGGCAGATATACAAATGTATATATCTCTCAAAGTAGCACGAGAGAATGATGAAAATGAATCCATAAAACCACATCGAAAGAGAAAACGGAATAATTATTTCTTGCAGTAATATTTCGAAAAAAGGTAATAAAAATATTACTGCAAGGAAAAATTATTCCAATTTCTCTTTCAATGTGGTTTAATAGATTCATATATATATATATATATATATATATATATATATATATATATATATATATATATATTTGTTAGTAGTTTTTATTGAATTTGTTGCTTTTCTGTGGCCTCCTTTTTTTCTTCACATCATATTCTTTCCTGCTCATTTTTATTTTCGCTGTTGCTTCCCTAATTTTATTCTAATATTGTTTCCACATCATATTTTTATCCATTTTATCCTACTTATATTTCTCCTCCCTTAATGATGGACAAAGCCACAGTTCTTTCTCTTAATAGAGGGTTTAAGGTATCTCCCTCGGTTGGCTCTAGAATTAAAGCACTAGGAATCGCTCGAAATCAATCTCGTCCTATAAAAACGGGATTCCGTTTATCTTCACTCTTAAAAAAGTTAATTTTCATTGATCCGTCTACCCCGACCGCCCCTCCCCCCTGTCTCCCTCACTCCCCCCTCCAACGTCCCCACTCTCAGTTTATAATGCGTCTCTACTTAATGTTAGAAGCGTCGTTAATAAAGTAGAGTTCATTCACGATCTCCTGACTAATTCGCGTATCTCCCTCCTTGGTCTCAGTGAAACTTGGCTTGATCAGAGTGATGGCTGCTTGTCGCTAGCGACCCCTGATGGCTAACGTTTACTCCCATAACCCCCGGAACAAACGTGGCGGAGGGGTTGCTCTCATTCATAGTGCCTCTCTCTCTCTCTCTCTGAATACCCTTCCACCCCCCTCTTCTTTCTTTTGAAGCCCTTATCTGCATCTCTAATTCTGTTCCCTCTCAAAAAATTATTTTGCTCTACCGCCCCCCCCCCAGCACACTCTTGATCTTTTTCTTGACGAATTTAGTAACCTTATCGCTAGTCTTTCCCCATCGGGTCATCTTCTCATCATGGGGGACTTCAACCTCCCAGTCACTAACCCTAATCTACCTGCCTTCCTTGAGATCCTTGACCTCTCCTCCCTTACTCAACACGTTTCTTCCCCAACACACTCCCATGGTAACAGTTTAGACTTTGTAATTTCCGACTGTCAAATTTCCAACTTGACCATCTCTATCCTGTCTAATGCTATTTCTGACCATTACCTTATTAACTTCAACGTCTCAACCTCCTCTCATCCCCAAACCTTATCGACGTCTAGCCTCCATTGACATCCCATCCCTCTTTAATGATGTTGCATCTAATTTACCCCCTCCCGCCGCTGTCGCCTTCCCTGACCAAATCCCCTCATCCGTGGACAATCCCTCCCAACTTGCCTTAATGCCAACTCCTCCATTATTACTCCTTCGTCCTCTCGCCGTCTCAACGCCCCATGATACTCACTGGAATTCGTATGCTCGAGACAGTCGTTACGTGCCCATGGAAGAGCTCTTCGTAAAGCTTGCTCCCGTTGGCAAGATACAATTGCTCTTTCGCTCACTTACCATCTTGCGACATCCCTCTACTTGGCTAAACTGAAATGTGCTCGTGAAGCCCATTCACGTATATTGCTAGCTGACAATAAGAATGACTTCCGTGCCGTTTTGCGTCTGCTCTCTTCTCTTATCTCCTCACACCAAGTCCCCACCCCCATCATCCTCTCGAAAACATTCGCTGATAAGGTCATCAACTTTCGTGCCTCTCTCCCACGACTGCCTGACAAGGCCTTTCACATTCTTCCTGATCCCCCCTGAATCTAAAACATGTGAACTGATAAGGTTAAATAAAGGAGAACACAGTTTCTTAAATACTTACTTTGTTTTAAATATAGTGATATATCAAAACTACGTATAGTAAAAGCGATTTTATTCGACCCCATAAATTCAAATATTTCTAAAACTAAAGATTGTATTAAATATACAAATATTACAGTGGTTTTAACAAAACAGATTTCTCTCATTAAAATTCGTTGAAAATATTTTTATTTAAATTAAATTTATAGTTTAACGGTAACTAAAATTAATTTTCAATAAGAATTTGATCAAATTTCGCGATATAGATTATGATACTCTTTAGTTCAATAAATACTACGGAAGCATTTGTGAGTAAACCACCTTCCGAATTTTTCTTGACTAAACCAACCACGAACGAATCTTGCCCAGAAGGCAAGAAACAAAAGAGGACTTTTTCAAAAATATCAAAATACTCCATATAGTGGTAGTAAAACCCGGATAGACACCGAACAACTGTGACGGTGATAATTATAACAGGTTGACTGTTCCAAGTGTTTAGCACTCTTGACTAACAAAAAAAGAAAGAAGTATTTTCGAACATTCAATCGAGACTACTTTATCTTCAAGTTTCTATTACCTTCCCCTCTGCTAATATTTCTCTCTCTCAGTCAAAGAATGATCCTAATGGGACATTGGACATAAAAAGTGAGAAATATAGTAAGAGAGGGTTTTAGTAGGAGAAATAGTGGGGAAATAGGAAAAAATGATAGGAAAGCGAATATGAAAGGTAGTATGAAAGACAGATCCCTGGTGAAAGGGTATCACTGGCTTTCTTTGCGTTTTGGTTGTGTGTTTTTTTTGATAGTATATAAATATACCATCCGGTAAATGCACTGGGCATTCAAGCCTTTGTAGAAGTAGATATTATCTCTACGTGGCTTAGTAGAAGATTTTCATCTTCGATTCTGGGTGTTTCACACCTAGATTCGGGGTTTTATGTGTTGTTTTGTTTTAATTGTTTCTTGGCGATATTTCGCCAATTCAGTGGCTAAATTCGTTTGGCTTTGTTAATGATATTGTTGTGTTATGACTGAGGGTTGTTTAGCTTATGTGAACTTTGGGTCGATGTCAATGTCATTCGGTAGTCTACTGCTTTTAAAACAGATTGAACGTCTTATGTTAGGTAAATTGTCAAAGTCGATGTGCTCGTGCACAAACTCGGGAGGGAGGTGCCGGTGCACTTTGTCCCAGATTTTGGTTGCTCTGAGGTGAAGCTCCACGTTTATGGGGGTCATCCCCAGTTCACCATGGAGTTCACTCTGCCTTCTCCCTTCTCTCCTCCGGGTTCCCGTAATGATGTATACTGCTTTATTCTGGACTCTCTGCTGTTTAAGGACTTGAGGCTTGGAAACTACGTTTATAGGGACCGGGGGGTACAGGAGTTTTGAGAGAATGCACGCATTATAGATCTTAAGTTTGTTGGAGGTGCTCAGGTTTACGAATTTGTAAAATTCACCCAAGTCCCTCCGTGCATTCTGTGTAGTTTTCGCTACATGACTCCTATACCCACCAGACGTAATATGTAGTCCCAGAACCGTGCCCTCCGTGTGGTATGGGATGCGTGCACCCCCCACACGGATGTCTGCCAGTGTCCTTCGGAATAGTGGAATTACACGGAACTTTGGGGCATTGGTGGATATCTTCCATCTTCTCTCGAAAGAGTTGATGTTTTCGATTTCACCTGCCGTACTTCGTGCCATGAAATTCGCATTCCGATAAGGCCCCGTACATATCATTGTTAGATCGTCCGCAAATTGGACGTATAAGGAACCCTCAGTCAAGGGTTGGGGAAGGTCTATGGTGTAAATATTATAGAGCAGGGGACTGATGCAACCGCCTTGCGGCACACCCGCCTTGCAGCACCCCCGCCTCGAGCTCGAACTCAGGGCCGCTATGACCTTTGGTACTCAAAAACGCCCTCCTCTCCATCACGTAGTCACAAAGAATCCTCTCAAGTATGGAATTGAGGCCCAGTTGTAAGATCTTATATTGAAGGCCTCTCCTCCATACCTTGTCAAAGGCCTTTTTGACATCGCGTAGCACCAGATTTGCGTGGCGTTTTTCTGATTTTACTTTTGCCAACTTCTCGGTAATTACGGCTAGCACCGTGTCTGTTACTCGCTTCCCTCGCAAGCCATGTTGTTGTATATTGTGAGAGTTGTTATTCTCGAGGAACGTATTTACCCTATTGGCCAATATCTTCTCCAAGACTTTCCCTGAAAATTCTAGGAGATATATGGGCCTGAAGTTAGCTGGACTGTCCGGTGGTTTACCGGCTTTTGGAATGAATATCATTTTCGCTACCTTCCAGTGGTCAGGGAAGTAACCCACATTTAGGCATGCGTTCATGATATTCATGAGCCCCAATAAGATATTGGGCGGGGCAAGAAAAAAAATCTCCTTCGTCAGTCCTGTACGCCCAGGTGCTCGCTGTCAAAAGGATTTTAAGGTCATAGAGAGTTCCTCGGCAGTAATTCTACCGCCGAGTCCTTCCATTTCCCTATCCTGTGATACGCAATGGTGAGGGTGGGTTCTGTGTATTTGATCCTTCAGGTCGTTAATAATTCCGTCTTCGAAGTCCAAATCGAAGTCATCATTCTCTTCCGGGCATATCTTAAATATAGATGCCCCAAAGAGTCTGAATTCCTCTTCGATTCTTTTCACGTCAGAAATTTCAATGTCATCACGTCTAAGTTTAATAGTCTTTGCTGGCTGTTTGCCTTTTAGTCGTTTAACCGTCTGCCAGAATGTACGTGAGTCGGTTTCTACGTTTAGTCCGTCAATTAAATTATCCCAGAGTACATTCTGTTGGTCCCTTATGAGAGTCATTAGTTCGTCGCGTATGAGTCGTGTTTGTCGGTGTGTATTGCTGTTGGGGCCAGTGAGGTTCACTTCATTGATCCGTTCCTTAAAATGCCCTCGTGAGGGATTTCATTGTAGGGGTCCATGATGGGGCAGGGAGAGTTTTATATTTAACTCCGGGGACGGCTTCCTTGTCGGCTTTCAATAAATTTTCATTTAATTTATCCAACTCCTCATCAATTTCTTCTAGGGAGGCATTATTTAAGGGTTCTGGGTTATAACTTTCAAGAAGTTGTTTATACTTATCCCAGTTGGCTCGGGCGTAGCTCTTTTGCTCTGGGATAGGGATTTGAATGGGGGAGGTTGAGATTCTAATAAGGATAGCCTGGTGGTCACTGGGAATAGGGGGGCCCGGCTCAATGAAGTAGTTATATGGGAACATATTGCTAGTTAGAACAATGTCTGGTTTGGTGGCTGACCTGTCAGTGATGTATGTGGAGAGGTCTGGTCCAATTCTAGTCATAATGTGTCTATCGATAAGTGTCTCGAGATTCCTGCTTGCTGGGTTGGTCGACGTATAACCGGAGGCAGCGCTTCTTGCATTGAGGTCTCCGGCAAAGAGAACGGTTCTGCCGTGACCACATAGCTGCAAAGAGGTTGGAAGGGGCAAATACCCTCTCCTTGGGGGTTATTACTTCGTTGCCAGAACCAGGGGTCCAACTGCCGTACGGACCTCCACAGCAAGGTAAGATTCGTCGAGTCCACTTATTGATCTGAAGTCAAGACCTCTTTTCACAGCTATAGCACATCCGTCAAAACGTTCTCCGCTGTGATTTTTGGTCAAGACTTCGTAGGGAAAGATTTTTATTGGGTTAGCGTCATTTATTCCATGTTCAGAAATAAATACGACGTCTGGGTCGCATTGTCCTATTACATTATCTTATACTATCTTTTTATTTGTCCATCCGTCAGAGTTCAAGTGTAATATTTTTAAATTCGTCATTTTATAGTTCACTTAAAGGTTTTTGAGTGTAATATGATGTTTTTAGGACTTATTCTCTTACGAGCTTAGGTCCTTGTGGAGTGTTTGGAGGCGTTATGGTTTTTTCCTGGTCGTTTTTTTCTGTACTCGCCGTCGGTAAGGGTGATAAAAGAGTCTGGAGTCAGTTTAATCAGGACTTGGAGTATAGCCTCCTCGACCTGTTTTTCCCGGAGCTCGTCCGAGTTGAATTACCATTTGTATATTCTGGCTATTAAACCTTTGGATACATCTAGGGCATCCATCTCCTTAGAAAAAGGGGACCTTTCGGATGCGAATACCTTCAAGTTAATTTTTCTTGAATGGTATGCGTGCCTAGATTCCCTTTTGCAAGAAGAGGACGATCTCGGGCGTCTCTGGGGCTGCGAGGTTTTCCGTGAGCGGGGTGAACGTGCCCCTTACTCGGCTCTCGCAACTCCAGTCTCCGTGACTTCGTTATTAACCTTTGTGGGTGTGTTTGCGTGGGTGGTTTTGTTTTTTTGTGTTTCTTTTGATTGTTTCTGTTCTGTGCGTGCTTTTGCAGCCTGGATCCTGGGGTCCCTGGAGGAAGCTGTGGTTGTGGCATTGCTGGGGGTTGGGAGCTTTTGACAACTAGTCTCGCACTGGGGTTTGAGACTAATTTTCAGGATCTCTTCTGACCGCGGGTTCGAGGGGAACCACATCTTCTCCATTCCATTATTAGTTAGCATCTTATTTAGCTCATCTGCAAAGCACCCCGGGGAGGAGAGATTCGCAATATGAGCATAATATATGCAACACATAATTTTCATCGAGTTTTTATTCTCGACGTGGAGAAATGTAGGGTTCCCTTTCGACTCCGCTACCGCAGCTTTTGCAACCTTGGCATAGGTGGTGTTGGCCTTAGTTTCCTCTTCTAGTTTTTTTAATGTGGCTTTCTTCTTGAGGATTTGCTTTTTGATAGGGCAGGCCATGGAGAGTGTCTTATGTGTCCCGGCGCAGTTAAGACACTTCATAGAGGTGCTTTTGCAGCTCCTCCAAAAGTGGTTTTCCGATGCGCAGATGGAACACAAAATAGCATTCCCTTTGGGGCAGTTGGCTGTAGTGTGCTCCTCATACTTATAGCATTTGAAGCACATTTGGAGGTCGATAAACTCCTAGCGTTCGACCTGCTCGGGGAAGATCCGAACGTTAAAGAGGAGCATACCGCACTCCGTAGCCTTTACCGCCATCACCGAATCCGTGAAAATTCTTAAAGACGTGCGTATAGTCCTTGCACTTAAGGACTTCCGCTACTTTGGCCCAGGGATGGCTCTTTTCGACCTCAGCATGAATTTCTTTGATGCTGTGGCCACCGACCCAAGGATTAAGGCGTCGAAGGATGCTGCTGCGATGAGTCTATATTTGTGGAGGTGTGTGGGGTCTGAGGTTTATTTTTTTAAAGGATTCACCTGCCTTTTGGGAGGTGAGGACTTCACAGTCACTCTCCTTTTGGCAGATAGCCGAATATCCATTATGAGTGTCTATTAGTCTGACTAGGTTTACCCCTAGTTCCCCGTGGATGATGGCGAAGACCTCTCCGCGATCTGGCTTGGGGCCATCGGGGAGGGTCCTCAGCGGTATCCGCCGAGTCTCCCTCATTTATTTCTCCATTTCCGCATAGGGTCTGAAGAAATAAATTTTACGAAGACTCGGAGTGTTTGGCTATGTTCGTGTGTGTGTTTGTGTGATATTTTTCACCAGTGAGAAAAAAGTAGGTCAAAAAAGAGTAGTCCTTGTCCAAAAACAAAACAACCCGAGCAAAATGGCACTTTACCTTAGGTGCAGGCGCTTTTCGTAGGCCTGCAGGTCTTCGGTCTACCTCAAAGGGAGTCCGATGTGGAAAACGGAGGGGGAGGGCGGAAGCAAGCACACCCTCGCTACCGACGCACGAAGCGAGTGAAAATTCCCTTTTAATTGCAAAAACGCAATGCCACTTTCAAACGTAGGCTGAATCAGTATTCCTGAGCGAGCAATCACTAAACGCGCGAAAATAACAATTTCACAAATCGCATGCGAAGTCAAACGTAAGGTTGGCTTTATCAGAACACACGTGAGAAGAGCAAGACTTACTCAGGCAAGCAAAGCAGTCATGATCCTAATCTGATTCTGGGAAAAGCATAAATACACGAAAATTTGCGTCTAGGAAATCAAATTTAGGCGATCCAGCCCATCCTCCTCTTCATATCTTAATATACTGAGTCTGTAAATAAGTTGACTGCTTTGTTTGCCTGAGTTAGTCTAGCTCTTCTCACGTGTGTACAGATAAAGCAAACCTTTCGTTTGATTTCGCATAGGATTTTTGAAAGTGTTTTCACGCGTTTAGTGATTGCTCGCTTAGGAGTTCTGAATCAGCCTACTTCGAAAGTGACATTGCGTTTTGCAATAACAAGTTAATTTTCACTCGCTTCGTGCACCGGTAGTGAGGGTGAACTTGCTTCCGCCCTCCCCCTCCGATTTCCACATCGGACTCCCTTTAAGGTGGACCAAAGACCTGCAGGCTGTCGAAAAGTGCCTGCACCTAAGGTAAAGTGCCATTTTGCTCGGGTTGTTTTGTTTTGGACAGGGACTACTCTCTTTGACCTACTCTTTTCTCACTGGTGAAAAATATCACACGAACACAGCCAAACACTCCGAGTCTTCGCAAAATTTATTTCTTCAGACCCTATGCGAAAATGGAGAAATAAATCGGGGAGACTCGGCTGATACCGCCTGAGGACCCTCTCCGATGGCCCCAAGCCAGATCGGGGAGAGGTCTTCGCCATCACCCACGGGGAACTAGGGGTAACCCTAGTCAGATTGATGGATACACACAACGGATATTCGGCTATCTGCCAAAATGAGAGCGACTGTGAAGTCCTCACCTCTCAAAAAGCGGCAGAATCCCTTAAAAAAATAAACCTCAGACCCCACACGCATCCACTGATTAAGACACACCGCAGTATCATTCTTCGGCGCCTCGATCCTTGGGTCGGTGGCCACAGCATCGAAGAAATTCATGCTGAGGTCGAAAAGAATCATCCTTCGGCCAAAGTAGCGGAAGTCCTTAAATTCAAGGACTACACGCATGTCTTTAAGATTGTTTTCACGGATTCGGCAATGGCGGTAAAGGCTACGGAGGGCGGTATGCTCCTCTTTAACGTTCGGATCTGCCCCAAGCAGGTCGAACGTGAGGAGTTTATTGACCCCTAAATGTGCTTCAAATGCTATACGTATGAGGAGCACACTATAGCCAACTGCCCCAAATGGAATGCTATTTTGTGTTCCATCTGCGCATCGGACACCCATTTTTTGAGGAGCTGGAAAAGCACCTCCATGAAGTGTCTTAACTGCGCCGGAGAACATAAAACTCTCTCCATGGCCTGCCCCATCAAAAAAAAATTCTGAAGTCGAAAGCCACAATGAAAAAACTGGAGGAAGAAACAAAAGCCAACACCACCTACGCCAAATTTGCTAAAGTTGCGGTAGCGGAATCGAAAGGGAACCCTACATTTCTCCATGTCGAGAACAAAAACTCGACAAAGATTATGTGTTGCATATATTATGCTCATATTGCGAATCTCTCCTCCCCGAGGTGCTTTGCAGATGAGCTAAATAAAATGCTAACTCATAATGGAATGGAGAAGATGTGGTTTCCTTCGAACCCGCGGTCAGAGGAGATTCTGAAAATTAGTCTCAAACCCCAGTGCGAGACTAGTTGTCAGAAGCTCCCAACTCCCAGCAATGCCACAACCACAGCTTTCTCCAGGGACCCCAGGATCCAGGCTGCGAAAGCACGCACGAAACAAAAACAAACTACAGAAACTCACCAGAACCAAACCACCCAGGCACACACACCCACACAGGTTGATAACGAAGTCACGGAGACTGGAGTTGCGAGAGCCGAGGGAGGGGCACGTTCACCCCGCTCACGGAAAACCTCGCAGCCCCAGAGACGCCCGAGATCGTCCTTTTCTTGCAAAAGGGAATCTAGGCACACATACCATTCAAGAAAAATTAACTTGAAGGTATTCGCTGCCGAAAGGTCCCCTTTTCCTAAGGAGATGGATGCCCTAGATGTAGCGGAAGGTTTAATAGCCGGAAAATACAAATGGGAATTCACCTCGGACAAGCTCAGTGAAAAGCAGGTCGAGGAGGCTTTACTCCAAGGCTTGATTAAACTCACACCGGACTCTTTTATAACCCTTACTGACGGCGAATACAGGAAAAAAACGAACTGGAAAAACCATCTTGCCTCCAAACACTCCACAAGGACCTAAACTCGTAAGAGAATAAGTCCTAAAAACATCATATTACACTCAAAAACCTTTAAGTGAACTATAAAATGACGACTTTAAATATATTACACTTGAACTCTGACGGATGGACAAATAAAAAGATAGTATAAGATAATGTAATAGGACAATGCGACCCAGACGTCGTATTTATTTCTGAACATGGAATAAATGACGCTAACCCAATAAAAATCTTTCCCTACGAAGTCTTGACCAAAAATCACAGCGGAGAACGTTTTGACGGATGTGCTATAGCTGTGAAAAGAGGTATTGACTTCAGATCAATAAGTGGACTCGACGAATCTTACCTTGCTGTGGAGGTCCGTACGGCAGTTGGACCCCTGGTTCTGGCAACGAAGTAACAACCCCCAAGGAGAGGGTATTTGCCCCTTCCAACCTCTTTGCAGCTATGTGGTCACGGCAGAACCGTTCTCTTTGCCGGAGACCTCAATGCAAGAAGCGCTGCCTCCGGTTATACGTCGACCAACCCAGCAAGCAGGAATCTCGAGACACTTATCGATAGACACATTATGACTAGAATTGGACCAGACCTCTCCACATACATCACTGACAGGTCAGCCACCAAACCAGACATTGTTCTAACAAGCAATATGTTCTCATATAACTACTTCATTGAGCCGGGCCCCCCTATTCCCAGCGACCACCAGGCTATCCTTATTAAAGTCTCAACCTCCCCCATTCACATTCCTATCCCAGAGCAAAAGAGCTACGCCCGAGCCAACTGAGATAAGTATAAACAACTCCTCGAAAGTTATAACCCAGAACCCTTAAATAATGCCTCCCTAGAAGAAATTGACGAGGAGTTGGATAAATTAAATGAAAATTGATTAAAAGCCGACAAGGAAGCCGTCCCCCGAGTTAAATTTAAAACTCTCCCTGCCCCCTCATGGATCCCTGAATGAAATATATCGCGAGGGAGTATAGGGAACAGATCAATGAAGTGAACCTAACTGGCCCCAACATCAACACACACCAACAAATACGACTCATACGTGACGAACTAATGACTCTCATAAGGGACCAACAGAATGTACTCTGGGATAATTTAATTGACGGACTAAACGTAGAAACCGACTCACGTACATTCTGGCAGACGGTTAAACGACTAAAAGGCAAACAGCCAGCAAAGACTATTAAACTTAGACGTGATGACATTGAAATTTCTGACGTGAAAAGAATCGAAGAGGAATTCAGACTCTTTGGGGCATCTATATTTAAGATATGCCCGGAAGAGAATGATGACTTCGATTTGGACTTCGAAGACGGAATTATTAACGACCTGAATGACCAAATACACAGAACCCACCCTCACCATTGCGTATCACAGGATAGGGAAATGGAAGGACTCGGCGGTAGAATTACCGCCGAGGAGCTCTCAATGACCTTAAAATCCTTTTGACAGCGAGCACCTGGGCGTACAGGACTGACGAAGGAGAATTTTATTTTTGCCCCGCCCAATATCTTATTGGGGCTCATGAATATCATGAACGCATGCCTAAATGTGGGTTACTTCCCTGACCACTGGAAGGTAGCGAAAATGATATTCATTCCAAAAGCCGGTAAACCACCGGACAGTCCAGCTAACTTCAGGCCCATATATCTCCTAGAATTTTCAGGGAAAGTCTTGGAAAAGATATTGGCCAATAGGGTAAATACGTTCCTCGAGAATAACAACTCTCACAATATACAACAACATGGCTTGCGAGGGAAGCGAGTAACAGACACGGTGCTAGCCGTAATTACCGAGAAGTTGGCAAAAGTAAAATCAGAAAAACGCCACGCAAATCTGGTGCTACGCGATGTCAAAAAGGCCTTTGACAAGGTATGGAGGAGAGGCCTTCAATATAAGATCTTACAACTGGGCCTCAATTCCATACTTGAGAGGATTCTTTGTGACTACGTGATGGAGAGGAGGGCGTTTTTGAGTATCAAAGGTCATAGCGGCCCTGAGTTCGAGCTCGAGGCGGGGGTGCTGCAATGCGGGTGCATCAGTCCCCTGCTCTACAACATATACACCATAGACCTTCCCCAACCTTTGACTGAGGGTTCCTTGTACTTCCAATTTTCAGGCGATATAACAATGGTATGTACGGGGCCTTATCGGAATGATAATTTCATGGCACGAAGTACGGCAGTGGAAATCGAAAACATCAACTCTTTCTAGAGAATATGGAGGATACCCACCAATGCCCCAAAGTTTCGTGTAATTCCACTATTTCGAAGGACACTGGCAGGCATCCGTGTGGGGTTGCACGCATCCCATACCGCACGGAGGGCACGGTTCTTGGACTACATATTACGACTAGTGGGTATAGGAGTCATGTAGCAAAACCTACACAGAATGCACGGAGGGACTTGGATGAATTTTTTAAATTCGTAAACCTGAGCACCTCCAACAAACTTAAGATCTATAATGCGTGCATTCGCTCAAAACTCCTGTACCCCCCGGTCCCTATAAACGTAGTTTCCAAGACCCAAGTCCTTAAACTGCAAAGGGTCCAGAATTAAGCAGTATACATCATTACGGGAACCCGAAGGAGAGAAGGGAGAAGGCAAAGTGAACTCCATGTTGATCTGGGGATGACCCCCATAAACGTGGAGCTTCACCTCAGAGCAACCAAAATCTGGGACAAGGTGCACCGGCACCTCCCTCTCGAGTTTCTACTCGAGCACATTGACTTAGACAATTTCCGTAACATAAGACGACCAATTTGTTTTAAAAGCAGTAGACTACCGAATGACATTGAGGTCGACCCAAAGTTCACTTAAACTAGAATACCACTATTCACAACACAAATCATGAACAAAGCAGAACGAATTTAGCCACTAAATTAGCATTTGCTAATTTTAGTTCTAAAAAAACACTTCCCCAAATTTTGTGCGAAATATCGCCAAAAAATAACAAAAAACTAAACAACAGCAAAAAATCAAAATCTGGGTGCGAAATACCCAGAAATGAAGATGAAAATCTTCTACAAAGCCACGTAGAGATAACATATACAACTACAAAGGCTTGAATGCCCAGTGCATCACCGGATGGTATATTTATATACTATCAAAGAAAAACGCAAAGAAAGCCAGTGATACCCTTTCACCAGGGATCTGTCTTTCATACTACCTTTCATTTCACTTTCCTATGATTTTTGCCTATTTCCCCACTATTTCTCCTACTAAAACCCTCTTCTACTATATTCCTGACTTTTTATGTCCAATGTAAATAAGTTTAACGGATTCTGGCTAAACTTAATCACTCCTATTTGTGTGTCGCCCAACGTTGGGAACCATAATATGGGTACAATATTCCAGAAGAAATCTTACTTAAAATTTATATATCTAACCAATATCAACTTTGTTCTTCTATGATAAAATTCGATTTATGAAATATAACATTTACTGAGGTTTGCTACTGTCTTTAACATGTTTTACTTACATTATCACCGCTGAGCTTGATAACTACTAATCTTTGACTTTATCAACTTCCTTAACCAGGTGAAATTCAGATTAATAGGAAAGCCCATATTTCACACAGCCGAATAAGTTAGCAAACATATGCGTGATTTAAATTTCATTTCACCCATTTCTGCTCATCGAACAGGTTTGTCTCATACTTCTGTAGAATAATAATCATTTCAATACTTGAGACTGGGACACTTATTTTAATAATATGATCAACAAAATTCCAAGCTGTGATTTATATTCCTTTTTATGCTCATTAAAATTAAATATAAACATGGTCACTAAGCAACGGTTCCCACCTCGAATTATGATGATTTAAAATAACTGTATTTGAACTCAATCAACATTCCGAATAGAAATGCTAGCATAAATATTAGTTTCCCTTAGTTTATTTATCAGTTAGGGCTAAGGTAGTAACGACAAATTGAACAACCCCCTTGTCTTGGTCCCATCTTTAAAAATTAAGCTAATTAAAGATATTAAATTGTGTATAGAAAAATACAACGATTTCCAATAACTAGTAATCATTAGCTCTATTTATTTTAAAACTAAACTTCTCTCTTATTATTGCTCAGTAAAATGAGTGTATCTTAGTTGAAAATTGTCATCTTAAAGTGGTTGTAAGAAATAAGATGGTAGATAAGTCCGTTTTCTTTCTCCTATTAAAACAAAATAACCTGACCTCAACTTATGTTTAGCAGAATTGCACACGTTTCCTGTTAATTTCAGGAGGGGGCGTTTTGTGTAAATGATCCTAGGTATCGAAGGAGAGGCATTGTATTGACGCTTCTAATCCCTGAAGAAGTTTGGTATTTTTAGGTTATTGTTTGAGAATCTTTGTTTAGGAAATAGTGTAGCAAACGACAAAACATTTCAACGAAGAATCACGGCCAACCCCACCCTGAAAGTAGTAAAGATAATTCGTGCCTACCATACATAGAAAACCTTATGAGGAGGGTTTGAAAATGATTAGTGACCACCGAAGGATAAAATTAGCTATGAATATCGCTTTCGAGAATATTTATTTTGTAGAAATGTTTTCAATCAAGCTATCCTTGTATAAGTTAGGAAAGGTGGGAGCAAATTTAATGTTTTTAAGAAAGAGAAAGGCCCTTTCAAAGGATGGTGTAGGAAAAATAATGAATTGTTGTTGGTCACAAAATAGGATTATGAAAAACATGATAGAGTTGGGTTGCATCAATCTATAAAATGTGAAGTGATATAGTTAAATAAATGAGAACAGTCTCTTAAATACTTACTTTGTTTTAAATATAGTGATATATCAAAACTACGGAATGAAAAGGCGATTTTATTCCAGCGCATTAATTCAAATATTTCTAAAACTAAAGATTGTATTAAATATAAAAATACTACAGTGGTTTTAACAAAACAGATTTGTCTCATTAAAATTCGTTGAAAATATTTTTACTTAAATTAAATTTATAGTTTAACGGTAACTAAAATTAATTTACAATAAGAATTTGATTTAAAATTGCAATATAGAATATGAGACTCTTTAGTTCAATAAATACTACGGAAGCATTGGTGAGTAAACCACCTTCCGAATTTTTCTTGGTAACACTTCAGTTTCGGGGCGCACGGTAGGTGGCGCTGTTTATAGGCTACAATATATGTCTTATGACGTCAAACGGTAGCGTCAGATGCGAACAATTACGGAGTTATATTTTTTTGTATACGAGTATATACTAGGGGGCTACGGCCCCAGACCCCCCCAATTGATTGAAACTCAGGATCATCGCAGGGTAGTCCCCCGCAGTCATATCTCCTCCACGAGCAATCCCCTTGAATTTACTGTTTTCCTCCCCAACGGCTTTTTACTGACAGAAAAACCAATCCTAATGACAAACAATACTTACTTTTATAGGTTTCTTGATTAGTTTATGCGCCTCTAAAAAATCTAAAAGTTTTTCGCGGTCATGCAAAATAAATCCGAATTCGAATAACGAAGAAGCACAACTTGAGCACGAAAAAGCAATAACGAAACAGAAAAAAATGCAAAGCGGGTTCTATTAATAGCTACGACGTTGCCAGTAAGAAGCTGTAATCGTTCACTGCGAAACAAAAAATACGAAAAAAAACATAAAAGACATCAAGAAACCTTACCTAACTTAGAAAAAACTATACACGAGCAGAGGCGCAGATATTTAGTAAATAATACAGACTAAAAGTTACAAATCCCAAAACAACAAAAAAATATAAAGCCGTGATTGGTCACATCTGAAGCTACCGTTTGACGTCATAAGATATATTGTAGCCCAAAATTGTAGCCTACTAACAGCGCCACCTACCGTGCGCCCCAAATCTGAAGTATTACCTTTTTCTTGACTAAACTAACCACGAACGAATTGGTCACATCGTCCAGGGGCTAAAAAAAAAATTCTGGGAAAAGCATAAATACACAAAAGTTTGCGCCTAGGAATTCAAATTTAGGCGATCCAGTCCATCCTCCTCTTCATATCTTAATACACTGAGTCTGTTAATAAGTTTAACGGATTCTGGCTAAACTTAATCACTCCTATTTGTGTGTCGCCCAACGTTGGGAACCATAATATGGGTACAATATTCCAGAAGAAATCTTACTTAAAATTTATATATCTAACCAATATCAACTTTGTTCTTCTATGTTAAAATTCGATTTATGAAATATAACATTTACTGAGGTTTGCTACTGTCTTTAACATGTTTTATTTACCTTATCACCGCTGAGCTTGATAACTACTAATCTTTGACTCTATCAACTTCCTTAACGAGGTGAAATTCGGATTAATAGGAAAGCCCATATTTCACACAGCCGAATAAGTTAGCAAACATATGCGTGATTTAAATTTCATTTCACCCATTTCTGCTAATCAAACAGGTTTGTCTCATACTTCTGTTGAATAATAATCACTTCAATACCTGAGACTGGGACACTTATTTTAATAATATGATCAACAAAATTCCAAGCTGTGATTTATATTCCTTTTTATGCTCATTAAAATTAAATATAAACATGGTCACTAAGAAACGGTTCCCACCTCGAATTATGATGATTTAAAATAACTATTTGGACTCAATCAACATTCCGAATAGAAATGCTAGCATAAATATTAGTTTCCCTTAGTTTATTTATCAGTTAGGGCTAAGGTAGTAACGACAAATTGAACAACCCCCTTGTCTTGGTCCCATCTTTAAAAATTAAGCTAATTAAAGATATTAAATTGTGTATAGAAAAATACAACGATTTCCAATAACTAGTAATCATTAGCTCTATTTATTTTAAAACTAAATTTCACTCTTTTTATTGCTCAGTAAAATGAGTGTATCTTAGTTGAAAATTGTCATCTTAAAGTGGTTGTAAGAAATAAGATGGTAGATAAGTCCGTTTTCTTTCTCCTATTAAAACAAAATAACCTGACCTCAACTTATGTTTAGCAGTTTTGCACGCGTTTCCTGTTAATTTCAGGAGGGGTCGTTATGTGTAAATGATCCTAGGTATCGAAGGAGAGGCATTGTATTGACGCTTCTAATCCCTGAAGAAGTTTGGTATTTTTAGGTTATTTTTGAGAAGCTTTGTTTAGGGAATAGTGTAGCAAACGACAAAACATTTCAACGAAGAATCACGGCCAACCACATTCTGAAAGTAGTAAAGATAATTTGTGCCTACCATACATAGAAAACCTTATGAGGAGGGTTTGAAAATGATTAGTGACCACCGAAGGATAAAATTAGCTATGAATATCGCTTTCGAGGATATTTATTTTGTAAAAATGTTTTCAATCAAGCTATCCTGGTATAAGTTAGGAGAGGTGAGAGCAAATTTAATGTTTTTAAGCAAGAGAAAGGCCCTTTCAGAGGATGGTGTAGGAAAATAATGAATTCCAGTTCGTCACAAAATAGGATTATGAAAAACATGATAAAGTTGGGTTGCATGAAACTATAAAATGTGAAGTGATATAGTTAAATAAAGAAGAACAGTCTCTTAAATACTTACTTTGTTTTAAATATAGTGATATATCAAAACTACGTATAGAACAAACGATTTTATTCGAAACCATTAATTCAAATATTTCTAAAACTAAAGATTGTATTAAATATGAAAAAATATTACAGTGGTTTTAACAAAACAGATTTGCTTCATTAAAATTCGTTGAAAATACTTTTACTTAAATTAAATTTATAGTTTAACGGTAACTAAAATTAATTTACAATAAGAATTTGATCAAAATTGCAATACAGAAGTTGAAGTTGAAGTTGATTTAAGAAGAATGAAATGTGTAGTAGGTATATAAAGATAAAAAGAGGTTTGAGAATTGCCCTGGTGTAGAGGGCTCCTCACAGGTTTGTTATATATTTTTACAATTTATTTCTTCTCTTTATTTGTTGCTATTATTTGTCTTTATCATTTTATATATTTAATTATATGTATTTGTTTTTATTATATTTATTCTTTTTCATTTATTTATTTTTATTTTGTATTTTTTGTTGGTTTTTTTTTGTTTTTTTTTTATAAACTATAACTAGGTAAATAAATAAATATTTTTTTCTATTTCCTCCGTCGTGGCTTTCAAGACTTTCAAGTTTATTGTTTGCTTTTTGTTTCTTGCTATATAATGTAATTTAAGGTTTAATAAATGTCTTGCCGGGGTTATTTGATTTGTATAGTAGGTTGTCATGGTTGGGTTCTATGGGCACTACGCCTCTTTTACTCTTCGCTTTCTTCTCTTGTTCTTATGATTTATGATGTTTTAATATCATACGGTTAAGTATAGAGACCAACTTGTTGATCTCGGGAGCAGTTTCTTCCACTTGGGAAGAGGGATCTTCTTTTCACGCGATCTCTGAATGCTCTGGGTATGTCCAGGTTTTGGTTTATATTCGGGAGTATTTCTTCTTCGATTTTGTCCCAGGTCTTTCTCCCTAGCCTTTGAAGTTCTACATTCAGAGGGGTTAGCCCTGCTCTTGCGTGCAGTACCGTCTGCTGAATGTAGTCCGACCTTTTTGCTCCAGCTATAAGCAGGGCTGCTTTGTTCTGCACTCTCTGCATCTGCCTGAGAGAGGTGAAACTCACAGCCTGCATGACCACTGCCGGGTACACTAATGTTGAGCGCACCAGAGCAGTGTATAGCTTTTTAAGGTTCTTGGAGCTGAGGTTTTTAAACCTATACAGTTTGCCAAGCTGTATTTTGGCTAGGGAGATTCTGTCAGTAATGTGACCTTTATACCCTTTGGAGGTAAATTGTAGACCCAGGACTTTTCCTCTGTTACCATATGGGTAAACATCACCATTCACTCTGACATCCACATGTTTGCGGCGGTTAACTGGTAGGATTTGGAACTTTTGGCGGTTGGTCTTGATCTTCCACTTTCGTTCATATCGATTGATGTTGTCGATTTCGATGGCTGTCTGCCTTGCTTGGTATCCGGCGTGCTTGTAATAGCTGGGGACGATTTGCGTGATGTCATCTGCAAACTGCAGGTACATCACTTCCTCCCCTACCAGATCAGGTAAGTCCAGTGTGTACAGAAGGTACAGCAGCGGACTCAGACAGCCACCCTGTGGAACACCCGCCTCAAGTTGAAACTCGGGTCCTCTGTAGCCCTCGATCGAAATTCGGGCTTTTCTACGCATGATGTAGTCGCAGAGGACCCTTTCTAGGGTAGGGTTCAGCTGGAGGCTTAGGATCTTGTATTGTAAGCCTCGAAGCACATCTCGCATCACCACGTCTACGTATTTCTTCTCAGCTTTACATCGGGCAAGCTTTTCAGTGAGAAGGGCAAGGGCAGTATCCGTCCCCCTTCTCTTGCGAAACCCGTGTTGCTGAGAGCTGTGGGCTTCTAGCTCGGTTAGTTGATCTTGTAACCTGTTAGCCAGAAGCTTTTCGTAGACTTTACCTATAATCTCCAGGAGGGATATTGGCCTGTAGTCCACCAGTTGATCAGGCTTCCTCCCTTTGGGTATAAAGATGATTTTAGCTATCTTTAGCCCGTCTGGGAAGTAGCCCGTATTCAGGGAAGCATTGAAGATGTTGGTGATTCCCTGAATGATCTGCCGGGGGGCATGTACCAAATTATTTCTGGTGATGCCCGTCCAGCCTGGTGCCTTCTGTTTGAAGGTTTTAATGACTGCCATGACCTCTTCCGGTGTAGTTGGCCGGCCATGGTCTACCAAATTCCTCCCTTCATCGACATAGGCATGTGGTAGTGTTCGATGCACATTCTGATTCAGTTCTTCCATCAGTTGGCCTTCGAATTCCTGGTCGAATTCTGCATTTTCCTCTGGTGTTATCCTGAAGATATTTTGCCAGAAGATGCGGAATCTTTCCTCCAAATCCGCCGGGTCTTCCAAGTAGTCATCACCCTCCTTAATGCGGGTCTTTTCTCTACTTGTAAGACCTTTCAGCTTGTTTACAAGCCGCCAGAACACATCGGGTCGAACCTCGCTGTCAACTTTTTCAATCAGACTGTCCCAGACTTCAGCCTGTTGTTGGTTGATAGCCTGCTTAAGCTCTTCACTCAGGCGTCTTAGCAGCGTTGTTCTTTCCCGATTAACACCCTCTCTCCTCGTTTCCTCATACACCTCCCTGTGCACTCTAGCGATCTCTCTCATTTCCTCGGACCATCTGGGTTGGGGGAGAGTTTTGTACCTTTTCATCGGTACACTCTCGCGATCTGCTTCGATGATGCGGGCAGTAATCGCTTCCAACTCCTCGTCGATCCTCTCCAGACTCGCCCCGTTGAGGCCCACTGGTACATAGCTGGCAAGGGTTTCCTCGTAGCGTTCCCAGTTGGCCGAAGCATAGCTTTTCCGAAGCGGTATTGGGAGCTGAATTGGTGCAAGAGAAATGGTCGTCAAGATCGGTATGTGATCGCTGGGTACTGTCGGGCCCGGCTCACTACGGTAATTGAAAGGGAAGCCATCACTTGTCATGATTATGTCAGGTTTCGTAGCGGACCTTACGGTGAAATAGGTCGGAAAATCCGGACCTATACGCTGAATGTTTTTCCTTCTCATAATCATTTCCAAGTTGTGGCCTCTTTCGTTTGTGTTCCCGTAGCCAGCCGTTCGGCATCTAGCGTTGAGGTCTCCCCCAAGGAAAACCATTCTGCCGTAGCCAAACAGGGTGTAGAAGTTCGTCAGAGGGAGGTATCTGCGTCGAGGTGGTTGGTATGCCGCCGCTATTATGAGCTTGCCTACTAATGTATGCAGCTCTACCGCCACGAAGGATTCGTCCATGTCTGGAAGACGTTTGAACGACAGGTTCCTTCTGACGGCAATGGCAACACCGTCATACCTCTCTTGAGAATGGTTCTTAGATATCACTCTGTAGCCTGGTATCTTCAACTGCTTACTGGTCGTATCGATACTATGCTCAGTAATCAGTATGATGTCGGGATCTAGCACACGGAATATGTTGCCGTACGCCGTGGCTTTCCCCTCCCATCCATTACTGTTGAGCGTTAATATCTTTAACCTGTTGTTTTGGTTTTCCATTCTCTGTTTTGGCTTGTGTGGATGTCTTTAGTGTTTACGGGTGGTTGCTTTCTTTTTCCCGTTTCTCTTTTTCTTGAATTCTGCCTGGGATAATTCAACGAAGGTTTCGCGATGGAAGGCAATACATTGACTATGTAAGGCTTCTTCCACCGTTTCTTCTTCGCATTGAGCATCATAGTCCCATTTGTAGAACTTCTTCTTAATTCCTACATTGATTTTATTTGAATCCCCATCCTTCGGGAATGGGAATTGCTCCGAGGCGTATAGATATAGGTTAATCCTATCCGCATCTATATTCTTGTTCTTTGCCTTTTTTGTTTTTGTGGCTTTAGCTTGGCAGACAGAACCCTCTGAGTCCGAGGAGTCCGTGATGTCGGGTGTCTCCTCCTCTTTCTGGTTCTCTGCGCTTTGTGCCTTTGACTGGACTGTCTTGGTGGCAGCCACTCTCTCTTTCTTGGCCTCGATCCTGGGATCGGATATGAGACTCTTTAGTTCAATAAATACTACGAGGGCATTTGTGAGTAAACCACCTTCCTAATTTTTCTTGACTAAACTAACCACGAACGAATTGGTCACATCGTCCAGGGGCTAAAAAAAAAAAATTCTGGGAAAAGCATAAATACACGAAAGTTTGCGCCTAGGAATTCAAATTTAGGCGATCCAGCCCATCCGCCTCTTCATATCTTAATATACTGAGTCTGTTAATAAGTTTAACGGATTTTTGCTAAACTTAATCACTCCTATTTGTGTGTCGCCCAACGTTGGGAACCATAATATGGGTACAATATTCCAGAAGAAATCTTACTTAAAATTTATATATCTCACCAATATCAACTTTGTTCTTCTATGATAAAATTCGATTTATGAAATATAACATTTACTGAGGTTTGCTACTGTCTTTAACATGTTTTATTTACCTTATCACCGTTGAGCTTGATAACTACTAATCTTTGACTTTATCAACTTCCTTAACGAGGTGAAATTCAGATTAATAGGAAAGCCCATATTTCACACAGCCGAATAAGTTAGCAAACATATGCGTGATTTAAATTTCATTTCACCCATTTCTGCTCATCAAACAGGTTTGTCTCATACTTCTGTAGAATAATAATCACTTCAATACTTGAGACTGGGACACTTATTTTAATAATATGATCAACAAAATTCCAAGCTGTGATTTAAATTCCTTTTTATGCTCATTAAAATTAAATATAAACATGGTCACTAAGCAACGGTTCCCACCTCGAATTATGATGATTTAAAATAACTATTTGGACTCAATCAACATTCCGAATAGAAATGCTAGCATAAATATTAGTTTCCCTTAGTTTATTTATCAGTTAGGGCTAAGGTAGTAACGACAAATTGAACAACCCCCTTGTCTTGGTCCCATCTTTAAAAATTAAGCTAATTAAAGATATTAAATTGTGTATAGAAAAATACAACGATTTCCAATAACTAGTAATCATTAGCTCTATTTATTTTAAAACTAAATTTCACTCTTTTTATTGCTCAGTAAAATGAGTGTATCTTAGTTGAAAATTGTCATCTTAAAGTGGTTGTAAGAAATAAGATGGTAGATAAGTCCGTTTTCTTTCTCCTATTAAAACAAAATAACCTGACCTCAACTTATGTTTAGCAGTTATGCACGCGTTTCCTGTTAATTTCAGGAGGGGTCGTTATGTGTAAATGATCCTAGGTATCGAAGGAGAGGCATTGTATTGACGCTTCTAATCCCTGAAGAAGTTTGGTATTTTTAGGTTATTGTTTGAGAAGCTTGGACATTGGACATAACAAGTGAGGAATATAGTAGAAGAGGGTTTTAGTAGGAGAAATAGTGGGGAAATAGGGGAAAAAATAATAGGAAAGCGAAAATGAAAGGTAGAATGAAAGACAGATCCCTGGTGAAAGGGTATCACTGGCTTTCTTTGCGTTTTGGTTTTGTTTTGTTTTTTGATAGTATATGAATATACTATCTGGTAAATGCGCTGGGCATTCAAGCCTTTGTATTAATATATGATATCTCTACGTGGCTTTTGGAAGATTTTCATCTTCAATTCTGGGTGTTTCACACCTAGATTTGGATTTTTTGTGTTGTTTAATTGTTTTTGGCGATATTTCGCACAAAAATTTGGGGAAGTGTTTTATAAACCAAATTAAGCAAGTGCTAATTCGGTGGCTAAACTCGTTTGGCTTTGTTCATGTTTTTTCTGTGTTATGAATGGGGGTTATTTAGTTTTTTAAGTGAACTTTGGGTCGACGTTAAAGTCATTCGGTAGTCTACTGCTTTTGAAACTAATTGTTCGTCTTAAGTTAGGTAAATTGTTAAAGTCGATGTGCTCCAGTACAAACTCGGGAGGGAGGTGCCGGTGCACCTTGTCCCAGATTTTGGTTGCTCTGAGGTGAAGCTCCACGTTTATGGGGGGTCATCCCCAGATCAACATGGAGTTCACTTTGCCTTCTCCCTTCTCTCCTTCGGGCTCCCGTAATGATATATACTGCCTTATTCTGGACCCTTTGCAGTTTAAGGACTTGGGTCTTGGAAACTACGTTTATAGGGATCGGGGAGTACAGGAGTTTTGAGCGAATGCACGCATTGTAGATTTTCAGTTTGTTGGAGGTACTCAGGTTTACGAATTTGAAAAATTCAGCCAAGTCCCTCCGTGCATTCTGTGTAGTTCTTGCTACATGGCTCCTATACCCACCAGTCGTAATTTGTAGTCCCAGAACCGTGCCCTCCGTGCGGTATGGGATGCGTGCACCCCCCACACGGATGTCTGCCAGAGTCCTTCGGAATAATGGAATTACACGGAACTTTGGGGCATTGGTGGATATCTTCCATCTTCTCTCGAAAGAGTTGAGTTTTCGATTTCCACTGCCGTACTTCGTGCCATGAAATTCGCATTCCGATAAGGCCCCGTACATATCATTGTTATATCATCCGCAAATTGGACGTATAAGGAACCCTCAGTCAACGGTTGGGGAAGGTCTATGGTGTAGATGTTGTAGAGCAGGGGAGAGATGCACCCGCCTTGGGGCACCCCCGCCTCGAGTTCGAACTCAGGGCCGCTATAATCTTTTATACTCAAAAACGCTCTCCTCTCCATCACATAGTTGCAAAGAATCCTCTCAAGTATGGGATTGAGGCCTAGTTGTAGGATCTTATATTGTAGGCCTCTCCTCCATACCTTGTCAAAGGCCTTTTTGACATCGCGTAGCACCAGATTTGCATGGCGTTTTTCTGATTTTACTTTTGCCAACTTCTCGGTAATTACGGCTAGCGCCGTGTCTGTTCCTCGCTTCGCACGGAAGCCATGTTGTTGATTGTTATGAGAGTTGTTTCTCTCGAGGAACGTGTTTACCCTGTTAGCCAATATCTTCTCCAAGACTTTCCCTGAAAATTCTAGGAGAGATATGGGCCTGAAGTTAGCTGGACTGCCCGGTGGTTTACCGGCTTTTGGAATGAATATCATTTTCGCTACCTTCCAGTGGTCAGGGAAGTACCCCACGTTTAGGCATGCGTTCATGATATTCATGAGCCCCAATAGGATATTGGGCGGGGCTCGAATAAAATTCTCCTTCGTCAGTCCTGTACGCCCCGGTGCTCGCTGTCGGAAGGATTTTAAGGTCATAGAGAGTTCCTCGACAGTAATTCTACCGCCAAGTCCCTCCATTTCCCTGTTCTGTGATACGCAATGGTGAGGATGCGTCCTGTGTATTTGGTCATTCAGGTCGTTAATAATTTCGTCTTCGAAGTCCAAATCGAGGTCATCATTCTCTTCCGGGGAAATCTTAAATATAGATGCCCAAAAGAGTCTGAATTCCTCTTCGATTCTTTCCACGTCAGAAATTTCAGTGTCGTCACGTATAAGTTTAATAGTCTTTGGTGGCTGTCCGCCTTTCAGTCGTTTTACCGTCTGCCAGAATGTACGTGAGTCAGTTTCTACATTCAGTCCGTCAATCAAATTATTCCAGAGTACACTCTGTTGGTCCCTTATAAGAGTCATTAGTTCGTCGCGTATGAGTCGTGTTTGTCGGTGTGTGTTGATGTTGGGGCCAGTGAGGTTCACTTCATTGATCCGTTCCTTATATTCCCTCGCGAGGGTTTTCATTCTAGGGGTCCATGAGGGGGCAGGGAGAGTTTTATATTTAACTCGGGGGACGGCTTCCTTGTCGGCTTTTAATAGTTTTTCATTTAATTTATCCAACTCCTCGTCAATTTCTTCGAGGGAGGCATCATTTAAGGGTTCTGGGTTATAACTTTCGAGGAGTTGATTATACTTATCCCAGTTGGCTCGAGCATAGCTCTTTCGCTCTGGGATAGGAATGTGAATGGGGGAGGTTGAGACTTTAATAAGGATAGCCTGGTGGTCGCTGGGAATAGGGGGGCTCGGCTCAATGAAGTAATTATAAGGGAACATATTGCTGGTTAGCACAATATCTGGTGTGTGGCTGACCTGTGAGTGATATATGTGGGGAAGTCTAGGCCAATTCTAGTCATAATGTTTCTATCAATAAGTGTCTCGAGATTCCTGCCTGCTGGGTTGGTCGACGTATAACCGGAGGCAGCGCTTCTTGCATTGAGGTCACCGGCAAAGAGAACGGTTCTGCCGTGACCACATAACTGCAAGAAGTTTGGGAGGGGCAAATACCCTCTCCTTGAGGGTTGGTACCCCGTTGCCAGGACCAGGGGTCCCACTGCCGTACGGACCTCCACAGCAAGGTAAGATTCGTCGAGTCCACTTATTGATCTGAAGTCAAGACCTCTTTTCACAGCTATGGCGCATCCGTCAAAACGTTCTCCGCTGTGATTTTTGGTCAAGACTTCGTAGGGAAAGATCTTTATCGGGTTAGCGTCGTTTATTCCATGTTCAGAAATAAATATAACGTCTGGGTCACTTTGTCTTAATACGTTTCCGTATAATATTTTTTTGTTTGTCCATCCGTCAGAGTTCAAATGTAAAATTTTTAGAGTCGTCATTTTGTAGTTCACTTAAGGGTTTTCGAGTGTAATATAATGTTTTTAGGACTTTATTCTCTTACGAGTTTAGGTCCTTGTGGAGTGTTTGGGGGCGTTATGGTTTTTCCTGTACGTTTTTTTCTGTATTCGCCGTCGGTAAGGGTTATAAAGGAGTCCGGAGTCAGTTTAATCAGGCCTTGGAGTAAAGCCTCCTCGACCTGTTTTTCACTGAGCTCGTCCGAGGTGAATTCCCATTTGTATATTCCGGCTATTAAGCCTTCGGATACATCAAGGGCATCCATCTCCTTAGGAAAAGGGGACCTTTCGGCAGCGAATACCTTCAAGTTAATTTTTCTTGAATGGTATGCGTGCCTGGATTCCCTCTTACAAGAAGAGGACGATCTCGGGCGTCTCTGGGGCTGCGAGGTTTTACGTGAGCGGGGCGAACGTGCCCCTCCCTCGGCTCTCGCAACTCCAGTCTCCGTGCCCTCGTTATTCACCTTTGTGGGTGTGATTGCGTGGGTAGTTTTGTTTTTCTGAGTTTCTTTAGGTTGTCTCTGTTCAGTGCGTGCTTTCGCAGCCTGGATCCTGGGGTCTCTGGAGGAAGCTGAGGTTGTGGCATTACTGGGGGTTGGGAGATTCTGACAACTGGTCTCGCACTGGGGTTTGAGACTAATTTTCAGGATCTCTTCTGACCGCGGGTTCGAGGGGAACCACATCTTCTCCATTCCATTATTAGTTAGCATCTTATTAAGCTCATCTGCAAAGCACCCCGGGGAGGAGAGATTCGCAATATGAGCATAATATATGCAACACATAATTTTTGTCGAGTTTTCATTTTCGACGTGGAGATATGTAGGATTCGCTTTTGACTCCGCTACCGCAGCTTTTGCGACCTTGGCATAAGTGGTGTTGGCTTTCTTTTCCTCTTAAGTTCTTTTCTGTGTGGCTTTGTTTTTTAAGATCTGTTTCTTGATGGGGCAGGCCATGGAGAGTGTCTTATGTTCCCCCGCGCAGTTTAGACACTTCATGGTGGTGCTTTTACAGCTCCTCCAGAAGTGGTTGTCCGATGCACAGATGGAACACAAGGTGGCATTTCCTTTGGGGCAGTTGGCTGTAGTGTGCTCCTCATACTTGTAGCATTTGAAGCACATTTGGAGGTCGATAAACTCCTCACGTTCGATCTGCTCGGGGCAGATTCGAACGTTAAAGAGGAGCATACCGCCCTCCGTAGCCTTAACCGCCATTGCCGAATCCGTAAACACAATCTTGAAAACATGCGTGTAATCCTTAAATTTAAGGATTTCCGCTATTTTAGCCCAGGGGTGTTTTTTTTCAACCTCAGCATGAATTTCTTCGATGCTGTGGCTGCCGACCCAAGGATCGAGGCGCTGAAGAATAATGCTGCGGTGAGTTTTAATTTGTGGAGGCGTGTGGGGTCTGAGATTGATCTTTTTTAACGACTCTGCCGCTTTTTGAGAGGTGAGGACCTCGCAGTCACTCTCCTTTTGGCAGATAGCCGAGTATCCGTTGTGTGTGTCTATGAGTCGTACTAGGGTTACCCCTAGTTCCCCATGGGTGATAGCGAAGACATCTCCCCGATCTGGCTTGGGGCCATCGTAGAGAGTCCTCAGCGGTATCCGCCGAGTCTCCCTCATTTAAGTCTCCATTTCCGCATGGGAGCTGAAGAGATAAAAAACATGCGAAGACTCGGAGTGTGTGGCTGTGTTCGTGTGTGTGAGTTGCGTGATATTTATCACCAGTGAGAAAGAATAGATCAAAAAAGAAGTAGTCCCTGTCCAAAACAAAACAACCCCATCAAACTGGCACTTTACCTTGGGTGCAGGTGCTTCTCGAGGGCCTGCTGGTCTCCGGTCCACCACAAAGGGAGTCCGGTGTGGAAAATGGAGGGGGAGGGCGGAAGCAAGTTCACCTTCGCTACCGACGCACGAAGCGAGTGAAAATTCAGTTTTACGCGTAAAAACGCAATGACAATTTCGTACGTAGGCTGAGTCAGTATTCCCGAACGAGCAATCACCAACGCGTGAAAACACAATTTACTAATAATGTGCGAAGTACAACTTAAGGTTGGCTTTACCAGGTCACACGTGAGAAGGGGTAAGACTAACTCAGGCAAGCAAAGAAGTCGTTTGAGAAGCTTTGTTTAGGGAATAGTGTAGCAAACGACAAAACATTTTAACGAAGAATGACGGCCAACCACATTCTGAAAGTAGTAAAGATAATTCGTGCCTACCATACATAGAAAACCTTATGAGGAGGGTTTGAAAATGATTAGTGACCACCGAAGGATAAAATTAGCTATGAATATCGCTTTCGAGAATATTTATTTTGTAGAAATGTTTTCAATCAAGCTATCCTGGTATAAGTCAGGAGAGGGGAGAGCAAATTTAATGTTTTTTAGAAAGAGAAAAGCCCTTTCAGAGGATGGTGTAGGAAAATAATGAATTCCTGTTCGTCACAAAATAGGATTATGAAAAACATGATAAAGTTGGGTTGCATGAATCTATAAAATGTGAAGTGATATAGCTAAATAAAGGAGAACACAGTCTCTTAAATACTTACTTTGTTTTAAATATAGTGATATATCAAAACTACGTATAGAAAAAACGATTTTATTCGAACCCATTAATTCAAATATTTATAAAACTAAAGATTGTATTAAATATAAAAAAAATATTACAGTGGTTTCAACAAAACAGATTTGCTTCATTAAAATTCGTTGAAAATACTTTTATTTAAATTAAATTTATAATTTAACGGTAACTAAAATTAATTTACAATAAGAATTTGATCAAAATTGCAATACAGAATATGAGACTCTTTAATTCAATAAATACTACGAGAGCATTTGTGAGTAAACCAACTTCCGAATTTTTCTTGACTAAACTAACCACGAACGAATTGGTCACATCGTCCAGGGGCTAAAAAAAAAATTCTGGGAAAAGCATAAATACACAAAAGTTTGCGCCTAGGAATTCAAATTTAGGCGATCCAGTCCATCCTCCTCTTCATATCTTAATACACTGAGTCTGTTAATAAGTTTAACGGATTCTGGCTAAACTTA
The DNA here is from genome assembly GCA_963969495.1 of Ceratothoa steindachneri. Taxonomy (NCBI): domain Eukaryota; kingdom Metazoa; phylum Arthropoda; class Malacostraca; order Isopoda; family Cymothoidae; genus Ceratothoa; species Ceratothoa steindachneri. Next base: position 169,091,263 of record OZ018318.1, read on the forward strand.
ATCACTCCTATTTGTGTGTCGCCCAACGTTGGGAACCATAATATGGGTACAATATTCCAGAAGAAATCTTACTTAAAATTTATATATCTAACCAATATCAACTTTGTTCTTCTATGTTAAAATTCGATTTATGAAATATAACATTTACTGAGGTTTGCTACTGTCTTTAACATGTTTTATTTACCTTATCACCGTTGAGCTTGATAACTACTAATCTTTGACTTTATCAACTTCCTTAACCAGGTGAAATTCAGATTAATAGGAAAGCCCATATTTCACACAGCCGAATAAGTTAGCAAACATATGCGTGATTTAAATTTCATTTCACCCATTTCTGCTCATCAAACAGGTTTGTCTCATACTTCTGTAGAATAATAATCACTTCAATACTTGAGACTGGGACACTTATTTTAATAATATGATCAACAAAATTCCAAGCTGTGATTTAAATTCCTTTTTATGCGCATTAAAATAAAATATAAACATGGTCACTAAGCAACGGTTCCCACCTCGAATTATGATGATTTAAAATAACTATTTGGACTCAATCAACATTCCGAATAGAAATGCTAGCATAAATATTAGTTTCCCTTAGTTTATTTATCAGTTAGGGCTAAGGTAGTAACGACAAATTGAACAACCCCCTTGTCTTGGTCCCATCTTTAAAAATTAAGCTAATTAAAGATATTAAATGGTGTATAGAAAAATACAACGATTTCCAATAACTAGTAATCATTAGCTCTATTTATTTTAAAACTAAATTTCACTCTTTTTATTGCTCAGAAAAATGAGTCTTATCTTAGTTGAAAATTGTCATCTTAAAGTGGTTGTAAGAAATAAGATGGTAGATAAGTCCGTTTTCTTTCTCCTATTAAAACAAAATAACCTGACCTCAACTTATGTTTAGCAGTTATGCACGCGTTTCCTGTTAATTTCAGGAGGGGTCGTTATGTGTAAATGATCCTAGGTATCGAAGGAGAGGCATTGTATTGACGCTTCTAATCCCTGAAGAAGTTTGGTATTTTTAGGTTATTGTTTGAGAAGCTTTGTTTAGTAAATAGTGTAGCAAACGACAAAACATTTGAACGAAGAATCACGGCAAACCCCATTCTGAAAGTAGTAAAGATAATTCGTGCCTACCATACATAGAAAACCTTATGAGGAGGGTTTGAAAATGATTAGTGACCACCGAAGGATAAAATTAGCTATGAATATCGCTTTCGAGGATATTTATTTTGTAGAAATGTTTTCAATCAAGCTATCCTGGTATAAGTTAGGAGAGGTGAGAGCAAATTTAATGCTTTTAAGAAACAGAAAAGCCCTTTCAGAGGATGGTGTAGGAAAATAATGAATTCCTGTTCGTCACAAAATAGGATTATGAAAAACATGATAGAGTTGGATGCATGAATCTATAAAATGTAAAGTGATATAGTTAAATAAAGGAGAACACAGTCTCTTAAATACTTACTTTGTTTTAAATATAGTGATATATCAAAACTACGTATAGAAAAAACGATTTTATTCGAACCCATTAATTCAAATATTTATAAAACTAAAGATTGTATTAAATATAAAAAAAATATTACAGTGGTTTTAACAAAACAGATTTGCTTCATTAAAATTCGTTGAAAATATTTTTACTTATATTAAATTTATCGTTTAACGGTAACTAAAATTAATTTACAATAAGAATTTGATCAAAATTGCAATACAGAATATGAGACTCTTTAGTTCAATAAATACTACGAGGGCATTTGTGAGTAAACCACCTTCCGAATTTTTGTTGACTAAACTAACCACGAACGAATTGGTCACATCGTCCAGGGGCTAAAAAAAAAATTCTGGGAAAAGCATAAATACACGAAAGTTTGCGCCTAGGAATTCAAATTTAGGCGATCCAGCCCATCCTCCTCTGCATATCTTAATATACTGAGTCTGTTAATAAGTTTAACGGATTCTGGCTAAACTTAATCACTCCTATTTGTGTGTCGCCCAACGTTGGGAACCATAATATGGGTACAATATTCCAGAAGAAATCTTACTTAAAATTTATATATCTAACCAATATCAACTTTGTTCTTCTATGATAAAATTCGATTTATGAAATATAACATTTACTGAGGTTTGCTACTTTCTTTAACGTGTTTTATTTACATTATCACCGCTGAGCTTGATAACTACTAATCTTTGACTTTATCAACTTCCTTAACCAGGTGAAATTCAGATTAATAGGAAAGCCCATATTTCACACAGCCGAATAAGTTAGCAAACATATGCGTGATTTAAATTTTATTTCACCCATTTCTGCTCATCAAACAGGTTTGTCTCATACTTCTGTAGAATAATAACTGTATTTGAACTCAATCAACATTCCGAATAGAAATGCTAGCATAAATATTAGTTTCCCTTACTTTATTTATCAGTTAGGGCTAAGGTTAGTAACGAAAAATTGAACAACCCCCTTGTCTTGGTCCCACCTTAAAAATTAGGTTAATTAAAGATATTAAATTGTGTATAGAAAAATACAATGATTTCCAATAACTAGTAATCATTAGCTCTATTTATTTTAAAACTAAACTTCACTCTTTTTATTGCTCAGTAAAATGAGTGTATCTTAGTTGAAAATTGTCATGTTAAAGTGGTTGTAAAAAATAAGATGGTAGATAAGTCCGTTTTCTTTCTCCTATTAAAACAAAATAAGCTGACCTCAACTTATGTTTAGCAGTTATGCACACGTTTCCTGTTAATTTCAGGAGGGGGCGTTTTGTGTAAATTATCCTAGGTATCGAAGGAGAGGCATTGTATTGACGCTTCTAATCCCTGAAGAAGTTTGGTATTTTTAGGTTATTGTTTGAGAAGCTTTGTTTAGGGCATAGTATAGCAAACGACAAAACATTTTAACGAAGAATGACGGCCAACCACATTCTGAAAGTAGTAAAGATAATTCGTGCCTACCATACATAGAAAACCTTGTCAGGATATTTGCGTGGTATATCTTACGACTCCTTTAATAAGGCTGAGGAGGGTTTAAAAATGATTGGTGACCACCGAAAGATAAAATTAGCTATGAATATCGCTTTCTAGAATATTTAATTTGTAGAAAGGTTGTCAATCAAGCTATCTTTGTATAAGTTAGGAGAGATGAGAGAAAATTTAATGTTTTTAAGAAAGAGAAAGGCCCTTTCACGGGATGGTGTTTTAAAAAAATGAATTCCTGTTTGTCACAAAATAGGATTATGAAAAACATGATAAGGTTGGATTGCATGAATCTATAAAATGTGAACAGATATAGTTATATAAAGGAGAACACAGTTTCTTTAATACCTACTTTGTTTTAATTATAATGATATATCAAAATTACGTATAGGATTTGCAGATGTTCAAAGTTTTTAGTAGTAGATATATAGTGGGATATATTGATATAATAAGTGGTGAAATGTGTAGTAGATATAGATAGATATTAAGAAAATTCTTATTTGCCCTGGTGCAAAGGGCATCCCAGACATCTTACTTTTTTCTGTTTTTTTTTTCATCCTCCACTTTCGTTGTGTCAGTGTTTAGCTGACACTTTTGTAGTTATTCACTACTCTTGTCTTTTTGTTTGCTTATATATATATATATATATATATATATATATATATATATATATATATATATATATATATATATATAGGCATTCAAGCCTCTCAATTTTTTTTTTGCTAACTCGTTAGCTTTGTTTTTACTTTTCTTTTGGTTCATTTTTGTTTATTTTCGCCTGTTGTGGGCACTACGCCTCTTTAGTTATAACTATTGTTTAATTTATTGTTTAGTTATTTTATTTATTTTGTTTTATTTGTGTTGGGCACTACACCTCTTTTTATTTATTTATTTGATTATTTATTTTTCTTATTTCCGCACTTCGCCTCTTTTAATTTGTCTTCTGATCTTATATTTGTCTTTTTATTATTATTTGGGCATTACGCCTTTCTTGATGTACTCATATTTGTGGAGTTTATTTCGTGGAGTCATTTCCGTGTAGTCCTTTCCATGTGTATGATAGGGTAGTTTAATCTTTGTTATCTATATAAGGCTACTTGATTTTCCCGGGAGCATAGTCTTCCACTAGGGAATAGGGCTCTCCTGGTAGCTCGTCCAATTATTTGCTCTTGTATTTCCAGGTCCGCTTCTATCTGCGGGATGATTTCATTCTCGACTTTTTCCCAGGTCTTTCTCCCTAGCCTTTGGAGGACTATATTCAGTGGCTCAAGTCCTGCTCTTGCGTGCAGTTACGTCTGCCGAATATCGTCCATTCTGCTCGCGCCAGCTATAAGCAGGGTAGCATTGTTCTGGACTCTCTGCATAAATCTGAGAGAGGTGGAACTAGCTGCCTGCGTCATCACTGCTGGGTACACCAGTATTGGTCACACCAGGATATTATATAGCTTCTTGATGTTTTTGGCGCTGAGGTTTCTGAACCTGTATAATTTTCCAAGTTCTCTTTTGGCTAGGGAGATATGGTTGTTGATGTGCGCCTTATATCCTGTTGAGGTGATGTTCAGACCCAGGACCCTATCCTCGTTGGAGTAGGGATAGATCTCATCCCTGACTATGACGTCGTCTCTTTTCCGGGGTTTCACTGAAAGGATCTGGAACTTTCGGCGGTTGGTTTTAATTTTCCACTTTCTTTCCAAACGGTTGATATTATCGATTTTGGTAGTTGTCTCCCTTGCTTGAACTCCAGCGTTCCTATAGGAAATGGGAATGATTTGAGTGACGTCATCTGCAAACTGAAGGTTCATCACATCCTCCCCAACTGGAGCAGGTAAGTGCAACGTGTACACAAGATACAACAGCGGACTTGGACAGCTACCTTGTGGACCATCCGCCCCTAGTTCGAATATGGGGCCCCTGTTGCCCTCGATCGAAATTTGAGCCTTTCTCTTCATGATGTAATCACAGATGACCCTTTCCAGGATAGGGTTTAGCTGGAGGCCTAAGATCTTAAATTGTAGACCTCTCAGCTAAACTTTATCGAAGGCCTTCTGTACATCTCGCATCACCACGTCTACGTACTTCCCCTCAGCTTTACAGCGGGCTAGCTTTTCAGGGAGAAGGGCAAGGGCTGTGTCAGTCCCCCACCTCCTGCGGAACACGTGCTGCTGAGCGTTGTGAGCTTCTAACTCGGTCAGCTGATCTTGTAGCCTTTTGGCTAGAAGCTTCTCGTAGACTTTTCCTACAAACTCAAGGAGGGATATTGTCCTGTAGTCCACCAGTTGATCGGGGGGGGGGGGGGTTGTTCCCTTTGGGGATAAAAATGATTTTAGCCATTTTTAACCCATCAGGTAAGTAGCCCATATTCAGGGAATCGTTAAAGATGTTTGTGATTCCCTGAATGATCTGCTGGGGGCATGCACCAGATTGTTTTTAGTGATGCCCGGCCAGCCTGGCGCCTTTTGTTTAAAGGTTTGTATGACTTCCATGACCTCTTCCGTTATTATTGGTCGGCCATGGTCCGCCATTTCCCCCCCTTCGTCGACGTAGGCTCGTGGGTGCGTTCGATGTATGATCTGGTTGAGTTCTTCAATCAGATGGTCTTCAAATTCCTGGTCGAATTCCGCATCGACCTCTAGGGGTTATTGTGAAGATTTCCTTCCAGAACGTGCGGAATCTTTCCCCCAGGACCGCCGGATCCTCCAAGTAATCCTCGCCCTCCATAATGCGGGTCTTTCCTCAAATTGGTAGGCCTTTTAATTTCTTTACTAGGCGCCAGAATTTATTGGGGGCTCCTCACTGTCTATCCTGTCTATTAGGCTGTTCCAGATCTCAGCCTGCTGTTGGTTAATAGACAGCTTTAGCTCATCACGCAGACGTCGTAGCAGCGAGCTTCGCTACCGATTCGTACCCGCTCTTCTGATCTCCTCATATACATCCCTGTGCTCCCTAGCGATGTCTTTCATCTCCTCGGTCCAACGGGGTTGTATAGGAGTCTTGTACCCTATCATGGGTACACACTCGCGGTCAGCCTCGTTGATGAGGGCTGTTATCCTTTCCAGCTCCCCATCAATCTCCTCTAGAATTACCTCGCCTATGTCGGGTGGTTGCTTCATAATGTTGTTCGTTTTATACTATGTTTTTTTAGCACAAACATAACATTGTCTTTGAGCCGATTTCCGTTCGCCTACATTTGGCATTGAAGCGATATAATGTTTTTCTGAAAAACCGATTCCTTGTAGTCTATCAAAGGAATTTACCGAGGGCCGAGTACACATTTGGTTTGAAGCACCAGAATAATGTCTGTCAAGTAATTGTTTTATTACTTCCATTGGAAATTCTCTGAAAGAAAGCCTTATTTGTCTACAATCTAAATTCATCAAGTGCATGTTATATGCATTGAGCATGGACACATCAACAAGTAGGTAAAAAAGCTTTTTGTACCATTTGGTGGATTTTCTAAGACATTCAACAGAACTGATCATCATAACTGATTTGTCAATTAAACGCATATTTATATTATAATCCATTGTTGTATCCAGTTTTTTTCTTTCTTCTCCTGTTCTATAATTCCCCCCCCCCCCCCCCCCGAGTTTACTGACCTGCCTTTGTGTACGGAGGTAATAATCAAAACTTCACGCTTATCGACCCATCGAATTGCTAACATTCCAATTTTTTTGTGTAGTTCAACGGTACCTTTAGTTACTGCCTTGTCTAACTTAGGCATATTTTTGCGGTTGCTTTTAACTGTCCCACAAAGGATCGTATTCTGATCAAGAAGGTAAGGGCACAAAGAAGGGCTTGTGTACCAATTGTCTGTATATAAAATATGCCCTAATCTTAAATATGGTCCAATCACTCTTTTCACAATTGCCCCCGATATTCCTAATGGATCATTATGAACCATATATGTGTTTTTTCCTGTGTAAAGTAACATATCTAATATTATTCCCGTCTCACAATCACACAAAACAAACAAAAAGCTTGAGGCCAAAGCGATGTCTTTTCGAAAGGATGTATTGTTTGAATGACAGACGACCCTTGAATAAAACGAGGGATTCGTCTATCACTAGTTTTTGGAAGGGGATAAATGCCCTTTGGAATTTGTCTTTCAATGAATGAAAAAAACGTCCTATTTTCCAAATTGTCCCTCTTATTCCTCCAACCGAGTTGTCAGCAAAGTGAAGAAACCATAAGATTAACTTATATCTATTCCTTGACATAAATTTCATGAAAATAGAAGTTTCAATAAAGACATCAGTCGACCAATAGTCAGCTAATTTATGTTTTTTTCACATGAGTCCTTAGTAGGGTAATGCCAATAAAAACGTAAAGCTCGCTTACAGTTAAATTCCTCCATCTATGAGTATTAGATGAAGGGGAGAAAGGTGTTTCTGAACTTTGTTCATAATAGCGATTTGTTTCCATGCATATATCTGCTACGATTTCATGATTAAAAAATGCTTTAAAATATGTGTGAGGTTTACTTTCCGATTTAAATCCTATGTGCGCTTGAATTCCCGAATGAGAGTCATGAAATATGATATTTGGGGGGGGGGGGGGAGAAGTCAAGACAGCGTTGCCACGTTTCATCAATTTGTTGATTTTCAGGAATAATTGGCTCTAATTCGTCATCGGATGAGTTTGAACTGTTAGTATCACTATCTGTTAGTTCCAAGTCAGAATCAAGTTCATAGTAGATATCCAAAATTTCAGAAGGGTTAGCCATTTTTTAATTAATATGAAAAAACTAATTACCACAATCTAAAAATGCGTGTGATATCTACAACTCTCTTAGAAAGACTAAACTAAAAGAAATACTTCATCTATAATTCAAAAGAGAAAGTAAATTTACCGTTACCCGAACAAAAGGAAGATTCTTAGGCCTAAAAAACATGCCAGACTCAATTGAGTTGCTGGGTATTTTGACGCCCAGCCTCTTTTGAGGCTCTTAGTATCGTAAGAGTTAATGGGATGATGATGATGGGATGTACCTGGCGGGGAGGGGGGAGGGGGGGCTCACAAAGTGTGATTGTATGGCGGACTTTTTGTTGGTTAGTGTGGAAGTAACCAGTACTAACAGGGGGGGGGGGCGCCCCTCGCGGGTTTGGGTATCAGAACTGCACCCGGCTTACTTAGAGACGGGTGTACTTCCCTCTATGCTCCTGGCTGGGCCCCAGGAGGTAGCAGTTCTGCCCCTTGTCCAGGTGCCTCTGACACTGGGTTCTACAGTGGGCTAATCCTCAAACCTGCTTTCCCCAGTGCCCCCAACTAAGACTTTCTCACAGAAGTGCATAGTCGGAACGAGGCAATGAAAGGCAGTCACAATCGCCAGTGCGGCTTCACAACGTAGTGGGGGTGGGGTGGGGGGGGGCATAGGCGCACCTACTGTTGATTGGGTACCCGAGTAAAATTATTCTTCCTTCAGTCCTTCCTCCAGAGGGTAAAGTAGAAATCCAGAGGCGTTTCGTAGGCAAAAGTTTTCCCCTGCCTTTACCTCCTCTGCGAGTTTGCTTGTGTGCTTCTTCAGCGTATTTAAGTGTTGGCTTTCTGATCCGTCACAAAGAGAATTCGCAGATGTTCATCATTTGTTTATAGAAAGGACAGAGAGGGATCGCTGTGAAACACAGGCGAACAGGCAGTCGTAGAGGAAAAGGTTGCGGAAAAGTTAAGAGGGGATTGGAAGAGTTGATATGTCGGTGGCTAGACACCGATGCGAGGTGTAGTTAGGTTAGTCTCAAGTTGTTTGTGACTGAACGACAGTTGGAGGGTGGTCAGGAAGGAGAGCGTGTCTGCTAAGTCGGAAACGCGTTATTCATGATGCCTTTAATTTATGCGAAGAACGGTATGGGTTGCGGGTGGTCATGGGCCGTGGGGTATCGCGGTGCCATCGCATACCTTCTTACATGTAGTGCGGTGTATAATAGGTCTCTGGCGAGTTTCCCGAGATCTTTCGTGAGTCTGGTGTGAGCATATGTGTTGAGGGGTGCTAATTTGATGTTGTCGTGTAGTGTGGACATACTCGTGTACCGGAGAGAGCGGCAAGCGCGCTTCAGAGCAGAGTTGTGAATGCGCTGAGCCTTCTGCTGACACGTGTCACTCGCGGCTACGAGTGACATTTGGGCGTACGTGAGAAGAGGTCGCACAAGTGTTTTGTATAGATGTAACTAGTTTTTTGCCCGCAGAGTAGAACCTGCGCAGTGATCTGTTTGTATGTGAGGCTCTTGCTTGTGTTATGTTCTGGTGTATATTGAATCTGAGGGTCTTGTCAAAAGATACCCCAAGGATTTGGGGGTGTTGTGTGTATTCGAGCTTTGTTAGGTTTAGATGGTTCATGTCTGGTATGTGTGAGAAGATTTGTAGGTTGTGCATGAAGTGATCTCTTGCGCCGTAGAGTGTCATCTGTGTCTTCTGAGGATTTGTGGCAATCAGCCATTTATCCTCATAATCTGTCTTAGCGTCTAGTATTCTTTGTGCGTGGAGCGAGATTTCTTCTGGCCCACGGCCGCTGACGAGAATGGTCTCGTCATCGGCCTAGGGCACTGTGTATGTGTGACAGCCATTTTCGGATAGGTGTTGGGTGTCGTTTGTGTACATGATGTATAGTGTGGGTGCCAGTACGCTTCCCTGGGGAACGCCTGAGTGTGGTGTGAAGGGTTATGAGAGGGTATTGTTGTATTTTATGTGGCATCTCCGTTCAGTGAGGTAGTGCGAGAGGAGCCTTCTGGTGCAGAGAGGTAGCTCCGTATTGTTGGCGAGTTTTCAACGGAGTCCCTCGTGCCACACTTTATCAAAAGCCTTCTCCACGTCCTTGCTGATGGAAAGTGTCTTTTGATGTACCTGGCGTGTTTTTTTTTGTATTCTATCATGAACGATGGTCACGGCCGCCTGAGTGGATCGGCACCTACTGAACCCATATTGGTGGGGGAAAAACCAGTCCCTCTCTTTCAGGTATTCCCGTAGGTGGCAGTTGATCATGCGTTCGAGTATTTTGCCTAGGTGCTCTAATAGAGCAATAGGCCTGTAATTGTTTGGGTGTTTGGAGTCTTTGTTCATTTTGTGTAGAAGTATGTTGTGAGAGACATTGAATATTTAAGGGAAGTGGCCTGAGGCTAGTGAGGCGTTGAATAGGTATGTAATTAGGGGGTATATGTTTGCAGGGAGATTGTGTATTAGTGTAGCTGGTAGCCCAGAGGGGCCGGGGGCACATTTTGGTGATGTTTTAATGTAGTGTTTTGTTTCCTCGACGGTGATGGGAGTAGTCAATGTGGATGTGTAGTTGAGCAGCTCCATTCGTATCAGGTGGTCGGGCTTTATCTCATGAGCGTGGGCCTGACACCACTCCTAATCTTCCTGGCAGTGCTCCCGCGCGTGTGGTCTAGGTGGGTGGGTGTATGTACTGTGTCCCAGTGGGACCTAAATGCATCGAGAATGACATTAGTGTATGTGAGTGTTTGGTTGTTTACTTGGAGGGTGATGGGTTTGGGTGGGTCAGTGCCTAGCAACCTTTTTACGTGCCGCCAGAAGAAGGAGGGGTTAGTGCAACGGGTGTCGTCCGCGATGAGGACGACCTCTCACCACTACCGTTTTCTATCCAACTGCACGCACTGTAGGGTGCGAGCACGTAGGTGATTGATGTTGTGTTGTCGTGGGCCTCTAGTGTAGTGATTGTTGTACTGTGTAATGAGTCTCTGAGTGTGTATAGAATATGTGAAATGTTTTATGCATGTGTAGGTTTTATATGGTGGGTGTAGGTCGCGTGCTGTGGTCATAGTGTTTAAGATTGAGCACCAGTTGTCATCTAACATGTTTGGATTGGTGTGGTCCGGGTCGAGGTTTTGTGGCGTGTTATCTGTTATGTGTCTTGAACTCTTCCCAGTTCGTGTTGTTGTAGTCGAAGAGAGGTGGTGTGGGTATGAGTATGGGAGATGTGGATATGATAAGGCATATCGGTATGTGGTCAGAGAGTACGTGTGGACCCGGTGAGATGTGCATGTAGAAGCGTGTGGCGTGGTCATTGCGGAAGACCACGTCCGGAGACGTGGTATCTTCACGAGTACCGAAGAATGTGAGAAACGCTGGGCTGATGTTCTCGCAGCGATAGCGCGGCAAGGCACCGGCCAGCTACCTTCCTGCATCATTCGCGGTGTTTGAAAGGAGCGTTGGGTAAAAGGTGTTGAGGTCCCCCGCAAAGAAGATAGGGAGGTTGTGGTTTGATATAGCCTGGAGTGAGACTTCTATGTTTAATTGTAGGCGTGATGCTCTGTAGTGTGCGACCACTAGGATGGGACAGGAGCTTGTCTGTATCTTGCAGGCTAGAAAAGAGTCATCTTGTGTTTGGATGAGGGAGTGGTGTATAGAGCGCTTTACTAGAATCGCTGATCCTAGGTGCGGCGCCTGTGGAGATAGGCATAAGTGCGCGCGATAACCGATAAATCGAAAATTATAATACAATATTGATTATTGACTATATATAGCGTTCCTCGAGAATAACAATTCTCAAAACAACCAGCAACATGGCTTCTGAGCGAAGCGAGGAACAGACACGGCGCTAGCCATAATTACCAAGAAGTTAGCAAAAGTAAAATCAGAAAAATGCCACGCAAATCTAGTGCTACGCGATGTCAAAAAAAGCCTTTGACAAAGTATGGAGAAGAGGCCTACAATACAAGATCTTACAACTGGACCTCAATTCCATACTTGAGAGGATCCTTTGTGACTACGTAATGGAAAGGAGGACGTTCTTGAAAATTAAAGGTTACAGTGGCCCTGAGTTCGAACTCGAAGCGGGGGTGCCTCAAGGCGGGTGCATCAGTCCCCTGCTCTATAACATTTACACCATTGACCTTCCCCAACCTCTGATTGAAGGTTCCTTGTACGTCCAATTTGCGGACGACATAACAATGATATATACGGGGCCTTATCGGAATGCGAATTTCATGGCACAGGGTACGGCAGTGGAAATCGAAAACATCACTCTTTCGAGAGAAGATGGAAGATATCCACCAATGCCCAAAAGTTCTGTGTAATTCCATTATTCCGAAGGACACTGGCAGACATCCGTGTGGTGGGTGCACGCATCCCATACCGCACGGAGGGCACGGTTCTGGGACTGCATATTACGACTGGTGGGTATAGGAATCATGTAGCAAAAACTACACAGAATGCGTGGAGGGACTTGGGTGAATTTTTCAAATTCGTAAACCTGAGCACCTCCAACAAATTCAAAATATACAATGCGTGCATTTGCTCAAAATTCATGTACCCCCCGGTCCCTATAAACGTAGTTTACAAGACCCAAGTCTTTAAACTGCAAAAGGTCTAGAATAAGGCATTATATATCATTACGGGAACCCGGAGGAGAAAAGGGAGAAGGCAGAGTGAACTCCATGGTGAACTGGTGATGGCCCCCATAAACGTGGAGCTTCACCTCAGAGCATCCAAAATCTAGGACAAGGTGCACCAGCACCTGTCTCTCGAGTTTGTGCTCGGGCACATTGACTTTGACAACTTAAACAACATAGGACGACCAATATCGTTTAAAAGCAGCAGACTACCGATTGACATTGACGTCGACTCAAGGTTCACTTAAAGTAAAAAAACCCAATTCACAACACAAAACACGAACAAAGCCAAGCGAAATTAGCCACTATATTAGTATTTGTTAATATTAGTTTTTATTAAATACTTCCCCAAAATTGTTGTGCGAAATATCGCCTAAAAAACAACAAACAAACAAACAAAAACAACACAAAACAAAAACCAGAGATACCCTTTCCCCACTATTTCTCCTACTAAAACCCTCTTCTACTATATTCCTCACTTTATATGTCCAATGTCCAATAGCGTTATTTTATAATACAATAGTAAAAATATTTGAATACTGTTTCTTAGTTTCTTACCTAGTAAGGCTCTCTTTCATCTCCTCATAGGTTTTGAGGATCCTCCTCACAGCTCGGACCTACATATTTCTGCCTCTAAGGCACGCACGGCTCGCCCCTGTGCTAAACTGGAACCAAAAACTGAACTGAAATGATCGATTATCGCTAGTTTGGGAGGATGTAGGCTAGGCGAGTTTAATAGTATTATGTCAGGTCTTTGTCTGTTTAGAAACCAGTTGGCAACAGTATGGCGAATACCGTGCCAACTGCGTACGTTTAACTGTGTCACGTTAAGGCGACCTATTGTCGTGGGCCGAGTGCGCGTGAGGCTGATTTAGCCGGGACCGTTCCCCTCTCCTTGGTTATTGCCCAGGAGGCGTAAGGAGCCAGTACCTTTACGCATCTTGGCTCTGGTCTAGAGAGGTTGTCAGTGGTGTTATTAAGTGGGCAAGCCGCGGTGAAGGGGAGAGTGTGTTTTGTGGAGGGAAGGTTAGAGATAGCGGTCGTGGAAGCAGGGGTGGAGAGAGTAGAGTCCAGGAGGGGGGGGGGGAGTTATGAGCAGAGTTAGAGCTAGGAGATGAGGGGCTAGAGAGATAGTAGGGGAGGTTCAGATTATGAGAAGGGGGTGTCGAGAGAGAGAGAGGAGGTTGAGACGGCGAATAAGGAGGGGTGGAAGTGGGAAGAGAAGGAACAGCACGGGGGGGGGGGGCTTTATGCGTGATTGTGTGTGTGCGAGGGGGGGGGGGTCGTGGTAAGTTTTTTGTGATACCGGGATGGTGTGGAGGGTGTGGTAGGCTTTGCAGAGGTGGAGGTTGTAGTGTCAGTTGGAGGCTGTGAGAAGTGGTGTGGGGACGGTTGGAGGGGGGTTGGTGGCAATAGGGGGAAGAGTGGAGGTTGCCGAAGGGGGAGTTCTGGAGGTAAGAGGGAGTTTAGGTAAAGAGGCGGAAGGAGTGGGAGCTGTGGAGGGAGCAGAAGAGGCAGTTGGGAGCAGTGGGCAGAGGGGTAGGTAAGGAAGGTGCAGTGGCGAGAGGTGCAGGAACAGAAGGGCGGGAGGAGGAGGAAGCGTGTTGAAGGTGAGGGCCGGTGGGTCCAGGGGGAGAGGTGTTCATGCCCACCGGGGTGGGGATGAGCGTGTTTCTCCTGTTTGTGTGCTCGTCGATTAGAGCGAACACCTTCTCGCGGAAGGTGATCTGCTCTAGACCGTGTGAGGCGAATAGTGTATTAAGTATATTTGCGTATAGTCGGGGGTCACCCCTGGACATGTCCTTTGCCACCGTTGAGAGCAAGTCGGCCAGGTGTAGCTTTGGGTGTGTGGTCTCGTTTTATTATGTTTTTGATGGGGTTTTCGTGTGTCGCTACACACGAAAACCCCATCAAAAACATAATAAAAACACATATAGGCAATAAACTCATCTTCCGCTCACAGAAGGATGCAGTAACATTCCACCAAAACGAATCTGACACACTAGCCGCACTAGACCTTCAAACAAAATTAGCCGACGGTGAGGTAAAAAGACCAAATACGTATCACAAATATCAACCCCCTGTGGTTAACCTTCTCCAGTGATGACCTCCGCACACACCTAAGACAGAAGTGTGTATTGATTGTCCGTGGTGTGGCTTTTGTCTTTTGTATGTAGAAGTGTGAGGTGTGAAGTACTGAGTGCCATTTTTCTTTACCTTATTATTTCCTTTTTTCTCTTTGTATGCCATCCCCCCCGCCCCGCCGATAATGACTCTATGAAAATGACTCAGATGTAGTGATAATGATGAATGAGTATGGATCTGGTTGGGCTCCTCAGAGGCTGTGAAAACATGGCGGACTTAATGATGACTGAAGCCGGAATCAACTGACTCCAGTCAGGGTGCCTCCCCCTCTATTGGATTTTGGGTATTTCCCAGTTACGTCCGACATCTCACAGGAACTGTAGAGTCTTCCTCTATGGTCTTGGACGGTGCCGCAGGGTAGGGTGTTAAACCTCCCCGCGTTGGTTACTGAGTGCCAATCCAGGTTTGTTCCTTCCTTTGGGTTCCGCAGCGGGCTAAGCCTCAGACCTCCTTCACTCAAAGTTTGCAATTATACCCTTTCTAAGTAGAACATAGTTGCAATGGAGCTCTATGTGTAGATTCAAATTACAGAGCCAAGTACGATGGGTCAGGGATGTGGAGGGTTTAGCACGTCACACCACTATGACGTGCCAGGGAAATAAAGGATTTTTTATTCAGGGGTTGGGGGTGCTTGGTGAATCCCATAGATGGCTGGCTGTCTGTAAATATTACCATCCACGGTATTCCTTGCATAAAATCGGAACGTTTTTGAGGTGACTTGGTCTCGACTTTTCCTCCTTTGCCAGCTGTGACTTCTCGTAGAGCATAGATTTGAAGATTCTTCTGGGTGGCGTGTGGTGCATATGTTCAAAGATTTTAGTAATAGATATATAGTGGGAGAGATAGTTTGGTGAAAACACACCCTTAATATTTTTCCCTGGTGATTGTGGCATCTTTTGCATTATTTTTGTTCACTGTTTTGAATCTTAATGCTGTGACAATTCTTGCTTTTTGATATAATCTTTATATATATATATGGTAAATATGTAGACGAGTGGCCTGGCCGATAAGATGTACTATTTCGTCCGTGTTCCAAAATGTTTCACGTTTTTGGAGTACATTTATAGGGGACGGCTCGTGGGGGGAAAAACACGATGCGTGAACTGCACTACGATGATCCTGAGTTTCATTAAATTGGGGGGGATGCTGAAGGGCACAGCCCCCCAGTATATAATCCTAATTTTTATAATGTTCTGACATTTACATAGGTAAATGCTTTAACTACAACATATCAGCGCCTTTAATCGTTTTGCGAATAATAATAGGGGTTGGGGGTGAGGTATGACGTCAGATGACTCAAACGCGCATGAATATTCAGAAATCGGTGAATGATAATATTTACACAAAATATTTTTTTCCGGCCGGGCCGCTCGTCTATCGTCTACATGTTTACCACACACACACATATATATATATATATATATATATTCTTTTATTATTATTATTAAACTTTTTTGTATACAAACATGTAATATAGAAATAACGATTTTATTCGAACCCATTAATTGAAAAGAAACAGCTTTCCCTCATTAAAATTCGCTGAAAATATTTTTACATAAATCAAATTTATATTTTAACGTTAACAAATTAATTTTCAATAAAAATTTTAGTAAATTTTGCAATGTAATTAATATAGAATATGAGACTCTCTACTTCAATAAATACTACTGAAGCATTTCTGAGTAAACCACCATCCGAAATAATCTTGACTAACTCAACCACGAACGAATCTGTCAAATCGTCCAAGGGCTAAAAAAAGGTAAACATTTAGATGAGCGGCCCGGCCGGAAAAAATTATTTTGTGTAAATATTATCGGGATTCTAAAGACTCACGGACGACGGAGGTACTTCAGATTTTTGGACGATATCGCGTTTTGAAAAAAAAAGGTCCGCATTTATAATAGGCCTTTTCGGAAAGGTTTCTTGATGAGATTTCTTCGTACCGGTTCTCTTGTTTGTTTTCCCTAATCGTTTTTGGAGTAACAACACGGAAGACATCCGGATGTATACCTAGTGCGTCATGGGTAAATCTGAGGAAGAGGAAGACGAACCAGCTGCTGCCATGCAGGTAAATCACGCACCGGCAGCTAAGTGACCCCTGGAGGCGGAAGCCAACTGTGACCATCAACCACCCACCTCAAAATCTACCAGGAATGCAAACCAGCCCACACCACAGCCGGTAAGGGTGAATTACCATGGCGGTGACCAGCCAAGAGAGGGTGGACCAGGTGAAGAACAGGCAAATGTAAAAATTTACATCAAGTCCACTGAAGGTAAGATGCTGACTGCCCACCCAACAGTTCTGACCAGGGCCCTTAATGAATCCCCGCTGGGAAAATACATACTACAAGGCCGCATCAGGGAGCTGGGCACCGGCCAGGCTATACGGTTGGAGGTGACCCGTGATGGCCTAAACAAGCTGGCATGCAGACTAGAAGATATCACCACCCTTGGCCCATGGAGGGTGCAGTGCTGGGAGTCCAGAGGCCTCAACCCTGACTTGCTGTATGGTAAGGTGGGACCGTTCAGCCCCCAATACACTGCCAAGAACCTGGCCCAAGAATTTGACTTCCTTGACAATGTTGGTGTCACTCTCAAGGAGGTCCTACCCTTACCACCGTGAGCAGATGGGTCCAGATTCTTCAGGCTGGCCTTCCAGGGCACTCAGCTCCCCAGGCAAATAGCACTGCGGCACCAAGTGAAGAATGTGACCGAATTCAAATTACCAGCCCTCCGGTGCCGCAGATGCTATCAGTTTGGCCACAGAGCACTAGCTTGCAGGTACAAAGTCAGATGCAATAACTGCAGTGGCTACCATCCCTTCAAGACACCAGAGGGAAATCAGTGCATGAACACCCCATACTGTTACTTCTGCCGGGAAGATCACAGTTTATTAAGCAAGAACTGTCCAGCACTGCTGAAGTCAGAAGAGATTAATGAACACTGCAGACAACAAAAAGTGAACACAGAGGACACAAACACAAAACTCAAACAAATCAGACCAAAGCCCATTTCCCCAAACACACAACCTAACACCAGTACATGCACCCAAAGAGCTCGCATCCCTCCTCCTGCTGCCCTGAACAAAGTGCCTACCACTTTGATTCTAAATAATT
Organism: Ceratothoa steindachneri; assembly: GCA_963969495.1. Taxonomy (NCBI): domain Eukaryota; kingdom Metazoa; phylum Arthropoda; class Malacostraca; order Isopoda; family Cymothoidae; genus Ceratothoa; species Ceratothoa steindachneri. Next base: position 169,108,841 of record OZ018318.1, read on the forward strand.
CCTTCGCTATCCTTAATGACACGATAGATGAGGATCAGTACACATGCGAGGCAGACGCTACAACCTCTCAGCGCACTGACACCCACACACACACCGCCCTGCCACCCCCAAGCACACCGCCATTTTACAGTCAACACACCGGCCCGCCAGCACATTCTCTCCAGCGCACACCACCCGTTTGCTGACATTGAGGTCCACCCCACACCTACCACCGGGAAAAGTGAATAACCCACTTATCAAACGTATGCTGAAAAAGTTACAGGAACTAAATCTAGGACCAGTCCCGCACCCCAAATGCCGGAGAAGACAGACGACTCAGCAGACATTGACTGGTGGTCACTGGTCCCTTCACTTATCAACATATTCCGAAAAGGTTATTCACTCTACCAACAAGGCTGCTCCATATTATCAATACTCCGCCATCTCATCCCTGCCCTTCTTGCCATCTTCACCCAGTAATCATGGCATATCAGCAAAACACCATCATATTCTGGAATGCTCACTCACTCTCCCGCGAGCTGGCAGATGTCAAACTGCAGGCAAAACAGTGCCGACCGCTACTAATAGGAATTTGTGAGACATGCCTCCAACAACACCTCAGTATATCATTCCAGGGCTACAACATCCATAGGAAGGATCGTCAAAACAGGCAAGGTGGAGGGCTTGTCCTCCTTACCCACAAGAAGATGGCATGTGCAGAATTCCCACTGCAGCAATTCCCGGGAGGGACACTTGAAACCATGACAGTGCAAATATCTTTGAACAGGAGATGGGCCACCATATTTATATGCTATAACCCATGCACTGATGTAACAGAAGCAGAACTCACTCACTACTTCAACCAGCTAACCCCACCAACACTAGTCATGGCGGACTTCAATGCAAGACACCCACACTGGCAGACGGGTATTCCCCGAAGCACCATAAACCCCACGGGTCATTTCCTCTTTAATTCACTGCTCACCTCACCACTAACCCTCCTCACTCCTCCAGGCCTACCCACAAGGATTGATCCGTTCAGGGGCACCCACTCTACCCTAGACCTCTGCCTGGGAAGTGGGCTATTCAGTGATGCAGAAGTTGAAGTAGGCCCATACATGGGTAGTGACCACCTCCCAGTGTTCATCCATCTAGGAGGCAATACCCCCCCACCAATCTCCCTGAGACCATGCTGGCTCTTAAATACAGGAAAATGGGAAGCTTTTAATGCAGATGCTGCCACAATACAAACTCCCACATCCACAAACACTGAGAGCATGGCAGCTGACTGAAATAGGCCACAAACACTTCAAAAAGTCAAACGGTACATACGACCCCCATCCTCGAGTCCCCTGGTGGAACGAACTCTGTGAGACGGCGGTACATGATCAGCGAAGAGCCTGGAGGAAGTGTCCCTGCCTACACCACCAAATCAAGAGAAAAACAATAGCTCATGCAAAAAAGGCCTCATGGATCACCCATTGTTCATCCCTATCCTTCCGTAGCAGTCCAGCTCAAACATTTAAATTCATCCGTGCCATGTCTGGTCTACCCACCCCTTCCTCTCTTCCCTTAAGAGGTCCAGACACAAGAGTCCTACGTCCATCTGAACAAGCAGAACTACTGGTTGCACACTACACCATCTATGGCCTCCCAGACCCTGTTGTTTCCTTGGCTCTACCCCAAACACCAGAAATTCTGCACACCTCAACAAGCATGTCATCTCGACTCACCCTCCATGAACTGGAATGCGCAATAAAGTTGATAGAGAGGCTGATCAACACTCGTCTTACCTGGTGGCTGGAACACAACAACCTTCTTCCAGTATACCAGTTTGGTTTCCGCCCTCAGAGAGGCACAGAGGACCTCCTCCTCATCATGGAACATAACATCAGGAGAGCCTACCAGACCCAAACTGTCCTCCTCGCATCTTTCATCGACATGCAGGGAGCGTTTGACACAGCATCGCATGGGGGGAATACTTCAGAAACTGTCAATAATGGGATTGAATGGTGCCCCCCTAAGATGGTTCCAGGATTTACTTACCCTCAGGACATTTTCAGTTGCCGTGGGAAACAGTTCCTCCTCACCACACCCACTCCAGCGTGGCATACCGCAAGGATCAGTCCTGAGCCCCACACTCTTTAACATCCTGATGAGAGACATCCCAACATCACAGTCCACCCTGTTAGTCTATGCAGATGACATCACCATACTGCACAGAGCTGATACACTCCTACAGGCACAAGAGGGGTTGCAAGAAACAATAAACCTGTTACACCAGTGGACAACACAATGGGACCTGAAGATAAATCCACAGAAAAGCCACCTCATGTGTTTCACAAAGAAGAGGATTCCCCAGCTACCAACAATTAACCATAGAAAGGGCAGCCATCCCATATATCACATCACATAGTCTCTTAGGCCTAATTTTTAACGGCCTCATCCTCACTTTCAAGCAGCACATCACATACCTCCGCACTGCCTTCCTCAAGCGCATGGACATCATGAAGCAGGTCTCGGGGATAAGCTGGGGAGCTGACAGGGATACACTCCTCATGCTGTATAGAACCTTTATCCTCAGCAAATTACAATATGGGGCGGCCATTTATGGATCCGCTTCACCTACCAACCTAAAAAAGCTGGATACTGTGCAGAACACCGCACTGAGGATAGCTCTTGGGGCATTTATATCCACACTCATCCCCTGCCTCCATGTGGAATCAGGACTCCTGCCACTGGACCACACCCGCCATGTGAAAATGTGCAACACAGTCTACAAGGCATCCACAGCTCCACCCAGCCACCACAATACTCAATGATGCCCTGAAGTCTCCAGGAGTTGGCCCCATCAAGAACCTCCCCCTGATAGAAAAAACACTCTCAATCCTTCAAGATGCCTCACTCCCTCTGCCCCACATACCAGGCCCAAACTCAGCTGTCTCAGCAATTCCACCACAGTATGATCTTGCATCCCAAATCTCCCTCCACCTAGACCTCAAGTTCCATAAGGGAATGGACCCACCCCAACTTGCCCAGCAACTTTTCCTCAACAGGCACAATGAGCTGTACTCCTCACACACCCCAGTTTTTACAGACGGATCCCACTCACCAGAAAAGGGCATTTCATCATATGCAGTCTATTTCCCCCTTCACCAAACTTTGCAAAACCTGGAGGCTACCACCCAGCCACTCTAATATAGCCGCAGAACTCCATGCCATCCTGTGTGCCCTGGACAACATCAACCTTATAACAACTGACAAGGTGGTGATCTACACTGACTCCCAAACTAGTCTGGCATTAATTACCAATAGGCTCACCCACACCTACACTTCCCTGGTGCACAAGATACAGGCACAACTACACGACCTTAAAAAAGGCGGACGGCTGATCACACTTGGACAAATCCGCACCGACACCTCGCCTGTACCGTGGAGCCACCACAAGCACCATCGCCTGGATGTGGCCCTATTCCGCCTGAAGACTGGACACTGTGGCCTGAACAGGCACAAACTTTGCTTGATGGACTCCCCATACTGCAGGTGGTGCCAGAATCAGGAGGAGACTGAGGGCCCTCCTATCAAGCCTGGGTATCTGTCAGCTAACCTTGGCAATCCTGCTAGATGGAGCAGGTTTTGACCCCCTCATCCGTCAACAAATCCTCAATGAGACAGCAAAATTCATCACCAACAGTGGACAGCTCTCAAGAATATGAGCAATAAACTTAAGTCACAACTATTACTAATTAAGTACCATCTAAAATAACTTGACCAAGTAACCTACATGCAACAAACTACTTGCAGCAGGGCTCATGTGACTACCATCCAAGCAGCCCAAATCAACAACAACAACTAAATATTATCGTTCACCCATGTCATTTCTGACGTCATACCCCACCTCAACCCCTATTATAATTCGCAAAATGATTAAAGGCGCTGACATGATGTAGTTAAAGCATTCACCTCTATAAACGTCAGAACATTATAAAAATTAGGATTATATACTGGGGGGCTGTGCCCCCCAGCCCCCTCCCAATTTAATGAAACTCAAGATCATCGTAGTCCGGTTTACGCATCGTGTTTACCCCCCCCCCCCCCCCCATGAGCCGTCCCCTATAAATGTACTCCAAAAATGTGAAACATTTTGGAACACAGACAAAATAGTACATCTTATCGGCCGGGCCGCTTGTCTACATATTTACCCCCCAAAATTTATAATATCAAAACCCAAAACTAATGTAACTAAATGATATTAAATTCTCATCTAGAACTAAAATAGTAACCCAAGTATGCAACGAGAAATGTGTTGCGTTTCTCGAAGCCCATGGGCTATTCAAATCAACATGCGAGTGTCCAAATTGTTCTGCACAGCTCAGAATGAACAAAAACTGGGTGTTTCGGTGCGATAAATCTTGTATTAACGCTGACGATAAAATCCAACCATGTAAATATAAATTGACGGCTCGGAAAGGCACTTTTTTTGCTGGGTCATGCCTTTCAATCAAGAACATTGTTATGGTTGTCTTTTGGTTCATTGTGAATAGGGTGCCTATGACAGTAGTAACTTCGCAAACAGGCATTTGTCGAAAAACCCTCGTCAATTGGTTTAGCTTTTGCTGGGAAGTTCTGTTACATGAAATTTCAACAATTTTTCTACCCAGATTGGGGGTCCCGGGAAAACAGTAGAGATCGATGAGGCCAAATTTGTCAAGTGCAAATATAACTGCAGCTGTGTAGTGGAAGGGCAGTGGGTTTTTGGAGGGTTTGAATGTGAAACAAAGAGAATTTTCATTGTTTTGGTTGCAAATCAAAATTGAGAAACCCTCCTCGCAGTGATAAAAAATTGGATTTTGCCGGGCATGACAGTCATATCTGACGGATGGGCAGCCTATTCAAATTTGTTATCTGAAGGATACGAACATCTTAACCGTCAACCACTCAGAATTTCATGGATGCAGAAACTGGTGCCAGCACGCAAAATATAAAAAGAGTTTGGCGGGATACGAGAGCCAATGTTCCCCACTATGGCCGAAGAGAGGATCATATGGACGGATATCTCGCCAACTCACTTTTTATGAAAAAATTTCCCAACCTTCAAGAGCGATTCCACGAATTCTGGCTTGCTGCCGGTAAACTCTACCCACCCGTCTGACGTAAGTATTAACGATTATTTTGAGCATCGGCTCGTTGTTGGGTACGGCTCGCCACGGGGATAACACTGCGATGACCCTGAGTTTCAATCCTTTGGGGGGGTCTGGGGGGCATAGCCCCCAGTATAAAAGCGAAAATCCACATAAAATTCTTCGATTTCATCTCTAAAAAAGTAACAACGAAAAGTAGCCCAACATAAGCTAGGCCTAGGATCCGGCCATCCTCTACACAATTACCCAAGAAACAAAGGAGGATGTAGTTTTCTTGGGAGTTTGGGTGCCTTAAAAAAGAGGCCGTTTGACTTGGATGACCTTTGATGGGCCCTTGTGGCTTTTGTCATCTGTTATATTATGTTGTGTATGGGGGTGGGGGATTGATGGATGCGGATGACCTTTGATAGGCCCTTGTGGCTTTTGTCATCCATGAAATTATGTTATGTTATGACTTTTTCAAAAATATAAAAATACTCCATAGAGTGGTAGAACCCGGATAGACAGCGAACAACTGTGAAGGTGATAATTATAACAGGTTAACTATTCCAAGTGTTTACACTCTTGACTAAAAAAAAGAGTAGTATTTTCGAACATCCAATCGAGACTACTTTATCTTCAGGTTTCTATTATCTTCCCTTCTGCTAATATTTTTCTCTCTCAGTCAAAAAATGATCCTAATCTGATTCTGGGAAAAGCATAAATATGCAAAAATTTGCACCTAGGAAATCCAATTCAACCGATTCATCCCATCCTCCTCTTCATATCCTAATATACTGAGTCTGTAAATAAGTTTAATAGATTCTGGCTAAACTTAATCACTCCTATTTGTGTGTCGCCCAACATCGGGAACAAAAACATGGGTACAATATTCCAGAGGAAATCTTACCTAAAATTTATAGACCTAACCAATATCAACTTTGCTCTACTATGATAAAATTCTATTTATGAAATATAACATTTACTGAGGTTTGCTATTGTTTTTAACATATTTTTTATTTACCTTAGCACCTTAACCAGGTGCATTTCAGATTAATAGAAAACCCCATATTTCGCATAGCTGAATAAGTTGGTAACACTTCAGTTTCGGGGCGCACGGTAGGTGGCGCTGTTTAGGGGCTACATATATGTCTTATGATGTCAGATGTGAACAATTACGGAGTTATATTTTTTTGTATGAGTATATACTGGGGGGCTGCGTCCCCCAGCCCGCCTCGCCCCAATTGATTGAAACTCAGGATTATCGCAGGGTTGTCCCCCTGCAGTGATATCTCCACCACGAGCAGTCCCCTTGAATTTACTGGGGGTTTATTCCCCCCCAACAGCTTTTTACTGGCAGAAAAACCTAACCTAATAACAAACAATAACTTACTTTTATAGGTTTCTTTATTAGTTAATGTGCCTCTAGATAATTTAAAAGTTTTTTGTGATTATACAAAATAAAGCCGAATTCGAATAATGAAGAAGCACAACTAGAGCACGAAAATGCAATAATGAAACAAAAACATTTGCAAACGGGTCTTATTTATAAGCTACAATGTTGCCAGTAAGAAGCTGTTATCGTTCAGGGCAAACAAAAAATATGAAAACAAAACAAAAAACAAAAGTATCAAGAAACCTTACCTAACTTAGAAAAAACTATAAACAAGCAGAGGCGCATATATTTAGTAAATAATACAAACTAAAAGTTACAAATCCGCCAAAACACCTCCAAAATATAACGCTGTGATTGGTTATATCTGAAGCTACCGTCTGACATCCTAAGAAATATATTGTAGCCTACTAACAGCGCCACCTGCCGTGCGCCCCAAATCTGAAGTATTACCAATAAGTTAGCTTACAGATGCCTGATTTAAATTTCATTTCACCCATTTCTGCTCATCAAACAGGTTTGTCTCATACTTCTGTACAATAATAATCACTTTAATAATTGAGACTGGGACACTTATTTTAATATCATCAACAAAATTCCAAACTCTGTTTTAAAGTCCTTTTTATGCTAATTAAAATTAAATATAAACATGGTCACTGATGCATACATTAAGCAATGGTTCCCACCTTGAATTATGATGGTTTAAAACATAAATATTAGTTTATTAATTATTTTGGACTGAGGTAGTAACGACAAATTGAACAACGTCCCTGGTCTTAGTTGATCTTTAAAAATTAAGCTAATTAAAGATATTAAATTATATATGGAAAAATACAACGATTTCCAATAACTAAGAATTATTAGCTCTATTTATTTTAAAACTAAACTTCTATTATTATTGCTCGGTAAAATGAGTCTATCTTAGTTGAAAATTGTCATATTAAAGTGGTTGTACTTAAGATCCAATTGGATGAAATAAAGATAACTAAGCAGGTTACTTGCAATGTCCATTTTCTTTCTCATATTAAAAGAATAACCTAACCTCAACTTGTGCTACTTTTAAGTTATGCTTAGCAGAATTGTATACCTTTTCTGTTAATTTCTTATGGGAGTTTTGTGTAAATTGTCCTAGCTATCGAAGGAGAGGCATTGTATTGATGCTTCTGATCTCAGAAGAAGTTTTGTATTTTTTTGTTATTGTTTACTGTCTTTAATTTCAGAGAAACTTTGTTTTGGAAATAATTTATGCAAACAACAAAATATTTCAGCGAAGAATGACGGCCAAACCCATTAAGAAAGGTGTAAAAATAATTTGTGTCTACTATACATAGAAAACACTATCAGTATATTTGCTAGGGATAACAGTGTGTGGTTGTCTTTGAGTCCATTAATATATATATATTTTTTTTTAATTTAAGGGGCTATCTGGCGACTGCCAACTTAGGCATAAGTCGCCGTAAAAAACAGCCTAGTTCTAGGCTACTTTAAAAAATTAAACAGAAAACAATAAAAAGAAATAACAATAACAATAACAAAGCAATAACAAAAACAATTACAAAAACAACAACAACAATTAAATCGGGTTAAATAAAAGGGAGAAGGCCGGCCTCCCCCCAAAAGTCAATAAGTCCACCAGTCAAAGTACACGCACTCGTCCCGAGCACAAGGGACAGGCGGTAGCGACCCCGCCCATCCCGGTACCGGGACAGGTGTCGTGCGCGAAGATCACCCAGACTGGGACATTCGACAAGAATGTGCCGAACAGTCTGGGGGACGACGCAGTCGTTGCAATAGGGCGCAGGCGAGCGCTCCATCAGATAGCGATGCGTCACACGAGTGTGCCCGATTCGGAGACGACAGAAAGCAACCTGAAGCCGCCGCGGCATTGGGGGATAGGTCCATGGGAACAGTCGCGGCGCAATGGCACGCAACTTTAAGTTCCCCTCGACCGTCTCCCATCTTCTTTGCCAAGCAGTCCGAAGAGCTGCCCGTATTCCTGCCATGTAGTCAGTGTGAGGAAGAGCAAAACGCTGGTCCGGTCGCAGAGTCCTCGCGGACTCTTTGGCGCCCTCATCGGCGTGCTCATTCCCCGCAATTCCTACATGTCCAGGAACCCAGCAGAAGATAATCTCGACATCTGCTCGGCTCGCCAAAACCGTGGCGTCACGGATTTCGCCAACCAGGGGATGCGGAGATTCCAATGCCCTGAGAGCACTCAGGGCGCTTTGTGAGTCGCTATAGATCACAATCCGGTCTCCGAACCGGGCACGTCGCGTAATCTCCCGTACCGAGTGGTGTATTGCCACCAGCTCGGCCGTGAAGACAGACGCAGCGCCCGGTAGAGCCCCGCTGACTTCAGAGGGGATACGGCGTGGAAGCCGACCCCCTCTTGGGACTTGGAGCCATCCGTATACACTGGCACGGTACCAGCGTGACACGATGTGTGCTCCAAAAAGGTCGAACGCAATACTCCCGGCGCAGTACAAGCTTTGGGAGCAGAGGCGTGGCGACAAATAGCCAAATGTGGTACCCTCCAGGGTGGCGTCCTGGGCAGAACCAGGGGCGCCACCGGCCCGAGAGCTATATCTACCTCTCGAAGGAGTTTCCTGGCCCTAAACCCAAAGGGCTTAGGGTATGACTGGCGTCTCTCGGCGGCATAGGCACCATCGAGATCAGCTGCGGATGCAGTGAGAGCTGTTGGCGACTGAGGGAGGCGCCGGGCTCGCGTGTACAGGCGAGTGATGCACTGCACGCGGCGCAGAGCGAGTGGCATCTCCCCAGCATCGACCAACAGGCTCTAAATGGGGGAAGTGCGGAAGGCACCGGTCGCAAGGCGAAGGCCGGTGTGGTGGATCGAATCCACCTTCCGCAATAAACGCTCGGCTGCGGATGCATAAAACTCGCATCCGTAGTCGAGCTTCGAGCGAACAAAGGATCGGAAAAAAAGTAAGGCAGTAGCCCTATCAGCGCCCCAAGCGCTCAACGTCACGGAACGGAGAATGTCCATGGCGCGGGTACAAGAGACCCTAAGGCTGCGAATGTGAGCCTCCCAGGTGAGGCGTCGGTCGAATACAAGACCAAGGAAACGGTGCGACTCAACCACATCCAGGCGCACCCCATTAAGAAACAAATCTGGGTCGGGGTGAAGCCGTGGATGGTGGCAGAAGTGCACCACCTTAGTCTTGGCCAAAGAAAACCGAAACCTGTGCACTTCGGCATAGCGAGAGACGCGGTTCAATGCCTGTTGGAGTCGACGCTCCAGAGTTGGCATCTGGGCCGCGCCAAAAGAGATCGAAAGGTCGTCCACGTAGAGCGTAGCGAGAACATCTTCCGGCAGCACCGAGGTGATGCCGTTGATGCTCAGGGCAAAGAGTGTGACACTGAGGACACTTACCTGCGGGACACCCTCTTCCTGCTCCTTTGGGGCAGAGAGGGCTCCCCCCACCCGTATGCGGAATCGACGATCTCGCAAAAATTCAGATATAAACATTGGGAGGCGTCCCCTCGCCCCCATCGTGTGGAGAGTCTCCATGATACCGTATCGCCATGCGGTATCATAGGCCTTCTCCAGATCAAAAAACACCGTGGCGTAGTGCTGTCTACGAAGGAAAGCCTCGCAGACGGCATTTTCCAGTCGGAGCAGAGCATCCGACGTGGAGTGGAAGTTACGGAAGCCGCACTGTGCAGAAGACAGATGGCCTCCGCTGTCCAGGAAATAGGCTAATCTAACATTTACCAATTTCTCCATCAACTTGCACACGCAAGAGGTTAGAGAGATTGGGCGGAAACCGGTCGGAGTACAGTGATCTCTTCCCGGCTTGCGAAAGGCGAGCACAGTAGCGATTCGCCAGGAGTCTGGGAGAAGACCCTCCACCCAAATCCTGTTGAACAAATCTAACAGAAAGGCCATGCCTCGCTCACCCAGGTGTCGAAGCATGGCGTACGGGACATCGTCCGGACCATGGGCGGTGTCCGCGCACGAAGCGAGAGCGGAACGCAACTCACTCACAGTAAACTTGTCGTTGAAGGGTTCTCCGCCTCTGGAGGTAAAGTCCAGCCGGTGGCCTTCCGCGACATCACGACGTGCATTGAATGCTGGCGGAGCAGCATCACGGCTAGAGAATGCGGAAAAAGCGGTCGCTAAGGATTCCGCCACGGACGCGGGGTCCGAGATTGCGGTCCCATTCTCCTGGAGAACAGGAGGGGGGTCCTGCGAGAACTTGCCCCGAATCCTTTTGACTCGCTTCCACACCTCAGCTAAAGGGGTCTTCCCGTTAAGTGAAGACACGTATGCCCGCCAAGAAGAGCGGCGGGCGTGCTTCGAAACATACCGGAACCTAGCCCTAGCCCGACGAAATTCAGCGACAGTGAAATCGTTCGGGCGGCGCTTATAGCGCATGTAGGCATAACGCTTCTGTTTGAGGGCCGTCTCACACTCGCCCGACCACCATGGGAGTGGTCGGTGTGCAAAACGGCCAGACGTCCTAGGAATAGTAGTCAGGCCCACGGCGATGAGGTTGCCGGAGAAGAACTCAACGGCCTCATCTACCGACCTAAACTCCTCGACTGAGATAGAGAATTCAGTCATTTCCTGAAATGCAGGCCACCGCGCCTGCGCCAAGCACCACCGAGGTGGTCTCTCAGGCGGCAGTAGCCCTGAAAATGATATTTGAATGGGAAAGTGATCACTACCATGGAGGTCATCGACCACCCTCCAATCAAAATCAGGCTGTGCATCCGAAGAGCACAAAGATAGGTCAAGGCAAGAAAATGAAGCGGTTCTCGGACAGTGATGCGTAAACTCATCCACGTTTAGGACACCCATCTCAAGCTCTTCGATCAGATCGGCAAGGACTTGTCCCCTGGGATTTATGGAGTCCATTAATAAGGCTGAGGAGAGTTTTAAAATGATAGGTGACCATGGGAGGATAAAATTTGCTTTCTAGAATTTTTGCTTTATAGAAATGTTGTCAATCATTTTCCTTTAATCTATTATTCTTCTATATGGAGGGGATTTTTACATGTGCTACTTTATAAGTTTAATAAAATCCAGAATAATTTTTTAATCATAATGAAAATTTCAAAATTTGTTGGTGCTAGTTGTAAGTTTTTGGTCCCAAAGTTGCTAATTGAATCATGTATTTTTTTAGATGTTATGCCAGGTTTAGTGAACTATTGATTTTTAACAAATTTTCGCTGAACTTTCAGATATTTATCAACTATTAAAACCAATTTTATTTGCTTAAAATTAACAAAAAACTAAGACTAATAATCAACATAATAATTTAATTTATTTGAAGATTCTTCTTTTCTAATGCTGACAATTCTTCTCATAATATTCATTTACCTGTGACGAAGTTGCTCTCCTCACTTTTTTCAAAAGTTCTTCATCGATGTTCTTAATTTCTTCAGTGATATTATTTTTTAGTTGTTGGATATTTATTGACTATTAAAACCAATTTTATTTTAACTAATTTTATTTGCTTAATTAAAATTAACAAAAATTAACAGCTTGAAGAGTGAAGAATGGTAAGGTACATTTAAACTTGGTTGCAAAGCACCTCACTTTGTTTTAAAAAGAACGCAAAAGAAATGATTATGCAAGAAAGCCTGACGATGTTGAAAAATGCTTCGTACTGTTTGTCCCCGTAAGGGGTGCGGCGATTTGCCATCCTGGCTGCCGTGCTGATGGGATCCAGTGCTCCGTCCGGCCCCAGCTTCGCCTCGCTTCTTTCCTTCAGATAGCCTATATTTCTCCCCTACTTCGTCGCTTTTCATACAACCTCTCCCACAACTTTCTCTGGTGAGCCTCTAATTTCACAAGGTAGATGCTGACCTTCTTCTCCGCCAACCGTCGCTGATCGGGGCTGAGGGAGGAGGGGAAATGTTCCCTAACCTCTGAGCTCTGGTCAGGGATGGGGGGTTTTTAACAACCTGTTTCATCCCCACCCATACCTTCCTCACATTCCTTTTCCTTTCCTCTTCACACTCTATCAATTTTACGCTGTGTCTAAGGTGGAGCCGCCATGTGGATGGACTGCCAGGCCACCAAGCGGGAGGAGTGGTCCTGAATGGCGGCACCTAGCTCTGCCAGGCCTGTACGCACCCCTTGCAGTGTGGGATACTGCGAGGGGTGATGAGCTATCGCTTCCCATAGAAAGTTTAGGGTCACCATGCCCAATGATGAGAAAAATATAAATCTCTCCTTAATTTTCCCTTATACATCGACGAAGCCACCCTCAGGTAGCTCCACTGAAAAAATGGAGTTGCCCCCCCCTGTGCTTGTGCAGGGGACCCTCCATATTTCTCTAACTGGAGAGGAGGATTACTCCTCTCGTACGAATATCGGTGTAGGGGACTCCCCCTCACCCCCTTCTCTGGAGGTGCTTTCAGGCACCTCCCTGTTTCCAGCTCCAGTCCCTCCTTTACTTCCAAGGGGACTGCCAAGAAAGCCAGCAGGCAGCCCATTGCCGACTGCCCCCCATTGAAGTGGCTTGGTAGGGCAAACCTCCTTAGGGGGAGAGGGAAGCCAGGACTCTTCGGGCGCTTCCCTCAAAAGACCTGCTGGCTAGAATATTGAACCTTGCCAAGCAAAGAACCCGAATCCGCCCCTATGCAAGGTCCTCCTCAAATTGTCAGGGTTTCTGAGGCAGTACAAGGAGGGGAGGGATCTCCTCCGACCCGTGCCCCTACGACTGCCAGGACTTTCTCCATTTTGGAGCAGGACCTGGCTGAGGCTGGTCCATCTGGCCAGGGGGCTCCTACCGGCAGAAGTGAGAAGCGGGTTCATTCCCTGCCCTCCTCTCCAAAAAAGACAAAGAAGACTCAGGGCTGCGGGGACGGATGGGTCTGCTGCTACTTTGGTAAGCGACCAAGCCAAGATTGGCACATCCGGCCCCTCTACCCTCCCGTGTGTGGAGCCCCAGACTATGACTAAGACCAAAAGTGCACAAGGCAGAGCCTCGATAAAATCGGGGCCCCTCATCCAGAGGTTACCTGGCGTTTTTGAGCCTGCTGGCTTCAAACGCTTCCTCATTATTTGCTCCACTGATGGCAGCATGAGATCCATCAGAGGAGAGCATTAGCTAGTGCAATTGGTAGAGAGCCAAAGGTGACCCATTACTCGAATGGGAGCCTTCTGACGAATCGCTCCGAGGTGGCCAAGATAAGTGCTCTTCGGACACTTCATGGCACCCCGGTGAGTGTGACGCCACACTCTACCATGAACTTTGTGAAAGGAGTAGTTTATGCGAGGGAACTCGTTGACTACTCCATTGAGGACATCACCTTAGAGCTGGCCGACCATGGGTAGGTGAAGGTCGAACGTGTGATGAGAAAACATGGAGGGGCCTCGAGACCCACCCCTACACTCTTCATCACGTTTGACTGTGACAAGCTCCCTGAGTCGGTGCATGCCGGTTGGCACCTGTTGAATGTTCCTGGCTGAAGTGATTCATCTTTGCTTCATCTTACTACCACTGACCTATACCCATGTACTTCAAAATGCAATTCATCTGAAAACATAACTCTCTTCCATCCAGCATACTTGTGTGCCCAGCAAAAATGTTTTGTCTTTATAGCAGAAGTCAATAACTGTTTACATACCAGTTTTCTAGCAAATCTGCCAACTTCAATGAGCCTTCACCAGACGGTTGAAGAAGAAACATTTACACCAGCTAAAGACAAATCTCTGGAGATCTTTACTGGTTTTCTTGGGATCTTTCACACTATTTCTGATGAGAGCCTTGTCATCGTGTTGACTTTCGTTTTCTTCTACATTTTCCTTGTTGCAGTGTTGAATGTTCACCAGTGTCTTCAGCTCTTTTCACAATGTCACCAACAGTTGACTTTGCTACCTTCATTTCCTCAGAGATCTGTCTGATGCTAATACCAGCATGTTTTCTAAGAGCTATAATACTTGCATGCTTCTTGGGTGGAATATCCATAATAAATTTATAGTCTAATTATGATTGAGAGGTGAATATTCCGGCAGAACCAAGTACACCACAGTTGCCAGATGTTACCAGTACACTATTCTGCACAGAAAACAAAAAAAACAACATTAGTGTTGCCAAAAATTAAGACATAATGAAATTCTCTCAAAATTTGGTACTGTAAGAACTAATTTGCACACTACTGTAGGTATAACATAACATAACATAACATAATTTCACGGATGACAGCCACAAGGGCCTATCAAAGGTCATCCGCCTCCGTCAAAACCCACCCACAAAAAGCACCAGGGAAGGAATAATCTTTGTTGCCCTCCGTTGCACTGACTCGAGAAGGTTAATATCGTGTCTAAAATGTGGGGACCATGCCTGTATACAGTACTCTAGATGTGGCCTAACATAAGAGTTATAGAGTTTAAGAATAACCTCCTTACTTTTGTAACTGAAATTTCTCTTAATGAAAGCCAGCACTCTATTTGCCCTATTTCTTGCTTCAATACACTGCTTAGAAAACCTTAATGACTTATCTATTACTACTCCTACATCTTTCTCATCCTCTACTGAGCTCAGCCAATGCCCATCCATTTCATAGTTAAATTCTCTATTATCTTTTCCCATGTAATAACTTTGCACTTATCAAGGTTGAAAGTCATTTGCCACTTATGTGCCCAGGATAACAATTTTTTTAAATATATATATTTGAATTATCATAAAAAAACTCAAGGTTGGGCATAACCCAACATTAACTGTAAGTCAAATAGCATAGTTATATTACCTTCACTTATAAAAAATGTGTGTCAAATTTTGCCTAATATTATTAGTAATTTAAAATCCCAAACCCATTTCATAAAACATCCAAAGGATGCAGGCAATTATTAGGTCATCCAGGAGGTTTGTCATGCTGTGAAAGAATAGAGAAAATTTTGGGGAAGTAAATTAATTCAATTAGGAAGTCATCATTCTATTCTTCAACCTTTTCCTCTTCCTTTGTGATAGTGATCTATTTATTCTTTTATGGCATAATTTTGAGTCATGTTGAATAAAGTAAATGAATGATTTTCAGGTTGTTAATATAATGAACCTTTATCCAGTCTAATTTTCATGTCTCCATAAAAATGCTAGTGAAACTTCAGAAGACCTACACTGTGTTTTCTGTAATAAAGACAGTACTAATGATGTTTTTAGGCATTCTAGTAATGATTTAGGGCTTCAGTTAGGCGCAGAAAGTACTTATTTTTAAGATACTAGACCTCTGAGTATGGCTCTATTTGCAGTGATACTATCTTAAAAATATCTGCTTTCCACGCCAATATAAAGCCATAGAGAATGACTAAAATGCCTAAAAATACCACTAGTACTGGTTTTTTTTCCTACTAAAAACATGGCGCCTGGTTACTGAAAGCCGTTATCGAGCCAAGCTATGGGTTTACATTATGGGGGTTCTGCCTCTCCTATGCTCACTTTGCTCATGCCTCAGGAACAAGTAGTACACAATTTGAAAGCCTAGCAAAACTAAATATGCAAAAAGCACACAGCAAAACTTAATATTTAGTGCTGGGGGTAGTTTGCAACCAACCACACTTTCATCATTTTTGCTTGTGACAGAAATATTTCACATTGCCACCTTTTAATATTATAATCTCGCCACGCTTCTTTCTCACACCAGTCGCAAATCTTTGCTTTTAAAATGAGGCCATGAGCTATAAAAAAGTCTATTAAATTGACCAAGGAATTAACAAATGTCGTATAAAGTTCAATAAACTGACCGTAAGAATCGCAAGGTGCCATAATTAAGGAATGATTTTCAAATGGGTTTTGGTGGTAAATTTGAAATCAGCTCCCTTATAAGTGCTTGGTTCCAGGGTTGACAATGTTTGAAATAAGGTTGAATTAAGTGTTGCCAGTGTGTGAAAAGGCCGATGTATTTCAATCTCAATTTTAACCTGATCAGGTGTAGTATCTTTAAAATATGTGTTAGGTTCCAGGGTTGACAATGTTTGAAATAAGGTTGAATTAAGGGTTGCCACTGTGTGAAAAGGCTGATGTATTACAATGTTAATTTTAACCCAATAAAGGTTTAGTATCTTTAAAATATTTTCTTTCCGCACCAAACTGAAAACATATATGATGACTGGAATGCCTAAAAAGACCATTAGTACTTCTATAACACTAAAGATACGGTGTAGGTTTTCTGAAGTTTGACTGAAATACTAATGCATAAATTAGTATTACAACGCAAAATAGTTGTAGAATAAAATGGAAACTTTATAGGTAATTGATTAAATTTGGGTTTTATTTCATAGTGGCACTAACTTTCAGATGATCATGTTACCAAAGTACCAAATTATGCATCCAGACTTGCATCAACTCTCTGACCACAACTTGATATTTGATAATCACATTTCTTTCCTTAATCCCTTTTTAAGATTAAAAACAATAAATCGAGAAATCATCATTTGATGTTAACTTTAATATTAATTTATCGATTTTAGTCCTTAAAACCATATTATCGATTAGTAATTTAACCTTTCAAAGCAAAGAGAGCTTATGTATGTACATCTGATTTTTTTTTATATAGAATTTCGTAGAACTGGATCTTATGAGTTTGGAGTAATATGGAATTATTTTTGTTACTTGACAGCATTGAATGGAGGATTACCATGCTTGACCCGAAGCTTAAAAGCCCCATTTTGGATTTTGAGATTAAGGACATCATCTCATCATGGAACATGTCTACACTTAGCCTGCCACCCCTGTTCCTCCAGTATGGCGTCTACAAAATTGAGTTCATCATGAGGGTGATTCCTTCACTTATGGACACTCTGGCAAGGACAGATTACTGCTACATCAACGTTGTTCCGGTACTGAACAATCAAAAGTGACTTCTGGGTGGTCTATCAAGGGTTGGAATCCAGTACAGGAAAGAGGGATATTTTCAAAGAGGACAAAAACCAAAATAAAACATTTTTCCTAGAAATCTTTAGAAGAGTTTAGCAAAAATGTGTGACCTAGATTCAGAGTAGCATAAATACCATGCCATTCAGTGGGTAAGAAAATACGTGTGAATGAAAGATCAAAGATTATAAAAAACAAAACATGCTGACCTTAACATGCACTAATGTTTAAGAGATTCAAGGAAGCCTAAAAAGACCAAAAAAACTGGCGCATGTTTGCATAAATAAACAATGGCTTGAATTATAGTTATGACACATTCTTATCTTAATGTGATCTCTTTAACCATCTCAGACTCCACTTCGTGCTGTTATCATCGCTGGATCACCGACTTTACTAAGTCGCGGTTTTGGCCAAATGCTGGATCTTTTCCCCGGGACTCTCTCCATTGATCCAGACTACCCAGATGATCTTGTAAGTAACTTCCAGAAACCATAGCACCATTTGTGCTCATTTAGATTTGTCTTGAGAGAAAATATCACTAGGAGCTAGCCAAGGTAGCACTTGAAAGCCCACAGAGACATGACTCAGTAGTTTAAATTTGAGTACCTTTACTCACTTTAGCCAAGGCTAAAGTCAATTTGGCAGTCTTTCTGAACTCTAGTAGATCCAGCACTTAGTGTATTAGCAGGTTTTAACTTTTATTGTTGCGCCAGGTATTTTTGTGAATATATGTTACAATGTGTTGAGTTCCTTGTGCAACAAAAAATGGCTGTATTGGACATGCCTGTGCTGTGTTTGTGTGTGTTTTTTTTGGTGTTGATTTCACTGGAGTCTTACAAAATCGTACTTGACAATCTCTGGTAGAATTGCATTGAAGGTGGTTTTTACCTAGAAATTCGATGATATATATAGTGTGTTTTGATAGTTTTGTGAGTAATGTGACCTGGTTATGGGGAGGTAGCATTCCTTAATGTATCTTGGAATTTCAGAGCTTTGCATGTGTCAGTGGGTCTTACATGCTTGGGTTTTGTGTACTATAAATGCATTCATACCCTAAGCCCTTTGGGTTTAGGGCCAGGAAACTCCTTTGAGAGCTAGGTATAGCTCTCAGGCCGGTGGCGCCCTTGGCTCTGCCCAGGACACACCCTGGAGAGTACCAACATTTGGCTATTTGTTGCCACGCCTCTGCTCCCAAAGCTTGTACAGCGCCGGAAGTATTGCATTCAACCTTTTTGGAGCACACCTTGTGTCACGCTGGAATCGTGCCAGTGTATATGGATGGCTCCAAGTCCCTAGAGGGGGTCGGCTTCCACGCCGTATCCCCTCTGTTTGAAGTCAGCTTGGCACTGCGTCTATCTTCACGGCCGAGCTGGTGGCAATACACCACTCGGTACGGGAGATTACACGGCGTGCCCGGTTCGGAGACCGGATTGTGATCTATAGCGACTCACAAAGCGCCCTGAATGCTCTCGGGGCATTGGAATTTCCTCATCCCCTGGTTCGCCATATCCGTGATGCTACGATTTTGGCGAGCCCGGCGGATATCGCGATTATCTTCTGCTGGGTTCCTGGACATGTAAGAATTGTAGGGAATGAGCGCGCAGATGTGGGCACCAAAGAGTCCGCAAAGACTCTATGACTGGACTAGCGTTTTGCTCTTCCTCACACTGACTACATGGCTTTAATATATGCAGCTATTGGGCTGCTTGGCAAAGAAGATGTGAGACAGTTGAAGGGAACTTAAAGTTGCATGCCATTGTACTGCGACCGTTCCCATGGACCTACCCCCCAATGCCGCAAAAGCTGCTTTCTGTCATCTCCGAATTGGGCACACTCGTGGGACACACGACCATGTGATGGAGCGCTCGCCTGTGCCCTACTGTGAAGACTGCATTGTCCCCCAGACTGTTTGGCACATTCTTTTTGAATGTCCCAGTCTGGGCGATCTTCACACACGTTACCAGTCCCAGTAAGGGGATGGCCGGGGTCGCTACCGCCTGTCCCTTGTACTCGGGATGAGTGCGTGCTTATTGACTGGTGTACTGATAGACTTTTGGGGGGAGTTTGGCCTTCTCCCTTTTATTCAACTAGGTTTTGTTGTTTTTTTGTTATTATTTTCTTTGTAGGTCACATGCTCCTGCACCGCAGGGAGGGGGACCTCCCCCCGATGCTGGAGCTTGCTTCCTAATTGTCATCTTCCCTTTTTATCTTTGTTTTGTTTTCAAATTTTTATTTTAAAGTAGCCTAGAACTGGGCTGTTTGTTTGCGGCAACTTATGCCCAAGTGGGCAGCCGCCAGATATCCCCTAAAAAGAAAAATATTGAAATTGCCCTCAATCAATTTTTCCTTGCTACCTCATTATGGAAAATACTTAAATAAAATATTGAAATCCTTTATTATAAATCAAATAATATATCATTTTAATTGCAAAGAATTATTCTATTGATTTTACCTAATTTTTTTTAATAGACTTCTACATATTTATAATTAGGATTGGAAATATTTGCTTGTTGTTCAGTTATTTCTTGTTAACTGAAGAAATTAATTGTTACATTTTAGTTATCTCTTCTAAGCCAATGACATTTTATAGGAAACGTTGCTTATATCTTATGGATAACATTTTTATATGAAAGGATTTTAAAAATTTGGCAAAAGATAGGGAAAACAAATTCACCTATTTTTTGGCTAAATAGGCTTTCTCCCCTTAGTCCACTTTGAATAACATGCTGATGATTTTAATTGGATGAAAAATGAAAAACCTAAGTGTATTGAACAAAAAAAAAAAAAAAAGTCCTCAAAAATGGCTGTTTAGATGTGTGTGAACCATAAATCAGCCCCTTTTTTGCAGTCGCTTTATGGTGTGTCCTTGAATGGAGTTAAGTTACTCTCATTCATAAATCTCTGTTTGCAAACCCCCGTAAGGGGTGCGACTATTTGCCATCCTGGCCGCCGTGCTGATGGGACTCAGCACCCTGTCCGAACCCAGCTTAGCCTCTTCTCCTTCCTTCAAAACACTTGTTTCCTTGCTTTTCATACAACCTCTCCCACAACTTTCAATGGTCAGCATCTAATTTCACAGGGTAGATGCTGACCTTCTTCTCAAGCCAACCGTCCCGGATCGGGGCTGAGGAGAGGGTGGAAAAACGTTCCCTAACCCCTGAGCTCCGGTTTGGAATGTTTTTTTTAACAACCTGCTTAATCCCCACCCATACCTTCCTCACATCCCTTTTCCTTTCTTCTTCACACTCAGTTTTACGCCGCCATGCCGATGGACTGCCAGGCCACCAGGCGGGAGGGGTGGTCCCAAATGGCGGCGCCTGGCTCTGCCTGGCCTGTAAGCACCTCTTGCAGTGCTTGCGCAGGGGACCCTCCATATCTCTCTAACCGGAGAGGAGGCTTACTCCTCTCCTTCGCTTATGGGTGTAGGGGACTCTCCCTCACCCCCCTTCTCTGGAGGTTCTTTCAGGCACCTCCCTTCCCTCAGCCACAGCCCCCTCTGTTCTTTCCAAGGGGACTGCCAAGAAAGCCAGCGGGCAGCCCATTGCCGTCCGCCCCTCGTGTAAGCGGCTCGGTAGGGGCAAACCCCCTTAGGGGGGAAGCCCCCCACCTCCGAAGCCACAACGCCCGCCTAAGGTTTCGAGGCGGAGGGAGGAAAAGACTCGTTTGGCAAGCCCAACCTCCCCCAATAAGTCCTTGAAGGCGACAGCGCCTTCAGCGCTTTTTCCGGCCGTGGTTCTGCCTCCTGGAAGCGTACAGCCATTTCCGTGAGGGTCTTCTGTTCGAGGAGGGCCCCCGCGTCTCCTCTGAGCTAGGTCTGGAAGGCATATTCCTTCAATGGAATTGCCGTGGACTCCGGGCCAACTGGGAGGAGCTGCGGAGGCTCGTCTCGTCCCGTTCCTCGTTAGCTATCTTTTTGCAGGAGACCATGCTAGGCGCGTGCCCACCCTCCCGGGGTATAAGGGTCTTGCGACCCCACCACCGTGTGATGGCTGGGCTGGGGGATGCGCGGTTTACACCCGGCATGATGTCTCCGTTCTTCCTTTCTCTTTAGATACCTTCTTTCAGGCAGTGGCTATGCAGCTGCACCTGGATAGGAGGTATACTATCATTTCTGCGTACATTCCACCGTCAGCTGACTTCGGCGCGGGGGACTTCCGCCGCATCATGGCATGGTTGCCGAGGCCCTATCTCTTGCTTGGAGATCTGAACGGCAGGCATCCTCTCTGGGGAGATTACTACATAAATCCCAGGGGACAAGTCCTTGCCGATCTGATCGAAGAGCTTGAGATGTGTGTCCTAAACATGGATGAGTTTACGCCTCACTGTCCGAGAACCGCTTCATTTTCTTGCCTTGACCTATCTTTGTTCTCTTGGGATGCACAGCCTGATTTTGATTGGGGGGTGATCAATTTCCTATTCAAATATCATTTTCAGGGTAACTGCCGCCTGAGGGCCCACCTCGGTGGTGCTTGGCACGGGCGCGGTGGCCTGCATTTCAGGAATTGACTGAATTTTCTATCTCAGTCGAGGAGTTTAGGTCAGTAGATGAAGCCATTGAGTTCTTCTCCGGCAACCTCATCGCTGCGGGCCTGACTACTATTCCTAGGACGTCTGGCTGTTTTGCACGCTGACCACTCCGGTGGCGCCCCTGGTTCTGCACAGGACGCCACCCTGGAGGGTACCACATTTGGCTATTTGTCGCCACGCCTCTCCTCCCAAAGCTTGTACGGCGCCTGGAGTATTGCGTTCGACCTTTCTGGAGCATTCCTCGTGTCACGCTGGAACCTTGCCAGTGTATACGGAGATTATCTTCTGCTGGGTTCCTGGACATGTAGGAATTGCGGGGAATGAGCGCGCCAAAGAGTCCGCGAGGACTCTGCGACCGGACCAGCGTTTCGCTCTTCCTCACACCGACTACATGGCAGGAATACGGGCAGCTCTTCGGACTGATTGGCAAAGAAGATGGGAGACGGTCGAAGGGAACTTAAAGTTGCGTGCCATTGCGCTGCAACTGTTCCCATGGACCTATCCCCCAATGCCGCGACGGCTTTAGGTCGCTTTCTGTCATCTCCGAATCGGACATACTCGTGTGACGCATCGCTATTTGATGTAGCGCTCGCCTGCGCCCTATTGCGACGACTGCGTCGTCCCCCAGACTGTTCGGCACATTCTTGTTGAATGTCCCAGTCTTGGTGATCTTCGCGCACGTTACCTGGCTCAGTACCGGGATGGGCGGGGTCGCTACTGCCTGTCCTTTGTACTTGGGACGAGTGCGTGCACATTGACTGGTGGACTTGTTGACTTTTTGATTGAGGCCGGCCTTCTTCCTATTATCTAAGCAGGGTTTGTTTTTTGTTTGTTTTTCCCTTTCAGTTGCACGCTCCTGCGCCGGGGGGACCTCCCCCTGATGCAGGAGCTTGCTTTCTTTCGCCCTTTTTGGGGTGGTTCTCGTCTCTTTATTTTTATTTTAAAGTAGCCTAGAACTAGGGCGGTTTTAATACGGTGACTAATTCCCAAGTAGGCAGTCGCCAGATGAGCTCCTTAAAAAAAAAAAAATCTGTTTACAAACAAAGAAGGACTGACCTAAGCCATTTATGTATTTTAATTAGATGATTACTCACTAACATAAGAGGTGACAAAAAAAGTGAAAGGCCATAAAAGGCCTTCAGGCGATTAAATAGCACTGAATCAATCTCATTTAAAGGCCCTCAGGCGACTAATTGGTTAAGGTTGCTAAACTTGGTGACTAAGTATTCATGGAGTTTTTGTTCGATGTGGATAGTAAAATGGTCTCAGTCAGCTTGGGTGCAGTTAGTAAGTGCATTTGTTGTATGGGCTTCTTAAGTGCAATTTATATGATGATTGGGTGATGGTCAGAAGATAGTGTTGTGTTGGTTTTTCAGATGTTTTGTTGCTACATTTGGTAGACAAGTGATATTAGACAGGGAGGGGGGGCTTGAGACTAGATGTTGAAAGGTTTCCATGTTGGGATGGATGGGTTGTTCAGGATTAATAGGTGGTTTAGTTGTTCAATAATATAGTTGTTTTGTGTTCTTGATACCTAAAAACATAAGAAAAATACATTTTAATGCCTGAACTAATTGGTGGGGCTGCTCTTAAAATTTACCCTATTATGAACAATGACCTATTGTATTTTCCTTTTATTGTTTTTTTAAACAATAATTTGTATAGAGCATACTTATGAAGTCTGCGCCCTAGACGATTGCTTAGGTAGTAACTTTATGTTCTGTTAGTGAATATAGGCGCTTAATTTTCAATTTAGCAGTTGAAACCATAGTTAATTGAAAGTCTTATTGTGGTGAAGTTTGTGAATTGTGTCACTTTTCTTAAACAAGTACCACAATTTTACAAATGAATTTAAAATATCTTTAGCAAGCCTTTTTTTTTCTCCAAAAGACATTAAGTAGATTGGGTTTATAAAGTATTATTATGACAAAACATTTTTTTTATGCTATATTGAACCTCAAATAAAAGGCTATGCAGTAATATATTGTTAAAATGATTAATTTTTTATGTATATTGTATCTTTTGTATCTTCATAACGAATCATTTATACAAAAAAGTTCATATTTTTAAATTCAGGATAACTTCTTATTTACTGTCTGCATATCCAATGCTTCCAGGGACACAAATAAAAGGCATAAACACTCAGAAGTTGTCCTTTGAATCTAATATACTGCAAAGTGATTCAAATGTCCCCCCCTCCTATTAATGCTTTATGAAAGTCACTCTCTCCATTTTAACCTTGAGCAATTAAACTATTTTCTTTCTGATCTTTTAAGCTATACTATTTTCATGATTATTTATTAGTCTTTTATCTCTATCCTTCACTCTTTTAGCCTTGAATGACCTTGTTTTGGCACAATTACACCAGGTTCCTTTTATTCTGCTTTGCAAATTCAGATTTTATATTCTTTTTAACAGAATTTAAACATGACGTTGTGGTGTATCCAAAAGTCTCCTAAAATAGAAACAATACCGATGATGTCAGATGGAATGACGTATATGACCGACAATGAGCTGCAGGCTGTGCCTCCATCATCGTGGGATATATCGAAGACTGACAGGAGTGGTTGCTTTGGACTAGGGCCAGGTAAGTTTGTACGAATAGTGATTCCCAACATTTCATGGTCACTGGCCCCTCTTCATAATGTCATTCATTCCTCCCTTTTAAAACTGCCCCCCCCTTCATGTCTCCTGGAATGGTCTAGGGCGTTATAGTGGAATTGCTTTAGGATTTTGACAGGCTCCTTCTTGTGAGACAGATCAGATGTATCTGTTTATTGTCCTGTTTTCTTGCTTAGAAGAGTTGGCAGTGTGGACACAAGGGACTGAGTGAAACTGGGAAGAGTACCATCCTTCCGGGCCTACGGGGGGGCGGGGTCCTAGCTGGTGCTGGGAGATGGACTATCCACACAAACTCTCCAGACTTTCTAAGAGCACATTCTATTCAGTCTTCCACTCTTTTAATCTGCCAACTTAGAGTTTTGGGTTTTAACTCTCAAACTACAACAAATTCACACTTTTACATTTCCCACCTCTCTTAACTTCAAACTAAAACGAAGCTCAAATAGTTTTATCATAAAAGTGCTTAAACAAGGTGAGGGACACACCTATGATACATGATGAGAAGTCTGGCAGGTAATTAACTTTTACATTGATAAGTACAGCCAGAGATGGGCAAGTTCACTAACTTTGGTGATCTTGAAGATGAAGATCACATCACCAAAAAGCGATCTTGAAAATCAAGATCAGATCACCAGAAAAATGTGATCTTGAAGATCAAGATCGTGATTTGAAGATCACTTTACAAGGTCACTTTTAAATGAATTGGTAAAAACCCCGTTATGGTCTTATAGAGTAAACAAAAACAAAGATTTTGTTAATCACTCATGAAAAGTATCATTCATAATACTCCCCCGAGGGCTGAGGCAATACAAGCATCACATCCTACCCAGGTACTATCTACTAAAATAGATTTAGTTAATGAAAATGATCTATTTAAGTTTAACAGTTCAAGTACAACGGGTCACAACTACAAGGTGTATAAGCCTTACTCTCATTCTAATCATCATAAACATTATTTACAGTGAGAATAAAAGATAGGTGGAATAATCTTGAATCAATGGTCAATTAGAGCTCTTGTTAGCTGAGTGGATACGGCATTAGTTTTCTAACATCACAGTACCAGGTATGATTCTGGCATGAGTGAACACAAAACATCAATGCATGTAGAGATCTGGCTATAAAATTGGTGGATGCGCTGTGCTCAGCCCTGTACTGGGATGGGTAGATCTTATGTTCACTTCAAATCACACACATAGCCAATTACAACACTGCTTTCTTTCCTCTCCTGTCTTTGCAGCACTACACACACTCTTTCTCTATTCCAAGGAATCCTGCCGATAGGTATCTATATCCATATACCTCTGATGCGGAACAGATCCCTATACCCCGGAGCGACGAAGGTTCCACCTGAATGGTGTTTGGTACCAAAACATAATACTTCCTAGCACCTCTCCTCAAAAGAGGACTGATCCCTGGTGCCCTCCGGCTCACCAACGATTGTCATACTGACCTTTATGTCTTTCATTATCCAGTCGGGATCCGCTTGGATAAAGGCAGGTTGGCGAACCACTACTACTGATCAATTCTCACAACCTAAGCACCTCTAAGAATAATCTTGACAATTATATGATGAATAAATCAGATTTTAATGAAATTGAATAAAAGTATTATTTAAATAAAGTTCACGTGTGTAATAGTAATAAAATTACATTAGGTATCTTAATAATATTGATTTCTAACAAATTACTGATTTCTAAAAGATTTCTAAAAATTGAAAGCAAATAAGTAACATTCTACTGTAGCGAATTCCGCTGGTTACTTAGCACAGCCCTCTACATAAGCCCCAACTCGATCCAAAAATCTTGGTTGGTAATCTGCCACTTATCTTCTGGGTACCACCTTCATATTCTGGCATGAAGGCAACCAGATCAGTTCAAGGTTGAGTTCCTAATTTCTTTCAGATCTCTAACATTAGATAAAGAAAAAACAGGAATCCTTAAGATTAAATTCAATGAGAAAATAAAAAAAAAACAACTTATTTACCCTAATACATATACAGCCCCAATTATTTACAAATATTTACATTTAGAAACCAGAACAAATATTCATATATTTCAATTTTGATCCACACACCAGGAACCAGAATAGATGAAGGTGAAACTCAGGAGGGATTACAACTGGTTAGTAATTATTACTCATGAAGAGAAATGAGTCAGGTGAGTGTGTGATCAAAATGCAATGAATCCAAAATTATATACAGGGATACTGGTTACTTCCTGAAAAACAGTAACGTACAATTATTACACTCTTGCTCTATGCTTTACTTCTCTAGCCTAACAAGAGCCAAGCCCACAGTAGCACAACATAGGCAGTGAACACAGTCACAAGACTAGTTTCAAGAATAAAATGAGTACAAAATAGTTTTGGATTGACTAATTGAGGTCACTTGCTAAACTTCAGGACACTTTCCTCAACTGGAATCAAATGTACATAAAGAAAATTGACACTAAACAGTTTCTCTACACGTATTACAAGATATAGCACATTGGTACAATTTTCAAATTTCCGAATCAGTGAAAGTGATGAGTGTTGCTCTAGTCCCTTTGGGCTAAAGTTTCATTGGGTTTAACATTTCCTTGCCCTGAGAAGAGAAATAAAAAATAATTTGCTTTTATCTTTACATAAACTAAGCTATTGGGAGAACACATGAAACAATATATACAGGTATAATAAAAATCAATCAGCATCATGTAAGACAAACAGAACAATAAAAAATGAAGCCATGCAAAGCATAACGTGTTACCTGAGAGGGCATAGTAGAAAATAAGCAGAGCCAAAAATGCAAGCAGAATAGGAAAAGTCTTAAGAACACACAATCATACAGGGTTGCACACATGACAGGACATCCTGAAGCAAAAGGTTACTTTTAACTTCATGTTCTCCCAGACTCCTGGCGAATCGCTACTGTGCTCGCCTTTCGCAAGCCGGGGAGAGATCACTCTACTCCGACCGGTTTCCGCCCAATCTCTCTAACCTCTTGCGTGTGCAAGTTGATGGAGAAATTGGTAAATGTTAGATTAGCCTATTTCCTGGACAGCGGAGGCCATCTGTCTTCTGCGCAGTGCGGCTTCCGTAAGTTCCACTCCACGTCGGATGCTCTGCTCCGACTGGAAAACGCCGTCTGCGAGGCTTTCCTTCGTAGACAGCACTACGCCACGGTGTTTTTCGATCTGGAGAAGGCCTATGATACCGCATGGCGATACGGTATCATGGAGACTCTCCACACGATGGGGGCGAGGGGACGCCTCCCAATGTTTATATCTGAATTTTTGCGAGATCGTCGATTCCGCGTACGGGTGGGGGGAGCCCTCTCCGGCCCAAAGGAGCAGGAAGAGGGTGTTCCGCAGGAAAGTGTCCTCAGTGTCACACTCTTAGCCCTGAGCATCAACGGCATCACCTCGGTGCTGCCGGAAGATGTTCTCGCTACGCTCTACGTGGACGACCTTTCGATCTCTTTTGGCGCGGCCCAGATGCCAACTCTGGAGCGTCGACTCCAACAGGCATTGAACCGCGTCTCTCGCTATGCCGAAGCGCACAGGTTTCGGTTTTCTTTGGCCAAGACTAAGGTGGTGCACTTCTGCCGCCATCCACGGCTTCACCCCGACCCAGATTTGGTTCTTAATGGGGTGCGCCTGGATGTGGTTGAGTCGCACCGTTTCCTTGGTCTTGTATTCGACCGACGCCTCACCTGGGAGGCTCATATTCGCAGCCTTAGGGTCTCTTGTACCCGCGCCATGGACATTCTCCGTTCCGTGACGTTCAGCGCTTAGGGCGCTGATAGGGCTACCGCCTTACTTTTTTATCGATCCTTTGTTCGCTCGAAGCTCGACTACGGATGCGAGTTTTATGCATCCGCAGCCGAGCGTTTATTGCGGAAGGTGGATTCGATCCACCACACCGGCCTTCGCCTCTCGACCGGTGCCTTCCGCACTTCCCCCATTGAGAGCCTGTTGGTCGATGCTGGGGAGATGCCACTCGCTCTGAGCCGCGTGCAGTGCATCACTCGCCTGTACGCGCGAGCCCGGCGCCTCCCTCAGTCGCCAACAGCTCTCACTGCATCCGCAGCTGATCTCGATGGTGCCTATGCCGCCGAGAGACGCCAGTCATACCCTAAGCCCTTTGGGTTTAGGGCCAGGAAACTCCTTCGAGAGGTAGATATAGCTCTCGGGCCGGTGGCGCCCCTGGTTCTGCCCAGGACGCCACCCTGGAGGGTACCACATTTGGCTATTTGTCGCCACGCCTCTGCTCCCAAAGCTTGTACTGCGCCGGGAGTATTGCGTTGGACCTTTTTGGAGCACACATCGCGTCACGCTGGTACCGTGTCAGTGTATACGGATGGCTCCCAGTCCCAAGAGGGGGTCGGCTTCCACGCCGTTTCCCCTCTGTTTGAAGTCAGCGGGGCTCTACCAGGCGCTGCGTCTGTCTTCACGGCCGAGCTGGTGGCAATACACCACTCGGTACGGGAGATTACGCGACGTGCCCGGTTCGGAGACCGGATTGTGATCTATAGCGACTCACAAAGCGCCCTGAGTGCTCTCGGGGCATTGGAATCTCCGCATCCCCTGGTTCGCGAAATCCGTGACGCCACGGTTTTGGCGAGCCGGGCAGATGTCGAGATTATCTTCTGCTGGGTTCCTGGACATGTAGGAATTGCGGGGAATGAGCGCGCCGATGAGGGCGCCAAAGAGTCCGCAAGGACTCTGCGCCCGGACCAGCGTTTCGCTCTTCCTCACACCGACTACATGGCAGGAATACGGGCAGTTCTTCGGACTGCTTGGCAAAGAAGATGGGAGACGGTCGAAGGGAACTTAAAGTTGCGCGCCATTGCGCCGCGACTGTTCCCATGGACCTATCCCCCAATGCCGCGGCAGCTTCAGGTTGCTTTCTGTCGTCTCCGAATCGGACACACTCGTGTGACGCATCGCTATCTGGTGGAGCGCTCGCCTGCGCCCTACTGCAACGACTGCGTCGTCCCCCAGACTGTTCGGCACATTCTTGTCGAATGTCCTAGTCTGGGTGATCTTCGCGCACGACACCTGTCCCGGTACCGGGATGGGCGGGGTCGCTACCGCCTGTCCCTTGTACTCGGGACGAGTGCGTGCACTTTGACTGGTGGACTTGCTGACTTTTGGGGGGAGGCCGGCCTTCTCCCTATTATTTAAGCAAGGTTTGTGTTTTGTTTTTTTGTTTGTTTTTTTCCTTTAGTTGCACGCTCCTGCGCCGGGGGGACCTCTCTCCGACGCACCAGCTTGCTTCCTTTCCCCATTTTGGGGTGTTTTGTTTTGGTTTTTTTCTTTAATTTTATTTTAAAGTAGCCTAGAACTAGGCCAGTTTTAATACGGCGACTAATGCCCAAGTAGGCAGTCGCCAGATGAGCTCTTAAAAAAAAAAAAAAAAAAAAATTTAACTTCATGGAAAATTGAAGGAGAGAGGTAGACATAAATAATAAATGTGCCCATTTCACTACATCTTTTATTGTATTTTCCCCGATTGCATAATTGATACGTATCATCGATCGAGGTCATCTGCTGCTTTGTGTCATCAGTTCTCACTCCTTATTGTTGACTCCGCCTTCTTAAGTTGATGATCATGGTCAAAGGTTGGAGAGGTGTGCTGCGCTGCTGCTCATTGCCATCATTTGAGTTGCTCGAGATTCTGTCATTTTTTCATTCAGTGTTTTCATTCATCATGTGTCGCCATTGTTGGGCCTTCACCTCGTCTTTACCAGTGTCGTGTTTTTGCAGTGATCATCTCATCATTGTTGTCTCATCTTTGCCATCGCATGTACGAAATTAAAGAGATAAAATCACTGCAACTAAAGTTATTGCCATCAGCAAGCCTTTGCTTTAATCACATCTTTGCCATTGTTGTGTGTTCTCCATTGACACATCTCCACCATCATCATTTTGTGATCCTTTTATAATTGTTATATATATATATATATATATATATATATATATATATATATATATATATATATATATATATATATATATATATATATATATATATATATATATATATATATATATATATGTAACATTGATGGCCTTTTGGCTTTATTAGGTTTAATGTTTATTATGACATTTGGTATTTATTTAACAGAGCATGTATTACATGCAAATGCCATCAAAATTGTGAGTATATATATATATATATATATATATATATATATATATATATATATATATATATATATATATATATATATATAGGGAGAAATATAGTTTTAATATAAAAATTACTTCATTTACACATTAATTCCCGTCATCTTGGTTTGATGGCGAACTTGTATAATTTACTAAATGCGCATAAATAAGATTTTTTTTTTTTACTCCACTCACCTTCTTGGCCACTTTTACTCAAGACTAAGTTAAGTTTATGCGCATACCAGTGAATGAAGTGTGTATGTTTAAATCCTTTATCCCTTAGCTTGCTCTGTACTCTTTCCTGTTCCCACCATAACAACTGTTAAGTCTGGCTCACTAATTTATCTGTAACAACTAGCGTCACTTAAAGAGTTCAATGCAGTTGCAATCACATCAGCCAGTCTTGTAGCACTTTTATCACGACTGTCTCCCAAGTTCATAGAATCCAAGAAATTATTCATATATTTTGTCTTCATATATGTCATAGAAAAGGCTCCCGATGATATACTATATATCTATTCCTTATGGGCATTATTCTATATTCGAGTGCAGGGTTAATCAGATGGCTGAGAATGACTACATTAATAAATAGGCCTGGAGAAGGCTTATTTTTCTTCACTATACTTAAGAAGTGGAACGGAGCCCAAGGATAAATAATATTGCAAACATTAATAAAATAGAATTTTATTAATTAATCTAACAAAACAACACATGGAAAATATTTACATGACCAGGGATTAAAATGGGAGATACACATGAAATGAAAAAGGTCATGGGATAAATTTGACTAAGCGGGGACTAAGATTTGGAGGGATTTAAATGACAAAACAAACAAAGAAGGGAAAGGGGCGGCTAGATCCATGTTAAAGCACGGAGTTACGTTGGCACAAAGTTAAATAGTTAAATGCATTTCATAGCTTACATATTTATAAGGTTAGTCGTGCAGAGGAAGGCGATTTGAAGGAATGGCTTTGGTCTGACTGGCGATTTCCTTCCCAGGAAGAGGTTTTTTTAGGGTGGTTGTCCTTAACGAGGGTGGAAAGACTGACTTCGAGGAGTGAGAGCGAAGTGGGGCTCGGAAGTACGAGCGATCCTGGAGACAGGATACCGGAGATGTTCTGGATGAACAATTGAGGTTATTGGTGTAACCAAGCGTTCTCTTGAAGAACGTTAAAAGGGGGAATTAAATTACCACTGACGTGATATCAGGGGAACGAGAACCGTTTCTTGCGAACCGGCTTGAAGAACAATGACTGTTCTAAAGTTATTCTCTTCTGAACAACAGGGGGGCCTTGTTGACTTGGCGTCTCGAGGGGCATGAACCTTGGCACTCAAGGATATTGTCCTCTTCTGGACAATAAGGGGGTTCTCGAGGTAGAGTTCCTAGGTGCACAAGGGAGACCGGACGGCGTGATGCCTCGTGAAGATAATCAGGATCTGATTTCAAATGCAAAATTCTATCGCATAAATAGCCGGAGCCAGCCCCTCGGGTTAGGGGACAATGGGGGACTTTCATGGAATGTCCCGGTAGCACTTGGAAAAATCTTATCTTCCTATAAGCCTAATTCAATCTGGCCAGATTGCCGCCTGGAGGCAAATGGGGGATTGAACCTCCTTGATTAAACTTGAAGCGGGGGAAGATAATACTCCGGAATGGTGGGCGATAAGAACAACATTCTTCTCTCTCTCGCAGGATGCATGAGTTTCAATATGTGATTAGAAGCGAGGTGCGGCCGCCTTAGGCAATTCTATCTTATTATGATCAATAGTTGGGTATGCATTGCAAAGTCTGTAGTTTTGTTGGCCTGTACAGATATAAATGGAGCTTTATCAACTTCGCTTCTAATTTCATCAGAGATGACATTTCCAATCGCTTGTATTAGGTCATTTTGTATTGTGCTTGAGACTCCTGAAAACTGTTTCAACCTCTCTTTAGTAGAAAGTCTAGAAGCAAATACGCTATTGATTTCAGCAAAGCACTCCCCGTAAGGGGCGCGGCGATCTGCCATGCTGGCCGCCATGCTGACGGAATCCAGCACTCCATCCGGCCCCAGCTTAGCCTCTCTTCCTTCCTTCAGATAGCCTGTATTTCTCCCCTCCTTCGTTGCTTTTCATACAACCTCTCCCACAACTTTCTCTGGTCAGCCTCTAATTTCACAGGGTAGATGCTGACCTTCTTCTCAAGCAAACCGTCCCGGATCTGGGCTGAGGGGGGAGGGGACAATGTTCCCTAACCCCTGAGCTCCGGTTCGGGATGGGTTTTTTTTTAACAACTGCTTCATCCCCACCCATCGTGTGGCCAAGTGTGTCAATTGTGGAGAGCCGCACCCCGCTTCTTCGAAGCAATGTGGTGCATATCTCCTTGAGAAAGAAATCCTGGCTGTTCAGGCCCAGGATCGACTCTCATTCCGCGAGGCTAAGGACTTGGTCCTGGCGCGCCCGGCTCTGACTGGGACGTCATATGCCTAAATAATTAGAAAGGTAGCCTCTGCTCCTGGCCCATCCAGGGTAACGAGCACGGTTGTTTCCGCGCCCATTCGGAGTCCTTCTGCAGGCTCTACTCAACCCGGGCGCTCCCCTGGTAAAACTGGCGGCAAAAAGGGTTCACACCCAGCCCCGGCTAAAACATAGGGCTCCCCCCTCTTTCCCCAGCGTGACCGTTTCCCGTAAGGCGAAACGGCCACGCGCCTCCACCGAGTCGTTAGACTCACAGGAGGCAACACCCCTGAAGATGGTCGCTAGGCCATCTTCCGGGGTTCCTAAAGCTGTTCCCCGAAAGGAGGACAGCAACAAAGGAGCTTCTGCTCCTTCGCACACGCCTAGTGGTGGGCTGAGTGGCTCGGAGACCGTGATTCCTCAAAAAGAGGGCCCCCCGCCTCCGAAGCCGCAACGCCCGCCTAAGGTTTCGAGGCGGAGGGAGGAAAAGACTCGCATGGCGAGCCAAACCTCCCCCAATAAGTTCTCGAAGGCGACAGCGCCTTCAGCGCTTTGTCCGGCCAACAGCGCCCCGGGTTCTGCCCCCGGGAATTGTACGGCCATTCCCGTGAGCGGCTTCTGTTCGAGGAGGGCCCCCGCGTCTCCTCCGAGCTAGGCCTGGAAGGCATATTCCTTCAATGGAATTGCCGTGGACTACGGGCCAACTGGGAGGAGCTGCGGAGGCTCGTCTCGTCCCGTTCCCCGTTAGCTATCTTTTTGCAGGAGACCATGCTAGGCGCGTGCCCCCTGCCCGTCCTCCCGGGGTATAAGGTTCTTGCGACCCCACCACCGCGGGATGGCCGTGCTGGGGGATGCGCGGTTTACACCCGGCATGATGTCTCCGTTCTTCCTTTCTCCTTAGATACCTCGTTTCAGGCAGTGGCTGTGCAGCTGCACCTGGATAGGAGATATACTATCATTTCTGCGTACATTCCACCGTCAGCCGACTTCGACGCGGGGGACTTCCGTCGCGTCGTGGAACGGTTGCCGAGGCCCTATCTCTTGCTTGGAGATTTGAACGGCAGGCATCCTCTCTGGGGAGATTACTCCATAAATCCCAAGGGAGAAGTCCTTGCCGATCTTATCGAAGAGCTTGAGATGGGTGTCCTAAACGTGGATGAGTTTACGCATCACTGTCCGAGAACTGCTTCATTTTCTTGCCTTGACCTATCTTTGTGCTCTTGGCATGCACAACCTGATTTTGATTGGAGGGTGGTCGATGACCTCCATGGTAGTGATCAATTTCCCATTCAAATATTATTTTCAGGGCAACTGCCGCCTGAGAGCCCACCTCGGTGGTGCTTTGCGCGGGCGCAGTGGCCTGCATTTCAGGAAATGACTGAATTTTCTATCTCAACGAAGAGTTTAGGTCGGTAGATGAGGCCGTTGAGTTCTTTTCCGGCAACCTCATCGCCGCGGGCCTGACTACTATTCCTAGGACGTCTGGCCGTTTTGCACGCCGACCACTCGCATAGTGGTCGTTCGAGTGTGAGACGGCCCGCAAACAGAAGCGTTATGCCTACATGCGCTATAAGCGCCGCCTGAACGATTTCACTGTGGGTGAATTTCGTCGGGCTAGGGCTAGTTTCCGGTATATTTCGAAGCACGCCCGCCGCTCTTCTTGGCGGGCATATGTGTCTTCCCTTAACAGGAAGACCCCTTCAGCTGAGGT
Source organism: Ceratothoa steindachneri (assembly GCA_963969495.1). NCBI lineage: Eukaryota > Metazoa > Arthropoda > Malacostraca > Isopoda > Cymothoidae > Ceratothoa > Ceratothoa steindachneri. Next base: position 169,143,625 of record OZ018318.1, read on the forward strand.
GTGGAAGCGAGTCAAAAGGATTCGGGGCAAGTTCTCGCAGGACCCCCCTCCCGTTCTCCAGGAGAATGGGACCGCAATCTCGGACCCCGCGTTCGTGGCGGAATCCTTAGCGACCGCTTTTTCTGCATTCTCTAGCCGTGATGCTGCTCCGCCAGCATTCAATGCACGTCGTGATGTCGCGGAAGGCCGCCGGCTGGACTTTACCTCCAGAGGCGGAGAACCCTTCAACGACAAGTTTACTGTAAGCGAGTTGCGTTCCGCTCTCGCTTCGTGCGCGGACACCGCCCATGGTCCGGACGATGTCCCCTACGCCATGCTTCGACATCTAGGTGAGCGAGGCATGGCCTTTCTGTTAGATTTGTTCAACAGGATCTGGGTGGAAGGTCTTCTCCCAGACTCCTGGCGAATCGCTACTGTGCTTGCCTCTCGCAAACCGGGGAGAGATCACTCTACTCCGACCCGTTTCCGCCCAATCTCTCTAACCTCTTGCGTGTGCAAGTTGATGGAGAAATTGGTAAATGTTAGATTAGCCTTTTTCCTGGACAGCGGAGGCCATCTGTCTTCCGCACAGCGCGGCTTCCGCAAGTTCCACTCCACGTCGGATGGTCTGCTCCGACTGGAAAATGCCGTCTGCGAGGCTTTCCTTCGTAGACAGCACTTCGCCACGGTGTTTTTCGATCTGGAGAAGGCCTATGATACCGCATGGCGATACGGTATCATGGAGACTCTCCACACGATGGGGGCGAGGGGACGCCTCCCAATGTTTATATCTGAATTTTTGCGAGATCGTCGATTCCGCGTACGGGTGGGGGGAGCCCTCTCCGGCCCAAAGGAGCAGGAAGAGGGTGTCCCGCAGGGAAGTGTCCTCAGTGTCACACTCTTTGCCCTGAGCATCAACGGCATCACCTCGGTGCTGCCGGAAGATGTTCTCGCTACGCTCTACGTGGACGACCTTTCGATCTCTTTTGGCGTGGCCCAGATGCCAACTCTGGAGCGTCGACTCCAACAGGCATTGAACCGCGTCTCTCGCTATGCCGAAGCGCACAGGTTTCGGTTTTCTTTGGCCAAGACTAAGGTGGTGCACTTCTGCCGCCATCCACGGCTTCACCCCGACCCAGATTTGTTTCTTAATGGGGTGCGCCTGGATGTGGTTGAGTCGCACCGTTTCCTTGGTCTTGTATTCGACCGACGCCTCACCTGGGAGGCTCATATTCGCAGCCTTAGGGTCTCTTGTACCCGCGCCATGGACATTCTCCGTTCCGTGACGTTCAGCGCTTGGGGCGCTGATAGGGCTACTGCCTTACTTTTTTATCGATCCTTTGTTCGTTCGAAGCTCGACTACGGATGCGAGTTTTATGCATCCGCAGGCGAGCGTTTATTGCGGAAGGTGGATTCGATCCACCACACCGGCCTTCGCCTTGCGACCGGTGCCTTCCGCACTTCCCCCATTGAGAGCCTGTTGGTCGATGCTGGGGAGATGCCACTCGCTCTGCGCCGCGTGCAGTGTATTACTCGACTGTACGCGCGAGCCCGGCGCCTCCCTCAGTGCCAACAGCTCTCACTGCATCCGCAGCTGATCTCGATGGTGCCTATGCCGTCGAGAGACGCCAGTCATACCCTAAGCCTTTTGGGTTTAGGGCCAGGAAACTCCTTCGAGAGGTAGATATCGCTCTCGGGCCGGTGGCGCCCCTGGTTTTGCCCAGGACGCCACCCTGGAGGGTACCACATTTGGCTATTTGTCGCCACGCCTCTGCTCCCAAAGCTTGTACTGCGCCGGGAGTATTGCGTTCGACCTTTTTGGAGCACACATCGTGTCACGCTGGAACCGTGCCAGTGTATACGGATGGCTCCAAGTCCCAAGAGGGGGTCGGCTTCCACGCCGTATCCCCTCTGTTTGAAGTCAGCGGGGCTCTACCAGGCGCTGCGTCTGTCTTCACGGCCGAGCTGGTGGCAATACACCACTCGGTACAGGAGATTACGCGACGTGCCCGGTTCGGAGACCGGGTGGTGATCTATAGCGACTCACAAAGTGCCCTGAGTGCTCTCGGGGCATTGGAATCTCCGCATCCCCTGGTTCGCGATATCCGTGACGCCACGGTTTTGGCGAGCCGGGCAGATGTCGAGATTATCTTCTGCTGGGTTCCTGGACATGTAGGAATTGCGGGGAATGAGCGTGCCAAAGAGTCCGCGAGGACTCTGCGACCGGACCAGCGTTTCGCTCTTCCTCACACCGACTACATGGCAGGAATACGGGCAGCTCTTCGGACTGCTTGGCAAAGAAGATGGGAGACGGTCGAAGGGAACTTAAAGTTGCGTGCCATTGCGCCGCGACTGTTCCCATGGACCTATCCCCCAATGCCGCGGCGGCTTCAGGTTGCTTTCTGTCGTCTTCGAATCGGACACACTCGTGTGACGCATCGCTACTTGATGGAGCGCTCGCATGCGCCCTATTGCAACGACTGCGTCGTCCCCCAGACTGTTCGGCATATTCTTGTCGAATGTCCCAGTCTGGGTGATCTTCGCGCACGTTACCTGTCTCGGTACCGGGATGGGCGGGGTCGCTACCGCCTGTCCCTTGTACTCGGGACGAGTGCGTGTACCATGACTGGTGGACTTATTGACTTTTTGGGGGAGGCCGGCCTTCTCCCTTTCATTTAACCCGGTTTTATTGTTGTTGTTGTTTTTGTTATCGTTTTTGTTATTGCTTTGTTATTGTTATTTCTTTTTATTGTTGTTTCCTGTTGAATTATTTTGAAGTAGCCTAGAACTAGGCTGTTTGTTTACGGCAACTTATGCCTAAGTCGGCAGTCGCCAGATAGCCCCTTAATCAAAAAAAAATCCCGTTCTCCAGGAGAATGGGACCGCAATCTCGGACCCCGCGTCTGTGGCGGAATCCTTCGCGACCGCTTGCTCCGCGAGCATTCAATGCACGTCGTGATGTCGCGGAAGGCCGCCGGATGGACTTTACCTCCAGAGGCGGAGAACCCTTCAACGACAGGTTTACTGTGAGCGAGTTGCGCTCCGCTCTCGCTTCGTGCGCGGACACCGCCCATGGTCCGGACGATGTCCCGTACGCCATGCTTCGACACCTGGGTGAGCTAGGCATGGCCTTTCTGTTAGATTGTTTAAACAAGATCTGGGTGGAGGGTCTTCTCCCAGATTCCTGGCGAATCGCTACTGTGCTCGCTTTTCGCAAGCCGGGGAGAGATCACTCTAGTCCGACCGGTTTCCACCCAATCTCTCTAACCTCTTGCGTGTGCAAGTTGATGGAGAAATTGGTAAATGTTAGATTAGCCTTTTTCCTGGACAGCGGAAGCCATTTGTCTTCTGCACAGTGCGGCTTCCAGAGGTTCCACTCAACATCGAATGCTCTGCTCCGACTGGAAAATGCCGTCTGCGAGGCCTTCCTTCATAGACAACACTACGACACTGTGTTTTTCGATCTGGAGAAGGCCTATGATACCGGATGGCGATACGGTATCATGGAGACTCTCCACACGATGGAGGCGAGGGGACTCCTCCCAATATTTATATCTGAATTTTTTGCGAGATCGTTGATTCCGCGTACGGGTGGGGGGTACCCCTCTCCGGCCCAAAGGAGCAGGAAGAGGGTTTCCCGCAAGGAAGTGTCCTCAGTGTCGCACTCTTTGCCCTGAGCATCAACGGCATCACCTCAGTGCTGCCAAAAGATGGACGACCTTTCGATCTCTTCTGGCGCGGCCCAGATGCCAACTCTGGAGCGTCGACTCCAACAGGCATTGAACCGCGTCTCTCGCTATGCCGAAGCGCACAGGTTTCGGTTTTCTTTGGCTAAGACTAAGGTGGTGCACTTCTGCCGCCATCCACGGCTTCACCCCGACCCAGATTTGTTTCTTAATGGTGTGCGCCTGGATGTGGTTGAGTCGCACCGTTTCCTTGGTCTTGTATTCGACCGACGCCTCAACTGGGAGGCTCATATTCGCAGCATTAGGGTCTCTTGTACCCGCGCCATGGACATTCTCCGTTCCGTGACGTTCAGCTCTTGGGGCGCTGATAGGGCTACTGCCCTACTTTTTTATCGATCCTTTGTTCGTTCTAATCTCGACTACGGATGCGAGTTTTATGCATCCGCAGCCGAGCGTTTATTGCGGAAGATGGATTCGATCCACTACACCGGCCTTCGCCTTGCGACCGGTGCCTTCCGTACTTCCCCCATTCAGAGCCTGTTGGTCGATGCTGGGGAGATGCCACTCGCTCTGCGCCGCGTGCAGTGCATCACTCGCCTGTACGCGCGAGCCCGGCGCCTCCCTGAGTCGCCAACAGCTCTGACTGCATCCGCAGCTGATCCCGACGGTGCCTATGCCGCCGAGAGACGCCAGTCATACCCTAAGCCCTTTGGGTTTAGGGCCAGGAAACTCCTTCGAGAGCTAGATATAGTTCTCGGGCCGGTTTCGCCCCTGGTTCTGCCCAGGACGCCACCCTGGAGGGTACCACATTTGGCTATTTGTCGCCACGCCGTATCCCCTCTGTTTGAAGTCAGCGGGGCTCTACCAGGCGCTGCGTCTGTCTTCACGGCTAAGCTGGTGGCATTACACCACTCGGTACAGGAGATTACGCGACGTGCCCAGTTCGGAGACCGGATTGTGATCTATAGCGACTCACAAGGCGCCCTGAGTGCTCTCGGGGCATTGGAATCTCTGCATCCCTTGGTTTGCGATATCCGTGACCCCACGGTTTTGGGAGCCGGGTAGATGTCGAGATTATTCTCTGCTGGGTTCCTGGACATGTAGGAATTGCGGGGAATGAGGGCGCCAAAGAGTCCGTGAGGACTCTGCGACCGGTCCAGCGTTTCGCTCTTCCTCACACCAACTACATGGCAGGAATACGGGCAGCTCTTCGGACTGCTTGGCAAAGAAGATGGGAGACGGTCGAAGGGAACTTAAAGTTGCGTGCCATTTCGCCGCGACTGTTCCCATGGACCTATCCCCCAATGCCGCCACGGGAGCAGGTCGCTTTCTGTGGTCTCCGAATCGGACACACTCGTGTGACGCATCGCTATTTGATGGAGCGCTCGCCTGCGCCCTATTGCGACGACTGCGTCGTCCCCCAGACTGTTCGGCACATTCTTGTCGAATGTCCCAGTCTGGGTGATCTTCGCGCACGTTACCTGTCCCGGTACCGGGATGGGCGGGGTCTCTGCCGCCTATCCTTTGTACTCGGGACGAGTGCGTGCACATTGACTGGTGGACTTGTTGACTTTTGGGGGGAGGCCGTCCTTCTCCCTTTTATTTAATTATGTTTTGGTTATTGGTTTTCTTTGTAGGTCGCACGCTCCTACGCCACGGAGACCTCCCCCCGACGCTGGATCTCTCTTCCTAATTGTCATCTTCCCTTTTTAACCTTTTTTTTCCTCAAATTTTTAATTTAAAGTAGCCTAGAACTAGGCTGTTTTTTTGCGGCGACTTATGCCCAAGTGGGCAGTCGCCAGATAGCCCCTTAAAAAAAAAAATCCAGGAGAATGGGGCCGCAATCTCGGACCCTGCGTCCGTGTCGGAATCCTTCGCGACCGCTTTCTCCGCCTTCTCTAGCCGAGATGCTTCTCCGCTAGCATTCAATGCACGTCATGATGTCGCGGAAGGCCGCCGGCTGGACTTTACCTCCAGAGGCAGAGAACCCTTCAATGACAAGTTTACTGTGAATTGCGTTCCGGTTTTGCTTCGTGCGCGGACACCGCCCATAGTGTAGACGATGTCCCGCACGCCATGCTTCGACACCTGGGTGAGGGAGTCATGGCCCTTCTGTTAGATTTGTTTAACAGGATCTGGGTGGAGGGTCTCTTCCCAAATTCCTGGTGAATCGCTACTTTGCTCGCCTTTCGCAAACTGTGGAGAGATCACTCTACTCCGGCCGGTTTCCGCCCAATCTCTCTAACCTCTTGCATGTGCAAGTTGATTGAGAAATTAGTAAATGTTAGATTAGCCTTTTTCCTGGACAGCAGAGGCCTTCTGTCTTCTGCACAGTGCGGCTTCCAGAGGTTCCACTCAACATCGAACGCTCTACTTCGACTGGAAAATGCCGTCTGCGAGGCCTTCCTTCGTAGACAACACTACGCTCCGGTGTTTTTTGATCTGGAGAAGGCCTATGATACCGCATGGCGATACGGTATCATGGAGACTCTCCACGCGATGGGGGCGAGGGGACGCCTCCCAATGTTTATATCTGAATTTTTGCGAGATCGTCGATTTTCGCGTACGTGTAGGGGGGAGCCCTCTCCGGCCCAATGGAGCAGAAAGAGGTTGTCCCGCAGGGAAGTAAACTCAGTGTCGCACTCTTTGCCCTGAGCATCAACGGCATCACCTCGTTGCTGCCGTAAAATGTTCTCGCTACGCCATTGTGCCGTGACTGTTCCCATGGAACTATCCCCAAGGTCGCAAAGGCTTCAGGTTGCTTTCTGTCATCTCTGAATCGGGCACACTTGTAACGCACCACCATTTGATGCGGCGCTCTCCTACACCCTATTGTGATGACTACTGCGTTGTCCCCCAGACTATTCATCACATGCTTGTCAAATGTCCCAGTCTGGGTGATCCTCCCGCACGTTACCTGTCCCGTTACCGGAATGAGCAAGGTCGCTACCGCCTGTCCCATGTACTCTGGACGTTTTCATGCACACCCACCTGTGGACTTTTAGACTTTTTTTAGTAGGCCATCCTTCTCCCTGTTATTTAATATTTGACTATGGATCAAGTTTTTCTTTGCTGGGGGATAGCGGGCCTTTCCCTGTGTACGGAGCTCGCTTTATGTGTTTTCAATTTGTTTGTCTCTTTTTTTTTTCTTTCCTTCTGGGTTTTTTATTTTTCCGTCGCTTTTAATATAGCTTAGATTTAGGCTAGGTTGAGTATGGTGACTTATGCCCTAGAAGGCAGTCGCCAGATGAGATATTAAAAAAAATAAATAAATAATTGCCCACACCATCAGTAAAATCTATTAAGGTTTGTTTATTTTGACACTACCAAACAACATCCGTTGTTACTTGTTAGTAGGCCCACTCAGAACCAACAATTGCACCCCACTAGACTTATGAAGCAATAACTAAGTGATCCAAGTTATTAGGTTAAGTTAGGTTCAAAAGTGACAATTATTAGTAATAATATTTTCTAAATAACTAAATGAATATATAGTACAGATGACTTTAAATAAAAGGTACCCTGTTATAATAATAATAATTATGTTACTACGGCTAATTATACTAAAGGAACTTTCATTGCCTTTTAGTATAAATTTAATAACAAATATGTCAAAGTGCTGAGAGGTAGAGTGATCCCTCATAATAATTCAATGCGCTGATGGGGCTTTCAGGGTCTGGTGCCTGTAGTGATCTAACACTTATCCAGTCATTAAACAGTCCCGCGCATGTGTGCACAAATAAGCATTATGCCAATAGAAACAGGGGTTACATGCCCCCATCAGATTTTTTGTATCTAGACTATTTAATATATATTTTTTTCTTTTATTACTATTATTTTTAATACTATAGAATATAGTTATGATCATTTTATAGTATGAGTCAAATGTGTTCTTCAAATTTGTAATTGATCATACCACAAAAGTCCTCCCCTCCCCTTTCTCTATGGTATTGGTTTCTTCCAAAGCAAAGTCAGTTCATTGGTGTGATTGAAGTTGCTCAGAGACAGAGTGATGCCCTGAGGGAAGAAACTCCTTCGTCCTTTCAATTATTATATCCAATCATTTGTAACTTTATTATGTGGCATTATTAATTTTATTCTCTGTAAATTTAAGCCTCTTAGATTTTTTTTTTTTAATTGTGCCCCGCAGAATTTTTGCTTGCATGACACCTCTATATGCACATCAGTTTTTAACTGCATATGTCACCACACACATAGCCAATCACAACACACTGTTTTGACTCCTTTGCATATACAACACATCACTCTTCCAGGTAGATTTCATGCCACACCCTCCTGGTATTGAACATGTTACCTCTCCAGTTAGCCACATAGGGTCTCCTGCTCCCTGGATGATGGCAAAACAATACTACTGTTCTCCCCCTCCCCCTAACAAAGACTATTCCCTGGTGCCACCAGTTTTGTCATTGTCATTCTTATTTTCTTATTGGTTTAATTTTTTTCCATTGATGGATTCCACTCCAAAAGGAGATTGATTATCGCTAAATAGAGTTTGATAATGTTCAAAAGTATCTTAATTAGGATTTGGAATATCATTCTTTGTCCTCAACTCAATTGGCAGGTGCAATTGCATTGCCGGAAAGTAAAAACCTTCGCTTGGATACATCGGTTATGAGTCAGCCAAATGGTACCTTCGAGTTTTACCTTGAGGTCCAGAAAGAGACAAGAATAGCAAATGCTTCTGTTACAGTCAAGCTCACCCCTGAACCTCCTCCAGCCATGAGTATCAGGTGAGTATCAAGATGTAGAGGTTAGTGGCAAGTTGCCATTTGGGTCATTTTTATCAAATAAAGAACAAAGTCAACAGACCTAAGTCACCTGTTCTCAATTATTCTGACTTATGACTTTTCGACTTTCAAAACTTTCAATATGTAGGGCAATCTGACCCAGAGTTAGTTTTCTTTTAATAATTCCTGGACTAACCTTGGGAGGACATTGGCAATTATATCATTTGAAAGAGAATGTAAAACAACATAAGGGTTCCATTTTGGTTAGAATCGACCAAATAGTTGTTATTGCCAAAAATCTTGTGGAAAAGTAAAATGGTTACCATCGGACTGACCTATGGACCGACATAGTAACTTATAGTCATGTGCATGTAACTGAAAATAGATAGTAAAAAGATATATGCTAATTTTCCAAAAGCACAAATTATTTTTTTATAGATATTAATTTACTAAAACTTGAGTCAAAGAATGCCTTAAATTCACCCAACTGGCAAAACCAGATGTGATGAAAAAAGGAAAGTGTCTTATAAGCTGTTTGAATATAGCATTTTCAACTAAGGGATGGCCTGGTTAGTAAGGCGTCCACCCCTTTAATCTTATCTAGGTGGAGTCAATGGTTTGATTGTTGTCACTGTTCTTAAATTATTTTCCTCATCCTCCTCTCTTTAATGCTAATTTTTATTGCTGTCCGATCTTATCATCCAACTGGCCTAGTTAGCTAGAGTATATATGCTCCCATAATTTTACCTCAGCGGTGACACCAAATTAGGCCTCAATTTGCACATGTTTTTCCTCCGCGATTCAAAACAGCTGTCCATCCATTTTAGGGAAGTTAATCCAGATTTAGGTGGTGTTAGTACTTTAATGCAGTTCTAAGTATGACTGTCTTTGCTTAGCCAGTTGCTGTAATGACCCCTGGATTGGATTCAGCATTAAACTGTAAATCTTGCCTCAATAATTTTACTGGTTGAAAAAGCATTACACCGCTTAAAACAATTTGAACTTTCATGGTTTTATCTTTTCATACAAATTTACACTTGATAGCTCAGAAAATTTGCCTTCTTCTTTTCCTGACTCCGTAAACTGGCTATAAAAGTGATGCTGCAATATATACTTGTGACATTGATGTAATTCAATAAAAGTTTCATATAAGGACTATTTTGTTAAATAACAAAATGACAAAAACAAAGAGCCAAACTATCTCTTCCACTCTCAAGGAAAATGACCATTGTTTTTGTGTGGTACACAGTTGTCAAGAACACTCTCTTTCTTGCATTCTCTGTCTCAGCAGACCTCACTTGACCGACAAGGTAATTACAAGGTTTCTCAACCAAGTTTCCCTGGAAATTTTATCTACAGGGTTATGATATGTATTGTAGTCAAATAAGAGGTAGGAATGGTGGTGAGATAATTATTCATATTAGAAATATGATAGTGAAACCACTATATAGAAGCATAGAATTTATTTGCAAACTGTATCAAAATCCCAACAAAAAAAACATTAATCAGAGGTGTATTTCTAAGATCATTAACTAAACTGTTTACTATCAGGTTCCAGGAATAGGAACTACATTTAAATTGACCATCCAAAAGATTAAAATTGGGAATTTCTCCTATTAATATTGATTCTACAATTTTTATTTTACGGAAATCTTTACAATTCAATATTATTTGGGCCTTTGAATAACCAATATTCAATTGTAAAGATTTTCATAAAGAAAAATTGTAGATTGATACTATTAGGAGAAATTCCCAATTTTAATCTTTTAGGTGGTCAATTTACAGTGCCCACGAAAAATATCAGATCACCCTCAAAATTTATATTTTCAATGATATTCATAGACACATAATTCATTTTCTATTTGTTCCATCAACATCTGGTAGCTTTCATATAATATTCTGATATGACAGCTTTCCATTGCAATCTTAAGTTAGTATTGTGGTAGCGTTCATTGTATGTGGGCATGCATCAAATTTGTCTGATTTCATGCTTTTTGCTATTTCATTATTATTTTGTGATTTTTTTACAGAAAATGGTCTAAATAAAATTTATTTCTAATGTGTGTTAAGAGACAACTCTCAAGAGATTTTCGAGGTACTATTGTTGCTCTTCAAAAATGTGGGAAATCTCAGAGATAGATAGCTAATGAATTAAACCATTAGATGCCCAAGGGCCTTTATACAAAATAATTTAGTGCTACATAATTGCCTGAGGGCCTCCCATAAGGGGCACAGTGATTTGTCAACCGGGCCGCTGTGCTGACGGGACTCAGCACCCCGTCTGACCCCAGCTTAGCCGTTTCTTTTAGACAGCCTGTATTTCTCCCCTACTTTGTCGCTTTTCATACAACCTCTCCCACAACTTTCTCTGGTCAGTGCTTAATTTCACAGGGTAGATGCTGACCTTCTTCTCAGCCAACCATCCCGGATCGCGGCTGAGGGGGGAGGGAACAATGTTCCCTAATCCTTGAGCTCCGGTGTGGGGTGGTTGGTTTTTAACAACCTGCTTCATCCCCACCCTAACCTTCCTTACATCCCTTTTCCTTTCCTCTTCACAATCTATATTTTTACGCCGTGTCTAAGGTGGAGCCGCCATGCCGATGGACTGCCAGGAGGGTCAACATGCCCAATGATCAGTAACCCCCCCCCCTCTTTAATTCCCCCTGTACCATTGACCGAGCCACCCTCGGGAAGCTCCACCGAAAAAATGGAGGCCCCCCCCTGTGCTTGCGCAGGGGACCCTCCATATTTCTCTAAGCGGAGAGGAGGCTTACTCATCTCCTACGACTACAGGTGTAGAGGACTTCCCCTTACCCCCTTCTCTGGAGGTGCTTTCGGGCACCTCCCTGTTTCCAGCGGCAGTCCCTCCTTTTCTTTCCAAGGGAACTGCCAAGAAAGCCAGCAGGCAGCCCATTGCCGACCGCTCCCCATTGAAGCGGCTCGGTGGGGCAAACCCCCTTAGGGGGGAGAGGGAAGCCAGGCCCCTTCAGTCGCTTCCCTCAAAAGACCTGCTGGAAAGAATATTGAACCTTACCAGGGTCAAGGCCTGTGCCTCCCCACACCACCTGACTAGTGACAATGCTGCCAACGGGACCTGCAATGTCTTGGGGGAGGGGGGGTGGCCAACTGGAGGCCCTTCCTGAGATAGACATGGTCCTTGAGGCAACCCAGCCTCAGGCAGTAGGGCCTTCCATGGGGGGGAATCCTGGCTCGGCGCCAAGCACCGAACTTGAATCCGCCCCTATACAAGGTCCTCCTCAAATGGCTGGGGTTTCTGAGGCAGTACAAGGAGGGGAGGGATCTTCTCCGACCAGTGCCCCTGTGACAGCCAGGAGCTTCTCCATTTTGAAGAAGGACCTAGCTGAGGCTGGTCCATCTGGGCTGGGGGCTCCTGCCGGCGGGGGGGGAAAGCAGGTTCATTCCCCGCCCTCCTCTCCTAAAAAGAAAAAAAATAAGAAAAAGACTGGGGGCTGCGTGGACGAATGGGTCTGCTGCCACTTTGGTAAGTGACCAAGCCAAGATCGGCACATCCGGCCCCTCTACGCCCCTGGGTGCGGAACCCCGACTAAGACTAAAAATGCGCAGGGTCGAGCCTCGATAACATCGGGGCCCCTCATTCAGAGGTTACCTGTCATTTTCGGGCCCACTGGCTTCAAACACTTCCTCGTTATTCGCTTCACTGAGGGCACCATGTTGGCCAAGGGTAACATGATCCATCAGGAGAGCATTAGCTAGTGTAATTGGCAGAGAGCCGAAGGTTACCCGTTTCTCGGACGGGAGCCTTCTCGCGAATGCAGCGAATCGCTACGAGCCGGCCAAGATAAGTGCTCTTCGGACACTTGATGGCACCCCGGAGAGTGTGACGCCGCACTCCACTTCTTCGAAGCAATGTTGTTCACATCTCCTTGAGAAAGAAATCCTGGCCGTTCAGGCCCAGGATCGACTCTCATTCCGGGGGTTTAAGTACTTGGTCCTTTCGCGCCCAGCTCTGCGTGGGACGTCTTATGTCTCAATAGTTATAAAGGCACCCTCTGCTCCTGGCCCACCCAGGCTAACGGTTGTTTCCGCGCCCATTCGGAGCCCTTCTGCAGGTTCTACTCAACCTGGGCGCTCCCCTGGTAAAGCTGGCTTCAAAAAGGACTCACACCCAGCCCCGGCTAAAACCAGGGCTCCCCACCCCCCTTCCCACCGCATGACCGTTTCCCGTAAGGCGAAACGGCCACGCGCCTCCACCGAGTCGTTAGACTCACATGAGGCAACACCCAGGCCATCTTCCGGGGTTCCTAAAGCTGTCACCCGAAAGGAGGACAACAAGAAAGGAGCTTCGGCTCCTTCGCACACGCCTAGTGGTGGGCTGAGGGGCTCGGAGACGGTGATTCCTCGAAAAGAGGGCCCCCTGCCTCCAAAGCCGCAACGCCCGCCTAAGGTATCGAGGCGGAGGGAGGAAAAGACTCGCATGGCGAGCCCAACCTCACCCAATAAGTCCTCGAAGGCGACAGCGCCTTCAGCACTTTCTCCAGCCAACAGCACCTGAGTTTCTGCCTCCGGGAAACGTACGGCCATTCCCGTGAGGGTCTTCTGTTCGAGGAGGGCACCCGCGTCTCCTCCGAGCTAGGCCTGGAGGGCATATTCCTTCAATGGAATTGCCGTGGAATCCAGGCCAACTGGGAGGAGCTGCGGAGGCTCGTCTAGTCCCTTTCCCCGTTAGCTATTTTTCTGCAGGAGAACAAGCTAGGTGCGTGCCCCCTGGCCACCCTCCCTGGGTATAAAGGTTTTGCGACCCCACCACCACGAGATGGCCTGGCTGGGTGATGCGCGGTTTACACCCGGCATGATGTCTCCGTTCTTCCTTATAGGCAGTGGCTGTGAAGCTTCACCTGGATAGGAGGTATACTATTATTTCTGCGTACATTCCACCGTCAGCTGACTTCGACGCGGGAGACTTCGGCCGCGTCGTGGCACGGTTGCTGAGGCCCTTTCTCTTGCTTGGAGATCTGAATGGCAGGCATCCTCTCTGGGGGCATTACTCAATTGATCCCAGGGGACAAGTCCTTGCCGATCTGATTGAAGAGCTTGAGATGGGTGTCCTAAATTTGGATGAGTTTATGCATCACTGCCCAAGAACCGCTTCATTTTCTTGCCTTTATCTATCTTTGTGCTCTTCGGATGCACAGCCTGATTTTGATTGGAGGGTGGTCGATGACCTCCATGGTAGTGATCACTTTCCCATTCAAATATTATTTACAGGGCAACTGCTGCCTGAGAGCCCACCTAGAAGGTGCTTAGCTCGGGTGCGGTGGCCTGCAAATGACTGAATTCTCTATCTCAGTCGAGGAGTTTAGGTCGGTAGATGAGGCCGTTAGTTCTTCTCCGGCATCCTCATCGCCGCGGGCCTGACTGCTATTCCCAGGACGTCTGGCCGTTTTGCACGCCGACGACTCCCGTGGTGGTCGGCTGAGTGTGAGTCGACCCTCAAACAGAAGCGTTATGCCTACATGCGCTATAAGCGCCGCCCGAACGATTTCACTGTCGATTTATTTCGTCGGGTAGGGCTAGGTTCCGGTATATTTTGAAGCACGGCCGCCGCTCTCCTTGACGGGAAGACCCATCTGGCAGAGGTGTGGAAGCGAGTCAAAAGTATTGGTCGCAAGTTCTTGCAGGACCCCACTCCCGTTCTCCAGGAGAATGGGAACGCAATCTCGGACCCCGCGTCCCTGGCAGAATCCTTCGTGAACGCTTTCTCTGCATTCTCTAGACAGGATGCTGCTCCGCCACATTCATTGCATGTCGTGATGTCGCGGAATGCCGCCTACTGGACCGTACTTCCAAAGGCGGAGAACCTTTCAACAACAAGTTTACTGTGAGCGAGTTGCGTTCCGGTCTTGCTTCGTGCGCGGACACCGCCCGTTGTCTGGACAATGTCCCGTACGCCATGCTTCGAGACCTGGGTGAGCGAGGCATGACCTTTCTTTTAGATTTGTTCAACATGATCTGGGTGGAGGGTCTCCTCCCAGATTCCTGGCGAATCGCTACTTTGCTCGCCTTTCGCAAACCGGGGAGAGATCCTTCTACTCCGACCCGTTTCCGCCCAATCTCTCTAACCTCTTGCGTGTGCAAGTTGATGGAGAAATTGGTAAATGTTAGATTAGCCTTTTTCCTGGACAGCGGAGGCCATCTGTCTTCCGCACAGTGCGGCTTCCGCAAGTTCCACTCCACGTTGGATGCTCTGCTCCGACTGGAAAATGCCGTCTACGAGGCTTTCCTTCGTAGACAGCACTACGCCACGGTCTTTTTCGATCTGGAGAAGGCCTATGATATCGCATGGCGATACGGTATCTTCGAGACTCTCCACACGATGGGGGCGAGGGGACGCCTCCCAATTTTTTTTCTTTATTTTTGAAAGATCGTCGATTTCTTGTACGGGGGGGGGGAGCCCACTCCGGCCCAAGGGAGCAGGAAGAGGGTGTCCCGCAAAGAAGTGTCCTTAGTATCACACTCTTTGCCCTCAGCATCAATGTCATCACCTCTCGGTCCTGTGTGAACATGTTCTCGTTATTCTCTACGTGGACAACTTTTCGATTTCTTTTGGCGCGGCCCAGATGCCAACTCTGGAGCGTCGACTCCAACAGGCATTGAACCGCGTCCGTCGATATGCCGAAGCACACAGGTTTCGATTTTCTTTGGCCAAGACTAAGGTGGTGCATTTCTGCCTCCATCCACGGCTCCACACCGACCCAGATTTGTTTCTTAATGCCCCGTAAGGGGCGCGGCGATTTGCCATCCTGGCCGCCGTGCTGACGGGATCCAGCGCTCCGTCCGGCCCCAGCTTAGCCTCTCTTCCTTCCTTCAGATAGCCCGATTTCTCCCCTACCTCGTCGCTTTTCATGCAACCTCTCCCACAACTTTCTCTGGTCAGCCTCTAATTTCACAGGGTAGATGCTGACCTTCTTTTCAAGCCAACCACCCCGGATCGGGGCTGAGGGGGGAGGGGACATTGTTCCCTAACCCCTGAGCTCTGGTTTGGGATGGGTTTTTTTTTTAACAACCTGCTTCATCCCCACCCATACCTTCCTCACATCCCTTTTCCTCTCCTCTTCAAAATCTATCTTTTTTACGCCTGGTTCAAAATGGAGCTGCCATGCCGAAGGACTGCCAGGCCACCAGGCGGGAGGGGTGGTCCCAAATGGCGGCGCCTGGCTCTGCCGGGCCTGTAAGCACCTCTTGCAGTGCGGGCTACTGCAAGAGGTGGTGAGCGATTGCGTCCCGTAAAACAAAGAGGGTCACCATGCCCAATGATGAAAAAAAAACACATCTCCCCTTAATTCCCCCTAAAACAACGGAGCCGCCCTCGTGCAGCTCCACAGAAAAGATGGAGGTCCCCCTATCCTGTGCTTGCGCAGTGGACCCTCCATACCTCTTTACCCGGAGAGGAGGCTTACTCCTCTCCTACGCCTATGGTGTAGGGCACTCCCCCTCACCCCCTTCTCTGGAGGTGCTTTCGGGCACCTCCCTATCTCCAGCGGCAATCCCTCCTTTGCTTTCTAAGGGGACTGCCAAGAAAGCCAGCAGGCAGCCCATTGCCGACCGCCTCGTGCAAGCGGCTCGGTAGGGCAAACCCCCTTAGGGGGGAGAGGGAAGCCAGGCCCTTTCGGTCGCTTCCCTCAAAAGACCTGCTGGCAAAAATATTAAACCTTGCCGGGGTCAAGGCCTGTGCCTCCCCACTAAAGACTTATGACGCTGCCAAGGGGACCGACGATGTCCTGGGAGGGGATGGCCAACTGGAGGCCCCTCCTGTGATAGACATGGTCCTTGAGGAAAACCAGCCTCAGACGGTAGGGCCTTCCATGGGGGGGGGGAATCCAGGCTCGGCGCCAAGCACCGAACCAGAATCCGCCCCTATGCAAGGTCCTCATCAAACGGCTGGGGATTCTCAGGCAGTACAAGGAGGGGAGGGATCTCCTCCAGATGATGCCCCTGCGAACACCAGGACCTTCTCCATTTCGGAGTAGGACCTGGCTGAGGCCGGTCCATCTGGCCTGGGGGCTTCTACCGGCGGGGGTGAGAAGCTGGTTCATTCCCCGCCCTCCTGTCCAAAAAGGAAAAAGGCGAAGAAAACTCGGGGCTCCTCTCCATCCGCGGGTCTACGGGGACGGATGGGTCTGCTGCCACTTTGGCAAGCGACCAAGCCAAGATCGGCACATCCGGCCCCTCTGCCCCCCCGGGTACGGAGCTCCTGACGATGACAAAGACCAAAAGTGCACAGGGCGGAGCCTCGATGACATCGGGGCCCCTCATTCAGAGGTTACCTGGGGTTTTCGAGCCCGCTGGCTTCAAACGCTTCCTCGTTATTCGCTCCACTGATGGCACCATGTTGTCCAAGGGCAACATGATCCATCAGAGGAGAGGATTAGCTAGTGCAATTAGTAGAGAGCCGAAGGTAACCCGTTTCTCGGACGGGAGCCTTCTGGTGAATGCGGCGAATGCCGCCGAGGCGGCCAAGATAAGTGCTCTTCGGACACTTCATGGCACCCCGGTGAGTGTGACGCCGCACTCTACCATGAACTTTGTGAAAGGAGTAGTTATCCGAGGGAACTCGTTGACTACTCCATTGAGGACATCACCCTAGAGCTGGCTGACCATGGGGCGGTCAAGGTCGAACGTGTGATGAGAAAACAGGGAGGGGCCTTGAGACCCACCCCTACACTCTTCGTCACGTTCGACTGTGACAAGCTCCCTGAATCGGTGCATGCCGGTTGGTACCGCTACCGCGTGAAGGCATTCGTGCCACTGCCGCGGCGGTGCTATTACTGTCACCGCTTCGGCCATACGAATCGCTCATGTAGACGTGCAAAGTCGGGGTCACCCAAAGTATGTGTAAATTGCTCCAAGGTCGCACACGATAAGTCCAAATCATGTGTGGCCAAGTGTGTCAATTGCGGAGAGCCGCACCCCGCTTCTTCGAAGCTATGTGGTGCATATCTCCTTGAGAAAGAAATCCTGGCCGTTCAGGCCCAGGATCAACTCTCATTCCGCGAGGCAAAGAACTTGGTCCTGGAGCGCCCGGCTCTGCCTGGGACGTCATATGCCTCAATAGTTAGAAAGGCACCCTCTGCTCCTGGCCCATCCAGGCCAACGCCTACGGTTGTTTCCGCGCCCATTCGGAGCCCATCTGCGGGCTCTACCCAACCCGGGCGCTCCCCTGGTAAAGCTGGCGGCAAAAAGGGTTCATACCCTGCCCCGGCTAAAACCAGGCCTCCCCCCTCTTCCCCCCAGCGTGACCGTTTCCCGTAAGGCGAAACGGCCACGCGCCTCCACCGAGTCGTTAGACTCACAGGAGGCAACACCCCTGAAGATGGTCGCTAGGCCATCTTCCGGGGTTCCTAAAGCTGTTCCCCGAAAGGAGGACAGCAATAAAGAAGCTTCAGCCCCTTCGCCCACGCCCCGAGGTGGAGTGAGTTGCTCGGAGACGGTGGTTCCTCGAAAAGAGGGCCCCCCCGACTACGAAGCCGCAACGCCCGCCTAAGGTTTCGAGGCGGAGGGAGGAAAAGACTCCCATGGCGAGCCCAACCTCCCCCAATAAGTCATCGAAGGCGACAGTGCCTTCAGTGCTTTGTCCGGCCAACAGCGCCCCGGGTTCTGCCCCCGGGAAGCGTACGGCCATTCCCGTGAGGGTCTTCTCCGAGCTAGGCCTGGAGGGCATATTCCTTCAATAGAATTGCCGTGGAGTCCGGGCCAACTGGAAGGAGCTGCGGAGGCTCGTCTCGTCCCGTTCCCTGTTAGCTATTTTTTTGCAGGAGACCATGCTAGGCGCGTGCCCACTGCTTGCCCTACCGGGGTATAAGGGTCTTGCGACCCCACCATCGCGGGATGGCTGGGCTGGGGGATGCGCGGTTTACACCCGGCATGATATCTCCGTTCTTCCTTTCTCTTTAGATACCTCCTTTCAGGCAGTGGCGGTGCAGCTGCACCTGGATAGGAGGTATACTATCATTTCTGCGTACATTCCACCGTCAGCTGACTTCGACGTGGGAGACTTCCGCCGCGTCGTGGCACGGTTGCCGAGGCCCTATCTCTTGCTTGGAGATCTGAACGGCAGTCATCCTCTCTGGGGAGATTACTCCATAAATCCCAGGGGACAAGTCCTTGCCGATCTGATTGAAGAGCTTGAGATGGGTGTCCTAAACGTGGATGAGTTTACGCATCACTCTCCGAGAACCGCTTCATTTTCCTGCCTTGACCTATCTTTGTGCTCTTCGGATGCACAGCCTGATTTTGATTGGGGCGTGGTCGATGACCTCCATGGTAGTGATCACTTTCCAATTGAAATATCATTTTTCGGGCAACTGCCGCCTGAGAGACCACCTCGGTGGTGCTTGGCGCGGGCGCGGTGGCTTGCATTTCAGGAAATGACTGAATTCTCTATCTCAGTCGAGGAGTTTAGGTCGGTAGATGAGGCCGTTGAGTTCTTCTCCGGCATCCTCATCGCTGCGGGCCTGACTACTATTCCTAGGACGTCTGGCCGTTTTGCACGCCGACCACTCGCATAGTGGTCGTTCGAGTGTGAGACGGCCCGCAAACAGAAGCGTTATGCCTACATGCGCTATAAGCGCCGCCTGAACGATTTCACTGTGGGTGAATTTCGTCGGGCTAGGGCTAGTTTCCGGTATATTTCGAAGCACGCCCGCCGCTCTTCTTGGTGGGCATATGTGTCTTCACTTAACGGGAAGACCCCTTTAGCTGAAGTGTGGAAGCGAGTCAAAAGGATTCGGGGCAAGTTCTCGCAGGACCCCCCTCCCGTTCTCCAGGAGAATGGGACCGCAATCTCGGACCCCGCGTCCGTGGCGGAATCCTTCGCGACCGCTTTTTCCGCATTCTCTAGCCCGGATGCTGCTCCGCCAGCATTCAATGCACGTCGTGATGTCGTGGAAGTCCGCCGGATGGACTTTACCTCCAGAGGCGGAGAACCCTTCAACGACAAGTTTACTGTGAGTGAGTTGCGTTCCTCTCTTGCTTCGTGCGCGGACACCGCCCATGGTCCGGACGATGTCCCGTACGCCATGATTCGACACCTGGGTGAGCGAGGCATGGCCTTTCTGTTAGATTTGTTCAACAAGGATCTGGGTGGAAGGTCTTCTCCCAGACTCCTGGCGAATCGCAACTGTGCTCGCCTTTCGCAAGCTGGGGAGAGATCACTCTACTCCGACCTGTTTCCGCCTAATCTCTCTAACCTCTTGCGTGTGCAAGTTGATGGAGAAATTGGTAAATGTTAGATTAGCCTATTTCCTGGACAGCGGAGGCCATCTGTTTTCTGCACAGTGCGGCTTCCGTAAGTTCAACTCCACGTCGGATGCTCTGCTCCGACTGGAAAATGCCGTCTGCGAGGCTTTCCTTCGTAGACAGCACTACGCCACGGTGTTTTTTGATCTGGAGAAGGCCTATGATACCGCATGGCGATACGGTATCATGGAGACTCTCCACACGATGGGGGCGAGGGGACGCCTCCCAATGTTTATATCTGAATTTTTGCGAGATCGTCGATTCCGCGTACGGGTGGGGGGAGCCCTCTCCGGCCCAAAGGAGCAGGAAGAGGGTGTCCCGCAGGGAAGTGTCCTCAGTGTCACATTCTTTGCCCTGAGCATCAACGGCATCACCTCGGTGCTGCCGGAAAATGTTCTCGCTACGCTCTACGTGGACGACCTTTCGATCTCTTTTGGCGTGGCCCAGATGCCAACTCTGGAGCGTCGACTCCAACAGGCATTGAACCGCTTCTCTCTCTATGCCGAAGTGCACAGGTTTCGGTTTTCTTTGGCCAAGACTAAGGTGGTGCACTTCTGCCGCCATCCACGGCTTCACCCCGACCCAGCTTTGTTTCTTAATTGGGTGCGCCTGGATGTGGTTGAGTCGCACCGTTTCCTTGGTCTTGTATTCGACCGACGCCTCACCTGGGAGGCTCATATTCGCAGCCTTAGGGTCTCTTGTACCCGCGCTATGGACATTCTCCGTTCCGTGACGTTTAGCGCTTGGGGCGCTGATAGGGCTACTGCCTTACTTTTTTATCAATCCTTTGTTCGCTCGAAGCTCGACTACGGGTGCGAGTTTTATGCATCCGCAGCCGAGCGTTTATTGCGGAAGGTGGATTCGATCCACCACACCGGCCTTCGCCTTGCGACCGGTGCCTTCCGCACTTCCCCCATTGAGAGCCTGTTGGCGGATGCTGGGGAGATGCCACTCGCTCTGCCCCGCGTGCAGTGCATCACTTCCCTGTACGTTCGAGCCCGGCGCCTCCCTCAGTCGCCAACAGCTCTCACTGTATCCGCAGCTAATCTCGATGGTGCGTATGCCGCCGAGAGACGCCAGTCATACCCTAAGCCCTTTGGGTTTAGGGCCAGGAAACTCCGAGATGTAGATATAGCTCTCGGGCCGGTGGCGCCCCTGGTTCTGGTTCTGCCCAGGACGCCACCCTGGAGGGTACCACATTTGGCTATTTGTCACCACGCCTCTGCTCCCAAAGCTTGTACTACGCCGGGAGTATTGCGTTCGACCTTTTTGGAGCACACATCGTGTCACGCTGGTACCGTGCCAGTGTATACGGATGGCTCCAAGTCCCAAGAGGGGGTCGGCTTTCACGCCGTATCCCCTCTGTTTGAAGTCAGCGGAGCTCTACCATGCGCTGCGTCTGTCTTCACGGCTGAGCTGGTGGCAATACATCACTCGGTACGGGAGATTACGCGACGTGCCCGGTTCGTAGATCGGATTTTGATCTATAGTGACTCACAAAGCGCCCTGAGTGCTCTCGGGGCATTGGAATCTCCGCATCCCCTGGTTCGACAATCCGTGACGCCACGGTTTTGGCGAGCCGGGCAGATGTCGAGATTATCTTCTGCTGGTGGGTTCCCTGACATGTACCGGTCGCAAGGCGAAGGCCGGTGTGGTGGATCGAATCCACCTTTCGCAATAAACGCTCGGCTGCGGATGCATAAAACTCGCATCCGTAGTCGAGCTTCGAGCGAACAAAGGATCGATAAAAAAGTAAGGCGGTAGCCCTATCAGCGCCCCAAGCGCTGAACGTCACGGAACGGAGAATGTCCATGGCGCGGGTACAAGAGACCCTAAGGCTGCGAATATGAGCCTCCCAGGTGAGGCGTCGGTCGAATACAAGACCAAGGAAACGGTGCGACTCAACCACATCCAGGCGCACCCCATTAAGAACCAAATCTGGGTCGGGGTGAAGCCGTGGATGGCGGCAGAAGTGCACCACCTTAGTCTTGGCCAAAGAAAACCGAAACCTGTGCGCTTCGGCATAGCGAGAGACGCGGTTCAATGCCTGTTGGAGTCGACGCTCCAGAGTTGGCATCTGGGCCGCGCCAAAAGAGATCGAAAGGTCGTCCACGTAGAGCGTAGCGAGAACATCTTCCTGCAGCACCGAGGTGATGCCGTTGATGCTCAGGGCAAAGAGTGTGACACTGAGGACACTTCCCTGCGGGACACCCTCTTCCTGCTCCTTTGGGCCGGAGAGGGCTCCTCCCACCCGTACGCGGAATCGACGATCTCGCAAAAATTCAGATATAAACATTGGGAGGCGTTCCCTCGCCCCCATCGTGTGGAGAGTCTCCATGATACCGTATCGCCATGCGGTATCATAGGCCTTCTCCAGATCGAAAAACACCGTGGTGTAGTGCTGTCTACGAAGGAAAGCCTCGCAGACGGCATTTTCCAGTCGGAGCAGAACATCCGACGTGGAGTGGAGCACTTCCCCCATTGAGAGCCTGTTGGTCGATGCTGGGGAGATGCCACTCGCTCTGCGCCGCGTACAGTGCATCACTCGCCTGTACGCGCGAGCCCGGCGCCTCCCTCAGTCGCCAACAGCTCTCACTGCATCCGCAGCTGATCTCGATGGTGCCTATGCCGCCGAGAGACGCCAGTCATACCCTAAGCTCTTTGGGTTTAGGGCCAGGAAACTCCTTCGAGAGGTAGATATAGCTCTCGGGCCGGTGGCGCCCCTGGTTCTGCCCAGGACGCCACCCTGGAGGGTACCACATTTGGCTATTTGTCGCCACGCCTCTGCTCCCAAAGCTTGTACTGCGCCGGGAGTATTGCGTTCGACCTTTTTGGAGCACACATCGCGTCACGCTGGTACCGTGCCAGTGTATACGGATGGCTCCAAGTCCCAAGAGGGGGTCGGCTTCCACGCCGTTTCCCCTCTGTTTGAAGTCAGCGGGGCTCTACCAGGCGCTGCGTCTGTCTTCACGGTCGAGCTGGTGGCAATACACCACTCGGTACGGGAGATTACGCGACGTGCCCGGTTCGGAGACCGGATTGTGATCTATAGCGACTCACAAAGCGCCCTGAGTGCTCTCGGGGCATTGGAATCTCCGCATCCCCTGGTTCGCGAAATCCGTGACGCCACGGTTTTGGCGAGCCGGGCAGATGTCGAGATTATCTTCTGCTGGGTTCCTGGACATGTAGGAATTGCGGGGAATGAGCGCGCCGATGAGGGCGCCAAAGAGTCCGCGAGGACTCTGCGCCCGGACCAGCGTTTCGCTCTTCCTCACACCGACTACATGGCAGGAATACGGGCAGCTCTTCGGACTGCTTGGCAAAGAAGATGGGAGACGGTCGAAGGGAACTTAAAGTTGCGTGCCATTGCGCCGCGACTGTTCCCATGGACCTATCCCCCAATGCCGCGGCGGCTTCAGGTTGCTTTCTGTCGTCTCCGAATCGGACACACTCGTGTGACGCATCGCTATCTGGTGGAGCGCTCGCCTGCGCCCTATTGCAACGACTGCGTCGTCCCCCAGACTGTTCGGCACATTCTTGTCGAATGTCCCAGTCTGGGTGATCTTCACGCACGTTACCTGTCCCGGTACCGGGATGGGCGGGGTCGCTACCGCCTGTCCCTTGCACTCGGGACGAGTGCGTGTACTTTGACTGGTGGACTTATTGACTTTTTGGGGGAGGCCGGCCTTCTC
Source organism: Ceratothoa steindachneri (assembly GCA_963969495.1). Taxonomy (NCBI): domain Eukaryota; kingdom Metazoa; phylum Arthropoda; class Malacostraca; order Isopoda; family Cymothoidae; genus Ceratothoa; species Ceratothoa steindachneri. Next base: position 169,167,007 of record OZ018318.1, read on the forward strand.
CCTTTCATTTAACCCGGTTTAATTGTTGTTGTTTTTGTTATTGCTTTGTTATTGTTATTGTTATTTCTTTTTATTGTTGTTTTCTGCTCAATTTTTTAAAGTAGCCTAGAACTAGGCTGTTTGTTTACGGCAACTTATGCATAAGTCGGCAGTTGCCAGATAGCCCCTTAATTAAAAAAAAAAAAAATGTTTCTTAATGGGGTGCGCCTGGATGTGGTTGAGTCGCACCGTTTCCTTGGTCTTGTATTCGACCGACGCCTCACCTGGGAGGCTCATATTCGCAGCCTTAGGGTCTCTTGTACCCGCGCTATGGACATTCTCCGTTCCGTGACGTTCAGCGCTTGGGGCGCTGATAGGGCTACTGCCTTACTTTTTTATCGATCCTTTGTTCGCTCGAAGCTCGACTACGGGTGCGAGTTTTATGCATCCGCAGCCGAGCGTTTATGGCGGAAGGTGGATTCGATCCACCACACCGGCCTTCGCCTCTCGACCGGTGGCTTCCGCACTTTCCACATTGAGTCTGTGGGTCGATGCTGGGGAGATGCCACTCGCTCTGCGCCGCGTGCAGTGCATCACTCGCCTGCACGCGAGAGCCCTTTGCCTCCCTCAGTCGCTATATCTTTCACCACATCCGCAGCTAATCTCGACGGTGCCTATGCCGCCGAGAGACGCCAGTCAAACCCTAAGCCCTAAGCCTTTTGGGTTTAGGGCCAGGAAACTCTTGGAGAGTTAGATATTCCTCTCGGGCCGGTGGCACCCCTGGTTCTGCACAGGACGCCACCCTGGAGGGTACCACATTTGGCTATTGGTTGCCACGCCTCTTTTCCCAAAGCTTGTACAGCGCCGGTAGTATTGCGTTCGACCTTTTTGGAGCACACCTCGTGTCACGCTGGAACCGTGCCAGTGTATACGGATGGCTCCAAGTCCGAAGATGGAACCTTGCCAGTGTATATGGATGGCTCCAAGTCCGAAGAGGGGGTCGGCTTCCACGCCGTATCCCCTCTGTTTGAAGTCAGTGGGGCTTTGCCAGGCGCTGCGTCTGTCTTCACGGCCGAGCTGGTCGCAATACACCACTCGGTACGGGAGATTACGCGACGTGCCCGGTTCGGAGACCGGATTGTGATTTATAGCGACTCACAAAGCGCCCTGAGTGCTCTCGGGGCATTGGAATCTCCGCATCCCCTGGTTCGCGATATCCGTGACGCCACAGTTTTGGCGAGCTGGGCAGATGTCGAGATTATCTTTTGCTGGGGGGTTCCCTGACATGTAGGAATTGCGGGGAATGAGCGCGCCAAAGAGTCCGCGAGGACTCGGCGACCGGGCCAGCGTTTCGCTCTTCCTCACACCGACTACATGGCAGGAATACGGGCAGCTCTTCGGACTGCTTGGCAAACAAGATGGGAGACGGTCGAAGGCAACTTATAGTTGCATGCCATTGTGCCGCGACTGTTCCCATGGACCTATCCCCCAATGCCGCGACGGCTTCAGGTCGCTTTCTGTCGTCTCCGAATCGGACACACTCGTGTGACGCATCGCTATTTGATGGAGCGCTCGCCTGCGCCCTATTGCGACGATTGCGTTGTCCCCCAGACTGTTCAGCACATTCTTGTCGAATGTCCGAGTCTGGGTGATCTTCGTGTATGTTACCTGTCCCGGTACCGGTGCTACTTGGTCGCTACCCCATGCGCTTTGTACTCTGGGTGGGTTCGTGAACACCGCCCTGTAGGCTTTTAGACTTTTTGGAGGAGGCCAGCTTTCTCCCCCTTATTTAATGTTTGACTATGGATCGCGGGCAGGGCGGACTTTCCCCCGTCGACGGAGCTCGCTTTAGATTTTTTTAATTTGTTTGTTCTTCTTTTATTTTTGTCTTTTAATATAGCCTAGATTTAGGCTAGGATGAGTACAGCGACGTATGCCCTAGAAGTCAGTCGCCAGATGAGATATTAAAAAAAAAATGTTTTCTGAGTATAAACTCTTGAATTTAGTAGCATTTTAATGGATAAATAAACCTGTTTTACTGAGAGTACAAACACTTCATTCTGGGGAAACTCTGTTGAGATACGATGTAATTACCATGTCATTCGGGCGAGGTCTGCTGAGACAAAGAAAGCAAGAGAGGGTGAGTGTTCTTGACAACTGCTTGCAACACAATGATTCTTTCATAGCGCTCCATCTTTTATCTTCCAATATATGCTATAATGTTGTGTTTTAATGAACAATTTGTATTTTCATTTTCCTGTGCTTTCTACCAAAGTTGCTATATAATATGATGATAGATATACAATCAATCCTTGTCTTCTTTTTTCAGAGTTTATATTATTTAAAATGTGTTGACCCCCTTCTTTTTTTTCTTTTCCACATATTTTGGTTTTATTTGATGTTATTTTAAGCTTAAAAATGCATGTTAATGATTGCAAAATCTTTTACAGGTGCAAAGAACTCACATGTTATCCATCCCATGATGGTTTACTTATCAACCCATCTAAAAAATTGGCTTTGTCAGCGTTGTGTGAAGATGCTTGTCTCTCAGATTTGACCTATGAGTGGATCATCAGCACAAAGTAAGTTTCATCTAAAATACTTCCCAAAGTGAGTTGGTGTAGATGTAGGAGAGTCGTGTGCCCTGCCAGTATATATATATATATATCACTCAGAGTAATCAATTCAGGCTCTGCCATTTCCAGCCATTCCCTTATTCCTTAAATTGTCGATTTTTATCATCAAACTCCTTTTAAAAGGTTTAGATTGACTTGTTGGTTCAGGCTTTAATGAAATACAATGAAGATGAAAAATTTGAGTAATTTTTCAGTTGCCTGAGTGCAAATGTGGTCTGTTCCATAGTCCTGGTTGAAAACCAACGAGGACGTTGTTGTGTTCATAGGTCTATCAGAACGATCTCCAGGTTTGCCTAATTTAAGCAGCCAAGTGGGTAATTAAACAGAGGTTATAAAATTTAAGTTCATTGGAATCCATCACTTTTTGAATGGTAATATTACATGGTAGGTAGATGTTACAAATAAGCCTGATTGGCTCAATCAAAGAATGCTTATATATAACAAATTTCCACTGCATTCATGATAACTAGCTTAATTTATCAGAACATATGCAAAATCAGTATTATAATCCTTGTTAGGCTACTAGATGGAATGATACACATTTAACCAAGTTTGTTAAATTTAACTTCATAGTCCGCTCACCAGTTCTCACTGCTCCTGTAGGAGTATAGTTTATCTGGGTCACGTTCACTAATAACAAGACTTCAATCTTCAGCAAAAGTAAAGGATGACACGACTCTCCTGAAAAGACAAGGAAAGCCGGGTTGTTAACAAAGTACTACCCAAAATTCTAACACCAGCACAAAGAAAAAACCCTCAAACAAATCAATGTTCCTTAGCTGTAATATAGTACAAAAAACATAACTTCAAACCCAGTCGAGGTTGGAACATTTAAACTGTAGGGTGGAGTTGCACTTCTTCAATAGATCCTGTAGAATTTTGTAAGGAGAAATATGTAAAGAAAGTGTGGAAGATATAAAACCACAGATCCTTATTCAGTGTATTTGGGCAGGAAGGGCATGCAATCATCTTGATGTCATGTTGCTTGGTGGCTCATGTTAACACCTGACACCCCGTAAGAGGCGCGACGAGTTGCCTTCCTGTTCGCCGGTGCTGACGGGGCTCAGCGCCCCATCCGGCCCCAGCTTGGCATTCTTTTTCTTCTTCCGCTAACCCCTATCTCGTCTTCTGTACCAATTCTTCCCCGTAAGGGGCGCGGCGATTTGCCATCCTGGCTGCCGTGCTGATGGGACTCAGCACCCTGTCTGACTCCAGCTTAGCCTCTTCTCCTTCCTTCAGAACACTTGTTTCTTCCCCTGTTTCCTCACTTTTCATACAACCTCTCCCACAACTTTCTCTGGTCAGCCTCTAATTTCACAGGGTAGATGCTGACCTTCTTCTCAGCCAACTATCCAGGATCGAGGCTGAGGGGGGAGGGGACAATGTTCCCTAATCCCTGAGCTCCGGTTTGGGATGTTAGGTTTTTAACAACCTGCTTCATCCACACATATACCTTCCTCACATCTCTTTTCCTTCTCTCTTCACACTCTTATCAATTTTACGCCGTGTCCAAGGTGGAGCCGCCATGCTGAGGGACTGCCAGGTCACCAGGCAGGAGGGGTGGTCCAAAATAGCGGTCCGGCTCTGCCAGGCCTGTACTCACCCTTTGCATAGCGGGCCACTGCGGAGGGTGATTAGCGTTTACATCCTGTACAAAAAAAAGTGTCACCATGCCCATGAATGAAAACTTGCCAAAACAAAAATCTCTCCCCATTTCCCCTTTAAGAACAACGGAGCCGCCCTCAGGCAGCTCCATAGAGAAAATGGAGGTGCTCTCCCCTGTGGTTTCCCAGGGGACCCTCCATAACTCTTCAACCGGAGAGGAGGCTTACTCCTCTCCAGTGCCTATGGGTGCAGGGGGCTCCCCCTTACCCCCTTCCTTGGAGTCACCACGTGACTCCATCTCAAATCTAGCAGTCCTGTCCCGCCTTTGGTTTCACAGAGGACTGCCAGGAAAGCCAGTAGGCAGCTCATAACCAGCTGCTCCAAGTTGAAGCGGCTCGGGAGGGCAAACCCCCTTATAGGGGATAGGGAAGAAAGGCCCCATCAGCCACTTCCCTCTAAAGACCTGCTAGCCAAAATATTAAATCTCTCGGGGGTGAAGGCCTATGCCCCCCCTGACAAGACTTGTAATGTCATAGGAGGGGATAGCCAAATGGAGGTTTCCCTGAGATAGACATGATCCCTGATGCAGCCCAGCCTCAGAAGGTGGGGACTTTCATGGGGACAGATTCGGGCTCGGCATCAAACACCGAGCACGATTCTACTCCTGTGCGGGGCCCTCACCAGAAGGATCGGGCTGCTAAGACATCACAAGGAGTGGAGGGATCTCCTCCTTCGGCCGGTGAACGAACCCACGACTGCTGGGACCTTCACCATCTCGGTGAAGGGCCTTGCAGAGGCCGGCCCATCTGGCCTGGCAGCTTCTGCTGGGGGAGAGGAGAAGCGGGTCCATTCGCCTACCTCATCTCCTAAAATGAAAAAGACTAATAAAAAGAAAGACCAAAAAGACTCGAGGGGGAGGGGGAACTCTTCTCCATCCACTGGAGCGGCGGGAAAAGACGAGGCCGCTACCCTCCTTGAACGCGACCAAGCGAAGATCGACTCGTCCGGCCCCGGTGCGTGCCTGGACGGGAAATCCAAAAATAAGACAAAAATACGCAGAGTGGAGCCTCGATTACGTCGGGGCCCCTCATTCAGAGGATACCTGGCATTTTCGATCCCGCTGGCTTCAAACGCTTCTTAGTTATTCGCTCCACTGATGGCAGCATGTTGGCCAAGGGCAACATGATCCATCAGAGGAGAGCATTAGCTAGTATAATTGGTAGAGTGCCGAAGGTGACCCGTTTCTCGGACGGGAGCCTTCTGGTGAATGCGGCGAATCCCTCCGAGGCGGCCAAGATAAGTGCTCTTCGGACACTTCATGGCACCCCGGTGAGTGTGACGCCGCATTCTACCATGAACTTTGTGAAAGGGGTAATTTATGCGAGGGAACGCTTGGACTACTCCATAGAAGATATCACTCTAGAGCTGGCCAACCACGGGGCGGTCAAGGTGGAGCGTGTGATGAGAAAACAGGTAGGGGCCTCGAGACCCACCCCTACAGTCTTCGTCACGTTCGACTGTGACAAGCTCCCTGAGTCGGTGCGTGCCGGTTGGTACCGCTACCGCGTGAAGGCTTTCGTACCACTGCCGCGGAGGTTCTATTACTGTCACCACTTCGGCCATACGAATCGCTCATGTAGACGTGCAAAGTCGGGGTCACCCGAACTATGTGTAAATTGCTCCAAGGCTGCACACGAAAAGTCCAAATCGTGTGTGGCCAAGTGTGTTAAATGCGGAGAGCCGCACCCCGCTTCTTCGAAGCAATGTGGTGCATATCTCCTTGAGAAAGAAATCCTGGCCGTTCAGGCCCAGGATCGACTCTCATTCCGCGAGGCTAAGGACTTGGTCCTGGTGCGCCCGGCTCTTCCTGGGACGTCTTACGCCTCACTGCTTAGAAAAACACCCTCTGGTCCTGGCCCATCCAGGCCAACGAGCACGGTTGTTTCCGCGCCCATTCGGAGCCCTTCTGCGGGTTCTACTCAACCCAGGCGCTCCCCTGATAAATTTGGCGGCAAAAAAGGTTCACACCCAGCCCTGCTAAAGCCAGGGCTTTCCCCCTTCCCCCAGCGTGACCGTTTCCCGTAATGCAAAACGGCCAGCGCCTCCACCGAGTTGTTAGACTCACAGGAGGCAACACCCCTGAAGTTGGTCGCCAGGCCATCTTCCGGGGTTCCTAAAGAGCTTCGGCTCCTTCACCCACGCCTAGTGGTGGGCTGAGTGGCTCGGAGACGATCGATCCTCGAAAAGAGGGCCATCCCCCCGCTAAAGCTTTCGAGGTGGAGGGAGGAAAAAACTCCCCCTATAAGTCCTAAAAGGCGACAGCGCCTGGGGTTCTGCCTCCGGGAAGCGTACATCCATTCCCGTAAGGGTCTTCTGTTCGAAGAGAGTCCCCGCGTCCCCTGTGAGCTAGGCCTGGAGGGCATATTCCTTCAATGGAATTGCTGTTGACTCCGGGCGAACTGGGAGGAACTGCGGAGGCTCGTCTCGTCCTGTTCCCCGTTAGCTATTTTTCTGCCGGAGACCATGCTAGGCGCGTGCCCCCTGCCCACCCTCCCGGGGTATAAGGGTTTTGCGACTTCACCACCACGAGATGGGGGCCGGGCTGGGAGATGCGAGGTTTTGACCCAGCATGATGTCTCCGTTCTTCCTTTCACTTTAGATACCTCCTTTCAGGCAGTGGCTGTGCAGCTTCACCTGGATAGGAGGTATACTATCATTTCTGCGTACATGCCACCGTCAGCTGACTTCGACGCGCGTCACTTCCGCGGCATCGTGGCACGGTTGCCGAGATCCTTTCTCTTGGTGGAGATCTGAACGGCAGACATCCTCTCTGGGGAGATTACCCAATAGATCCCAGGGGACAAGTCCTTGCCGATCTGATAGAAGAGCTTGAGATGGGTGTCTTAAATGTAGATGAGTTTACGCATCACTGCTCGAGAACCGCTTCATTTTCTTGCCTTGACCTATCTTTGTGCTCTTCGGATGCACAGCCTGATTTTGATTGGGGCGTGGTCGATGACCTCCATGGTAGTTATCACTTTCCAATTGAAATATCATTTTCTGCGCTGCTGCCGCCTGAGAGCCCACCTCGGTGGTGCTTGGTGCGGGTGCCGTGGCCTGCATTTCAGGAAATGACTGAATTCTCTATCTCAGTCGAGGATATTAGGTCGGTAGATGAGGCCGTTGAGTTCTCCGGTAATCTCATCGCCGTGGGCCTGACTACTATTCCCAGAACGTCTGGCCGTTTTGCACGCCGAGCACTCCCTTGGTGGTCGGCTGAGTGCGGGATGGCCCTCAAACAGAAGCGTTATGCCTACCTGCGCTATAAGCGCCACCCGAACGATTTCACTGTCGCTGAATTTCGTCGGGCTAGGGCTAGGTTCCGGTATATTTCGAAGCACGCCCGCCGCTCTTCTTGGCGGGCATATGTGTCTTCACTTAACGGGAAGACCCCTCTAGCAGAGGTGTGGAAGCGGGTCAAAAGGATTCTGGGCAAGTTCTCGCAGGACCCCCCTCCAATTCTCCAGGAGAAAGGGAGTGCAATCTCTGACCCATCGTCCGTGACGGAATCCTTCGCGACCGCCCTCTCCGCATTCTCTAGCCGGGATGCTGCTCCGCCAGCATTCAATGCACGTCGTGATGTCGCAGAAGGTGGCCGGCTGGACTTTACCTCAAGAGGCGGAGAACCCTTCAACGACAGGTTTACTGTGAGTGAGTTGCGTTCCGCTCTTGCTTCGTGCGCGGACACCGCCCATGGTCCGGACGATGTCCCGTACGCCATGCTTCGACACGTGGGTGAGCGAGGCATGACCTTTCTGCTAGATTTTTTCAACAGGATCTGGGTAAAGGGTAACCTCCCAGACTCAAGCGAATCGCTTCTTTGCTAGTCTTTCGCAAACCTGGGAGAGATCATTCTACCCCGGCCGGTTTCCACCCAATTTCTCTAACCTCCTGTATGTGCAAGTTGATGGAGAAATTGGTAAATGATAGATTAGCCTTTTTTTGGAACAGCAGAGGCCATCTGTCTTCTGCGCAGTGCGGCTTCCGTAATTTCCATTCCACGTCGGATGCTCTGCTTCGACTGGAATATGCTGTCTGCGAGGCCTTCCTTCGTAGACAGCACTTCGCCACGGTGTTTTTCGATTTGGAGAAGGCTTATGATACCGCATGGCGATACGGTATCATGGAGACCCTCCACACGATGGGGGCGAGGGGACGCCTCCCGGTCTTTATATCTAAATTTTTGCGAGATCTTCGATTCCGCGTACGGTGGGGGGATCCCTCTCCGGTCCAATGGAGCAGGAAGAGGGTGTCCGGCAGGGAATTGTCCTCAGTGTCACACTCTTTGCCCTGAGCATCAACTTCATCACTCGGTGCTGCCGGGAGATGTTCTCGCTACGCTCTACGTGGACGCCTTTCGATCTCTTTTGGCGCGGCCCAGAGTATTGCGTTCATACTTTTTGGAGCACATCTCGTGTCACGCTGGAATCGTTCCAGTGTATACGGATGGCTCCAAGTCCGAATAGGGGATAGGTTTCCATGCCGTATCCCCTCTGTTTGAAGTCAGCAGGGCTCTACCGAGCAGTGCGTCTGTCTTCACGGCTGAGTTGTTGGCAATACACCACTCGGTACGGGAGACTACGTGACGTGCCCTGTTCGGAGACCAGATTGTGATCTATAGCGACTCACAAAGCGCCCTGAGTGCTCTCGGGCATTGGAATCTCGTCACTCTCTGGTTCGCGATATCCGTGATGCCACGGTTTTTGTGAGCCGGGTGGATTTCGAGATTATCCTCTGCTGGGTTCCTGGACATGTCGGAATTGCGGGAAATGAGCGCGTTGACACAGCGCCAAAGAGTCCGCTAGGACGGGGCGACCGGACCAGCTTTCGCTTTTCCACACACAAACTATATCGCAGGAATACGGGCAGCTCTTCGGACTGCTTGGCAAAGAAGATGGGAGACGGTCCTAGTGGAACTTAAAGTTGCGTGCCATTGCGCCGTGACTGTTCCCATGGACCTATCCCCCAATGCCGCGACGGCTTTAGGTCGCTTTCTGTCGTCTCCTATTCGGGCACACACGTGTCACGCATCGCCATTTAATGGAGCGCTCGCCTGCGCCCTATTGTGACGTCTGCATCGTCACCCAGACTGTTCGGCACATTCTTGTCGAATGTCCCAGTCTGGGTGATCTTCGCACACGTTACCTGTCCCGCTACCGGGATGGGCGGGGTCGCTATCGCCTGTCCCTTGTACTCGGGACGAGTGCGTGCACATTGACTGGTGGACTTGTAGACTTTTGGGGGGAGGCCAGCCTCCTCCCTTTTATTTAACTAGTTTTTTCTCTTCTTTATAGGTTGCCCGTTCCTGCGCCTGTGGGACCTCCTTCGACGCAGGAACTTGCTTTCTACTCGTTGCCCTTTCCTTTTTTTATTTTTAGTGTTGTTTTTTTTTTGTTTTTGAATCTTATTTTAAAGTAGCCTAGTACTAGACAGTTTTTAATACAGCGACTAATGCCCAAGTATTCAGTCGCCAGATGGGCTCTTAAAAAAAAGAAGTACCAATTCTCTTTCTCGTAAGCGGTGCGGTGATTTGCCTTCCTGGCCGCTGTGCTATGAGCCTCAGCGCCCCGTCCAGCCACAGCTTATCCTCTTTTTTTTTCTTACTTTTGCCTCTGTACAGCTCGACGGATGCGCCCACTGGGGGGCATCGTCTGCAGGACCGTGCCTTAGAGTTGGTTTGGTTGCCCGGGTCGTCATTTTGTTTCTGGGAGGTCTTAGCACCGCAGTCCAGAGAATCTGTTATGCGGCTCCGCTGTTTTTAAAACTACAGTGAGACTCGGGAGGGGGGCAGGGGGGGTACCCCGTCTGGGCTGTATGGGCGCTCTTTGGACTCATGGCGATTTGGTGCATGCTCTCGACTCCATCGTACCTTGTACCCTGACGGTAGACGCTTTGATCCTTTTGGGTCAGAAGTCGATCCTGAGTTGGATTATGACTGATTTTTAGTCTTGAAAGCGAATGATAGTCCTCTTAGTAAGTATGACATCTTCGACGTCTACGAGGATTTTGTTGAGAAATGTGGCGAACCTGCCCAAATTGGGCCACGTAATGATGGTGCATTGATAGTCGAGGCAAAATCAAGCGAGCAGCATCAGCGGATTAAGACCCTACAGTCTTTAGCTTCTGTAGACATGTCCTCTGATTCGCCCCCGACATTTAATACCAGTAAAGGTGTTATCCGATCGGCAGAGTTAATAGATTACGATGTTGACAAGCTGGTATCAAAACTTACCAATCAGAAGGTTGTAAGTGCTCACCGCATTTCCAGATTTATGAATGGCGCTAGGTTACCTACCGCCACCATAATCCTGACCTTCAACAGATTGGAACCGCCCAAGTACGTTAAGGCTGGCTATCTTAATATCCCAGTCAAGCCTTAAGTTGAAAACCCACGACGATGCTTCCATTGCCAACGCTTTGGCTATGTAAGCAACTTTTGTAAACAGGCAAGGTTTTGTGTGAATTGTAGATCGGATTATCATGGGACGCCCTGTTCTCAACAACCGTGCTGCCTTAAATGTGGTGGAGAACACCCTGCAACATCACAGCAATGCACTTTCTTTCTCTATGAGAGAGAAGTCATTGCCATTAGAAACAAGAACAGGGTCAGTTTTAAAGAGGCCAGAAGAAGAGTAAAGGAGATGTATGTCCAACCTGGTGTGATCTTTTCTGATGCTCTGTGTTCTACCAGGCCCTAGAAAGGGATAAGCCAGAGACCTCCTACTGGTTCTCCTGTGCCTGACAAGGTAAGAAGTCCTCCCCGTCCTAAACGTACATCTCGTGATGAACACACTTAGTCAGCACCTAACAGTGCTTCTGAGGTTACCAACAAGAAGAGGAACCTTCCATCCTCTCGTGGTTCCCTAAGGGTGGTTAAGCACCTTGCTACCGCTCCAGAACATGTGGATGTTGATCCTGTTAGTCCTCAGGTGGTATCCATTCCACCTCTGGACATTCACCCTGCCCCTAAAGGACCGAGCTCTTCTTCAGCTCCAAAGCAAGTTATCACTCCACCTCCCTTGTTGATACTGCTTTGGAATTCCTTCGATCCCTGAATGAGAAGGAACCAACCTTTGCTCCTCACCAGGAGCCAGCTGTTGTGGAGGTTACCCCCCTCATCTGAGGAGGACTCTCAAAAACTGACTCCACATTCATCTCTATCAGCATCGAAATCACAACTTTTGCCGATGTCCTCGCCACCACCATCGCCTCTACCATCCCAACCAATACCACCAGCTGTGTCAACATCGTTTGTTCCCTCGACACTTGAACTGACCCCTGGAGTTGCTTCCATCTCTGCTTCTCCAGTGAAGACAGTTCTCACAGCCACTTATCAAAATCTAATGCGCCACCTCTTAAAGGAAAACCAAAGGCAAGACTCAAGCTTCCGATGCCTTCTTTGTCATACTCCAAGCCTAAGGCTAGTATGACACGAACTACTTCCGCTGGTAGTTCAAATCCAAAATCTCCTACCCCTAAGTGTAGGAAGAAGTCTTCCGTTATGCTTAAATGGTAATAATGTTTCCAATTATTCATTGGAACCTCCAAGGTCTCTTCCCCAAATGGGAAGAGTTCAAGCTCCTGCTTAAGGATTACAATCCCGATTGTATTGCTTTTCAGGAGACTTGCTTGAGTACTCACAGAGTACCCAACATTTCGGGTTTTGTGGGATATTATAAGAACCCCGGAGAACCAATTCATGGTTCTGCTGTTTTTGTTAACAACTTGGTTCCCCACAACCAGCTCTCTCGTAACACAGACCTGCAGGCGGTTGCTGTCCGCCTGTTTTCCAGTCGCCATTATTCGGTCTGTTCGAGTAGAGGAAAGAGATACAGCTGTTTTAGCTACAAAGTTAACTAATTTAATTTCTCAACTCCCTCCTCCCTTTTTATTGATTGGTGACTTTAATGCTCGACACCCCCTTTGGGGGGACCATGATAACAACCCTAGAGGAAATATGATTGAGAGATTTCTGGGCACTAATGATGTCTGCTTTCTTAACGATGGCAGCCACACATCATTTCACATCCAGACGAACAGCTTTACATGTGTGGACTTGTCTCTCTGTTCACCAAGCTGTAAAGCTGATTTTGACTTGGCAGTGGATCCTGACTTGCGAGGCAGTGATCACTTTCCCATTGTAATAACACCATGTACAGGTGGCCCTCCTCCACCACCTAGCAAAAGATGGAATACAAAAAAAAGCAAACTGGCCTAAGTCCAGGCACTTCTCGTGCCATGATGGGTCCTTCCCTCATGAAGATATTGACGTGGCTATTGATGATCTTCTAGCCCACGTCAATCATGCAACCAATTCCTCCATCTCGCTCTCCAGCTCAACTGCTCGTGGACCAGAATTGCCCTGATGGTCTGTTGAATGCTCGAAAGTTGTCACTGCATGTAAACAGGCTTGCCGACGTTACCATCGGTGCCCCACGATGGTAAGGAAACTTGCTCGTAACCGAGCAAGGGCAGCACGGCGACGCACCTTTCGACGAGCTCGAAAGACCTCGTTGGATGGTTACATCGCATTGACATGTTGGCAGACCCCAATAGACAAACTCTGAAAGAGGGTCAAAAAGCTATTGGAGAAGTCCAATGGTTTTACAGCTCCCAACATTGTTCAGGCCAGAGAACTGTTGGGAGACTTATCCCATATTTCCGATGTTTTGGCCGGATCGTTTGCTAATATTTCAAGCCCAGACATCTATTCCATCCAATTCCAACACTTTAGGCTCGAACAGGAGCAGCATCCTATCACTTTTATGGAGCCTGACATGGATAATGAGCCTTATAACCGGCTCTTTTCTATCCATGAGCTCGATAATGCACTGAAGCTCTGTGGATCCACTGCACCCGGATCCGATAGCATTTCCTATGATATGATTAGGAATATGCATTCATCCCTCCTCTCACATTTGCTGGACATCTATAACTTCATCTGGATTAGGGGCTCCTTCCCTTCTATATGGAGGGAGGCTGTGGTTTTACCTTTCCGAAAATCAGGAAAGGATGGGACAGAACCCACCCATTACCGCCCCTTGCCCTTACTAGTTGTCAATGTAAATTGTTTGAGAGGATGATAAATACAAGACTCGTCTGGTTTTTGGAGACAAACCATCTTATATCTCCCTCACAATCAGGGTTCAGAAAAAAACAAAACAGAGTACCATCGATCTTCTTGTTAGAATGGAGTCTTATATAAGAGATGCTTTTTCAAAGAGGCAGCATTCATTCTGTTGCTGTTTTCTTTGATATTTAGTAAGCATATGATACCACTTGGAGTCGTGGTATCCTTAAGCAACTCCATGATTGGGGCCTGCGGGGCTTTCTCTCCAGGTTTGTCAAGCAATTCCTCATGTGGCGCACATTACATGTAAAAGTTGGAAATCTATCAGAGCCCATAGAGCAAGTTGAGGGTGTGCCACAGGGAAGTGTCCTCAGTGTCACCTGCTTCTCTGTGGTCATCAATAGCATTATCGCAAATCTTGCAGCTGAGATTTCCTCTTATCTGTTCATCGCCTAGACTTCCATTTGTCATCCGTAAGCTACAGCAGGTTATAAATACCGTAGCTGATAATGCTTCTTCCAAGAGCTTCCACTTTTCCTCAGTAAAGACCAAGTCTGTCCACTTTTACAATCATAGATCGGCAACATGGGACCCTCCCTATTTGTCACTCTATGGTGTCCCTGTCACCTTTGAGCCCCATTTCAGATTTCTAGGGGTGATCTTTGATTCGAGGCTTTCTTGGACGCCTCATTTGGATGCTTTGAAAAGGTCTTGTCTGAAGAGAATGGACATAATGAAATTACTGTCACACACTTCTTGGGGAAGTGATTGATGCACCCTGAAGCTGGCTTTTGTATTCAGCATTGGTCCAGTCAAAGCTGGACTATGGGTCGCAGGTGTACTCCTCTGCCTCGCCGTTCATTCTTGAAAAATTAAATACTGTCTGTAACCAGGGTGTGCGCCTGGCTTCTGGGGCCTTCAAGTCGTCCCCTGTGTGGAGTCTCTATGCAGAGAATGGGGCTCTTCCTCTTCCTTTTCACAGGCTCAAAGAGGGGGTCGGCTTCCACGCTGTATCCCCTCTGTTTGAAGTCAGCGGGGCTCTGCCAGGTGCTGGTCTGTCTTCACGGCCGAGCTGGTGGCAATACACCACTCGGTACGGGAGATTACGCGACGTGCCCGGTTCGGAGACCGGATTGTGATCTATAGCGACTCACAAAGCGCCCTGAGTGCTCTCGGGGCATTGGAATCTCCGCATCCCCTGGTTCGCGATATCCGTGACGCCACGGTTTTGGCGAGCCGGGCGGATGTCGAGATTATCTTCTGCTGGGTTCCTGGACATGTAGGAATTGCGGGGAATGAGGGCGCCAAAGAGTCCGTGAGGACTCTGCGACCGGACCAGCGTTTCGCTCTTCCTCACACCGACTACATGGCAGGAATACGGGCAGCTCTTCGGACTGCTTGGCAAAGAAGATGGGAGACGGTCAAAGGGAACTTAAAGTTGCGTGCCATTGCTCCGCGACTGTTCCCATGGACCTATCCCCCAATGCCGCGACGGCTTCAGGTCGCTTCCTGTCGTCTCCGAATCGGACATACTCGTGTGACGCATCGCTATTTGATTGAGCGCTCGCCTGCGCCCTATTGTGACGACTTTTTTGTAGTGGTATGCCAGGGGCTTACTGGTAGGCTCAAGGATCAGTTCTTGCCTGTAGCCTTGAGAACCATATATGATCAACACTCCTCCCACCATCGGCCTAGCACCTTTGTGTTCACCGACGGGTCCAAGTCATCAGATGGTTTGTTGCTGCTGCTCTCTTCCCATCTCAGACAGCATTGGTTCACCTGCCAAGTGCAGCTTCTGTTTTCACAGCAGAACTTGTTGCCATTCTTGCTGCACTCTTTTTTATTGCTCCTATGCCATCTGGTTGTCTTAGGATTTTCTCTGGCTCCCTTAGTTCTCTGGGGGAACTGGATGCTTTTAGTTCTAGCCATCCGCTGGTTTTCAAGATCCAGCGGTGGCTTTTTTATCTCTTCTATTTATAAAATTCCTTTTTGCTGGGTGCCTAGTCACGTGGGCATCCCAGGTAATAAAAGGGCGGATGTTGCGGACAAGGAGGCGGCATCATTGGGGCACCCCCATCAGCCCCAGTCCTACTTTGTGATGTCTATCCTCTCATCACCGAATATGTAGTCGGCTTAGGGCAGAAGATGTGGGATGAGCTTCCTCCCACCAAGCTCCATCCTATAAAACCTTCAGTCCTCCCATAGCCACATACCATGAGACCATGTAGACTGGAGGTTATTTTGTGCCAACTGAGGATAGGTCATTGCCGCCTCACTCATGGGCACTTGATGAATGAGCAGCCCCCACCTTTATGCATCCTGTGCAGGGTGCAGCTGTCCATCCTTCACATCTTTGCCGGGTGTCCCCTTTTGAGAAATCTTGGGAGGAGGATTTTCCTTTTCTATGTTTTTACCCTTTGTTGAATTCTCAATAGTTTATTTTTGATATCCTTTTACACCCCTTGATGGTTTTAAATTCCTGTACTTCCATTCTATTGATCTTAACTTCATAGCTATATTTTTGTATATTCTCCAGATGTCTATATTTGTATTGAGAATTTTCCTGCAAATTACCCGTCCTTGAATTTGGCTGCGGGCTAGTCTGTTTGGGCTTTGCAGCCGTTATTTTCGACATTATTTAATCATTAACACCTGACACACCATTGTGTGGCATTTCTGAACAAGGTCAATAGACCTAAATTGCGCGCTCTATATTATTCTGATTTATGACCTTACGACCTTCAAAACTTTCAATAATTCCCGTTCTAACCTTGGCAATTATATCATTCAAAAGAGAATGTAAAACATAAGAGTTTCAAATTTTGTTTGAATCAGATGAATAGTTACGATGTTATTGCCAAAATAACTCATGGAACAGTAAAATGGTTACAATCCGACCGCCCTACCTACCTACACACTGACATGCACGCGACTAAAAATGGCTTCCATAATTGTGCAGATTGGATTGGTTTCAGTACTGACTTAAGTCTCAAAAAGTCAAAATTTTGGCTAAAGGAAAATTCATTTTATTTTAAGACCCTAAGTAAAATATTAATAAACTAATTTTAAACATATTTGACTAAGAATAAATGACTTTTATATACTGGCAAAATTTAGACGAGTATTACAGAGAAGGGAAAAAAAAGAGAAGATTTATTAAGTTTTGTAATAAATATAAAGTAAAAATAAAACATTTAAGGTTAGGTTAACACTGGTCAACAGCCAAAATGGTTCACATGAAATTATGCTCACACAAAAATTTCATATTGCTGAATTTGAATCTGGTATTTATTTTGTTCTATCAGACTATGTTTTATAAGAAAATCAATAGGTATAAATATTCAATATTCCATCACTTGTGTCATGCAACAGATATTAACCCAAAACAGACCAGCTTGTCTCTTATGTGACTGTGCTTACATGACTAATTTCACATTGTTGAGTATGATTTAGATGTTTTATTCTACTATCAGATCTACTTTCTTAAACAATTATAGTAAATTTGATGATATTAATTGTCTCACGCAAGATAATGATATTAAACACGGCACAGATAAGCTCATAAGAAATTGTACCAGCAAGCATAAGTTCAAATCCTTTATAATTGACAAAATATGAAGTTCTAAACTTTGCCCTTTCGTTTGTACAACTCGCTCTATTCTCATTGCAGTGTCCAGCAATAGCCAGCCATCATGTTAGGACTGAATTGTCCCTGATATCTGCTCTGATGAAATCTTTCACCGTGTTCATCACTAGTCTACAAGGTTATCTCGTAAAAAATGCAATTTCAAGGACATCCTTGCCCCCAATGCCTGATAATTCTGCAGCATGGTTGTAACGATTTCTTTGTAGTTATCAGCACGATAGTTTCCACGAAAAAGCTTTGACACATTGACAAATGATTCCCAGGAGTTTTTCTCCAGTGGGTTCAAGGCCTTGGTGAATTCGCTATCATGAACTGGTATGTGAATCTGTGGTTCATTCAAGACACCTGCTTTCAACTTGCTTCTGAAACCACACCACCTAGTTTCTGATATAAGTATCAAAACCCAGAACCAGATTGATCCATAGCCTTGATAAAATTTTTAGCTAAACCGAGCTTTAGATGCAGTGGAGGCAAAAATATCTCTTCTTATACTCTATATTAGCTAACAAAATCTTCATTGTTTCATAGCTCTCAGCCATCTTTGTTGCATGTGCTATTGGGACAGATGGAAACCAATTGCCATTGTGTAAAAGAACAGCTTTCAGAGAGTCTTTTCCAGAGTCTATAAACAGCCTCCAATCATCTGATTTGTATGGTTCAGACTTGCAAAATTGTTGCATGAGAGATACTGTGTCCTCACAGTAACAAAGGTTGTTTTCCATCCTGAAAAATGCAGACAGCTCTCTATGTCGGTAAAAAGCTGTAGTGATACACACTCCTGCCTCCAGCAGGTTACTCTGCTTTAGTCTGGATCCCAAAACTTCGGCCTTTTCTTTGGACAAGTCTTGGTCCCTGATTTGATCATGAAGCACTTCTCGAGTAAAGAGTTTAGGCCTGGTATTTTTAGTCATACTGGTAGTCATCTTCATTTGAGGTAGAATTAGAATCGGAATCACTCATCAATTCTTATTCAGTCGGTGGATTTGGGACTGCGAGTTCAGCCCTGTGCAGAACTGCTCAGATTGTAGAAACAATATTGGGGTACTGCACCTTGCCTCGTGTTTTGAGTTTTTTACCTTGATGTTTGTGAGACAGAAGTAGCAGTCACTGCTGTAGTCTTTGGGTTCATGCCATATCATTTGTACAGCAAACTGCATTCCTGAGCTTCGCTTACCACATATCCACTCGCTCAGGTGGTTGACACAAGACTTACAAGCTATATGAGGTTCCCATTTCATGTTGTGGTCACCCAAAGGACATTTGTGATTGGTTTCTTGAGGCTACCAGCATCGTTCAAGCACTTGCCACGTTCCATCTTTTGTTAAGTTCAGAGTTATTAGAAATTTGGCAGTCTGAAACAAAAAAGCACAAATTAGGAAAAATTTATTGCATAAGTTGAACCAATGAACATATAAATTAGTGTATGAATAACATGGTGCACCAAATATATAGATATGCTGGTTCTGGAAAACTGAGCCCAATACAGCTATACAAATGTCATTATTGAATTCAGCACATGCAATTACCCTAGAATCTGACTATTTTGATCCAGAACCATGAGAAAAAAAATTTGTTGACCAGTGTTATAGAAATATTGGAACAAGAGGTCAAATCTTGACTTTTTTTCTCAGATTCATTGAACCATAGTCTCATAACCAAACCTACTACAAAATAATTAACATGGGACAATAAAAATGCCAAAAAATCATGAAATAAAAATAAATTAACAGGTTTTATCACTGATTTGAACTATTTGGAGTTCTTTTATTTTCCAATTTAGGGTCCAAACTCCAACAAAATATCAAAAGGTGATGAAATCCATATAAATTAACTGATTGAGTAAGTTAATCCCTGGACAAAAGGTGTTTGAACGTAGACTCCTGGTAGGAGCTTTGGAGTCTTAGCTGATTCGCCAGGTGTTGATATCTTTTCATGGCTCATGATCCTATATCGATTAGAAGGCAATAAATTATAACTGGAAGTCCAACCCTTGACTATTATCTCTCAGGTGTTGTAATCTCTCTCAACTCATGATCCTATATCGATTAGAAGGCAATAAATAGTCACTGGAGGCCAAACTTTGGTCTATTATCTCTCCAGTGTTGTAATCTCTCTTGGCTCATGATCCTATATTGATTATAAGGAAATAAATCATCACTGGAGGTCCAACCCTTGGTCTCTTATCTATCAGGTGTTGTAATATCTCCTGGCTCATGATCCTATATTGATTAGAAGACAATAAATCATCACTGGAGGCCTAGCCCTTGATCCATTATCTCTCAGGTGTTGTAATATCTCTTAGCTCATGATCCTATATTGATTAAAAGGCAATAAATCATCACTGGAGGTCCAGCCCTTGATCTCTTATCTCTCAGGTGTTGTAATATCTCTCGGCTCTTGATCCTATATTGATTAGAAGGCAATAAATCATCACTGGAGGTCCAACCCTTGGTCTCTTATCTCTCAGGTGTTGTAATATCTCTCGGCTCTTGATCCTATATTGATTAGAAGGCAATAAATCATCACTGGAGGCCCAGCCCTTGATCTCTAATCTCTCAGGTGTTGTAATATCTCTCGGCTCTTGATCCTATATTGATTAGAAGACAATAAATCATCACTGGAGGCCTAGCCCTTGATCCATTATCTCTCAGGTGTTGTAATATCTCTTAGCTCATGATCCTATATTGATTAAAAGGCAATAAATCATCACTGGAGGTCCAGCCCTTGATCTCTTATCTCTCAGGTGTTGTAATATCTCTCGGCTCTTGATCCTATATTGATTAGAAGGCAATAAATCATCACTGGAGGTCCAACCCTTGGTCTCTTATCTCTCAGGTGTTGTAATATCTCTCGGCTCTTGATCCTATATTGATTAGAAGGCAATAAATCATCACTGGAGGCCCAGCCCTTGATCTCTTATCTCTCAGGTGTTGTAATATCTCTCGGCTCTTGATCCTATATTGATTAGAAGACAATAAATCATCACTGGAGGCCTAGCCCTTGATCCATTATCTCTCAGGTGTTGTAATATCTCTTAGCTCATGATCCTATATTGATTAAAAGGCAATAAATCATCACTGGAGGTCCAGCCCTTGATCTCTTATCTCTCAGGTGTTGTAATATCTCTCGGCTCTTGATCCTATATTGATTAGAAGGCAATAAATCATCACTGGAGGTCCAACCCTTGGTCTCTTATCTCTCAGGTGTTGTAATATCTCTCGGCTCTTGATCCTATATTGATTAGAAGGCAATAAATCATCACTGGAGGCCCAGCCCTTGATCCATTATCTCTCAGGTGTTGTAATCTCTCTTAGCTCATGATCCTATATTGATTAAAAGGCAATAAATCATCACTTGAGGTCCAGCCCTTGATCTCTTATCTCTCAGGTGTTGTAATATCTCTCGGCTCTTGATCCTATATTGATTAGAAGGCAATAAATCATCACTGGAGGCCCAGCCCTTGATCCATTATCTCTCAGGTGTTGTAATATCTCTCGGCTCTTGATCCTATATTGATTAGAAGACAATAAATCATCACTGGAGGTCCAACCCTTGGTCTCTTATCTCTCAGGTGTTGTAATATCTCTCGGCTCTTGATCCTATATTGATTAGAAGGCAATAAATCATCACTGGAGGTCCAACCCTTGGTCTCTTATCTCTCAGGTGTTGTAATATCTCTCGGCTCTTGATCCTATATTGATTAGAAGGCAATAAATCATCACTGGAGGCCCAGCCCTTGATCCATTATCTCTCAGGTGTTGTAATCTCTCTTAGCTCATGATCCTATATTGATTAAAAGGCAATAAATCATCACTGGAGGCCTAGCCCTTGATCCATTATCTCTCAGGTGTTGTAATATCTCTTAGCTCATGATCCTATATTGATTAAAAGGCAATAAATCATCACTGGAGGTCCAGCCCTTGATCTCTTATCTCTCAGGTGTTGTAATATCTCTCGGCTCTTGATCCTATATTGATTAGAAGGCAATAAATCATCACTGGAGGCCCAGCCCTTGATCTCTTATCTCTCAGGTGTTGTAATATCTCTCGGCTCTTGATCCTATATTGATTAGAAGACAATAAATCATCACTGGAGGCCTAGCCCTTGATCCATTATCTCTCAGGTGTTGTAATCTCTCTTAGCTCATGATCCTATATTGATTAAAAGGCAATAAATCATCACTGGAGGTCCAGCCCTTGATCTCTTATCTCTCAGGTGTTGTAATATCTCTCGGCTCTTGATCCTATATTGATTAGAAGGCAATAAATCATCACTGGAGGCCCAGCCCTTGATCTCTTATCTCTCAGGTGTTGTAATATCTCTCGGCTCTTGATCCTATATTGATTAGAAGACAATAAATCATCACTGGAGGCCCAGCCCTTGATCCATTATCTCTCAGGTGTTGTAATCTCTCTTAGCTCATGATCCTATATTGATTAGAAGGCAATAAATCATCACTGGAGGTCCAACCCTTGGTCTCTTATCTCTCAGGTGTTGTAATATCTCTCGGCTCATGATCCTATATTGATTAGAAGACAATAAATCATCACTGGAGGCCTAGCCCTTGATCCATTATCTCTCAGGTGTTGTAATCTCTCTTAGCTCATGATCCTATATTGATTAAAAGGCAATAAATCATCACTGGAGGTCCAGCCCTTGATCTCTTATCTCTCAGGTGTTGTAATATCTCTCGGCTCTTGATCCTATATTGATTAGAAGGCAATAAATCATCACTGGAGGCCCAGCCCTTGATCTCTTATCTCTCAGGTGTTGTAATATCTCTCGGCTCTTGATCCTATATTGATTAGAAGACAATAAATCATCACTGGAGGCCTAGCCCTTGATCCATTATCTCTCAGGTGTTGTAATATCTCTTAGCTCATGATCCTATATTGATTAAAAGGCAATAAATCATCACTGGAGGTCCAGCCCTTGATCTCTTATCTCTCAGGTGTTGTAATATCTCTCGGCTCTTGATCCTATATTGATTAGAAGACAATAAATCATCACTGGAGGCCTAGCCCTTGATCCATTATCTCTCAGGTGTTGTAATATCTCTTAGCTCATGATCCTATATTGATTAAAAGGCAATAAATCATCACTGGAGGTCCAGCCCTTGATCTCTTATCTCTCAGGTGTTGTAATATCTCTCGGCTCTTGATCCTATATTGATTAGAAGGCAATAAATCATCACTGGAGGTCCAACCCTTGGTCTCTTATCTCTCAGGTGTTGTAATATCTCTCGGCTCTTGATCCTATATTGATTAGAAGGCAATAAATCATCACTGGAGGCCCAGCCCTTGATCTCTTATCTCTCAGGTGTTGTAATATCTCTCGGCTCTTGATCCTATATTGATTAGAAGACAATAAATCATCACTGGAGGCCTAGCCCTTGATCCATTATCTCTCAGGTGTTGTAATATCTCTTAGCTCATGATCCTATATTGATTAAAAGGCAATAAATCATCACTGGAGGTCCAGCTCTTGATCTCTTATCTCTCAGGTGTTGTAATATCTCTCGGCTCTTGATCCTATATTGATTAGAAGGCAATAAATCATCACTGGAGGTCCAACCCTTGGTCTCTTATCTCTCAGGTGTTGTAATATCTCTCGGCTCTTGATCCTATATTGATTAGAAGGCAATAAATCATCACTGGAGGCCCAGCCCTTGATCCATTATCTCTCAGGTGTTGTAATCTCTCTTAGCTCATGATCCTATATTGATTAAAAGGCAATAAATCATCACTTGAGGTCCAGCCCTTGATCTCTTATCTCTCAGGTGTTGTAATATCTCTCGGCTCTTGATCCTATATTGATTAGAAGGCAATAAATCATCACTGGAGGCCCAGCCCTTGATCCATTATCTCTCAGGTGTTGTAATATCTCTCGGCTCTTGATCCTATATTGATTAGAAGGCAATAAATCATCACTGGAGGTCCAACCCTTGGTCTCTTATCTCTCAGGTGTTGTAATATCTCTCGGCTCTTGATCCTATATTGATTAGAAGGCAATAAATCATCACTGGAGGTCCAACCCTTGGTCTCTTATCTCTCAGGTGTTGTAATATCTCTCGGCTCTTGATCCTATATTGATTAGAAGGCAATAAATCATCACTGGAGGCCCAGCCCTTGATCCATTATCTCTCAGGTGTTGTAATCTCTCTTAGCTCATGATCCTATATTGATTAAAAGGCAATAAATCATCACTGGAGGCCTAGCCCTTGATCCATTATCTCTCAGGTGTTGTAATATCTCTTAGCTCATGATCCTATATTGATTAAAAGGCAATAAATCATCACTGGAGGTCCAGCCCTTGATCTCTTATCTCTCAGGTGTTGTAATATCTCTCGGCTCTTGATCCTATATTGATTAGAAGGCAATAAATCATCACTGGAGGTCCAACCCTTGGTCTCTTATCTCTCAGGTGTTGTAATATCTCTCGGCTCTTGATCCTATATTGATTAGAAGGCAATAAATCATCACTGGAGGTCCAACCCTTGGTCTCTTATCTCTCAGGTGTTGTAATATCTCTCGGCTCTTGATCCTATATTGATTAGAAGGCAATAAATCATCACTGGAGGCCCAGCCCTTGATCTCTTATCTCTCAGGTTTTGTAATATCTCTCGGCTCTTGATCCTATATTGATTAGAAGACAATAAATCATCACTGGAGGCCTAGCCCTTGATCCATTATCTCTCAGGTGTTGTAATCTCTCTTAGCTCATGATCCTATATTGATTAAAAGGCAATAAATCATCACTGGAGGTCCAGCCCTTGATCTCTTATCTCTCAGGTGTTGTAATATCTCTCGGCTCTTGATCCTATATTGATTAGAAGGCAATAAATCATCACTGGAGGCCCAGCCCTTGATCTCTTATCTCTCAGGTGTTGTAATATCTCTCGGCTCTTGATCCTATATTGATTAGAAGACAATAAATCATCACTGGAGGCCCAGCCCTTGATCCATTATCTCTCAGGTGTTGTAATCTCTCTTAGCTCATGATCCTATATTGATTAGAAGGCAATAAATCATCACTGGAGGTCCAACCCTTGGTCTCTTATCTCTCAGGTGTTGTAATATCTCTCGGCTCATGATCCTATATTGATTAGAAGACAATAAATCATCACTGGAGGCCTAGCCCTTGATCCATTATCTCTCAGGTGTTGTAATCTCTCTTAGCTCATGATCCTATATTGATTAAAAGGCAATAAATCATCACTGGAGGTCCAGCCCTTGATCTCTTATCTCTCAGGTGTTGTAATATCTCTCGGCTCTTGATCCTATATTGATTAGAAGGCAATAAATCATCACTGGAGGCCCAGCCCTTGATCTCTTATCTCTCAGGTGTTGTAATATCTCTCGGCTCTTGATCCTATATTGATTAGAAGACAATAAATCATCACTGGAGGCCTAGCCCTTGATCCATTATCTCTCAGGTGTTGTAATATCTCTTAGCTCATGATCCTATATTGATTAAAAGGCAATAAATCATCACTGGAGGTCCAGCCCTTGATCTCTTATCTCTCAGGTGTTGTAATATCTCTCGGCTCTTGATCCTATATTGATTAGAAGACAATAAATCATCACTGGAGGCCTAGCCCTTGATCCATTATCTCTCAGGTGTTGTAATATCTCTTAGCTCATGATCCTATATTGATTAAAAGGCAATAAATCATCACTGGAGGTCCAGCCCTTGATCTCTTATCTCTCAGGTGTTGTAATATCTCTCGGCTCTTGATCCTATATTGATTAGAAGGCAATAAATCATCACTGGAGGTCCAACCCTTGGTCTCTTATCTCTCAGGTGTTGTAATATCTCTCGGCTCTTGATCCTATATTGATTAGAAGGCAATAAATCATCACTGGAGGCCCAGCCCTTGATCTCTTATCTCTCAGGTGTTGTAATATCTCTCGGCTCTTGATCCTATATTGATTAGAAGACAATAAATCATCACTGGAGGCCTAGCCCTTGATCCATTATCTCTCAGGTGTTGTAATCTCTCTTAGCTCATGATCCTATATTGATTAGAAGGCAATAAATCATCACTGGAGGTCCAACCCTTGGTCTCTTATCTCTCAGGTGTTGTAATATCTCTCGGCTCTTGATCCTATATTGATTAGAAGGCAATAAATCATCACTGGAGGCCCAGCCCTTGATCCATTATCTCTCAGGTGTTGTAATCTCTCTTAGCTCATGATCCTATATTGATTAAAAGGCAATAAATCATCACTGGAGGTCCAACCCTTGGTCTCTTATCTCTCAGGTGTTGTAATATCTCTCGGCTCTTGATCCTATATTGATTAGAAGGCAATAAATCATCACTGGAGGCCCAGCCCTTGATCCATTATCTCTCAGGTGTTGTAATATCTCTTAGCTCATGATCCTATATTGATTAAAAGGCAATAAATCATCACTGGAGGTCCAGCCCTTGATCCATTATCTCTCAGGTGTTGTAATATCTCTTAGCTCTTGATCCTATATTGATTAGAAGGCAATAAATCATCACTGGAGGCCCAGCCCTTGATCTCTTATCTCTCAGGTGTTGTAATATCTCTCGGCTCTTGATCCTATATTGATTAGAAGGCAATAAATCATCACTGGAGGTCCAACCCTTGGTCTCTTATCTCTCAGGTGTTGTAATATCTCTCGGCTCTTGATCCTATATTGATTAAAAGGCAATAAATCATCACTGGAGGCCTAGCCCTTGATCCATTATCTCTCAGGTGTTGTAATCTCTCTTAGCTCATGATCCTATATTGATTAGAAGGCAATAAATCATCACTGGAGGTCCAACCCTTGGTCTCTTATCTCTCAGGTGTTGTAATATCTCTCGGCTCTTGATCCTATATTGATTAGAAGGCAATAAATCATCACTGGAGGCCCAGCCCTTGATCCATTATCTCTCAGGTGTTGTAATCTCTCTTAGCTCATGATCCTATATTGATTAAAAGGCAATAAATCATCACTGGTGGTCCAGCCCTTGATCTATTATCTCTCAAGTGTTGTAATTTCCCTCGGCTCCTGATCCAATATCGATTAGAAGGCAATAAATCATCACTGTATGTCCACTCCTTGGTCTATTATCTCTCTTGGCTCATGATCCTATATCGATTAGAAGGCAAGTAATTGTCACTGAAGTTCCAACCCTTGATCTATTATCTCTCATGTGTTTTAATCTCTCTGCTCATGATATGATATCAATTAGATGTAAATTAATCATCACTCTAGGTCCAGCCCTTGGTCTCTTTTCTCTCAGGTGTTGTAATCTCTTGGTTCATGATCCTATATCAATTAGAAGGCAAGTAATCATCACTGGAGGTCCTGTCCTTGGTCTATTTTCTCTCAGGTGTTGTAATCTTTCTCAGCTCATGATCCTATATCGATTAGAATTATTATCATAAAATACCAGGGATACTGGAGAAAGGCAGAGGCAACAAAAGGAAACAGGCCCCTAGTAAGCCCAAGTAAATAATGGAAAGTTACTGCAATAAATAAAAATTTAATCAAGACTTAAATGTAGAGATGTTAGGAGAAGAGACAATATCATTGGGTAATTGATTCCAAATTTTGGCCAATGAAGGAACAAAATCATTAAGACTAAGAATATACCTTGTCACACAGACAGGATTGAAAGGTCCAGGCAAGGCACTATGTAATGGATATCGATTGTTATTATAAACTTTAAATAAAACACTAACTATGCCAACTTGCTACCGATGGTACAAATCAAGAGAAAGCTCAGGAGAGATGAACTTAATGGAATTTAAAGCTCTATCTTTCAATGTCAAATGGGAGTTGGCTGCAGACCTCCAAACAGGAGCACAGTACTCAAAATTAGGCAAGATGAAAGCAAAAAAGATTTTATTACTGTGGAGTCACAACCAAAAGTTTGAGAGCATTTTCAAGGTAAGCCCATCTTCTGGCCAATTGAAGAAGATAAGAAATGGATGTGCTTCTCAAAAGTCAGCTTAGAGTAAAAAAAATACCCCAACAAATGCAAACTAGAAACTTCTTTGACCTGTTCACCTGAAATATATAAACAGGGATGAGGTGGATCCAATATACAGGATCTGCTGATAGTAATAGAATACGATTTGCTAGCCTTAAGTTTCATTCCCCAAAGTTTACATCAATAAGGATCCTAGCCGAATCTCAGTTCAAGGACGCAGCAACTTCACTTCTGTAACTAGGAGAGTTAACAGAGGAGTAAAGTGTATTATCATCGGCATAAGATATAAGGTTATTTTCAAGATGAGTTCCCATATGTATTGGAAGTAAAAATAATAAAAAACAAAGGACCAAGGACACTGCACTGTGGAACACCAGAAACAACAGACACTGAAGCAGAAGAGATACCGTCAACAATTACACAGAGATCTATTATTTAAGAAGATTTCCACCAATACCAAGAAACTTCAACTTATAGATCAGAGCCTTATTGTTTACCATGTCAAAAGCAGAACTCACTCAGATCAATATTAACGACTTGAGATTGAAACCCACGGTCCAGAACAGACTGCATATCATGAGAAAGAGTCAACAGTGCATCGCAAGTTCTCAAACCCTTATGGAATCCAAATTGAACATCAGGTAATAAATTAAGATTTTCACAGTATTTAGATAGCCACTTAGCCAAAACACGCTCAAAGATCTTGGATAGAATAGTAGGTGTAATAGATATGGAGCGGTACTCAGAAGGAGAAGTTGAAGCTGAAGCTCCCTTAGGAATAGGAGTGATGTTGGCCTTATACCAACAAGATGGAAAACTACCAGGCTTCAGGAGCAATCTAAATATTATAGCCAATTTAGGTACTATAACTGTGGCACACTTCTTAAATAATAGAGGGAAAAAACATCTGGGTCTGTCCCATCATATGTGTCAAGATCCCAAAGGAAATTCTTGAATTCATTGGATCTAAAAGCAACAGAGACAAGCTTTGGAAATGGAAAACAAGTAAAGGGTAGGGATAATTCTTGGTTACACTGTTTGTCAATAAAAATATTGGAGAGCAAATTAGCTTTTCTTTGTGGATCAAAAGACACGGAACCATTAGACTCATGAAGAGGAGGCATACTAGAATCTACACCAAACAAGGAAGCCTTGAGAGAGGACACCATTTATATGGTTGAATGGGACCAGCAAGAACCTCCTGCAAGGGAGAATTATAAGCAGTTTCGGCTGCATTTTAAATTCTAGCCTCAGCTTTGAGAGTAACATAGTTGTCCCATAGAAATTGACACCCATTTCATTTCCAAAGATGATAAGCTGCCTGTTTGTCCCCAAAGGCTTGCTTACTGTTATCATTAAACCAGGTTTTATCCCTTAAACATAATTTAATTATCTTGCATGGGACTCCTCTATGTAGAATGTCTAATAAACATGAATTAAGAGCTGAAATCAGGTCACTGGAACGGAAAATAGCATTCCACTCTAGTCTCTCAATTTCATGACAAACATTGTCCCAATTAACACGAGAATTAAGATAAACCCGACGGCAATATCAGGCACAGTAATGTCTACACAAATTTTACAACTGATGGCATTATGGTGAGAAGTACCAATGGGAGCAAGTACAGAAGCTTCAACGACTCCTGGAACATCAGTTAAAATAAGATCCAGGCAGTTACCAGAATTGTGTGTAGGTCCACAAATTAGTTGTTCACAACCAGACAAGTTCGAGAAATCCAAAGCAGCAAGACCATTTCAATTTGTTGGAGGTACAGAATCCAACCATTCTTGGTGATGTGCATTCAGATCTCCAGCAAAGATAAAGGAAGCTTTAACATTTACTGATTGTATTGATGTCACGGCAGTTAAAAGGCAGTCATATAAGTCATTATTTGCAGTAGGATTCCTATAAAGACTAAATATATAATGATTATTATATTTACTGAAGACTTTAACAAGCTGCATCTAATATACAGTGCCATTCCACAGGCACTGGGAAAGCAATCTCATCTGATAAGTATAGGTTTGTCGAAGTCGGGTATTAGTAGCTCAAAGATATGTCTAAAATTAGAGAGAAAAGCTCTGAGCAGAAGACATCGTAGTTAGCGGAAGCCAACGAAAGGCCCTTTAGATTTTTGTATAGTCCATGGATGTTTGAATAAAGAACACAGCAATAAATAATCACTGAAGGTCCAGCCCTTGATCTCTTATCGCTCACGTGCTGTAATCTCTCTCGGCTCATGATCCTATATAAATTAGGAAGCAATAAATCGTCACTGGAGGTCCAGCCCTTGGTGTTGTAATCTCTCGACTCATGATCCTATATTGATTAGAAGGCAATAAATTATCACTGGAGGTCCAGCCCTTGGTTTATTATCTCCCAGGTGTTGTAATCTTTCTCAGTTCATAATCCTATATTGATTAGGAGGCAACTATATGGTTGAGTCTGATATCCGAGTATTTGGTTTCATTCTTGAACAACTACCAAGTTTTAAGTATCTTGGATGCATTGTAAATGATGATAGCATAGATGAAGCAGATTGCAACCACAAGGTTTTAAATGGTAGGAAAGAGGGATGATTAAAAGACAAGTGAATGTTAAAGGTTTGGGTGTGGAATTGTCCAGGAAGCTGCAAAGGGCTAGGCTTTTGCCAAAATTGATGTATGGGAGTGAGAGTATGGTATGGAAGAATGAAAGATCTTGAGTGAGAGCAATGCAAATTGAGAGGGATGCTTAGTTTAAGTAGGATAGAAAGAGTTAAGAATGACTGGGTAAGGGGTGTTTATGGTGTGAATGAAAGTTTTCCGGAGTGGTATAGATATATACATTGAATGAATAAAAAAAAATAGACTTTCAAAGAGAATATCTTAAAGTATCAGGGTGTGAGAAGGGTTGGAAGATCCCATAAAATGGAAGTTGATTAATGTGTATGAGTGTTTGATAGAGAAACGATTGACTGAGGATGAAGTGGATGATGTGTAGGATAGGAGTTTGTGAAGGGACCTTGGAGGCCTTCTGTCTAGGGATGATCTCTGATTGAACGAGATGCTACAAAACCCATCACCTCATTGTTATGAAGTGGTGTGTGAAAATGTTGGCTGGTCATGTGTTTACTAGGGCATAAAGGAGTGTGGAGGAGGAGACTCTTGTAGTGCTGTTGAAGCACGTCAATCAACTTTGTGTGAAGTTGAAGTTGAAAAATACATTTTGCCATTGGTCTTGTTTTTCCATTGATTTCTTTTTATGCAGATTCAGGCATGGCGTGGATGAGTCCTCTGAGATGTGTTCATCTCCTTCACAAGATGGAGGCGAGGTCGTTGATATGAGCCCGACAGATTGTCAAGAAAGTAAGAAACCAATTTGATTTTTCATTGTTTATAGACCTCTTCCCAGGGAGTGATTTTCCGTGAGTGGTCCATTGATTTGCCAAGTACTTTGAATTTAATAGCAGTTTGTGAGGTAATGCTCCCTTTGATTTCACGCCACTGACCTTACCAAAGAAGCTAGGAGGTGCGAGGGGCTCAAAAAAGAAGGAACCAAAAGTAACGAATAGGATGAAAAGAATGAACTAACAATGAATTTCAAATAAGACTTAACAGTGAACATTATAATTTACAGTTTCCAAGAGTTGATTTTAATTCCACCAAAAATGAGTTTGATTGAATGCGTTCAAAGTCCAACTAGTTTTCTCTAAACTCCCTGAAAATTTAATGGATATAACCACCACATCATTTAAAGATCTTAGTATGCTCGCACAAACGATGCCCTCTCTCAAAATGCTCATCCACTTCCCAACCTACAAATATGGGAACATTTAACCATCAACATTAGCCTGGTGGGCCACGATCCAACGTCACTTCTGATGGGTCAGAGAGAAGCCACAGTCCAAACTTTCCACTCATGCAACAATGGTAGATGTTAATCAATCGGCTACTCATCTACCCAACACCTATCCTGGAAATACATGTAAACGTCCATTTAGCAATACCTTCGTAGAAGTAATCAATACAATCATGATGATGGAGAAATATTTATTCCAGCTTTTAACAATGGCACTTTCTTTAACCATGATTTGTCGACATGGAGTTGTGGATTCACACTTAAACAGAGTTTGGGGGTAAATCCAATGTACATGACAATGTGATGCTCCACGAGGACTGAGCAAGACACAAAAGAGGAGGGGTAGTGGAAGAAGTGCGTGACTTTTCACTCCCGTCAAAAACAGGATTGTTTCAGAGAGCTGACCTCAAGTTCATCTTATAAATCTATAGGTTTGCAGCGACATGCTGTCATCCGCAGCAAAGGGCAGAGGTCGATGAGGACATACTGTAAGTACATAAAAGCCAGGCCTCGGGTAGCCCTCTTACAATTATCTTTGTCCCGTAAAGTGGAAAAATAGGTCGGTTGATCGGTACTGTCTAGTTAACTGGAACGATATGACGGTTGATCGAGACTGCCATGTTAACTGGAACAATCGGACTGTTGATTAGAACTGTACCGTTAACTGGAAGGAGTGGACAGTTGATCGGGACCATCCTATTAAGTGGAACGATCGGATAGTTGAATGGGTGTCACGTTAACTGGAGAGATCGGACGGTTAATCAGGAGTGGTCGCGCTTTGTAGACTTCATTGACAAGAAGCTCTTACTCAAAGTGTTCGGGAGCCGACGAGAGGGGATGATATATTGGACTTGGGCCCATTGAATGGCGACGAAGCCGAAACCAAATGGCACAGCTTTAAACATCAATTCATGAATCGAGTTTAAGCCCACTAAATCTGTCAAAGCTACGTGCATTAATCAATCAATAATGGCTCAGCTGTGAGATTGCCATAAAATGACTTTTGTTTAAGACTATGTTAAGGTTTTCCCTGAATAGTAATTTGTCGGTATGGATAGCAATGTTTTTTGAGGTACTCCTATTCCTTCTGATTTCCTTACGAACTCACTCAAGAAAACGGTTTGACTAAAGTTTCTAGTAATAAAGTTCAACCGTACTATCAGTTCGCTAACAAAAGCTAGAAGCGTTTCTCAACCTGCATCAACTATGCCATTTGAAATCCAGGACGAAGAAGCTCCTATCCCACCTCTTGTGGCCAGCAATTCCAAGAACTCAAATATTTTGATAGATCCACACTCAAGTTAAAATACCAACTCAACCACGAATTTCATGGTATACTTGTTCTAAAACAACTTTCATTTACCAGTTCCTCATACTTTCATAACAACTGTTCCTAACCTCATTCATTCTGCTATATATTAATTATATTTGCAACCACCAAATAAACCATCCATTGGTCATGCAATGAGTCCGATGCCAAGATTGCAGACAAATATTCAATCGTCCAGTAAACAACCTAAAAATGAGATTGATTGCTTAATTCTTAAAATTCACAACCATATCAATTATCACTTCATGATAATAGACTACTCAGGAGCAAGATTAAATTGGATCTTAAACAAAAGGGAGCTAAACTTATAAAGGGCAACAAACACACAAAAGCTCGACAACCATCAAAATTATACTAGCAAATAAATACAATGAACTTTATTAGAACACGAAGTATCCTCATTAGAAAACTGCAACATAAATATAACAAAACTATGTTTTAGACTGTAGAACTTTAGTGAATATCTTGGAACCCTAAAATCTGTTACTAAATACTTGTAGATGATGGCTAAATAATCATGCGATGGTACAATTAAGAAAATCTAATAATTTACTTAAAATAAATGATGTACTTTGTAATTTCTCTGAGAATGTAATTTTATTCACACATTCGAGAATTCTTTCTCTGAATCCGGCTTCTGTTAACTTTCACTTGTGAACTTTATAAACCATATTCTTAGGTGTGTTCCAAATGCCGTAATCCATAGGATTACAATCTGATAGTTGAAGTGACCTGTCATTTTCATGATTAAAGATGATCCTAGTGTTTTTTACATAAACCTATGTAAACTCACATGTAGATGTCACACTGTCTTGTTGCATTATAAAATTGTAATCAAGATGTGCTT
Source organism: Ceratothoa steindachneri (assembly GCA_963969495.1). Classification (NCBI taxonomy): domain Eukaryota; kingdom Metazoa; phylum Arthropoda; class Malacostraca; order Isopoda; family Cymothoidae; genus Ceratothoa; species Ceratothoa steindachneri. The sequence goes on from OZ018318.1 coordinate 169,199,970, forward strand.
TATGGATTCCTTTGATGTTAAACTTTTGTCAGATATTTAGTTCACTCTAATTATTTTGACTTTTTTTTAAATATACTGCAGAAGAGCTAAGGAAATTTTATAGAGATAAGATCAAATTCCATCACCATAGTACTCTTACCTAAAGTATAATAAAATTTAAATCTGAGGGGAGTTGCCCCATCCAATATATAAATATCATAACCAGGGCTTGTCATCATCATCATCCTCTTGGTCCAGCTTCTGCAGGGTTGGATGGTCGTAGGACTCTTCTCCACAGACTTCGGTCCTAAACATCTTCCTCCGTAAGTCCCAGTCCCCCTCCCCCTATCTTCCACAACATAGTCCCTCCAAGTTTTCCTAGGTCTACCTGATGGCCTTCTGCCTTCTACTTGTATATGCATAGCCTCCTTCAGGCAGCCATCCTCCTCTGATCTCTCCACGTGACCTAACTATCTGAGTCTCATCTGTCGCAGCTCGGACTCCAGCTCCACTAGTCCACATCTGTCCGCCACCTCAGAGGTCCTGACGCGATCCTGCCACTTCACACCAGCCATATATCTCAGCATACGTCGATCACATCCTCTCAACACACTCATCAGTCTCTCTGTTACGAGTAAGGGACATTTTTCATCACCATACAATAGAGCTGCTCGTACACATGCTACACATTAGAGTGAGTCAAAAAATCCAAAGTGTTCGGACTATAACGCAGAACCCGGCACTTCATGCGTATTGATGAGCAAACACTACATGTCTTGTAGCATGACATCTTCATGTCACGCAGACGCTTTGATGTTTGTCCCTATTGCACCACCCTATGCAACGAAGGCATGGTCCCGCCTCGTACAGTTTTGCCGTGCAAGAAGTGGTTTCAGTATTGTTTTATGTTATTCAGAGATCTCTGTCTTATTCTTCTGTTTATTGACTTGTGTTTTTCTTTTTACAGATGTTTTCCACGAGGTCCGTTGACAAGTTATGGCTCCTAGGAGCCCCAGCAACTCAACAGCTGCCATCGAGTTTTCTCCCGAACCATGAGGAAATCCTGTGTGTTTTGCAGTACCACGCAAAGCTAAACCCGCGTGATTTGACGTTCTCAGTTCGACAGACGGCACTGAAAGTTCAACATCAGTACTCCAAGGCGAATATTCAGACCATTGATCCGTGTGATATCCTCAAGAAAGTACGGCGTCTGCACGAAGAGTACAACGGATTGAAGAAATCAAAATCCCGGACACCAGGGCAAGCTGAGGAAAACTGAGCCAATTTTGTTGCTTCCCTGAAAAATTTGTTCGATGTAGCACATCGCGACGCCATGTACTTGATCAAGATCAAGGAGGACCGCGAATTTCCTGAAGCTCAGAGGAACCCGAGCAGGCGGAGGAAGATGGGCGGTGTGGATCCGGCCTGGTTGGAAAAAGAGAAACGGACACAGTAGCGGTGGAGATGATGATAGAAGTCGAGCTGCAAAAGAAAGTCAAGCGTTCACAGAAAGGCAGGCCACTGTTGAACTCGAGTCTTTGGCCTCGCTCGCTTCGTCTGAAGAGCAAGGCGTGATAGTAACTCCTCCACCAAAAAGATCTCGCCGTGCACCATCTCAGAAGAAAATCATCTCCCCGCAAGTTTCTGCTGCTCTGGACCGAACCAACATATTTGACCGTCAAGCTGCACACGTCCTGCTTCCATTCGCGGAGGAGCTGGGAGCGAACGCTGGAGAATTGTTATTGAGCGCGAGCACGATCAATCGGCAGCGAAGACGTCATCGCCAGGAAAAGTCTGCAGAGCTGAAAGAAAACTGCTCCTGATGTACCGCTCATACTCCACTGGGCTGGAAAACTTATGCCCTCCCTCACAAACGAAGGCGTTGTGGACCGACTGCCGATCCTCGTTTCTGGAGAAGGCGTGGAGAAGATCCTCGCAGTTCCCATCACTGACAGCAAAGCGGAGACTACGGCAAACATCACCCATTCCGTTATATTCGAGTGTGCTATTTCTGTTCGAATTCGAGCGCTGTGCTTCGACACAACAGCAACGAATACGGTATCTAAGGATGGAGTGTGCGTTCGACTGCAGAAAATCCTTGGTCGAGATCTGCTGCATCTTGCCTGTCGCTATCATGTGCTGGAAATTCTGCTAGAAGCTGTTTTCTCGACCCCCATCCCAGAAGCATCTCAAAGTCCATATATCGCTGCCTTTGTCCGTTTCCGAGAGTTCTGGCTGTTTGTTGATCAAGATCAGTACAGGACAGCAAATCAAGAGCTCAAGGAGGACTGGGTGGACGACGTTCTCAAACTCTGCCAAGGCTACCTCCAACAGTACCACCTAAGTGACGACTTGGTGGAATCCCTCATGTATGTAAGAAGATCTTTTCCACAAGCCCGGAGCAGTCCATCGGGCTCGATGGATGACAAGAGCGATTTACGCTCTGAAAATGTGGATCTTCGCGCCTCAGTTCGCAGAATACAACAAACAGCGGCCGTCCACTTCACGAGCAGTTAAGGCCGCAGTTCCTCCAAAGCTGGGTGAGTTCTGCGTCTTCATCATACGCTACTACATTCGAGCGTGGTTCTCAGCTGCGTATTCAGCAAAAGACCCAAGAAACGACCTTGACCTTTACAAAGCCCTCGCGAAAGAGATGAACAAGGCAATCAGAAAGTCAGGGCTGAAAGCGTTGGGATGTCACATGTGGTACCTGTCAGAAGTGACAGTTGGTATTGTGCTTTTTGACGATGAGCTGTCCCTGGAGGAGAAGCGGAATGTTGTTGCCAGCCTCCGAAGTGTGGAGGCATCAGAGGAACCTCCACCCAAGGTTCGCGTCGAGGAGGCTGACTTAGACAACAAGACCGCTGCCTCTCGTTACGAAAAACACAGAAATTCCTGGATCTGCTGGAAATCGACAAAGGATTCCTCGACGTCGATCCTGACCTGTGGGGAACAAACCCCCTATACCCGAGTAGGTGGCTTCGTCACCAACGACGCCACGGAACGAGGGGTCGCTCTGATGGAGAATTTCACGAAGTCTGAGGACCAGCTGCAATGCCTCCTGCACGTTGTCGAAGAGCACCACAAAATGTATCCGACGGCCAAGAAAGGAAGCCTGACGAAGTCGAAGCACTGATTTGTGTAATATAACGCAATTTCTCCCGTCCATGAAAATATCGTCCAAACAAAAAGAAAATTCTCTCATTTTGTTTCTGCTGGAAAAGAATAAAGAGTTCCGCGTTAACATCATTTCATTTTAAATTCGACCTATATGGACGTGATGCACCTTACTACATATACCAAGCTTCTTTTCACCAAAGGAATGCCTCGGTTCACCAGCAATCCTGACAACTCTCTCCACTTATTCCAGGCAATGGCTATTTTGCGCGCGAATAGGTCTTTCCACTCCAGCTTCACTGTCTAGTATATCTCTGAGGTAGCAGAACTGGTCCACCACCTCCAGCATTTCCCCAGCAGCATTCCATTTACTTGCGACCCCGTTCTCATTTGGTCTTGTGCGGCACCCAGGGTATTTAAGATTTCTCACTCCCGTGAGTCTGAAGTCCAGAGCACTTCTCATGACACCACTTCCCACACTGAGTGCAGAGAATAGAATTGCTTCCCACTCCTCTGCCACACGCTCCACATGGCCACCTCCCATACTCCGCTCTTCTTCCTGGCTCTCCTCCTGTCACCATTCCTTTAGTCTTACTGATGCTGATCTTTAGTCCGTTTCTTTCCATGTCTGTAACAATTGCTTGAACTGTAACAATTTAGGCTATTAGTGAGTAAAAAATGTTTGATTTTGTTTTGTTTAGGATTTTATCAAGTTTATCTATGAATTTTCTTTTTATATGTTTATTTCCTTTTACACAATATTAAAACAATGCTAAAAAATGTCACTCACTTCCTTCTTTGAGCTTGCAGTGAGCACAAGGTCATCGGCATACAGCAGCTCCAACGGTTCCCATCCTTTGCACTCCTTGATCACCTCCTCCAGAACAGCTATGAACAGAAGGGGTCTCAAAGTTGAGCCCTGATGAACACTAACTGTGATGTCAAATTCCTCTGAGCTGCCTACCATCGTCCTAGAATGTGATTTCTCATATAGGGACAGAACACACATGATGAGCCTTCTGGTACTCCCTGTCTTCTGAGTGCCTACACTATCACCTCTCTGGCACCCTATCAAAAGCCTTCTCAAAATCCACGAAAATGTGATACACTTTCCTTTTCTTTTGTGTAAATTAAAATTAAATTAAAATACATTTTATATTTATCTCTTCAGCTTTCCTCAATGGGAAATATAGCCAAGATTTGATTGTGACGCCCGTCTTCTTTGAGAACAATAAACAAACTGATGAATTTATTTTCCGGATTACTGGAGCCACGAAAAGAGGAACTGGGTTTGTATCGAGCAATCTCGTCAATACATTTTGTTTCTCTGCCTTGTAATATATTCCTACAAAGGATACACATTTCATAATACAAACAAGAACATGTTCAATGGGACGGGAAAATAGACATAATACCGAAGAAAATATGAAGGGAAAAAATAAAGAGACAGAAAACAAGATTGACCAACTTTAAGGCTAGTCATGGTGACGTAGTTTATACCTCGATAACAACCTAAATACGCACCTGAACGGCATCGTTGGTAGGACAGAGAAAAAGTATGGAAAGTCCATTTTCCCTTAGGGGGAGGGAAACCTCTTCTTGACCCCTATCTGTACTAGGTCCCATTGTGGGGGGAAGAGGGGCAAAATTTGAAAGAAATTTGTTTTTCCAAAGGTCACTTTGTTGGTCCACCCAAATGTAAACTGTTTCCTCGACAAGGAATTGAGAATCTCGGCAAGAGTACACGGTCTCTCTCACACTTTTTAATCATAACTCCGCTAATTTAGGGCCGATTTAAATAAAATTAAACTCGTATACCTTAAAGGTGTTGCTAAAAAGTTTTAGTAAGCCCCAAAACTTTTTATCAATTCAAAATGCAGATAATGGAGAAGGGAAATTAGTGAATTACAATCTGTTTGAGCTGGACCATATGACAGAAATCTTCCTGTTTGTCGAAAATCAGACGACATAACCTTTTGAATTGTCAGAAATGTCGCAAATATTCAAAATTGGCTAAAATCCATCATTAAAATATATGTATATAACCCTTCTAATCAGCCATTTTTTAACAATAAATGTGATCCCAGTCTTTTGTAGATAATGTAGTGCTAACTTACTTTTATGAGATGTTGGCCCTGTCATGTTGCAGTATGTTTGCCAGACGGAAGATGATGCTTTTAACTGCGACTATCACTAATAAGTATGAATGAGCGACATATGTGGCATTATGACTCTGTATTTCTTTATCCAGGGTGTCCCCCAACCTGGAGAACCTGGAAAAGTCAGGGAATTTATAATTGGTCAGGGATAACCTAGAAAAGTCAGGGAAGTTTGACTTACCTATGTACATTTTTTAAAACGGTGTGTAACAGGTACTTTTTGTACTTTTTTCAAATGGTACTTTTAAATATGCTAGGGGCAAAACTATCTTTCTTTTCTATTATTGCAAATCAATTTGAAGGATTTTTGACAAAATTTCAGAAAGATTTCCCATTGACACTAGATAGAGGGAAGTAGGAAAAAGGGCAAAGAAAAAATAATAGCGTAGGCGAATTGCGAACAGCTTCCCGCGTCTCTGGAACACTGTTAGCCAGCGGCGAATCCACTCGGCCATCCTGAATGTCTAAAAAGACTCATTCAAACGAAGCTTTTAAGCCGCTCGCCTGCACTTCTCGTACGCTATACAACCTCCCTCCTAGAAGTGGGGCGTATTTTGAAGAAATGAAGAGAGCCCGTTTGGAAATGTTATCCAAGGGCTAACGCTTCCCTCCGGGGTCTAGGCACCATTGTAGATAGAGGGGAGTAGGAAAAGGGACAAAGAAAAAATAATAGCGTAGGTGAGTCGCGAACAGCTTCCCGCGTCGCTGGACCACCGTTAGCCAGCGGCGATTCCACTCGGCTATCCTGAGTCTCAAAAAAAGACTCATTCAAACGAAGCTTTTAAGCCGCTTGCCTGCACTTTATGAGGAACTTTTTTGTTTACTAAAATATATTGTCAAAAGAATTCTGAAACACAAAGTATATGAGGAAAATAGTAGTTCTTGTAGTGCTTTACTAAAAGCTGATCTTTACAAAGGTGATAATCTTTTACTTTTCAACGATATAGATTTGGCATTTACTACAAAAACGGCTATTAGAAACTCGCCAAGATGACCAACTGATGCAGAAATAAAGTTGCTCAGAAAAGATTGCTTGATTTTCTTTCAGAATTACCATCTTAAAAATAATAGAACGATCCCCCTTGCGGTTTAGTATAGCTAAAGGCTTCAGCCCCATTTCTCCAAAGTAAGCTGTGAAAGATTTGATTTATTGTTAGAAAACCTTATTAAAGTAAATCACCTAACAAGAATAGAAGCAGATTCAATAAAAAAATCTCATTCTAGATTGATTGAGAATCCGTTTGTTAGAGAAATATGTCGTAATTATGACTTTGAAAAAGATCAATTAGATTCATTTTTTGCAACAATTTTTAAATATGTTAACATTACAAATGATTATCAAGATTTTGTTAATATGATACTTACAATGTTTCATGGCAATGCCTCAGATGAGAGAGGTTTTTCAATAAATAAATATTGCATGGACAGTAATTTACATGATGAGTCATTAGTTGCAAGAAGAACTAACTATATGTGATGAAATCAGAGAGAGAGATGGATTGGGACCCGTCTTGTTTTGAAAGAGACAAACGGTTATTAAGCTCTTGTAATGCTTGTGGATATTATAAGGATTACCTCTAGAAACAAAAGAAAAATAATATGGGACAAAAAAATGCACCTGGGAATAAAAGAAAAGCAATGTAAGAAATAAGAGAATTTGAAGAATAAAAATGAAAATAATAGAAGAAAAAGAAAGTTCAAATCTTAGAGGACTAAATTCTTACCTGGAAAAAATATCTTTTTGTGAATTATGATTTCTGTATATAACTTGCATATTGTATAACTTAATATATATATATATATATATATATATATATATATATATATATATATATATATATATATATATATATATATATATATATATATTTAGAAATATAAAACAAAAGAAAGAAAGCAGAGCATGAATCTGGTACCTTCATAAAATTTGTTATTGCTAAAAAATTGAATTTGGTTTTCTTATTTCTTTATTACTATTATATATTATTAGGACATTTCTCTTGTACCAGGTCGGTATGGGGTGGGTCTTGGTGGGCTTTCTTTTATTTTTATAATTTTAACAAGATTTTGATTCTTTACCAGAATTTCATGTAGGTCAGGGAAAAGTCAGGGAATTTGAAATTAGAATTTCAGGGGACACCCTGCTTTATCGAAAGAAACAATGATTACTCAGTTTTCAAACAGTTGGTGAATATAAGTCAAAGAACCACCCAACCAAGCAGTAGAAGATTACAACCAACAACCAAAGTGTTGTATAAGTTATGCAAATTTTTAGAAGTGGTCAAAATTGAAAATGGCATCAAACCCTTCCTTGCCTGACTTAGCCATCCAACACTAAATTTTAAGATCCATCCAATCAGTGGCGGCTCGTGTATAGACACTGCAGTACTCCCTATTTCCACTCAATATTATTGATAATATTTGATATAATGAGTCCTTTTTTCTTTAATTCTTTCTTTATACTTGTACATTATATAATCCGTAAGCTTAATGTCAGTAGCCTTTCCCTAGTTTATGAAAGAAATACAAAAATCCTTGTATAGAACTGTGTGCTAAACAGTCCCAGAGACGCGGTGTTTGGCTGTTCTGCGCATGCTCACATGTTCAAGATAGGAAGCTGCACACTAGGGAGAGAGAGCACTGTGACTTAAGCAGTGCTGACTCTGGTGTGTTTTAGAAAGTAGTGTTTCTTTTTGATTCCTTGGGTGCTGTGCTTAAAAATGTGTTAATATTCTTGAATGTGATAAAGTGTAGAATTTAATTCTTCTTTTTTCAGTTCTTTTATTTTAGAGAAAATTTAACCATGGCCTCTTTGCATCCCTAAGAAATAAGTTCTTAGTAAAATTACGAAACTAATAAAAATCTTCTTGACAATTCCCATGACTACAACACTGCTTTTCAACACTGGGAAGAATAAAAAACTTTTTTACGGATCACTATGACTTCTGAAAGACTAAATGTATTTGTCTTGCTCTCACTGGAGAAAAAATTCCTCAGTAGTCATCCAGAGATCAAGAAGAAAATAAGTAATCTTTTTGCCCAAATTAAAACAAGAAGAATGGATTTCGTTTTTAAATGAATGGATCAAGCTTGAACTGTAACAATTTAGGCTATTAGTGAGTAAAAAATGTTTTATTTTGTTCTGTTTAGGATTTTATCAAGTTTATATATGAATTTTTTTTATATGTGTATTTCCTTTTATACAACATTAAAACAATGCTAAATAATTTCTGATGCAGCACCCCCACTAATTTTAGCTATGAGCCGCCTCTGCCTCCAATACTAGATAAGACTGTACCCAAAAATCCTTCAATGGCAATTAATCAAAAAAATATGGTTAATACCCATATCCTACAATTCCAAAACTCCTTTACTCTATGCTTAAGGAATTTTCTCTCTCTAAAGCAACTAAGAATTCAAAATTTTAAATGTATAAACTTTACCGTATCAAAATTTACCCCCCTTTCCCTCTGAAGAGAAGAAATGAATTAAGTAATTAATTACCAGGAAAGCTAAAGGTGTTTTGGCCTTTCGTGAATTTAAACTTTGGAGTAAATTTTGTTACAGTGATTGATTAAACAGAATGTGAGTATTGGGTCAAAATATGACTACAGTTTTCCAGTGAAGAGGACAATTGCAGATATTTAGAGAGGGTGTGGAGGCCGATGGCTAATACCACGCTATTTTTTTTTGGGGGGGGGGGAAATGAGGCTACCCGACTAGCATTATGCAGACAAAAATCTCGTAAGGGGCGCGGTGATTTGATATCCTGGCCGCCGTGCTGCCGGGACTCAGCACCCCGTTCGACCACAGCTTAGCCTCAACTCCTTCCTTCAGACACTTGTGTTTTCCCGCTGTTTCCTCGCTTTTCATACAACCTCTCCAACAACTTTCTCTGGTCAGCCTCTAATTTCGCAGGGTAGATGCTGACCTTCTCAGCCAGCCGTCCCGGATCGGGGCTGTGGGGGAGGGAACAAAGTTCCCTAACCCCTGAGCTCCGGTTTAGGATGGTGATTTTTTATCAACCTTCTTCATCCTCACCCATACCTTCCTCGCATCCCTTTTCCTTCTCTCTTCACACACTATCAACTTTACGCCGTGCCCAAGGTGGACCCGCCATGCTGAAGGGCTGCCAGGCCTGTACGCACCCCTTGCAGAGTGGGCTACTGCGAAGGGGGATGAGCCATTGCATCCCATATAAAATATAGGGTCGCCATGCCCAATGATGAGTCTATCAAAAAAATCCCCTTAATTTCCCCCAGGCTCGTCTCGTCCCGTTCCCCGTTAGCTATTTTTCTGCAGGAGACAGGTTTACTGTGAGTGAGCTGCGATCCGCTCTTGCTTCGTGCGCGGACACAGCCCATGGTCCGGACGATGTCCCGTACGCTATGCTTCGACACCTGGGTGAGCGAGACATGGCCTTTCTCTTAGATTTGTTCAACGTGATCTGGGTGGAGGGTCTCCTCCCAGATTCCTGGTGAATCGCTACTGTGCTCGCCTTTCGCAAACCGGGTAGACATCACTCTACTCGGGCTGGTTTCCGCCTAATCTCTCTAACCTCTTGCGTGTGCAAGTTGATGGAGAAATTGGTAAATGTTAGATTAGCCTTTTTCCTGGACAGCAGGGTCCATCTGTCTTCTGCACAGTGCGGCTTCCGCAAGTTCCACTCCACGTCGGATGCTCTGCTCCGACTGGAAATTGTCGTCTCCGAGGCTTTCCTTCGTAGACATCTCTACGCCACGGTGTTTTTCGATCTGGAGAAGGCCTATGATACCGCATGGCGATACGGTATCATGGAGACTCTCCACACGATGGGGGCGAGGGGACGCCTCCCAATGTTTATATCTGAATTTTTGCGAGATCGTCGACTCCGCGTACGGGTGGGGGGAGCCCTCTCCGGCCCAAAGGAGCAGGAAGAGGGTGTCCCGCAGGGAAGTGTCCTCAGTGTCGCACTCTTTGCCCTGAGCATCCCACGTAAGGGGCGCGGCGATTTGCCATCCTGGCCGCCGTGCCGACGGGACTCAGCACCCCGTAAGGCCCCAGCTTAGCCTCTCTTCCTTCCTTCAAAACACTTGTTTCCTCTCTTTTCACACAACCTCTCCCACAACTTTCTCTGGTCAGCCTCTAATTTCACAGGGTAGATGCTGACCTCCTTCTTAAGCTAACCGTCCCGGATCGGGGCTGAGGGGGGAGGGGACAATGTTCCCTAACCCCTGAGCTCCGGTTCGGGATGGGTTTTTTTTTAACAACCTGCTTCATCCCCACCCATACCTTCCTCACATCCCTTGTCCTCTCCTTCTGGCCCCAGCTTAGCCTCTCTTCCTTCCTTCAGATAGCCCGATTTCTCCCCTACCTCGTCGCTTTTCATACAACCTCTTCCACAACTTTCTCTGTTCAGCCTCTAATTTCACAGGGTAGATGCTGACCTTCTCAAGCCAACCACACTGGATCGGGGCTGAGGGGGGAGGGGACATTATTCCCTAACCCCTGAGCTCCGGTTCGGGATGGAGGTTTTTTAACAACCTGCTTCATCACCACCCATACCTTCCTCACATCCCTTTCCCTCTCTTCTTCACATTCTATCAATTTTACGCCGTGTCCAAGGTGGAGCCGCCATGCCGATGGACTGCCAGGCCACCAGGTGGGAGGGGTGGTCCCGAATGGCGGTTCCTGGCTCTGCCGGGCCTGTAAGCACCTCTTGCAGTGCGGGCTACTGCAAGAGGTGGTGAGCGATTGCGTCCCGTAAAACAAAGAGGGTCACCATGCCCAATGATGCAAAACAAATACATCTCCCCTTAATTCCCCCTTTAGCTGAGGTGTGGAAGCGGGTCAAAAGGATTCTGGGCAAGTTCTCGCACGACGCCCCTCCCGTTCTCCAGGAGAATGGGACCGCAATCTCGGACCCCGCGTCTGTGGCGGAATCCTTAGCGACCGCTTTTTCCGCATTCTCTAGCCGTGATGCTGCTCCGCCAGCATTCAATGCACGTCGTCATGGCGGTTCCTGGCTCTGCCGGGCCTGTAAGCACCTCTTGCAGTGCGGGCTACTGCAAGAGGTGGTGAGCGATTGCGTCCCGTAAAACAAAGAGGGTCACCATGCCCAATGATGCAAAACAAATACATCTCCCCTTAATTCCCCCTAAAACAACGGAGCCGCCCTCGTGCAGCTCCACAGAAAAGATGGAGGCCCCCATCCCTGTGCTTGCGCAGGGAACCCTCCATACCTCTTTAACCGGAGAGGATGCTTACTCCTCTCCTACGCCTACGGGTGTAGGGGACTCCCCGTCACCCCATTCTCTGGAGGTGCTTTCGGGCACCTCCCTATCTCCAGTGGCAGTCCCTCCTTTGCTTTCTAAGAGGACTGCCAAGAAAGCCAGCAGGCAGCCCATTGCCGACCGCCCCTCGTGCAAGCGGCTCGGTAGGGCAAACCCCCTTAGGGGGGAGAGGGAAGCCAGGCCCCTTCGGTCGCTTCCCTCAAAAGACCTGCTGGCAAGAATCTTAAACCTTGCCGGGGTCAAGGCCTGTGCCTCCCCACAAAAGACTGGTGAAGCTGCCAAGGGGACCTGCGATGTCCTGGGAGGGGATGGCCAACTAGAGGCCCCTCCTGTGATAGACATGGTCCTTGAGGAAACCCAGCCTCAGACGGTAGGGCCTTCCATGGGGGGGAATCCGGGCTCGGCGCCAAGCACCGAACCTGAATCCGCCCCTATGCAAGGTCCTCCTCAAACGGCTGGGGCCTCCGAGGCAGCACAAGGAGGAGAGGGATCTCCTCTGACCGGTGCCCCTGTGACCACCAGGACCTGGCTGAGGCCGGTCCATCTGGCCTAGGGGCTTCTGTCGGCGGAGGAGAGAAGCGGGTTCATTCCCCACCCTCCTCTCCTAAAAAGAAGAAAAAGACAAGAAATACTCGGGGCTCCTCTCCATCCGCGGGGGCTTGGGGACGGATGGGTCTGCTGCCACTTTGGCAACCGACCAGGCCAAGACCGGCACATCCGGCCCCTCTTATCCCCCGGGTACGGAGCTCCTGACTATGACAAAGACGAAAAGTGCACAGGGCGGAGCCTCGATGACATCAGGGCCCCTGATTCAGAGGTTACCTGGCGTTTTCGAGCCCGCTGGCTTCAAACGCTTCCTCGTTATTCGCTCCACTGATGGTACCATGTTGTCCAAGGGCAACATGATCCATCAGAGGAGAGGATTAGGTAGTGCAATTGGTAGAGAGCCGAAGGTGACCCGTTTCTCGGACGGGAGCCTTCTAGCGAATGCGGTTAATCCCGCCCGGGCGGCCAAGATAAGTGCTCTTCGACACTTCATGGCACCCCGGTGAGTGTGACGCCGCACTCTACCATGAACTTTGTGAAAGGAGTAGTTTATGCGAGGGAATTCGTTGACTACTCCATTGGGGACATCACCCTAGAGCTGGCCGACCATGGGGCGGTCAAGGTCGAACGTGTGATGAGAAAACAGGGAGGGGCATCGAGACCCACCCCTACACTCTTCGTCACGTTCGACTGTGACAAGCTCCCTGAGTCGGTGCGTGCCGGTTGGTACCGCTACCGCGTGAAGGCATTCGTGCCACTGCCGCGGCGGTGCTATTACTGTAACCGTTTCGGCCATACGAATTGCTCATGTAGACGTGCAAAGTCGGGGTCACCCGAAGTCTGTGTAAATTGCTCCAAGGTCGCACACGATAAGTCCAAATCGTGTGTGGCTAAGTGTGTCAATTGCGGAGAGCTGCACCCTGCTTCTTCGAAGCAATGTGTTGCATATCTCCTTAAGAAAGAAATCCTGGCCGTTCAGGCCCAGGATCGACTCTCATTCCGCGAGGCAAAGGACTTGGTCCTGGCGTGCCCGGCTCTGCCTGGGACGTCATATGCCTCAATAGTTAGAAAGGCACCCTCTGCTCCTGGACCATCCAGGCCAACGAGCATGGTTGTTTCCGCGCCCATTCTGAGCCCTTCTGCGGGCTCTACCCAACCCGGGCGCTCCGCTGGTAAAGCTGGGGGCAAAATGGTTCATACCCTGCTCCGGCTAAAACCAGGGCTCCCCCCTCTTCCCCCAGCGTGACCGTTTCCCATAAGGCGAAACGGCCACGCGCCTCCACCGAGTCGTTAGACTCACAGGAGGCAACACCCCTGAAGATGGTCGCTAGGCCATCTTCCGGGGTTTCTAAAGCTGTTCCCCGAAAGGAGGAAGGCAATACAGGAGCTTCGGCCCCTTCGCCCATGCCCCGAGGTGGAGCGAGTGGCTCGGAGACGTGGTTTCTCGAAAAGAGGGCCTCCCACCTCCAAAGCCGCAACGCCCGCCTAAGGTTTCGAGGCAGGGGGTAGGAAAAGACTCGCATGGCGAGCCCAACCTCCCCCAATAAGTCCTCGAAGGCGACAGCGCACGGGGTTCTGCCCCCGGGAAGCGTACGGCCATTCCCGTGAGGGTCTTCAGTTCGAGGAGGGCCCCCGCGTCTCTTCCGAGCTAGGCCTGGAGGGCTTATTCCTCCAATGGAATTGCCGTGGACTCTGGGCCAACTGGGAGGAGCTGCGGAGGCTCGTGTCGTCCCGTTCCCCGTTAGCTATCTTTTTGCAGGAGACCATGCTAGGCGCGTGTTCCCTGCCCGCCCTCCCGGGGTATAAGGGTCTTGCGACCCCACCACCGCAGGATGGCCGGGCTGGGGGATTCGCGGTTTACACCCGGCATGATGTCTCTGTTCTTCCTTTCTCTTTAGATACCCCCTTCCCGGCAGTGGCTGTGCAGCTGCACCTGGATAGGAGGTATACTATCATTTCTGCGTACATTCCACCGTCAGCTGACTTCGACGCGGGGGACCTCCGCCGCGTCGTGGCACGGTTGCCGAGGCCCTATCTCTTGCTTGGAGATCTGAACGGCAGGCATCCTCTCTGGGGAGATTACTCCATAAATCCCAGGGGAAAAGTCCTTGCCGATCTGATCGAAGAGCTTGAGATGGGTGTCCTAAACGTGGATGAGTTTACGCATCACTGTCCGAGAACCTCTTCATTTTCTTGCCTCGACCTATCTTTGTGCTTTTCGGATGCACATCCTGATTTTGATTGGGAGGTGGTCGATGACCTCCATGGTAGTGATCACTTTCCCATTCAAATATCATTTTCAGGGCAACTGCCGCCTGAGAGACCACCTCGGTGGTGCTTGGCGCGGGCGCGGTGGCCTGCATTTCAGGAAATGACTGAATTCTCTATCTCAGTCGAGGAGTTTAGGTCGGTAGATGAGGCCGTTGAGTTCTTCTCCGGCAACCTCATCGCCGTGGGCCTGACTACTATTCCTAGGACGTCTGGCCGTTTTGCACGCAGACCACTCCCATGGTGGTCGGCCGAGTGTGAGACGGCCCTCAAACAGAAGCGTTATGCCTACATGCGCTATAAGCGCCGCTCGAACGATTTCACTGTCGCTGAATTTCGTCGGGCTAGGGCTAGGTTCCGGTATATTTCGAAGCACGCCCGCCGCTCTTCTTGGTGGGCCTACGTGTCTTCACTTAACGGGAAGACCCCTTTAGCTGAGGTGTGGAAGCGGGTCAAAAGGATTCTGGGCAAGTTCTCGCACGACGCCCCTCCCGTTCTCCAGGAGAATGGGACCGCAATCTCGGACCCCGCGTCTGTGGCGGAATCCTTAGCGACCGCTTTTTCCGCATTCTCTAGCCGTGATGCTGCTCCGCCAGCATTCAATGCACGTCGTCATGTCGCGGAAGGCCGCCGGCTGGACTTTACCTGGAGAGGCGGAGAACCCTTCAACGACAAGTTTACTGTGAGTGAGTTGCGTTCCGGTCTCGCTTCGTGCGCGGACACCGCCCATGGTCCGGACGATGTTCCGTACGCCATGCTTCGACACCTGGGTGAGCGAGGCATGGCCTTTCTGTTAGATTTGTTCAACAGGATCTGGGTGGAAGGTCTCCTCCCAGACTCCTGGGGAATCGCTACTGTGCTCGCCTTTCGCAAGCCGGGGAGAGATCACTCTACTCTGACCCGTTTCCGCCCAATCTCTCTAACCTCTTGCGTGTGCAAGTTGATGGAGAAATTGGTAAATGTTAGATTAGCCTATTTCCTGGACAGCGGAGGCCATCTGTCTTCTGCACAGTGCGGCTTCCGTAACTTCCACTCCACGTCGGATGCTCTGCTCCGACTGGAAAATGCCGTCTGCGAGGCTTTCCTTCGTAGACAGCACTACGCCACGGTGTTTTTTGGTCTGGAGAAGGCCTATGATACCGCATGGCGATACGGTATCATGGAGACTCTCTACACGATGGGGGTGAGGGGACGCCTCCCAATGTTTATATCTGAATTTTTGCGAGATCGTCGATTCCGCGTACGGGTGGGGGGAGCCCTCTCCGGCCCAAAGGAGCAGGAAGAGGGTGTCCCGCAGGGAAGTGTCCTCAGTGTCACACTCTTTGCCCTGAGCATCAACGGCATCACATGGGTGCTGCCGGAAGATGTTCTCGCTATGCTCTACGTGGACGACCTTTCGATCTCTTTTGGCGCGGCCCAGATGCCAACTCTGGAGCGTCGACTCCAACAGGCATTGAACCGCGTCTCTCGCTATGCCGAAGCGCACAGGTTTCGGTTTTCTTTGGCTAAGACTAAGGTGGTGCACTTCTGCCGCCATCCACGGCTTCACCCCGACCCAGATTTGTTTTTTAATGTGGTGCGCCTGGATGTGGTTGAGTCGCACCGTTTCCTTGGTCTTGTATTCGACCGACGCCTCACCTGGGAGGCTCATATTCGCAGCCTCAGGGTCTCTTGTAACCGCGCCATGGACATTCTCCGCTCCGTGACGTTCAGCACTTGGGGCGCTGATAGGGCTACTGCCTTACTTTTTTTTCGATCCTTTGTTCGCTCGAAGCTCGACTATGGATGCGAGTTTTATGCATCCGCAGCCGAGCGTTTATTGCGGAAGGTGGATTCGATCCACCACACCGGCTTTCGCCTTGCGACCGGTGCCTTCCGCACTTTCTCCATTAAGAGCCTGTTGGTCGATGCTGGGGAGATGCCACTCGCTCTGCGCCGCGTGCAGTGCATCACTCGCCTGTACGCGCGAGCCCGGCGCCTCCCTCAGTCGCCAACAGCTCTCACTGCATCCGCAGCTGATCTCGATGGTGCCTATGCCGCCGAGAGACGCCAGTCATACCCTAAGCCCTTTGGGTTTAGGGCCAGGAAACTCCTTCGAGAGGTAGATATAGCTCTCGGGCCGGTGGCGCCCCTGGTTCTGCCCAGGACGCCACCCTGGAGGGTACCACATTTGGCTATTTGTCGCCACGCCTCTGCTCCCAAAGCTTGTACAGCGCCGGTAGTATTGCGTACGACCTTTTTGGAGCACACCTCGTATCACGCTGGAACCGTGCCGGTGTATACGGACCTCTCCAAGTCCTAAGAGGGGGTCGGCTTCCACTCCGTATCCCCTCTGTTTGAAGTCAGCGGGGCTCTACCAAGCGCTGCGTTTGTCTTCACGGCCGAGCTGCTGGCAATACACCACTCGGTACGGGAGATTACGCGACGTGCCCGGTTCGGAGACCGGATTGTGATCTATAGCAACTCGCAAAGCGCCCTGAATGCTCTCGTGGCATTGGAATCTCCGCATCACTTGGTTCGCGATATCCGTGACGCCACGGATTAGGCGACCCGGGCAGATGTCGAGATTATCTTCTGCTGGGTTCCTGGACATGTAGGATTGAGGGCGCCAAAGAGTCCGCGCTGACTCTGCGACTGGACCAGCGTTTCGCTCTTTCTCACCCCGACTACATGGCAGGAATACGGGCAGCTCTTCGCGCTGCTTGACAAAGAAGATGGGAGACGGTCGAAGGGAACTTAACGTTGCGTGCCATTGCGCCCCGACTGTTCCCATGGACCTACCCTCCAATGCCGCGAAGGCTTCAGGTTGCTTTCTGTCGTCTCCGAATTGGGCCCACTCGCGGGACGCACCGCCATTTGATTGAGCGCTCGCCAGCGCCTTACTGTGGAGACTGCGTTGTCCCCCAGATTGTTTGGCACATTCTTGTTGAATGTCCCATTCTGGACGATCTTCGCGCATGTTACCCTTCCCGGTACCGGGTTGGGCGTGGTCACTGCCGCCTGTCCCTTGTACTCGGGACGAGTGCGTGCTCATTCACTGGTCGATTGGTATACTTTTGGGGATGAGGCCGGTCTTCTCCCTTTTATTTAACTAGGTTTTGTTGTTTTTTTTGTTATTGTTTTCTTTGTAGCTCGCACTCTCCTGCGCCGGTGGGGTCGGTCCTCCCCTCGACCCCGGAGCTTGCTTCCTAATTGTTGTCATCTTCCCTTTTTATCATTGTTTTGTTTTTAAATTTTTATTTTAAAGTAGCCTAGAACTAGGCTGTTTGATTGCGGTGACTTATGCCCAAGGGGGCAGTTGCCAGTTAGCCCCTTAAAAAAAATAATGCATTCAGAAAGGCCCGAATCAGTCTAATTATAGAGACAGTAAACATGGTTTGAGTTGATAATTAAATATATCGAGCTTTGAAATGTCGGAGCGAGGCTTGACCGAGCCTCAGTGCAGAGCGCGTCACACAATCTCGACAGAGGCACTGCAGATGCTGCCCCCAAATATGGTTGTTTTTAGTCGGGTGTTCGCAACTCTTTATAAGTTACTCTGTCGGTCAGATTGTAACCATTTTACTTTTCAGCCGATTTGAAGGAATTTTGACACCCTTCGGTTATTTTGCATTATCTTTCGAATGATATAGTTGCCAAGGTCCTCCTAAGGTTAGTCCGGGAATTATTGAAAGTTTTGAAGGTCATAAGTTAGAATAAGTGAGAGCACGCGACTTGGGTCTGTTGATCTTGTATATTTGCCCTCTGAGCGCAGACATCGATCGACCTTTGTCGATTACCTCGAAATGGCATTTGATTGACCACTTAATAGATTTCTAGTGTCGAGGCGCGGGTTTGAATCCCAGCGAACGCCTGACACAGAACCTTCTGCCTCTTCACGAGCTGACCGCCCATTGGCGGAAACGCTGAAACATATCTCCCCCGCAGGTTTAAATAGCTCCAGGCGCATGGCCACGCACATAGACAATCATAACACCGCTACCATTTCCTTCCCACTCTTCACAGCACATTATCCACTCTACTCAGGAGCCTCACCGATGGGGTACTAGTACCCCCAATAAGGGTACCTATATCCACATACCCTTGACGCGAAATGCCCCCCCGCCTCTCTTCTCTTTATATCACCATGGGTTCCACAATCGCTGATGGGTATAAAAAAAAACAACAATACTATCCAGACACCTGCCCCCTCCCCTCCCCTAAAGGACCGACCCATGGAATCTTTGGTTCAACAGTGATTGTCATTTTGATCTTTATATGCATTTAATTATCCGGTCTTGGGGATCTCGTCCACGATGCAAGGGATGAATGGCGCAAATTACCTACTTGACAACGCCCAGCAAGGTTGTTTTTTTTAACTCTTGCTTCCCTGTAGGAAGAGAGAAGAGTTGTAATCAGTCATTCCCAAGTGGATAAGACACTTTCACCCCACCTGGATGCAATCCACGTCAGGATAAACTTCGTTGTTACATGGACCCCTAGCTCAAGAGGGTGCTATAAAATTCTCCCAGCATGCAACAGCCTCCCTCCACTCTAACCTGGTGCCCTGGGACAGCCTCACAGAAGACTTGGGCTGTAGGATCAAAGCCTTCCTCTCTTAATTTCCCGGGAGGTCACCTGCTCCTGATAAGCAATTAGCAATCAACAAACTGCAACAATTACAGTGTCGAGAATGGAGGCTCCTTGCCGCCATGTGCCCCATCGAAACCACGAGGCCACTCCATGTGAGCGAAGACCGTGGGAATAGTTAGAATATCAAACTGCTTTCTGCGATAAGCGAGGGATTGGAATCTCAAACGTGCGCTTCTATCGCCTGGTGCATTTTCAAGGAACACCTGCCTACCCTTGGCGGAGGCAGTAACGGTTCCGGCTGGTCCCTATATATTGTTGGTCCCAATTTGGCATCGACAGTATATGTCTTTTACAACGAAACAGTTCATTCTCGATCGTGCTCCATTTTCCTACGAGCCGAAGGCTAGAATTCTACTAAAGGATCTGAGCTCCAGTCAATTGGCCCATCCTTGGTTTCGGTACATTTCGTTTTGCACGAATACTCCCTCCAGTTAGTGCTACTACTAGAGGTTAAAGTCTCAAATAACCATTTGATCCCCGTTTCATCTCGTAAAGCCTCGAACCCAAGCTAGGCTGAGACGAGTCATCTGTGGCTTCCTTGCCAGTCATCTCTGTGGGTATATGTACAGAGGCAAGTTTATTCTTGTTACTACTTTTTCATAAACCTCATAGCCCGCAGCCTTCATTAGTTTAATAATGGCCAACTGCACTCTATCGTTTGTATTTAAATCCTTCACACTCTTTCAGGGCAAGTTGCGTCTCATCTTTCCCTATCTCTGTCGTGACCAGAGTTGAGTCAAGGTCACTCGTTTAACCTTGAGCATACACGCATCTTGGGTAGAAGTGACGTATATGTCAGTGTCATTCTACGGCATACAGCAACAACAACAACTTAATCAAACTCACCTGGTAGGGCCACTCTTCATAACACAAGGCACTGACAGATTAGCCCAGAATTGGAAATAGAAATAAGGCAGAAAATAGAGGGGGTTGGTATTATATGTCATTCAAGGAGTTGGGCTTTGTTGTATGAAAAGAATCAATTAAGTACAAGGCGGGTGGAAGTCTAAGGTTCAGAAAGATGAGGCCCAAGAAAATTAGTTAGCCTGGACTTGAAGGGGCATCAACAACTTTAGAAGGGAGAGAGTTCCAAGTAGATAAGATAGGGCACGTAAAGAATCGCTTTCGTGCTTCAGATGAGGAATGGGGAAAAAAAACTTTCTATTGATGGTCTCTATTATCCCTGGGATCTGGTATGAATAAGTCAGATGGTTTTATAGGAGAAAGGTTATGAAATATTTTATATCACTGTAGGACGTCAGCACGCAAGAGTCTACCTATGACAGAAAAAAGATTTAACTGAGAAAGTCTGGCAGAGTAAGATAGGGATAAGTTATATATATGCTTGGTCCAGCGGCGCTAAACTTTTTCTAGCAACAATGACATCATCAAACTGCAACATCATCATCAAATTGCAATAACTTCAACAACAACAACTACTACAAGCTCCAGATATATGCCACGCTCAACCTGTTAGAGTGGAGTGGGGCTGTTGCATGCTGTGTGAATTTTATAGCATGCCCCTGAGCTAGGGGTCCGTACAACAGTTAGGAAGTGGAAGTTCATTTTTATTGAATTTATAATAGATAGGCCTTCGAGAAGTGTAGCATCTTACAGTCACCGAGATATTTCCTAGCAAGGAACATTGTTTTCCTTATAAAAATCTCTATTCTCCCTTCTTTTTACCTTATTACAAGCATTTGTAAAAATGTACAAACGTCTCGGTAGCTGTCTAGATTTATTGAGGGTCAGTGCCAAGAGTCCCTTATATAAAGCTCCTTTTATAAAGTGTTTATTTCTTTTTACAGGTTCTCTGAAATATTACTGAAGGTAAATCATCCACCGAAACATGGACGCTGTAAGATATCTGAAAGAGAAGATGATGTGTGGCTTTCAGTATTTCCTGTCACTTGTAGCGGTTGGGTTGACCGCGAAGGCCACTTAATAAAGAAGTATTTATATTATTATTGGCTGGATTCTGAAGCAGGAAAAATCCACAAGATTATTACCTCCACCTCATCTCCATCGTTTGATCTTATAATGCCCAATGGATACTATGATATTTACGTGGACATAAGCGATGAAATCGATGCTTTTACAACTTACCATATCGGAAATATAACTGTGCAGAAAGAAGGAACGCTAAATATGACTGCTGTATTGGATGAGATTACTTATTTATCCGCTATATCAGACCAAAGCACGCTGATTATGGCGTTGTTATCAGTAAACGCCCACAACAGAGGACCAAATTCGAGTTTATCGTTGGATCCATCAACGATAGCAAATTTAACTAATGAAGAGCTAATGGAAAAAGTGACTGAGATCACGAATCTAAAAAATCAACAGCTTCAAATGTTGCTGGAGAAATCAACATTTTCGGATGTAGAAGACTTAAACACTGTATCTACCATCTTACAAGATACATTTGCGAATGTTTTCGATAACCCACTAAATGCCCTGACAATTGATATGAAATCAAAAAACACTACCATAGAAGTTTTGGAAAAAATGGTTAGTGAACTTGAAAATATCGCCACTCCCTCTCCTGATGATTTGACGATATTTTTGGGGAATACTCTTGATGTGGCAAGTAACGTAATCAAATCGATAAATGAGATTCTAGAAAATAATTTAGGCTTAGTCCCACCAACTGATCGGCAAGGGGCGGAAGATTGGGACTACGATACGGCCATTGATGAAGATTTTACTATGCCCAACAACATGGATATGATGGTAGATGGTAATGTGATAGCCACAACGAGGAGCAAGTCAGAAGAACAAATAGATAGGATACTCAGTGTGGTGGACAAGATAAATAAGGCAATTCAGAAAGTAGCAACTCCTGGGGAAGTCATAAAAGCCCAGTCCTCAAATGGTGCTTACATCATGGTGATGAAAATACGTGAATTGGGTTTACAGCCTGGATTAACCTTGGACGCCAAGCAAGACATGAATTCTTGGGTGCAGTTTCCCCCCAATTTCTGCCCATCTCGCTATGAAATTCCAGATACCGACTGTAATCAAATTATTGACATTAAGTTCACTATAATGCCATTTATTACTTACGCCTATCCTGAGACGAGACGTCTTTTGTCCACTACATCGCATATTTTAGATATAGATGTGGATTTAGATTACCATAAGGTAAATATTAAAAGTGAAGCCAGACCTATCCTTCTAAGTATCCCTCAAAAGGAGTCTAGGGAACATAAGCCAATTTATGTTAATGTCTCTGAGGCAATGAATAATATTTTGCCATTTGTTTATCACACATTTAATATTTCGAATCCAGATTCTGCCTATTTAATTGAAATCAAACCCGTTAAAATGCCTTTAAGGAAGAACTTGATTTTAATGATTGATCATGAAAGACTACCAACACTATCGCAGCATAAAACCCGCGTTTGGGTGAACAAACTCCCAATAGATAATAATGGTACCTATTCTTATTTTGTGAACAACAAGAAAAAAGGGAATCATACAGGGCGGTTCTTTGCTGCCATTGCAGCTTTAAACCCAACCGCTTCCTTCAAGCCTCTCCCGCGGAAGCTAGGAAGTAATGACTTTGCTTCGGAATGGGATGAAGACTATACTTTTCGAGCTTTCACCTCGGCATGCTATTTCTTTAAGAACTCGAGTCGAACATGGTCGGGAGAAAGGCTTCAAGTAGTGAGCATGACTAGTCATTACACCACTTGTCAAACGCATCATCTCACAACGTTTGGAAGTGGGTACACGCCTGCAGTGAACTCAATAGATTTTCAATTCGTCTTTGCTAATGTAGGGTTCGTTGATAATCTAACTTTGTATTTAGTACTAGCCATTCTTACCGGCATTTTCATATTGATGTTGCTGTGGGGGCATTTTATGGATAGACAAGATCTAAAGCGACGGGGAGTTACTCCGTTTCCAGATAATGATCATATTGATAGGTATGTATATGAATTGACCTTCTATACAGGGGCGGATAGTGAAGCATCTACAGATTCAAACATAAACATAATCTTGTCCGGTGACTTCGGGGAAACGAACATTCGTACCATGCCTGATGCTAATGGCAAATTATATCGTCGCTTCGGAGTTGACTCCTTCGTGATGACAACTCCTCGTCCTCTGGGGCCCTTAAGGTTCTTAAGAGTATTTCATGATAACTGTGGGGAACCTCCTTTGGATTCGTGGCAACTACAAATGGTAGTGGTAAGAGATTTACAGCTCTCTGAAAAGTATGTCTTTGATACAAATTCGTGGCTCTCTTTGAGCAGAGACGATGGCAAAATTGACCAGATATTTGCAGCCGAAGAAGAAATGGATGAAAAAACCTTCAGCCAGTCTCTTTATATTAGAGGTAATAAAGCGGTGAACGAAGACCATATGTGGATGGCTATGTTTCTTCGTTCAAATGGCTCCAGGTTTAGCAGAAAGGAGAGAGTTTTGGTATGTGGAACTTTCCTTTATTTATCTCTACTGGTAAGTGGCATCTGGTATGATAGTGATCCAGAATCTTCCCGAGGTGGTCTTTTTAATCTAGGTCCCTTTACTCTTTCTGCTGAACAAGGGATTATAGGATCATTTGTCGTTTTTATCGTCTATCCATTTGTATGTTTATCGTCATTCGTTTTCAAAAGAGCAAGACCCAAGAACCTCAAGAGGTGCCGAGCTCTTCACTCAATCGAACAACAAAGGGAGGAACAATTATTAAACAAAGGAGTCGATAAATCTGAAGCCGAGGTCAGGAGTAAAGTAGAAACCAATCCCAAAAGGAGACCAAAACCGAAAGATAAGAGCCCTGTGAAATGCCTCCCTTGGTGGACACGGACAATCGCTTGGTTGGTTCTCATTGTATCTATCGCTGGCTCCATCTTCTTAGTTTGGTCGTACGGCATCATGTGGGGAGAGATCAAAACAGCAAAGTGGTTCTCCTCTTTCATATTTTGTTTCTTCATATCTATTTTGATTTCTCAATGGATTAAAGTAGTTTTATTTTCGCTAATATCTAGCATAATCACGAAAACGGATTTATCCACGGAAGACCTTGATTGTGACGAAGAAGTACCCGCATTGAAGCAGGATGAGGAATGGTTACACCTCAATCCCCTCGACCCTTCTAAGCAAAAATGGGTTCACAAAGTGGAAGGAGTTGATATAAAGAACGAGGAAATTAGCGCTTTAAGAACTAGAATGATGAAAGAACGAGAAATTAAGTTTGTTCTCAGAGGTATCTTTGTATACTGCATTTTCCTCGCGGTGCTCACCGTTTTGATCAGCGGACGGACGGAGTACAGCACCTTCTTACTCCAGACGCATCTCACGAATACTTTTATCAAAAGAGGTCATCCAAGCTACGATTTCTCGGAAAAGGTAAAGATCACTTGTATTAAGATCTGTAGTGCCCAATTACAAGGTGGAGTAGAGCCAACAAGGAACCTCATAAATTTAACTTCCCGTTGCCTCTATGGAATTGATTGTTAACAGACGTGTGCTCATTTGAAGATTTCTTAGGGCCAACGGGGTGCTCAATTTGTGAGGTCCCTTGTTGGCTCTATTCCACCTTGCAATTGGTTACTACAGATCATATTCCCATTCATGTTCCCTGGGATTAGCATGCAGCAATACTAAAGGAAATTAGAATCGATCACCTTTAGGCAAGTGAGAGCTGGTGAGTTCCACAACCCTAACCAACATCATTGAATGCATTAGTGGGATTATTATACAATAGAGCAAGTTCACAGCCTAGCATCTTCATTTATTTCATGCGTGGATGCGATGACATTAAGCTAACTGATATGGAATACAGCTGAAAACCACAAGATTCTCAGGTGTGATCAAGTCAGAGAGGGAATTAGCTTACTTTGACATATGGGAGCGACAATTTAGGTGACTAAAGGAAAGATGGTGTGTGAAAGGGGGAGGGGCTGTGTTCGGAAGTAGGGGGACATTTGGTGAGGTCCTGTCGGAAAATATTAGATAAGGATGTAGCAATAGACAAGCCGTTATTATTCTTGATGAATAGTTTTAATGTAACACTTTATTTCATGAAAGGATGTAGTGTGCTGGTTGCTGCTTTTCTTGAGTGAAAACGAAAACCTTTTAATAACAAAAATGGCGTAGAAAGTAGGAGAGGATAGGGTGATAAGATTTGGAAATGAGGTGGTCATATGGGGAAGTTTAGGTAATAAATGCTGAGGATGAATAAAATTTGACGACAAAGGGAGAAAGAAAAACGTTACAGAAATGAAGTTATTTACAGGTGTACAAGTGATAATTAAATTGATAGAACTTAGTAATATATATTTAATATATACTGAACCTCGATTAGGAATAGCAAAACGAGCCAAAACCTGAAAAAGAGGCTTTTGAACCGCAAATAATATTTGGTCGGATGTCCTTTAATCTTGGGAT
Source organism: Ceratothoa steindachneri (assembly GCA_963969495.1). Classification (NCBI taxonomy): domain Eukaryota; kingdom Metazoa; phylum Arthropoda; class Malacostraca; order Isopoda; family Cymothoidae; genus Ceratothoa; species Ceratothoa steindachneri. Next base: position 169,225,345 of record OZ018318.1, read on the forward strand.
ATGCATTCTGTACATTTCATTGGGGATCATATTCCATGTGTTCAAACAAGCTTTATAGTTTTTTTTTCCCCGTGAGTTGCACGGCGATTTGCGCTGTGCTGACAGGACTCTGCGCCCAGTCCGGCCCCAGCTTAGCCTCTTTTTTTTTCTGACATCCTGTCTGCTTCCTCACTTTCCTTAAAAACTCTCCCACAACTTACTCCGGTCGACCTCTTCCCGTAAGAGAGACGGCGATTTGCTCTCCTGACCGCCGTACTGACGGGACTCAGTGCCTCGTCCGGCCCCAGCTTAGCCTCTCTTCCTTCCTTCAGATAGCCTGTATTTCTCCCCTACAACCTCTCCCACAACTTTCTCTGGTCAGCCTCTAATTTCACAGGGTAGATGTTGACCTTCTTCTCAGACAACCGACCTGGATCGGGGCTGAGGGGAAAGGGGACAATGTCCCCTAACCCCTGAGCTCCGGTCTAGGGTGGTTGTTTTTTTTTAACAACCTGCTTCATTCCCACCCATAGCTTGCTGACATCCCTTTTCCTTCTCACTTCACCATCTATCTTTGTTTTTTTACGCCGTGTCCAAGGTGGAGCCCCCATGCCCACGGACTGCCAGGTCACCAAGCGGGAAGGGTGGTCCTGAATGGCGGCACCTGGCTCTGCCAGGCCTGTACGCACTCCTCGCACCCGTTTCTCGGACGGGAGCCTTCTGGCGAATGCGGCGAGTAGTTTATGCGAGGGAATTCGTTGACTACTCCATTGAGGACATCACCCTAGAGCTGGCCGACCATGGGGCGGTCAAGGTCGAACGTGTGATGAGAAAACAGGGAGGGGCCTCGAGACCCACCCCTACACTCTTCGTCACGTTCGACTGTGACAAGCTCCCTGAGTCGGTGCGTGCCGGTTGGTACTGCTACCGCGTGGAGGCATTCGTGCCACTGCCGCGGCGGTGCTATTACTGTCACCGCTTTGGCCATAGGAATCGCTCATGTAGACGTGCAAAGTCGGGGCCACCCGAAGTATGTGTAAATTGCTCCAAGGTCGCACACGATAAGTCCAAATCATGTGTGGCAAAGTGTGTCAATTGCGGAGAGCTGCACCCTGCTTCTTCGAAGCAATGTGGTGCATATCTCCTTGAGAAAGAAATCCTGACCGTTCAGGCCCAGGATCGACTCTCATTCCGCGAGGCTAAGGACTTGGTCCTGGCGCGCCCAGCTCTGCCTGGGACGTCATATGCCTCAATAGTTAGGAAGGCACCCTCTGCTCCTGGCCCATCCAGGCCAACGAGCACGGTTGTTTTCGCGCCCATTCGGAGCCCTTCTGTGGGCTCTACCCAACCCGGGAACTTCCCTGGTAAAGCTGGCGGAAAGAAGGGTTCATACCCAGCCCCGGCTAAAACCAGGGCTCCCCCCCCTCTTCCCCAAGCGTGACCGTTTCCCGTAAGGCGAAACGGCTACGCGCCTCCACTGAGTCGTTAGAGTCACAGGAGGCAACACCCCTGAAGTTGTTCGCTAGGCCATCTTCCGGGGTTCCTAAAGCTGTCCCCCGAAAGGAGGACAGCAACAAAGGAGCTTCGGCTCCTTCGCCCACGCCTAGTGGTGAAGGGAGTGGCTCGGAGACGGTGGTTCCTCGAAAAGAGGGCCCCCCGCCTCCGAAGCCGCAACGCCCGCCTAAGGTTTCGAGGCGGAGGGAGGAAAAGACTCGCATGGCGAGCCAAACCTCCCCCAATAAGTCCTCGAATGCGATAGCGCCTTCAGCGCTTTGTCCGGCCAACAGCGCCCTGGGTTCTGCGGGAAGCGTACGGCCATTCCCGTGAGGGTCTTCTGTTCGAGGAGGGCCCCCGCGTCTCCTCCGAGCTAGGCCTGGAGGGCATATTCCTTCAATGGAATTGCCGTGGACTCCGGGCCAACTGGGAGGAGCTGCGGAGGCTCGTCTCGTCCCGTTCCCGTTAGCTATTTTTCTGCAGGAGACCATGCTAGGCGCGTGCCCCTTCCCGTCCTCCCGGGATATAAGCGTCTCGCGACCCCACCACCGCGGGTTGCTGGGCTGGGGGATGCGCGGTTTACACCAGGCAGGATGTCTCCGTTCTTCCTTTCTCTTTAGATACCTCCTTTCAGGCAGTGGCTGTGCAGCTGCACCTGGATAGGAGGTATACTATCATTTCTGCGTACATTCCACCGTCAGCTGACTTCGACGCGGGGGACTTCCGCGGCATCGTGGCACCGTTGCCGAGGCTCTTTCTCTTGCTTGGAGATCTGAACGGCAGGCTTTCTCTCTGGGGAGATTACTCCATAAATCCCAGGGGACAAGTCCTTGCCGATCTGATTGAAGAGCTTGAGATGGGTGTCCTAAACGTGGATGAGTTTACGCCTCACTGTCCGAGAACCGCTTCATTTTCTTGCCTTGACCTATATTTGTGCTCTTCGGATGCACAGCCTGATTTTGATTGGTGGGTCGTCGATGATCTCCATGGTAGTGATCACTTTCCCATTCAAATATCATTTTCAGGGCAACTGCCGCCTGAGAGCCCACCTCGGTTGTGCTTGGCGCGGGCGCGGTGGCCTGCATTTCAGGAAATGACTGAGGCCGTTTAGTTCCTCTCCGGCAACCTCATCATCCTAGAACGTCTGGCCGTTTTGCACGCCGACCACTCCCATGGTGGTTGGCCGAGTGTGAGACGGCCCGCAAACAGAAGCGTTAGGCCTACATGCGCTATAAGCGCCGCCCGAACGATTTCACTGTCGCTGAATTTCGTTGGGCTAGGGCTAGGTTCCGGTATATTTCGAAGCACGCCCGCCGCTCTTCTTGGCGGGCATACGTGTCTTCACTTAACGGGAAGACCCCTTTAGCTGAGGTGTGGAAGCGAGTCAAAAGGATTCGGGGCAAGTTCTCGCAGGACCCCCCTCCCGTTCTCCAGGAGAATGGGACCGCAATCTCGGACCCCGCGTCCGTGGCGGAATCCTTAGCGACCGCTTTTTCGGCATTCTCTAGCCGTGATGCTGCTCCGCCAGCATTCAATGCACGTCGTCATGTCGCGGAAGGCCGCCGGCTGGACTTTACCTGGAGAGGCGGAGAACCCTTCAACGACAAGTTTACTGTGAGTGAGTTGCGTTCCGGTCTCGCTTCGTGCGCGGACACCGCCCATGGTCCGGACGATGTCCCGTACGCCATGCTTCGACCCCTGGGTGAGCGAGGCATGGCCTTTCTGTTAGATTTGTTCAACAGGATCTGGGTGGAGGGTCTTCTCCCAGATTCCTGGCGAATCGCTACTGTGCTCGCCTTTCGCAAACCGGGGAGAGATCACTCTACTCCGACCGTTTTCCGCCCAATCTCTCTAACCTCTTGCGTGTGCAAGTTGATGGAGAAATTGGTAAATGTTAGATTAGCCTTTTTCCTGGACAGCGGAGGCCATATGTCTTTGCACATGCGGCTTTCGCAAGTTCCACTCCACGTCGGATGCTTTGCTCCGACTGGAAAATGCCTTCTGCGAGGCCTTTCTTCGTAGACAGCACTACGCCACGGTGTTTTTCGATCTGGAAAAGGTCTATAATACCGCATGGCGATACGGTATCATGGAGACTCTCCACACGATGGGCTCGAGGGAACTCCTCCCAATGTTTATATCTGAATTTTTGCGAGATCGTCGATTTCGCGTACGGGTGGGGGGAGCCCTCTTCGGCCCAATGGAGTAGAAAGAGGGTGTCCCGCAGTGTCACATTCTTTGCCCATAGCATCAACGGCATCACTTCGGTACTGCCAGAAGATGTTTTCGCTTTGTTCTACGTGGACGCCCTTTAGATGTTTTGGCGGGGCCCAGATGCCAACTCTGAAGCTTTGACATCACTAGGTATTGCACCGCGTCTCTCGCCATGCCGAAGCGCACAGGCTTCGGTTTTCCTTGGCCAAGTCTAAGGTGGTGCACTTCTGCCGCCATCCACCTCTCCATCCTGACCCAGGCTTGTTTCTAAATGGGGGTTTGCCGGAAGTGTTAGACTTTACCGTCTCCTTGGTCTTGTATTTGACCGACGCCTCACTCGGAAGGCTCATATTCGTAGCCATAGGGTCTCCTGTACCCGCGCCATGGATATTCTTCGCCTTGTGGGCCGCTGATAATGCTACTGCCTTAATTTTTTATCGATCCTTTGTTCGTTCGAAGTTTGACTACTGATACAAGTTTTATGCATCCGCAGCGAACGCCGAACGTTGATTGCGGAAGGTAGACTCGATCCACCACATCGGCATTCGCCTGGCGACCGGTGCCTTCCGCATGTCACCCATTGAGAGACTACTTATCGATGCTGGGCAAATGCTACTCGCACTCCGCCGTGCACAGTGCATTATGTCTCCTCTACGCGCGTTTCCGGCGCCTCCCTCAGTCGCCAACAGCTCTCAGTGCATCCGCAGCTGATCTCGACAATGCCTATGCCGCCGAGATACGCCAGTCATACCCAAGAGTTAAGTATAGCTCTCGGTCCGGTGGCGCCCCTTGTTCTGCCCGCCACGCCTATGCTCCCAAAGCTTCTACAGCGCCCGGAGTATTGTGTTCGGTCTTTTTTGAGCACATCGTGTCACGCTGAAACCGTGCCAGTGTATACCGATGCCTCCAAGTCCCGAGAGGGGCTCGGTTTCCACCCCGTGTCCCCTCTATTTGAAGCCAACGGGGCTCTGCCAGGCGCTGCCTCTGTCTTTACGGCCGAGCTGGTTACAATATACCACTCGGGTGGAGACCGGATTGTGATTTACATATAACGACTCACAAAGCGCCCCGAGTGCTCTCGCGGCATTGGAATCTCCACATCCACTTGTTCGCGATATCCGTGACGCCACGGTTTTGGTGAGGGGTGGATGTCGAGATTATCTTATGCTGCGTTCCTGGACATGTAGGAATTCGAGAAATCATGGCGCCAAATAGTCCGCGAAGACTGCGCGACCAGACCAGCTTTTCGCTCTTCCTCACACCGTTTACATGGCAGGAAAAACGAGCTGCCTTCCCGGTGGCTTGGCTAAGAAAATGGGAGACGGTCTAGGGAGACTTAAAGTTACGTGCCATTACGCCGCGACTGATCCCATGGACCTACCCTCCAATGCCGCGACGGCTTCAAGTTGCGTTCTGTCGCCTCCGAATTGGACACACTCGCGGGACGCACCGCTACTTAATGGAGCGCTCGCCTGCGCCTTATTGTGACGACTGCGTTGTCCCCCAGATTGTTCGGCACATTCTTCTTTAATTTGTCTTTATGGGTGATCTTCGCGCACATTATCTGTGTCCGTACCTGGACGAGTGGGGTCGCTACGGCTTGTTCCTTGTACTCCAGACGGATTTGTGCACACAGACTTGTGGACTATACGACTTTTTGGAGGAGACTCTCCTCCTCCACTTTACTTGACTTTTTTACGTCGTATGTTCCTGCGCCGGTATGAGGGGCGGGCCTATCCCCGACGCCGGAGGGCGCTTCCTTTTTGTCTTTTTGCTTTGGGTTTTATTCAGCCTTTGTCCTCTTTTTTATCGTTATTTATTCACATATTATTGGTTTGTTTGTTTTTTAATATAGCCTAGTAGTAGGCTGTGTCGAGTACGGCGCCTTTGCCCAAGTGGTCAGTCTCCAGATGGGCCCCTAAAATTATAAAAAAAAAAATCAACTTCTCCCTCTCTTATTTCGCCCTGATGAATATTGCCTCCGATTCTTCATCCGATCCCCCCGTATTCACTCTAAACTCGCTCGAATTCTATGCTACGCGACCCCTCCACCAGAGATTCGCCCTCGTACCTTCTATTCATACAGCCTACGTATACCGCAGCCTTTAGAAAAACTCGAGCTTCCACACTGCTTTGTTGCTCTAGAAAGAGCACCTTCGCTCCCCCCGTGGACTCGCAAGAGTGCTCACTTTTGTGAACCTTTCCTGAGAGGCCCCAAGGATGAGATACCAACCGCAGCTCAACGTGCCACGTTCCAATAGCACGCAGACACTCATCACGGTGAAACACTTATTATAACGACGGGTTGAAAACTGATGCAGAAACTGGAATTGCTGGGGTCCTTCCCTCTCGCACCTTAAGCTCCACCCTACCCTATACAACATCTATCTTCTCAGCAGAACTCTTAGCAATCAATTTAGCCGTACACGCCCTCGGTCTCATTTTCACAGGGGTATATACCATATTTTCAGACTATGAGTGCCCTGACTTTCCTTCAGCACTTGTTCCCTCGCTACCCTCTAACCATGGAGATACTGGAAACTATACACATCTTGACCGGCCGCTCTTACTCCATATCGTTCTGTTGGCTGCCCGGACAATCAAATATACGCGGAAATGAAACCTCCTCTCTCCATACTGTACCGGCCATACCTAAATCGCCCATCTTCCACCGAGACTACATCCCTCTCATCCGTAAATTGGGCAGAGAAGAATAGGAGCGATATTGGAATTTATATGGACACCCTCACCTACTCCAACTTAATAAAAATGCTTGCCCGTGGCCATCATCCTACTCCCTCACCAGACGTCATGAAGTTATGCTGTGCCGCCTGCGAATCGGCCATTGTCGCCTCACCCACACGGTTAGCGAAGAACCACCATCTTGCCAGACGTGTCATTCTCACATCTCAGTGCTACACATCTTACTCGCCTGCCCGCGATACTCTGTCCTTCGAAAGAAGTAATTCAGTCCTCACCCGACCTTTCTCGGAGATTCTCCCCATTTTATGCTCAACTTAGTACGATTCCTAGTAGATGTTGACCTTTCCTCCAAAATCTAATGCCCTAGTTACCTCCTTACTTCCCTATATTTTAATCATATTTTTCTCTCCTTAGTTTTATCCAAGCCTTGTCAATTCCTATTTTTACATGACGGACTCTACCTTATTGCATGTCAGTGCTCTTTTATTTTGTTTTTAATCTTTTAACTGAACTGATATGTCCACATTATTTGACTATTTTTATCTCTTATTTTTGATACCCCCTTAAGCCAGATGAGTCTATATGGCAAAAAGGGGGCTATAAATCCTTAAAATTAAATTATATTCTTTTCACTAGTTTCCAGTCAGGACCAATTTTGTTGGGTTGAGGATTGGCGAATTCAATTACACTATCAAAATTAAAACTGGGTGATGAAAGCCAATTTGAAACCTTTTTTTCTCTTAAAAGATAATCAAATACCTGCCGATAGTCTTCTCTTTGGCTTTTTGAAGGGAATTAAAGCTTCTAATATTCGTAAACAGACCACAAACACATCATGAGGGCTGTGCTTGGCAATTTTGCTTTGTCTTCATGGGTTTCATAGGATCCTGCGTAAGAAATGTTCTTATACTATTGTTGGTAAAAAGTCATTTAATTGCAGTCTCATTACTTTAGGTTTTTAATAGCGGGTGACTCTACATCTCACATGTCGGTCGGTCCTCATTTTGCTTCTTTTTTTTTTTTTGGGGGGGGGGTAATAACATTGTAACCATTCGGCCGATTCTAACGAAATTTGAAACGCTTATGTTCTTTTACTTTCTTTTTCGAATTATATAATTGCCAAGGTCCTCTCAAGGTTAACCCTGGAATTATTCTGTTTTGGCAATAATAACATAACTTCGGCCGATTCTAACGAAATTTGAAACCCATATGTTGTTTTACATTCTCTTTAGAATGATATAGTTGTTAAAGTGTTTCCTAAGTTAGCCGAGGAATTATTTGGCAACATAACTATTCGGCCGATTCTAATGAAATTTGAATCCCTTATGTTGTTTTACATTCTCTTTCGAATGATATAATTGCCAAGGTCCTCCTGAGGTTAGTCCTGGAATTATTAAAAGTTTTTGAGGGTCGTAAGGTCATTAATCAAAATAAGTGAGAGCAAGCGACTTTTGGTCAGTAGACTTTGTTTTTTTGTCACAGTGATCCAGTCAAGTTAGCATATTCTTTCTAAAGTCCAAGCGTCTTCGCATTTTTTCTAATGCCCCCAAAACCAGACGTTTGCTTTCTTCACTATTACATGCCCTTTAGCAAGTGAGAACGAATTATTCTAGAAGCTGTCTCACTTTGAAAATTATTTTTATGATTACCTCTTAGGCCAGTCAATTTTGGCTAGTTGTTCCCAACTTTTTATACGCCCTACACTCCTATGAAATGTTTGATTAATGTTCTCACCCCCAACAAAAGTAATGTTACATTTGAAGATGAACTCTTATTTTGAAGTGCAAATTGGACCATATACAATCCTGTTTGCAAATCAATTAAGCTTTAAAAAATAGGCTTCTATTTCAATACATAAATGTATATATAAAATGAACAACCACCCACTACCACTGCTCAAGGTACACAGACAGATGGCTGAGCGAAGACTCGCAGCATTGGTATTTCATGCCCTTTAGCAAGCGAGAACGAATTATTTTAGGAGCAGTCCCACTTTGCCAACCATTTCCATGATGATTATCTCTTAGGCAGGTCAATTTCACCAGTTCTCCACTTTTTATACGCCCTACACTCCTATGAAATGTTTGATTAATGTTCTCACCCCCGACAAAAGTAATGTTACATTTGAAAATAAAGTCCTATTTTGAACCCCAAATTGGACCATATGCAATCCTGTTTGCAAACAAATTAAGCTTAAAAAAATAGGCTTCTATTTGAGTGCATTTGATGCAAATATAAATTAAGCAACCACCAATTACCACTGCTCAAGGTACACAGGCAGATGGCTGAGTGAGGATTCTGCACACAACACCAGGACACAAGCCACTTTGTTGCACCTCCAGATAGTCCAGTTCTCAAACTAGGTTGGAAACCCCTAATTTAAGCTTTCCGGACCAAGAACAACCTTAATAACTTGATGTTGATTTCAATATTTTAACATCTTGTTACTGAGATGTTTGAAACATCAAACACAGCTTTAACATATACATATGAATTGTTTTTTTCTTACAACTTTATGAGAGAATATTAGGTTTTAGTAGGGTAATACTACCGTCCCGACTAAGGAGTATTGATCATTGAAGTGGTGCCCAGAAACATCTTACTTTATGTCAGGATTGCTGGTCTTAATTCAGTTGCATCAAAACTGGATTAGTCTTATCATCTTCATATCACAATCACCACATACTACATTTACCATCCTTTCTTTTCTCACATAATCATTTATAACCTTTCCTCTCTAACCCTTCCTCAACTCTCACACTCTCCCATGTATTTCTTTATCGTTTCCTAATTTTATACATATTTCAATTTGATGTCGACTTTGGTCCGTTCTTGGGGCCTTCAACACAAAAAATGTGCATGCAGTTACAATGAATAGGTTTGTCCCTGTGTCGAAAAAGAATAGCAAATTAGTTGTCGATTTTAGTAAATTAGAGGGTAGATATATTTAATGTCACACACACTTAGGAAAACCACTAATATTTCACTTCTAAGGTATGCATTTGTAGGAATCTATTAGGCAATACTATGTTGCTTGTCGCCAATTATTTAGCAATAATGGCTTCATATTATCCTGACTCGTGTTGCTATTGGTTAAAAGCCTCTCCAAGCAGTTTCCACTAATCACGCTCCAATGCTTCAGTTTGCCACTATTGTCAAGCACATTTTATCTTGAAACCTTCTACGAGATCTTGTAGATCTATTTCTATACATAAGTGTCAAATTTAGGGTATCTTTCCTCCATCTTCTATCGCTTCTTGTGAAAATGTGTTAGTCCATTTCTACTTGAGAACTAATATTATTTTTCGTTATATCCATCACCCATGTTTGTATTCTCATCCAAATGTTCCTTTAGAGGTATTTAGCGGTTATTCCAAACCCGTATCGTTTTATGTTTCTCTGAGTTTTCCTAGGTTTCTGTGTGTTTTTTTTCTGTACAGTATCTATGCTTTACTTCCGGAAATATGTTAGAATAGATAACACTATGCAATGCATCCTTTTCCCTGAGTAGAAAATGGCTTTTATTCATTTGAAACTTTCCTTTTGTCACCTAGATCAGGGGTCCCCAACGCGCGGCCACTTGTCAAAATTAGCGGTGCGCCCTTCCATCATTCCAAACGTGTGGTGAAACATCTTTTTTTCCCAGGAGCGTGTTTTAGGATAGGTTAAGTTATAGGAGCCTCGATGTTATTGCAAGTCATGAAGTCATCAGTTTGTTCATATGAGGGGTGTGTACGTGATTGAGTCTGGCAGAGGGTGGTGTGGCAGTTATCGAGGGCTTGTAGGTAGTAGGCCTACTTTGGTCTTGCAATCGAATTTGGTCTGACTCCCAAAGTTTCTCACGTGGAATACGCTTTTAGGCTGGGTTCCAGAAGGTGCCTCGATAACCACAGGTTAAAGAAAAGGACTTCGAGAGGAAAGCGGCGATAGGTAGGTTTTATTCTTAGCTTGGGCCTACCAAAGTGGGAGCAAGCGGAACAGTTCAAGTCCTACGCAGCTATGTGTATGTTTTCCGTTAATGCTATATAGTATTATGTGATTAATTAGCGTTCTTTTTAGCCTAGAAGGCGAACAAGAATTAATCCCATAATAAATTTGGAGAGGAAGATTGACGAATTTAAGCCTACTGAGCGCGTGGATGGACAGTTAACGCGTTGGCGAATTTAAGGGAATAGACGAATGAACGATTACGGAAATATAGTGTCTTTAAGAATTAACAAATGAAAACAGGGTTGATTGAATATAACTATACAAATTGGTATACACGAGTTATGATTTAATGGATATTAATAGGATGTTAAATAAAATAGGATCACAATATGATATTAAATTGGACGTAAAAATAATAGTGTTAATAATAGTGGATCACAATTTGATATTAAATAGGTTGCAAAATAATAGGATGTTAGCGAATCACAATGGTAATAGTAAATTGGGATCTACAATGGATAAAAATTATATAAGTAAAGTACTCACGCTGGAGATGAATTTACAGACCTGAATAGTGGAACACTTATTGAACGAAAATTTTGTGAGTCTTTGTAGTTACATTATTGGCACGTATTTGGGGACCCCTCTGATCCTAGATAATATTTCAAATTTCACTATTTTCAATGGGCCAATTTGCCGATTTTAATTCACATAAAGTGAGAAAAAAAAAGAAGCATATGATTCAAAATTAGCATGTATTTATACTAGAGTTATACAAAAGTTTAGATGTGAGTCAGATATAGTCTATCATGTTTCCGTTATGTGCTCTTGATAGTGGTGTTCAAAGTGTAGTATATCCTTGTGGTATCTCACATTGCTCATCTGAGTACGCTTCCTTGTTCTTGAAATTATCAAGGTGAGCCTCGAAGATATGGACTTTCAGCGAAATCTTGCAACCCATTTTGTAGTTCTTCACTAGAGTCTCAACTAGCTCCACCTATTTTTCGGTCTTATGATTGTCCAGGAATCCCCCAAAACCCAACAACAAAGATGTCTAACGAAGACATGCTTTAACCTTTGCTTCAGACAGCTTAGGGAAGAAGTCTTGAAGGTACTAGAGTGTTGCAGACTTGTTATCAAGAATGTGACGTATTTCATAAACTCAATTCTATGTACAGTGGTGGAAACAACACCTTCCGTTGATCCACCAGTGCCTCACACTTGAAGTTCCTCCTCGCAGAACTTTGTCCGTTGTGGCGAGTGCTGCCAGTGGTAGTACGACACGGTTTCCCTGCTGTCCCAAAGCAAAGCTAGCAGGAAAACTTAGTAAACCCGCCCTTGAAACACGCCAGGAATACCACCATTTTGAAGTCTGCTATACCCTCCCAATTCAGGATGCTTTAAGGCGTAAGGCAAGGTTTTTTCCTCTTTGAGTTACACCCAGTGAGCCAGGGAAAGAAAGGGATACTTTCTCATTTTTATGAAGCACCACGGCTCTCAGAGTGCTGGATGAGCTGTCAATGAAGAAGCGCCACTCGTTAGAGTTACAAGCGATTCATATTACCTCGAACAGACTGGTCACATTGTGTCAGAAGCAGAGCCTTTCTTGGCGGGTGAAGAAACTTGAAAAAGCTAGGTGACGTTTCCTCTTATTTGCAACTTGCACATGTTCATTTAACAAGCTCCAAGACGTCAAAAACTCGCCTTTGGACTTTGCGAGACAAATATCTTTGATTATTTCATCAATGTCGCCTTGGGTGTAGTCGGTATATGGTTCTCAGATCAGACTTGCACCAAGGATGATGCAAGCTCCGGATACATTTGTATTTTTGCCAGTCCGACGTTTGGAAGAGTCTACCATGTGGAAGTAGCAATTGCTTGAGTGGAAGACGTTCCCACCAAATCTTTTGGGTTAGCGAACTTCGTGGCTCTCTTTTCCCTTCTGTATTATCCTGCAAAATAAAAATGTCTGAAAAAATAAATTTATTTCATCCATAAGTGAGTATTTCATATCCAATATATATTTTTTTCTAAAATATTGAAAATTAAAAAGAATAAATTAAACAATTTTTCGATTTTAAAAAATTAAAATATTTTAGATTTAAATTTCCACCATTCAAGTAAGCAAAAATTGACTATCTAATAATCCAGAATTTTTGTTTGCAGTGCTAGCAGGTCAAATGAGGTGCCCAGAGTTATCCCCCAAATAGGCCTGCTGAAATATGCTTTGTGGCTTCACACATTTAAGCAGATGCTGCCATAGAGTACTTTTTAGCTCTGTTTTCGAATATATGGCCACATACAGCAAAATGTGTCTTCCTGATGCATGCAACTCTATGCCATCTCCGATTACTGTCTAGCTTATGTATCCACAATTTCCAAAAAGTTCTAGAAAATTTATCAGCTACTCAGAACAGGGTCTCTATGAAATGTTCGGGAAAATAGCTAAATTTCAAAATATCATTGCTCAGGTCTAAAAAGCAAACTTTGAAAGGAATGAGAGTCATTTTCTATTCATTTCATCCAGGAGATAAAAGAAGTAACAAAAATTTATATTTCATCCATGCCACTTCTAGAGATGTAGATAAGCTTTCGGTCCGCCCTTAAAATATAATTTGGTTCTAATGATTTTTTTTTTTCATGCTTTATAGGGTTTTAGGTCTATATTGCGTCAATACACTAGATAGCTGAGGTCATAATAAACCTAAAAACCTATATTGCGTTATTCAAAGGAATGAAGTTAAATGCTAACGTGAAATCTAAATACCAGCAGACGAAATTTCCTTAGGCCTAAATCTCGGTGATGTCGTGGGAATACGTGTATTAAAAACAAAGAGTTACGAAAAATATATATAATGGAATAAACAGTTGTGATTGAAAAGTGAAATTATACAGGACAGTTATGATTGGATTGAATTACGCGTGTGAATTAAATTTGCACGAGTTAACGAGAATTAGAGTACAATATATGATGATTGATCATTAGATTTATAAATATTAAATAGATTATAGTTGAATATTAAATGAGTAAATATTATAAATGGTAGGATAAATAGTTAAATGGATTGATAGTTATTTTGATTGATAATTAGTGAAATTGGATTGATAAATAGATTATATGTATTAACTCGGAAAAATAAATAGATTGTATGTACAAATAGATTGTTGAATAGTAATTTGTAAATACAGTAGTTTGGTAAATAGATTAATAATTTATAAAAAGTATTTGGGAATTTTTAATTGGTTAAATAGATTATTGATGTGATAAATAGATTATAACGGAGTTGGGAGGGTCTGTAAATGACAAAAGAATCACGCATTAATTCGAAATTCCTTTGGGACATATTTAGCTTAAAAAAAATTACAATTACAATTATAATTTTACATACTTGATTCCGATGAGCAGAGCAAAGTGAATGAACCTCATGAGTTTGATTTTAAGACGCTCGGGAGAGCGGGGGTAGCAATCTCACGAATTAAGTCAGGGTTACCAACCCTTCTTGAAATTATATATATATATATATATATATATATATATATATATATATATATATATATATATATATATATGTATATATATGTATATATATATATATTAATTAAATATTTACACTTGTAGTGGTATAGACCGCTACAATACTGCCCCAATCATGGGAAAAGCTCGCACAAGGTATTTACATAAATCTTAGTCTATATAGCGGTGAGGCATTCTTATAACGCGTCGAGAACGGATTATGGTGCCAATTGGCTGACTTGGATTGCGGGTCAGGTGACTATTAGTAGTGCCACTCGATTTTTGCGAGCGAGGACCGGAGCGTCGGGTGACGATTGTTCAGGACCTCCCGAAAAGGCGACTGTCGGGAGTTGCGCGTTGGTCTCTTGGTGTTCTCCAGCTGCTGTCTAGTAGTCCTGCAAAAAAAGGGAGGCGGCAGCAGTTGGGAAGAATTGGAGATGTAGAGATGGTTGGCGGAGGGTTTTCGAGTAAAGACGTGGGAGGAAAAGTTGCAGTTTGATTTGAAAGAGCCGAAGAGAAAGGTAGTGGCTGTTCCAGATGACGGTCTCTATGAAAGCTGGCTTAAGCCGATCGATGGAAACCGTATCCTGCTTGGTGCCAAGCTGCAGTACAAAGAATTTCGGCCTCCTGGAGACGACGAGAAAAGGTCCGTCATAGACAGGTTGAAAGGATGTGCGATTGGAATCGCGACGGACAAACACATGAGAGCAAGTTGACATCTTTGTCACCAAAAGTTTCTGATTAGCAGGTGCTCTCGTGGCGGTCGACTTTACTTCAGACATTGCCCGTCTAAAGACGAAGATGCTATCAGGAGGTCGTCTATATAACAAAATACGAAGGGAAGACCTCTCAGAACCTGATCCATGAACCGTTGGAAGGTCTGACCACTGTTTCGGTTCATGACGAAGGAACCCAATGGAGTGGTGATAGCAGTCTTAGGGATATCATCAGGGTGAATCGGGATTTGGTTGAAAGCGCGAACCAAATTTAGCAACCGAAAAGAGCAGGATTAAAATCTGATAAAGGTAGGGGATACCTATTCGGAACTGTACAGGCATTGAGTTGCCTGTAGTCACCTACATCTCTGAATTTCCCCGGAGTAGACTTGGGTACAATATGAAGCGGTGAAGCCCATGGAAAGGTGGATGGGGAAGCGATCCCGGCCTCCATCAGGAACTTAAATTCTTGCTTCATTAGGGCAAGTCTATCTGAGGCCACTCGATGGGGACGTGAGAAAACTGGTCCTACCGTCTCTATTCTGTGACCACATTGTGCTTAATAGGTCTGTCCTTAGAGGGAGGCAGACAGAGGCTTGGGAACTCCCGCAAAAGTTGCTTGAAGTGGGGAACAGTTGCAGGGAGACGGACAGAGATGAGAGAGCTAGTGGAAGGAAAAAATTACCCAGCGAATGTTAGTGCTGTGGTTCTGTCGATAAGCTTACGGTGACGAGAATCGATGAGAATGTCCATGGAAAAACACTACGTAACCCGAGAAAGAGCTCGAGGATACGCCTCCCATAAGTCCTTATGTCCGATGAATTGGCAGCTTTAAGGACAAGATCAGAAGAAGTGCAAGCTTTCTCACACTGGAGAGGCTTGAATGACGCTGCATTGAGCGTCAATGTCAACCAGGAAGGAGAAACCAGAGAGTGGTTCATGAATACTAAATGGAGGATCGACCTGATGAAGGGATGCGGTTGCAGAGGTGACAAACCCACACATCACTTGCGAATTCAGTTTAAAGTTCCCTGTGCTGAATGTGAAAGTTGGGTAAGAGAATCCGTAGACTTTTGTAGGTTTGAAGTGGTGAAGTTAGTCTAGACGCAGTTTGAGATGAAGATTGAGCATTTTGATGGTACGAGCATGGGCTTGAGAATTTTTTTTTGCTTTTGCACCAAATTTGAGGTGGTACCAGCAAAAGTTTGAAGGTTGAAATATAGCAGTATGAGCAGCACGACCAGAATGAAGGTTAAGGTTGTGGGCATGAGATGATGCCCGGTAAAAACTCAAGGCTGTACACAGCGGACAGCGTTGCTCCCATAATTAGCATGGTAACAGCAGCTACCCTGAGGTTTGAAATGAAACTGCTGTGCCTCACCTCATGTGCTGTAATTCCCTCGTTGGTGTTGCCTTTTTCGAGAGGAGGAACGATTTCTGACTCCTCCATCCTGCTCACGATGTTGCTCTCGGTGAAGACCCGTTCGCACCTTTAGGGCACGAATATCCATTTCAATCCTCTCCAGAACGTATAAAAGACCGGCAGCCTGGGAGGATTCATCCTTGGGTGGTCCTGGCCAGTTGCTAGGAGTTTCAGCCGGTGACCTAACCTGAGAAATGGATACATGTGAGTGGTGTTTAGCATTATAGATGTAAGATGTGCTACGCCCCCTATTTTCATCGTTTCCCCAGCTGACGAATGGATTATAATATAGGGCGTCAGCCGCCTCTGCCATATTCTCCACGTTCGATGGGAAGGACATTAGTATGAGGAGCTTAATTTAGTCCGGCATCCCACGCATGAATATCTAAGTTTTGAGTGGCCCGAGTTGGTAGAGCTGTGCTCCCTTGGCGTGTGCTAGGGCCTTTAAATGGTTTAGAAAATGCGCGGGGCGCCTGTCCCCCATCTCCTGAGTATCGAGAGGGTCCTCTATTTGCGACCTTCCAAATTCCTTCATGAACGCCCTCTTGAACCTATCCCAAGAACCAGAAATTACCCCTTCAATCAGAATACTTTTAAAAATGGAACAAATACTTAGAGGTAATTTCTGGGCTACGACGATTGTTCTATGATCCTCAGGAACTGCCTGGTGTTGGAGGATGAGCTCCACCATTTCCCACCAGCCAATGGGATTTTGTGGTTCGAATGGCGGAAGATGAACCGAAGGAGGGGTGAAAGGGTGTTGAGTGGAAGGAGAATGCTTGCGTGGGGTAGGGGGGGGCGAAGGTGGATGAATACGTCGTTGTTACTGTTGGGGAGGGATGCTTTCGTGGTTGTTACTGTGCCCGAAGTTGGGAGCTTGAGGCTCCGTTATAATCCATTTATGGAAAAATAAAGGTGTGTGTGCATATGCACAAATCCAATTCACGCGCTTGAAGGTAAAAATTTGAAAACAAATTATTGAAAATTGGTCACTTTGTATTTATTACTGTATATTATAATTAATATTACGAAACTGCTAAGGATCTCTTAAGGATGACAAGGTAAATTTAGGATTGAGAAATGCGCACGTGTCGTGTCACTCGTGAAAAATAAAAGTCTACGCGAGGAAAAAGAAATGGGGTGATTGAGGGGAATGCGTGGTCCGAAAAAATACAACACACGTGACGGTGAAAATTAATATATTATTAAGAATGAATGAATGGATTGAGGGGAGATAATTAAACTACGGTGGGCACCATTTATGGGGTTTTAGGTGTATATTGCGCCAATACACTAGATAGCTCAGGTCACAATAAACCTAAAAACCTATATTGCGTTATTCAAAGGAATGAAGTTAAATGCGAACGTGAAATCTAAACACCAGCAGACGAAATTTCTTTAGGCCTAAATCTCGGCGATGTCGTGGGAATACGTGTATTAAAAACAAAGAGTTACGAAAAATATATATAATGGAATAAACAGTTGTGATTGAAAAGTGAAATTATACAGGACAGTTATGATTGGATTGAATTACGCGTGAGAAATAAATTTGCACGAATTAACGAGAATTAGAGTACAATATATGATGATTGATAACTAGATTGATAAATATTAAATAGATTATAGTTGAATGTTAAGTGAGTAAATATCATAAATGGTATGATAAATAGTTTAATGGATTAATATATAGGTAAATTAGATTGATAGTTATTTTGATTAATAATTAGTGAAATTGGATTGAAAGTTAAATTGATTGATAAATAGATGTTATGTAATAACTTGGATACATAAATAGATTATATGTACAAATAGATTATTAAATAGATTGTTAAATAGTAATTTGTAAATAAAGCAGTTTGGTAAATAGATTGATAATTTATAAAAAGTAGTTGGTAATTTGCTTGGAAATTTTTAATTGGTTAAATAGATTATTGGCGTGATAAAGGGATTATAACGGAGTTGGGAGGGTCTGTAAATGACAAAAGAATCACGCATTAATTCGGGATTCTTTGGGACATATTTAGCTAAAAAAAATTATGATTACAATTTTACATACCTGATTCCGATGACCCAGGAAAAGTGAATGAACCTAATGGGTTTGATTTTAAGACGCTCGTGAGAGCGGGGATAGCAATCTCACGAATTAAGTCAGGGTTACCAACCCTTCTTGAAATTATATATATATATATATATATATATATATATATATATATATATATATATATATATATATATATATATATATATATATAGTTAGTTAGTTAGTTAGTTGTTAGTTAGAAAGCAATATTTACACTTGTAGAGGTATAAACCACTACAGCTCATATAGTTATTGCGATTGGTTTAATGACAAAACTTGCCTAGATAGCAGCCATTAAATCTTGCTATATGAATTTAAAGATAAAAAATAACTTGAAAGCGAAAATGTGATGAAGGTTACCTATTTCAACCGAGGTTTCAAAATCACTGACTCAAATTTAACAACTATTTATTGAACAACAAATAATGGAATATGACTAATTTGAATTTGATAATACGGTAAAGAATATAATATATATATATATATATATATATATATATATATATATATATATATATATATATATATATATATATATATATATATTGAATATCCCCTGCCTCTCTGGGATCTTTTCTTCAAGGGTTATCCCAGAGAGGCTCTGGCCTTTTCGTCGCGAGGGGGGTCAGCCCTGGGCCCATTAGGGCTCTCATAGTCTTGCAAACGAGGCTTTCAACATGCCCCTTCCCCCCTATTACGTTCATCCACTGTCCTTTATTTCCCCCTCTTACTTTACATATCTAGTGGTTCTTATGTATACCCGATCTCTGCGTGTTTTATGGATTGATTCCGGATTGTTCATTCATGAAGGTGGAAGAGGCTGGGCATCTCCACGGCCTTTGCTTCCTAAATCCCCAAGGAGAAACCGATCGTTGGCCATTTTTCTCCGTGTGTAGGGGAACTCAGGCAGCCCTTTTAGGTTTATAAAGATGGTGTAATGGATCCGTATCCATTCTCTACGAGGACATACCGGTCATAACTGATTGTAGAGTTGCAGTAGGGCCGGGCCCTTGTAGGCCTTCATAGTGCGGAGTCCTTAGGGAGAATGCGAAGTTTTTTCTTTTTGCAATGGCTAGCCATAAACCAAAAAAAAACCTCGTAATGGTTCTCGCGCCAAACGTTCCTTAGCTCCCCTTTCAGCCTCCCCTCGCTCGTTGGACCCATATTCTAACGAAGTAGACCCAGATTCGATTATCCCTGCTTTCTTGTCGTGAGTTCATCAGCGACACCGCACTTGCAAAAGTCCATGTATTTGACCTCAATGAATCTTTTGAGTCCCACTGTCGTGAACCCCGCCGGATGTGGTTAAGAGGTAGTAATGATATCGTAGTCGAGGTGTCATCCCACTCTCAACACAACCTTGTGCGAAATCTATCTTCGATAGCTGAAATTCCAGTAACTGTTCCGCCCCATCGGCGTCTGAATTTTGTCAAAGGTGTCATCAGTTCAAATGAACTTATAGACTACGATCTCAACCGCCTTCAGAACAAGCTCAGTAACCAACGTATCACACACGTACACAGGGTAAATAAAACATTAGGCTCCACTAGAGTGCCAACCGCCACACTGATTTTAACATTTGAACGACAAGAACTGCCGCAGTATTTTAAAGCTGGGTACCTTCGTGTCCCGGTAAGTCCCTACATCGAACTACCCAGAGGCTGCTTCAATTGCAATTAATTTGGACATGTTGGCCGTACCTATCGGGACCCCCGCTCCTGCACGACTTGTAGCTCTTACTACCATGGCCCCGAATGCACCAAAACATATCGCTGGGGCAACTGCCTGAGGTACTCACAGTGCTGTGTCAAAACTCTGCTCTATATTTTTATATGAAAAGGAGGTGCTCGCTTTGCGCAACTCTCTACGTCTAGATATAAGAGAGGCCCGCCAGCGTGCTCGAGCTAAACCTCACCACTCAGCCGTCTCTTCTCTGACGTTTTACGTGACGCTGGACGAAACCGACCATCACGCTCTAGTTCCGACCAGCCTGAAGCACTTCATCTTACATCTACTCGCAGCGTCGGAAACATTCAGGATATGTAGTCGAAGCATCGCTCTCACACCGAGATAACCAATGTAGCCCCCCTCTCTCCAGCACCTCTAGCTGTGAGAGACGCTCAGGGTGAGACACTTGACATCAGACGCTATTTGTAAGAATCCTCAACATCAATCAGTGAATGTTTATCCACCCGGCCCCGATTCCCAAAGCCCAGTTGTAAGAGGAAGGATTCCTCACCTGGGTCATCGACCACCAATAAGCGGGCAGCCTCTGGAGGTGACTCGGCCAAACCCCGAGAATCTTCAATGGACTCTTCCCATATAGCTGAACATTTTATGCCCTTAAGTCCACCTCACCCTTCACAGGACTTAGGCCCCTTCTTGATCCAAACGATGGCAGATATACACCCAGCTCCACACACCTCGCTCAGATCACCTGTTCGTTCCACTCCCCCAACTACCCATGATCCACTGGTAGCAGTTGCTACTCCAACATCACCAATCGCGGCGGTTTGACCCTCTCCGCAGAAACCGAAAATACCCTCGACCCATGAATCCGAATCTATCGGCTGAAAATCCCTTCTCGATCTTCCTTTTCCGCCAGGTTGTGATCCTGAATTACAATCAAGGGCCTCGGTCGGTTCTCTAGGATCTCTTCCCCTGCAAAAGCAGGGTCCTCAAAATCTGCACTCATTCTCCCAAACTCTTTGGGACGAACCTCAAATACAATATCGGCCACAAAAGACAAAAAGATATCCACAGTGGTATCTAACCGCCATACATAATATTTTCCATTTTACAATGGAATTGTCAAGGCGTTCTTCCAAAGTGGAAAGAACACAAAATTCTTTTGACGACTATCCACCCCGCTGTTATTTGTCTTCAGGGGAATAAACTGGTATATGGCCTGTCTTGGTATGACATTATATTATATCAATACCATATTAAATATATGGGGGAGGGACCAATAACTTGAAGGCGAACCGACAAAAGGGACGGAAAGCAACGAGTTTTGATGGGCGAAAATGCGAGATAAGAGTCCAACGAGGTCAGGTAACATATGGGCAATGGCAAAGCTCAAGGTTATTTAAAGAGGCACGTACAAAATTATAATTTTATTTACATAAAAATAATGAGAGAAATGATGGGCAAAAATTACATCAGAGAATAAATGCGCAAAATTACATAAGATGAACGAAGGGAAAGGGGGGAATTGTAGTTATGAATCAGACTATGAAGTTAAAAATTAAGGTGTTACGGGAGGAGACTATTCAAATGGGAGGAATTAACGCAAATGGGTTACGGAAGGGGAAGAGGGGTTGGCTTACAGAAGATTCCGGGTGAGACGACGGGATAAGGCTTCGCGGATGTCTTCTGCACGTGAGGCGAGGGCGCTCAAAACTTCTGAGCGGGAACTTAAAGTGATGACAGTTCTGCAAAAAAAAGGATGGGGCGGTAACGTCCGGTCCAGGGGAGAGTATTTCGGCCACCCAAAAACGAGGGGCGAACGAGGAGGGCTTCGACAGGAGTTGAGAGAAGTCGGAAAAATCACTTAGTAGCGATCGTTAAATGGAATTACCTCACTGGCTGGGACTAATTCCAATACACAAATAGTTCAGCTGTCACTTTGCTTTGTTGTTAGCACCTGACTTGGAACTAGGGAGAATCTTCTTGGGTCCGGGCGAGACTTCTCAACTCTGTGTCTGTCTCATGGGAAACGAGCAATATATATGTCTGAGGCTCTCCCCGCGGAGGAAGGGGGGGGTAGTGGGAAACAGCTCTACTCTCGAATAGCCTGGAATCTTCTTGCCGATGATATTCTAACCCGTGTAAAGGTGAATCGTGGTGGACGCGGTTCGAGGCTACCGCTTGTGGAAGGGGAGGGGGGGAGGGGGTAGGCTTACGAATTTACGCCTAGCAGAGCCTTCTACAGCGCAAGGAAGTTCTGTGCTGGACAATAAATTCCACGTGAAATTCCCTCACATGGCCCTTTCCGCCGCTACCTGGCTTTCTCAATTTCAACTCTATTGCTCCTGGTGGACGCTCCTCTGATTGGGGGGGGGGGTCAATCATGGTATCTTCATCCCACCATGTTTCTCCCATCCACCCACACACTACCCTTCAAGCTGTTCCCGTGAGGGCTTTTCTTAATAAGCTTTTTACCGTTTGCTCTATTTACCTACTTCCTTGTTTATCATTGTCAAGACCCGACTTTTTAGAACTTATAGATAGACAAGTTGCCCTTCCCATTCATATTACTAGGAGATTTTAACGCCCGTCACCCATACTGAGGTGAAATCACTTGGAATGCCAAAGGCAGTGTTTTAGAGCCTCATTTATTATCTGACTTTCTTTGTGTTTTAGACACTGGCGATTTTACCTCTTATCATGTCCAGACGGATTCTTTTAGCTGTGTTGACCTGTCTGTTTGTTCCCCCGATTGATTCACGGAATTTCGATGGTCAATTCTTGACGATCTCCATGGGAGTGACCACTTCCCTATTGTCTTGTCGGCCCTTCAAGTTAGCCATCATACAACCATGCCCCTTAAGTGGGACTTAGGTCATGCAGATTGGGAAGGTTTCCAAGAGGCGTCCTTCCCAAGTGGATCCTTGGGAACCTTCAATGGAGTGGACGCGGTAGTAGAATACTTTACATCGACTATCTACAATGCAAAAACACAGACCATCCCACGGAGGTAACCCGCCACGGGCCGACCAACCGTACTCTAGTGGACCTCGGCGTGTGCAACAGCTATCAAAAACTACAAGTTAGCCCATTCCCGATTCCGAAAGAACCCTACTTTATACAACAAGGTCGACTGAAACCGAGCACGTGCGCTTTGCCAAAGGACCCTTCGTCAGGCTCGCCGCAATTCATGGCGCCGTTACGTTTCATCAATTTCCTCTATGATACCTACCGCTAAGATTTGGAAGATGATTAATAAGATCAGGGGCCGTTATGCTGATCATCATACCCCCACACTCAACTTACACGGTTCCTTGGAGAAGGACAGCCTGGCGGTTAACAATGCTTTTGCTGACCATTTCCGAGCCGCCAGCAGTGTCAGCCGTTACGATAAGGCTTTTCTATCTTACAAATCAAAGGAAGAGTCTTATTCTCTCAACTTCACAACAAAATTTTACCTTCCCTATAACGCTCTATTCAGCCTCCATGAGCTGCATAATGCTTTGTCCCTATGCAGATCTACTTCCCCTGGACTTGACGAGATTCTTTTCGATATGATTCGGCACCGACTTTCACACTCTACTCTCTTCTTACGTGATTTGTACAACATTATATGGGTGAAGGGTTTACCCATCATCATGGCGCATTGGGCTCATCCTTCCCTTTGCCAAACCGGGCAAGGACGGGTTGGACGCAGATCACTACCGCTCTATAGCTCTCACCAGTTGTTTGAGTAAGTTGCTGGTATAAATGGTGTCAGAGCGCCTAAACTGGTTCCTAGAAACCAATTACCTTCTCTCCCCATTTCATTGTGGCTTCCGCAAAGGTCATAGTATCCTTGACCTACTAGTACGTCTCGAGGGATCGGTCCCGAAAGCTTTCTCATTAAAGCACCGAGTCCTGGCTATATTTTTCGATATTTATTAAGCCTATGACACAACATGGAGATACGGCATCTTGAATCAGCTATACGTCTGGAGTATGAGAGGCCTTTTACCGTCACTTATTCAAAGTTTTTTTGCATCTCGATCTTTCAAGGTACGTGTTGGAGACACATACTCTGTCATGTAACCCCAAGAGGAGGGAGTTCCTCACGGCAGTGTTTTATGTTTTTTAATTGCGATCAATGATATTATTTCGTCTCTTCCAGAAGGTGTATCGGCAACTCTGCAGCGCGTCGGCTACAACTGGCGGTCGATGCTGTCTCCAAAAGAGCACAACTTAAGGGATACCGCTTTTCCACGAACAAAACTAAAGCAATGTATTTCCACCGGGACAGAGGGGTTCTTGTTCCGCCATCTATCTCTCTACAAATTGAAGATATAGAGTTTGTCTCCTAGCTTCGGTTTCTTGGCGTAACTCTCGATCCAAAGTTATCCTGGATACCACACCTACGCCGTCTTCGAACGGGCTGTCTGCGGGCTCTAGACATTTTGAAAGTCCTCTCACACACTTCGTGGGGCAGCGACCGACAAACATCGTGGACATTATACACAGCCCTCGTCCAATCCAAATTGGATTATGGCTGTCAAATTTACTCATCGGCTTTCCCTTCAGCCCTTAAAATGCTGAACCCCATTCGAAACCTCGGAGTTCACCTTTTCAATGGAGCCTTCCGTACTTCTTCTGTCAACACCCTTTACTGCGAGAGTGGGGTATTCCCTTTGTCCTACCATCGACTTCCAATCTGCATGCATTACCTCTGCTGAGTCCAGCCACCCCCTGTATCAGAAGTCTACAGATGCCTGTATGCTGCCGAATCAACGGCGGCATATGATAAGTTGCCATCTTTACCCCGCCCCTTGAACCTTTGCATAGGAGATCATCTCTCTAACCTGGGTGCTCCAAGGGTCCTTACCCTTCCATCTTTACTGACCCCTAGTTGGCGTGCTCCTCTCCCCACAGTATGTACCAACATGTGGAGCCTGGAGAAGTATTCCATGGACCTTCGCATCATTAAGAGCCTGTTCTTAGAACATTCTACCTCACACAAACAATACTGCCCATTATACATAGATGGTTCTAAGTCGAACGGTGGCGTAGGCGCCACAGCCAGCTACTTAGGAGGATAATTCCTAACTTTATCTTTGCCGCCAGTAGCATCCATTTTTACCGCTGAACTTTCAGCAATCCTTTTAGCCTTTAGACTCATCCAAATTTTACCTTTTAGTGATTTTGTCATTTTTTTCCGACTCAAGGAGTGTCTTACAGGGAATTAGATCTTTTAGTGCGTCCCATCCCTTAGTCACAGAAATTTGCAACTTGCTGATCCAAAATGCGTCCCTATATAGAATTATTTTTTTGCTGGGTACCTGGGCATTTGGGGGTCCTCGGCAACGAGAGGGCTGATTGGCTGGCCCGCTCAGCACATTCTGTGTCCCCTGAGAACATGGCTCTGCCTTTTAGGGACTACTTTCCTTCAATAAGAAATAGATTTTTCAACTGTGGCATAATGAATGGGATGACTGTTCATCATCCAAACTATACAGAATTAAAAATTATATTCACTCTTGGCCTTCGAGCCATCATAGATTGCATTCGTTGGAGGTAGCCCTTTGCCGAGTTCGCATTGGCCACACAAGACTTACTGCACGGCCATCTTGTTTTGGGTGATGTTTAAATCAGCCCTTGCTGTCGTTTTTGTGGTGGGGACCAATCGGTTTCCGACCTTTGATTAGATTGCACCCATTTCGCCATTCTCCGGTTGTCCTGTTTCCCAACCCTTTTAACTATCCCCAACGCACCCGTCTTCGATTCATATTGGCAGAGGAATCTTTTATCCTTTCGTTTTTTTAATTTTTATCACAAAGTGGTCTCCTCCACCTTTTATAGATAATTTGCCTCGTTTTATCCTAGCTGCCATATAGAATCCACTTGGATTGGGCAGCAACCCACTGGTTCCTTACCTTATATATTGAATATAGGGAAATGGTCGATGATTATAATGTTAAGAGAAATAAGCTATATAAGGTCGATATTGAAGTGAATGAGATCTAAAATATGGGGAAATTATATAAAATATAGTATAGTACTGCCAAGACGTTTTTGAAGTTATGAATCAGGGGACTTGTCTGGAGCGCTGTTGAGATAAAAGTGATCTTTTATATGCGCTCCGGACCCGGGAAACGAAAAGTCTATTCTGATTGGTCAATTTCGAATCGGGTTGTGCAAAGGTTTTGATTGCTTGGTGTTTGGGAGGATTCGTACTTTGATTTTGATGTAACCTTATTGGTATCAAAGGTCGTACAAAATATTGATTTTGGGTGAGATGCATAATTTTCTCAGACGGGAAATTGCCAACTGCCTCTTTACAAACTTTGTAGGAGCTTACAAAGATGTCAGCTGCTACACTCCTAAATGGAGTCACAAAGTATCCTAAGGTAGAGGATTCCTGTACCTGCACTGAAATTTGATTGTCAATCCTAGTTGCTCTATCTTTCGCAAAATTAGTGTTCAATATTTCCTTCTTTGAAAGGTAAATTTACAGTCTCAAAGTAACACTAGCTTGTGATTACTCTGCTATGATTGACGTTACTCCTTCCATATTTGGGATTAAAAGAGTACAATATAGTCATGAAAGTGAAGGGGGCTTAAATATCTCCCGTTAAGTCTGACTCTCCCTTTGTTCCCATTCCAAAGTGTTGAACAACTCCACAAGCACTGCTGTAAAGAATTTGTGAGAGCTAGGCTCTCCTTGCCTCGCTTCTTGTCATTTTCAATAATTAATTAGTGACTGAAAGTAGGCTAAATGACATGGTTGGGTGACATTATATTTAGGAAAACATCAATGTAGGTTTTACTAATTATGTGTATGTAGTACTCTTGGAAAGAAGTCGGTCTTTAATGAATCCAAGGCTTTTCCATTATAGTTAGCGAATGTCATAAAGAAACGTATTTCCTAGTCATTAGTTCGTTGCAATGGTTGTTTTGCAACCTGCAGATGATAGTATGACCTACATGTTCATTATTTATCTGCTTGGCCGTCGAATTTATATACTCACAATATTCTTGAAAGAACAAGAGAGTGCAGAGGAAGATAATTGACCATGAAAGTTCTTTGTTTTACTAAATAGAGAAATTAGAAGAGTCTCAATGAAAAATAACCTCTATAGGCTGGTATAATAAATAGATAATTATACCACAAAACTGTCACTATTTAGTTCCTGAATATGTTATGCATAAATTGCTAATAACGTTCCATTATAAACCATGCCCCCACTGAAAAAAAGTCCTTGGACTATCTGTTTTTAATCTTGTGTTAACTATTTGTAGCTATTGTTACTTCCTCTTTAGGTGTTATCAGGTTGAAATTTCTTCCTAACATTGCAGAAAAACGTCAAGGTATTAATAATGTGACTAATTTCTCTTTTCTACCGTTTGTATGTATGCTAACGAGGGCAAGTTAAGTTCCTATCTTCTTTGTAGGGTTTGTATCTGAGACTTTAGATCAATTTAGTGCCGCTGCACTGAACTCTTTCTAGTATTATTACATTCTTTTAATGTGCACGATAGTTCTGAACTGGGTAATTGTGTAGAGTACGGCCGGATCCGAGTCTTAGCTTTCTATGGGCTATATCTTTATGTTTTTCAGCCGAAATCTATTGGGATGAAGTTTATGACGATTTTAGGTTATATACTGAGGGATGCGCCCCCAAGACCCCCCAAAATAATTGAAATATCAGGGTCATCGTAAGCTGATACCCCGGCGAGCCGACCCTCAAAATTAAACTATTGTTCCTTACACTATGAGAATTGTTGGTAGATGTCTACTTACGTTAGACGGGTGGGTATAGATTAGCGGCGGCGACCCAGAACTCGTGAAATCTCTCTTTCACGTCTGGAAATTTCTTCATAAAAAGCTCATTGGCGAGATACCCGTCCATATGTTCTTCTCTCCGTCCATAGTGGGAAACATTGGCTCTCGTATCCCGCCAAACTATTTTTATATTTTGCGTGCTGGAACCAGTTTCTGGATCCACGAAATTGTGCGAGTGGTTGACAGCTAGATGCTCGTATCCTTTAGATGACAAATTGGAATAGGCAGCCCATCCGTCTGATACGACTGTCGTTCCCAGCAAAATCCACTTTTTTATCGCCGCCAGGAGAGTTTCGCGATTTCTATTTTCAACCGAAACAATAAAAATTTTCTTCGATTCACGTTCAAACCCTCCAAAACCCCCACTGTCCTTCCACTACACGACCGCAGTTATATTTGCGTTTGAAAATTTCGCCTCGTTGACTGTGTTGCCGGGACCTCCAAGCGGTGAAGAAAAAGTTTCTAAATAATGTAAAAAATCTTCCCGTCAAAAGCTAAACGAATCGACGAATGTTTTTCGACAAACGCCCTTATGTGCGGTTATTACGGTCATAGGTACCCGATTCACGATGAACCAAAACACAACCAATATAAGATTTGACACACCTGAAGACCCAATTTCTGTTTATTGTCAGTTCTGCTATATAAGGGAGACACTCGCGTTTAGATTTTAAAAAGCTATGGGCTTAGAGAAAATCGACATATTTATCGTTGTCGGATAAAATAGCACATAAATGGTGAACATTCAAAGAGCACACGACGCACAAAGAAGACATTTTGATTAATGACGCAATTCTGATCTGATCTGATGTTTATAGAAAGGACAGAGAGGGATCACTCTGTGACACAGGCGAACAGGCAGTCGCAGAGGAAAAGGGTGCGGAAATAATTTGATAGGTCGGTGGCTAGACACCGATGCGTGGTGTGGTTGGGTGGGTCTCGAGGTGTTCGTGACTGGACGACGGTTGGAGGGTTGTCAGGAAGGAGAGATTGGCTGCTTAGTCGGAAACGCGTTATTCATGATGCTTTTAGCTTATGCGAAGAACGGTATGGGTTGCGGGTGGTCATTGGCCGCGGGGTATCACGGTGCGGTCGCATACCATCTTACATGTAGTGCGGGGTATAAGGGATCTCTGTCGAGTTTCCTGAGTTGTTTTCTGAGTCTGGTGTGAGTGTATGTGTTGAGGGGTGCTAATTTATTGTTGTCGTGTAGTGTGGACATTCTCATGTACAAGGGCGAGCGGCAAGCGCGCTTCAGAGCAGAGTTCTGAATGCGCTGAGCCTTCTGCTGCCACGTGTCACTCGCGGCTACGAGTGAGAGTGCGGCGTACGCGAGAAGAGGTCGCACGAGTGTTTTGTATAGGTGTTACTGAAGTTTTTGCCCGCAGGGTAGAACCTGCGCAACGATGTGTTTGTAGGTGAGGCTCTTGCTTGTGTTAAGTTCTGGTGTATATTGAATTTAAGGGTCTTGTCAAAAGTTACCCCAAGGATTTTTGTATGTTGTATGTAGTCGAGCATTGTTGGGTTTAGACGGTTCATGTCTAGTGTGTGTGTGAAGATTTGTAGGTTGTGCATGAAATGACCTCTTGTGCAGAAGAGTATCATCTGTGTCTTCTGATGATTCGTGGCAATCAGCCATTTATCCTCGTAATCTGTCGTAGCGTCTAGTATTATTTGTGCGTGGAGCGCGATCTCTTCTGGTCCACGGCGGCTGATAAGAATGGTCTCGTCATCAGGGTAGGACACTGTGTATGTGTGACAGCAGTTTTCAGGTGGGCGTGGGGTGTCGCTTGTGTACATGATGTATAGTGTGAGTGCTAGTACGCTTCCCTGGGGAATGCCTGAGCGTGGTATGAAGGGTTGTGAGCGGGTATTGTTGTATTTTATGTGGCATATCCTTTCAGTGAGGTAGTGCGAGAGGAGCCTTCTGGTGCAGAGAGGTAACTCCGTATTGTTGGCGAGTTTCCAACGGACTCCCTCGTGCCACACTTTATCAAAGGCCTTCTCCACGTCCTTGCTGATGGAGAGTGTCTTTGATGTACCTGGCGGTTTTCTGTATTCTGCCATGAACGATGGTCACAGCCGCCTGAGTGGACCGGCCCCTCCTGAACCCATATTGGTGGGGAGAGAACCAGTCACTCTTTTCCAGGTATTCCCGTAGGCGGCAGTTGATCATGAGTCCGAGTATTTTGCCTAGGTGCTCTAATAGAGCAATAGGCCGGTAATTGTTTGGGTGTTTGGGGTCTTTGTTCGTTTTGTGTAGAAGTATGTTGTGAGAGACTTTGAAGATTTTGAGGAAGTGGCCTGAGGCTAGTGAGGCGTTGAATAGGTGTGTAAGTGTGGGGTATATGTTTGCAGGGAGGTTGTGAATTAGTGTGGCTGCTAGCCCGGAGGGGCTGGGGGCACGTTTTTGGTGTTGTTTTAATGTAGTGTTTTGTTTCCTCGACGGTGATGGGAGTGGTCAGTGTGCATGTGTGGTCGAGCAGCTCGATTTGTATCAGGGGGGCGGGCCTTAGCTCGTGAGCGTGGGCTCGACACCACTCCTGGACTTCCTGGAAGTGCTCACGTGCGTGTGGTTTAGGTGGGTTGTGTGTATGTACTTTGTCCCAGTGGGACCTAAATGAGTGGAGGATGACGTTAGTGTCTGTAAGTGTTTGGTTGTTTACTTGGAGGGTTATGGGTTTGGGTCGATCAGTGCCTAGCAACCTTTTTACGTGCCACCAGAAGAAGGAGGGGTTAGTGCAACGGGTGTCGTCCGCGATGCGGACGACCTCTCGCCACTGCTGGTTCCTATCTAGCTGCACGCACTGTAGGATGCGGGCACGTAAGTGATTGATGTTGTGTTGTCGTGGGCCTCTAGTGTAGTCATTGTTGTACTGCGTGATGAGTCTCTGAGTGTGTATAGAATATGTAAAATGTTTTATGCATGTGTAGGTTTTATCTAGTGAGTGTAGGTCGCGTGCTGTGGTTATAGTGTATAAGATTGAGCACCAGTGGTCGTCTAACATGTCTGGATTGGTGTGGTCCAGATCGAGGGTTTGTGGCGTGTTTTGTCTCTTGAACTCTTACCAGTTCGTGTTTTTGTAATCGAACATAGGTGGTGTGGGTATGAGTATGGGATATGTGGATATGATAAGGCATATCGGTATGTGGTCAGAGAGTACGTGGGGACCCGGTGAGATAAGCGTGTAGCGTGGTCGTTGCGGAAGACCACGCCCGAAGACGTGGTACCTCCACGAGGACCGAAGAATGTGGGGTTGGCCGGGCCGATGTGTTCGCCTCGATAGCGCGGCAGGGCACCAGCCAGGTACCGCCTGCATCATTCGTAGTGTTAGAAAGAAGTGTTGGGTGAAAGGCGTTGAGGTCCCCCGCAAGAAGATGGGAGAGTTGTGGTTTGATAGAGCCCGAAGTGGGACTTCTATGTTTAATTGTAGGCGTGGTGGTCTGTAGTGTGTGGCCACTAGGATGTGGTTGGAGCTTGTCTGTACCTTTCAGGCTAGAAAAGAGTCATATTGTGTTTGGATGAGGGAGTGGTGTATAGAGCGCTTTACTAGGATCGCTGATCCTAGGTGCGGCGCCTGTGGAGATAGATACGTGTGATAACCTGCAATGCGTAGTCTGTTGTTGGGAGGATGTAGGCTGGTCGAGTTCAAGAGTATTTTCGTGTATAGTCGGAGGTCACCCCTCGACATATCTTTTGCCACCGTTGAGAGCAAGGCGGCCAGGTGTAGCTTTGGGTGTGTGGTCTTGTTGGGTCTGTGGTGTGGGATAGGGGTGTGTGTGTGGTGTGGGGTGGGGGTGGGTGTCGGAAGTAGTGGGGTCTCTGGATGTAAGGTGCTAGGGTGGGGGCGGGTGTCAGAATATGCGTGGGTAGGAGCTTAAATACCCTTGAGTTTGCTGGAAAGGTCGCGTCGTTTTTTGTTTTTTTTACAGAATTTGAGAATTTGTTGCTTGAACTACACATATATAGATATAAAAACATTAATACTGAATGAATCCTTTTGGAACAAGAATCAAAATGAAGGTAGTAAAAAAACTTTTTAACATAGCAAAGAGAAATCAAAACGGAGACAAAAAAAAGTTGTTTTTTTTTTAGTCAGAATTAGGAAGTCAGGCTTTGTTAACAGCCAAAAAATAGGGTTTTATTGAACAATAAACAATGGAAAATTAATTAAAAAGACTAAATGATGTCAGGCATAGAGTAGATAGGATATATAGAAAAGAAATAAGGAAAAAAACAGAAAATAAAAGAAAAAACTACTTTCGAATAATACAAAAAGCATTGAAACAAATAGAGCTTTCTGATTGGCCAATGACGGAGCTCAATACAGATCTGTGATTGGTCAGTGGGATAGCAGAAAAACATTGAAAAATAGCCCCCAAAATAAGCTAAGACTCTGATCCGGCCATACTCAACACAATTACCGTGAATAGTACACTCAAAGTGAGGATGAATCAGCCATTTAAAGATATGATTATATACTTTGATTTACAAATGAAATTAATAGAGTGAATTCGAGCATTAGGTCGCCCTTTGGTTATCGTGATTGCTTTCGTTAATTCACTACGACACGACTTCGGAGCGCATTGAAAAATATGCATTCAAGCGAAAGAATTAGGACGGATTGAAGAATGAGTGCTCTATATGAAATGTGTAATATTTCATAATAGTGGAAGGGTTTAAAGTTCTGCCGATGAGCGCGAAGCGGTAATTATCCATTTGTATTAACATAGGCTGTTGAATGAATTAGGTAATGGATATTAAAGATAATACATAAAAAATATTAATAATTGACTGATCAATGAAAATAAGATGGTTTTAACATCAGGCGCAGTAATGTGTATCTCAATTTTACTCGTAGGAAGATATTAGGAAAGCGGATGGGAATGCAAATTTTATGCATATCTTATTACAATGATCCTAGCGTGTGTGTATGTATCTGTCACTCTGTGTATATATCCGTCTGTGCATTTTTTTTCAAATTGTGATTTTTGTC
Organism: Ceratothoa steindachneri; assembly: GCA_963969495.1. Taxonomy (NCBI): domain Eukaryota; kingdom Metazoa; phylum Arthropoda; class Malacostraca; order Isopoda; family Cymothoidae; genus Ceratothoa; species Ceratothoa steindachneri. Next base: position 169,257,900 of record OZ018318.1, read on the forward strand.
CCTTGCACACCAATTTTGAATTTGTGAAACAAAAAAAAAAAATTCTCGCACAATTTCTGAATTTTGTGAGCGAAGCGAACAAGCGCCGTAGGCCTAGCAAAAAAGGCCCGTATGGGGGATATTTATTAGTAGCATTAATGGGACTCGAGTGCAAACATTTGGTGCAATGTTTACATTTAGTAGAAAAACGCATTTTATCATAAGACAAGGAGAAAGAGGTTGAAGTAAACTCAGTAGATGCAGAAAATAATTATACCCCGGTTGATGAGCGCGTGTGAATTCCTAGAAATGTATTTTTTTTAATTTAATGCTATCTATTAAAGTGTTGCTCCTTTTACAGATAAAGACTGCGAACGATTGGTGGTTTTGGGCAAAAGAAGTAATTTTACAAGAACTCCGGGCCCAGAGAGAGTACAATAATGTACCTGCGTACGGTTTGAAGGGGTATCTGAATGATCGAGCGAATAGAATTATGGGCTATGCCATCATTCGTCAAATTAGAGGCCGAACGGATCACTGTTCAGTTCCTGAACCATTAGATCGAATCATCGGTTATTGCTCGGGAACCAGAGGTATGGTCAATGAGGAATCGACCCATTTTTGCGCCGGGTGGACATTGAACGAAACGTTTCCTGGCTCCTGTGACTGGGAAGAGTTTAAGTATAAATCAGCGTCTAAAGTTGGGACATATCCGTACAACGGAAATATCGGTATGTATTCTGGAGGAGGCTACGTTTTTCCTCTTTCAGGTCATCAAGGCAAACTTCTCGAAAGAATGGATAAGCTTCATCAAAATTATTGGTTGAACAAACAAACCCGGGCGCTTATTCTGGAATTCTCCGTATACAACACCAATGTCAACTTGTTCTGCATCTGCACTATTGTTGCAGAGTTTAATGAAGGAGGGGGAGTTGTAACTAAATGGCGATTTGATCCAATTCGTTTGCTTAAAGAACCAGGGATTGAAGGTTTTATTACATCTCTGTGTGAGATACTGTTTTTGATCTTCATCACCTTCTTCACTTTACGAGAATTATGGTTAATGAAAAAGATGAAGTTAGACTATTTCGCTTCTTACTGGAATTTGGCTGAAGTTTGCATCCTCTTGGTTTCCTACGCAACAATCGCACTGTATGTCTACAGAAGCATTTTAACAATGGAAGCTTTGGAGATTTTCAACGAAACTAATGGCAATGGATATGTTCGAATGGATTCTGCAGCCTTTTATAATGAACTTTTCCTCTATTTCGCAGCTTTCATTTGTTTCTTCTCAACACTAAAGATCATAAAGCTTCTGCAGTTCAACAAACGAATGGACGTTTTGGCTTTAACGATCCGAAGATGCTGGGAAGAACTGAAAATATTTTTCATAGCTTTTGGAATTCTATTTTTCGGTTTCTCTTGCTTATTTTTCTTCATGTTTACTGCCGTTATCCAGGAATTCAGTAAAATACTTAGCGCAATTACTACCAGCTTTGCGATGATGATGGGGAAATTTGATTTCGAAGAAATGAAACAGGAGAATCCATTGTCTCCACTTCTCTTTTTCATTTTTTCTCTCTCTAGCAACATGATTCTGATCAACATTATGCTCACCATCATCCTTCAAGCCTTTAACGAAGTCAAGATTGACCTTGAGAAGAAACAAAACCGTCTTGATGTCATCGATCATGTTTGGTCTTCATTAAGGCAATTTTTAAGGCTCGAATCACTTCCGAGAATACACGTGAACCCGGTACTTGAGGAAAGGGGGCAAACGATGACAAATAGCCAAGATTCCTCGCAGCAATTGCCCAATAAGGTAAGTCTATAACACCTCTACGGCAACACACTCAGGTACATCTCTCTGGTCGATACGCTTCTTTTGGCCTTACACACTATCTACCCACATGGGTAAAATCACCGGGTGATCTAATCAAGAATCTTTTATTTCTTCCTCTGTACCATGAGTTCTATATCCCAAGTTGTATTTAGTTGCTTCTATGCATATCTATGTAGCATTATGAAACAACCAGAACCTTCTTTCCCCCCCCCCCAAATATAAACTTGTTTAAAGCATTACTTTTAGCTTGCATGATGAATTTGGTAGAACGAGTGAAAAATGGCTTTATTATTAGATTGTCAAGAAATTAATGTGGTATTTTAAAAAGAAAAGTAAAATCAGTTTTAATATAAAAAGAAAACACTTATACAGTACTTATACAACTAGGGAAAGGCTCGAGAGGAGAGGTTGGTCTTCAAGGGTCGCTTGACAGCGCTTAAGAAAGGACAGTTCATTCCACAATCTAGGAGAAAACGTAGAAAAGGCACTATAAGCCATTCAGCACAGGCGTTCAAGAGGAAAAAGATGGAGGGGTGAACTGTTTAAGATCTTATAGGTAAGAAGGAAGACCTTGAATGTTATTTTGGCTCGAATAGGTGACCAGTGCAGTTTGAGGGGGTTCTAGGAAAAAAACGGTCGTGGAGAAGAACACGGGCTGCGAAGTTGTGGACAAGTTCAAGGTGTCGAAGCATCTGATTCAGAAAAAAGTGAGTTGCAGTAGACGAGTCAGGAGGTAAAAAAAAGGGCTTGGATGCCAATCTCGAACCTATTGTGATCAAAGTGGAAGCGGATGCGGTTGAGATTACGTAGAAAGAGGGAAGGAAATTTACACACATTAACGACTTGGGCTTTGGAAATTTATTGACTATCAAAGATGGCATCTAGCTTTCTAAAATTAGCTGAAAAAACAACCGGCGAGCCACAAAGTTAACAAAAAAGAAGCAAATGTTTTACAGGTCGCCAAATCCGATGGAGAACTACCTTTGGTTATAATTGACTTTCCGAAAGTTGCTCGAAACCCATTCAGTATTGGTGTCCTTTTAAGTGTCTCAGCAAACTAAGTTAGGTGGGGAGAGATATTTGCTATAATAAGATATAATTGCTTATATTTGGAGTACTGCAGATTATAGGATCTGGTGCAGTGCAATATGCAAAGTGTGATATGATTGATATGGGTGAAGCCAGTTTAATGCAGTTTCAAATACATTCAGGAATGCGCGAAAGAAATGAAAAACTGTGCTAGACACTATCAAATGCTACAGAGAGATCATGAATACTAGAATAGAAGGTCCACCAGTATCAGCCGGTAAGTCGAAGGAAGTCACTTTCATCAAGAAGAGATGATTCAGTGCAGTATTCGGCCTTGAAGCCAGACTGGAAGCTCTCATCAACGCTTTGAGGAGGACTTGTAATCAAGAAGCAAAGATGGCACTGGCCTCCCGAGGATTTTAGAAGGAACAGGAATTGAGAGACGTTTGTGTTCAGGATAGGTTTCTTCAGGATTGGGTGAATAGCAGCGTGCCACCTCAATGAGGGGTGGAGGAGGTAATGAAGATAACAACAAAGTAATGGAGAAGAACAAGGAGTAACTGACGGCAAAAAACTCGGAAGAGAGGAGTCGAGAAGAAAACGGGTAATTTTCAAGAGAGGAAACAGATTGGCTTACCTAAACTGAATGTAAATAGGCGAGTGAAAAAAAGATAGATACAGGGGCAGTAGTGTTTGAAACCTTGCCCTTATTCACATGAGGACTCTATACTAAGCTAATGATATTTCATTCGCGTGGGGGAGGGGGGGGAGGCACAAGCGAATGAAATAATAATATTTAACTATTTTGAATAATGCCTTCTAAAATCATTAACCTATTAACGCCTATTTTTTAAAATACTGTTCTAAATTATGAAATGGTTGTGTCCTATAAATAGGAACAACAGGCAGATTGAGTGAAATACGTATTTATTTTTCTATTAACTCCTTTATTTGTAGGATAATGAGCGTAAATGGGTAAAATAAGAATCCGTTGTAATGATTTCTTTAAAATAAAATTGAAATATAAGAAAGAAATTAATCATCACGAAAAAATGAGCTAAAAGATTATGTTTGCAGCCAATAAAAATCGCCGATGCGAGGAACAAAAAAAAAGTTGTGCAATGCATAATAATGGACTAGGAATATATGGGCGTTGTTATTAATACTTAAAACTAAAAAGCGATAAAAAACGAGGGCATCTCGGCCAGAATGTTAAGAGAGATCTGCAAAGTCGAGGATGGAAGATTTATAGCTTCATGAAGGCAAAATGGGGATTCTCTCGACCTTTTCTAGCCGTTTGTTATGGAGTAAAGAAAGTGGTGGTAGATAGATCTTACACATGGCCAATCACAACACCGCTGTCTTCCCCTCTCGTCTTAACAGCGCAACACGTACCCTCCGCTCCAAGGAATCCTATTTTTGGCCATTTGTATCCAAATACCCCTAACGTCGAAGGGGCCCCCTCCCACACCGAAGTCACGAAGGTTCCTACCTGAACGCTGGCTGGTGCCGCCCCCCTCCCCCCCAAATAAAAGAGGATCGGCTCCTTGTTCTCTTGAGTTCATCAGTGATTGCCATGCTAATCTTTATGTTTTTTTCATAATCTAGTCTAGGGACTCTGTCTCAATCAATTCATGGTTCCCGGCAGTTTCCTTCTCGCTTTCTAATTTATTCCTATGGGATTCTCCTCTAATTCTTTAAATCCTTTTCTTTCCCATTTCTTAAATATCTGTCAAGAGTTTTCTTTCTATTTCTACTCCATTTTGTTTCATGTAATGAGTTGAATTTGCAGGGAAATAAAGGAGCAACCTAAGAAGAGAACCAAAGTGGAACAACCGAAGTATAGTACTCAAGTGTGAAAGGACAAATGATTATGTACACGATCAATAATAAAGGAGGGAATTAGAAAAAAATAAACCAGAGAATGACACTGGTTGATATAGAAAACCGAAAGTAGCAATTCAGGGACATTAACCCCTCAAAAGAGAGATGCCTCTTGATATGGTCAAAAGAGCGTTAGATAATAAGAAGAGAAGGGAGAATAAGGAGGTGAATGAATAGATAGTAATGAAAAACAACGGTAATGCAAATGATAACAAAAAAAAATCTGCCTCAAAATTTACATAATTCCATTTACAGGTCAGTGAGTTGCTAACCTACGTCAATAACCTGTACTTCGAGGGTAAGCTGAACATGAAGGACCCACAAACCAAAACGAGCTTTGTGGATGCATCTACTAACTCGCTGTCACTCAAGATCACACCAGAGAGTAAGAAAGGAGCCATATTCGAAAGTGGCACTTAACTGGGATCAAAATCCTCCTTATTTAACTTGTCCCTAGTTACCCTCCATCTTCGAAACCGACAGCTTCGGCGAACTCCACCGACCGGAAAAATTATAATATATATATATATATATATATATATATATATATATATATATATATATATATATATATATATATATATATATATATATATATATATATATATATATATATATATATATATATATATATATATATATATATATATATATATATATATATATATATATATATATATATATATATATATATATATATATATATTATATATATATATATATATATATATATATATATATATATATATATATATATATATATATATATATATATATATATATATATATATATATATATATATATATATATATATATATATATATAATATATATATATATATATATATATATATATATATATATATATATATATATATATATATATATATATATATATATATATATATATATATATATATATATATATATATATATATATATTATATATATATATATATATATATATATATATATATATATATATATATATATATATATATATATATATATATATATATATATATATATATATATATATATATATATATATATATATATATATATATATATATATATATATATATATATATATATATATATATATATATATATATATATATATATATATATATATATATATATATATATATATATATATATATATATATATATATATATATATATATATATATATATATATATATATATATATATATATATATATATATATATATATATATATATATATATATTTATATATATATATATATATATATATATAATATATATATATATATATATATATATATATATATATATATATATATATATATATATATATATATATATATATATATATATATATATATATATATATATATATATATATATATATATATATATATATATATATATATATATATATATATATATATATATATATATATATATATATATATATATATATATATATATATATATATATATATATATATATATATATATATATATATATATATATATATATATATATATATATATATATATATATATATATATATATATATATATATATATATATATATATATATATATATATATATATATATATATATATATATATATATATATATATATATATATATATATATATATATATATATATATATATATATATATATATATATATATATATATATATATATATATATATATATATATATATATATATATATATATATATATATATATATATATATATATATATATATATATATATATATATATATATATATATATATATATATATATATATATATATATATATATATATATATATATATATATATATATATATATATATATATATATATATATATATATATATATATATATATATATATATATATATATTATATATATATATATGATGAAAATTAATGCAATATCGCAAGAAAAGATGAGGAATTAAACCACATTATCCGAAGACAATTTAATTCAGAACAGTTTCGGTGTATCTCACACCCTTTTTCAACTGACACTGGGCAGAAAAATGAGAAAAGCATAACACAAGATCCCCTCTTTTTCCCCCCAATCCCCTACTTGTGGCTAATCTGGGGGGGGGGGGTTAGGCCTAAACATATTGAAGGGCTGACATTTTACTATTTTATTTATTTGAGATCTTATTACAGGATTAAAAGAAAATTGACCCTCAGATAGATTTAAATCAGGAACTGACGATATCAAGCTCGATTCTACGATTCTTCTCTTAACATAGTTGGCCGATTTAAATACCATTGAAATCGATCGTATGATTCTTGTCTCTTACATGGCAAAATATTCCACTGCTTTCGCTGCCCACTCTAATGTCTCTTTTGTGTTCGTACAATCTCTTGTCTAGATTTCTCCCCGTTTCCCCTATATAAACTTTATGGCAATTGTTGCATGGTACTGCATATACTCCTATGTCATGATGTTCTTTGGGTTTCCTGGCCATCATCAATTGGTTTAAGGAATTATTATATTTAAAGGCTAGATTAATACCCGCTTTTCCAAATATGTCCTTTAAACTATTTAATTTATTATTAAATGGCAATGTTATACATTTGTTGAAGTCGTTAGTGCGGGAAGGCTTATTACCATAGAATGGTAATAAGCCTTCCCGCACTAATATTAGAGTGGGCAGCGAAAGTAGTGGAATTTTTTGCCATGTTAGAGACAAGAATCATACGATCGATTTCAATGGAAGTAAAATGTTATTTAAATCGGCCAACTATGTTAAGAGAAGAATCGTAGAATCGAGCTTGATATCGTCAGTTCCTGATTTAAATCTATCTGAGGGTCAATTTTCTTTTAATCCTGTAATAAGATCGCAAATAAATAAAATAGTAAAATGTCAGCCCTTCAATATGTTTAGGCCTAACCCCCTCCCCAGATTAGCTACAAGTAGGGAATTGGGGGGAAAAAAAGAGGGGATCTTGTGTTATGCTTTTCTCATTTTTCTGCCCAGTGTCAGTTGAAAAAGGGTGTGAGATGCACCGAAACTGTTCTGAATTAAATTGTCTTCGGAGAATGTGGTTTAATTCCTCATATATATATATATATATATATATATATATATATATATATATATATATAGAGAGAGAGAGAGAGAGAGAGAGAGATGTCTTAATTGTGAAAGTATCAGTGATGCTGTGAATCAAATGACCTGTGCCTGGTTTCTGATCGTAGAGGGTACAGGTCTCTACATCGGTAAGGTTGTTGCGGTATTTTTGTGTCGAGTTAGGAGTGGCGATCGCCGTGTGTTGTGGTATGGATGTTTTTTCTGAGTCAATTTCCGATAGAATTGTGTTGAGAAGATGATTCGAGTCCAGGGAAAGGCTAGTATGGTGTGTTATGTGCCGGTAGATATTTCTTGAAGTATCTCGGTGTTGTCTCTCCTTTTAATGGTGCCCATGTTTCGGGCACCCATGTACTGGCATGGGTGGCTAAGGGTTTCGTATGCTATGTATAAATACTTTCGTGAGGCGGGGGGAGGTAGACACGGCTTTTGTTTCCGAGTGTAGTTAGTCCAGGGCTTTATTCTGTGTATTTTCTAGAAGTTGATACATGCATAGTGATGGAGGAATGTATTACTTGCAAGTGTGTGTGGAAGATTCATTGGATGGATCGAATGTGGTTCTTGTAAGTGCTCGGAGTGCGTTTCTTTTTTGTGTGTAAGCTAAGTGTGCTGTGATTCATGTGCGAAAACGGAAATCCATTCCTGTCTCCACTGGGGACAAAACCTTGTTGGTTTTCTGTTTTAATGGAGCAGGTTATCGTTGTAGACCGGGTTGTGGATTTTAAAAAGGACAATAGAGGATCTTGAAGGTGGGGCTGTCATTAGGATTTATTTAAAGATTTGGGGGTGTTCGAGTGCAATATGTGATTTGATTATATATCTACCGTGTTGCAAGACTTGAATTTTATCGTTTCGTTGTTCTTTGTCAATTGTACAAAAGAACTGTTTGATCCACTTTCTAATTGAAAATTACTAACTACAATTGTTTTAGATTTCAGTGTGTCATTACATTTTACTTATTTATTTATATCGTACTAAAACCTTGATATTGTTTGCTTGCCTGAGATTTACTGAAAGTTTGGGGAAATAAAATACCCCCAAAATGAAAAATAATAAACAAATTTCGTCAAAATTGGACAAAGGGTGAGAGAACTAACCCCTTATTAGGGGGATTATGAAAAGTTCGAGCATTTGATGGAAATAAATTGATATAATCAAAACTTTTTATAGCCTAGTTTTCAATTTTTTTTTTTTTTTATTTCAGCAATCTTTTTCAAACAAACGAAGAATATTTAGTCCTCTCCTAGTATCGACAGCAAACTATTTTTGCTTTCCTATTATCGGCAGTCATTTCTTTTTTAACTTCTTATTATCGAATGTTTTTTTTTCTTTTTTTTAACTTCCTATAATTGACAGCCAAATTTTTACTTTCCTATAATTGACTCTCCTATATATACAGATGAGGGAGTTGTTCCTTGGGAACCGAATTCATAGGAGAAATATGAAGATCCATGTGATCACTCTAAACATTTATTTGCCGGACATTTCTTCGGTCTTAAGCAATGACCATCTTCAACGGATTGAACTCTAATACGAATACAAGAAATTTTAAGAATTAGATGACAAAATTGCAAAAATAGCACACACAATTCAATATTAGTTACGATATGAAAAATAAGTAAAACTCAATAAGAGAGGTAACAGAAATGAAACCAGAATGATAAGCAAGTAGTTAAATATAAGTTAATTTACGGATATATGATATTTAAAAAATATGTTAAAAACCGTTAAATGCAAGGGATAAAGCGATCGAAAAATACGAGTTTAACCAAGAAAGGAAAATTTAAAATTTGAAACTAAATTAAACAACAAATATGAATAATTAACATGAGTAAACTCAATAGGAATAAAAGAAATTTGTTTTTAAAGTAATACCCGAAAAAATTGTAAGGGCAGGGCGAACAATGAAAAATGAAAGGTACGGTACGTAAACTCAAATAACCAGGAATCCGAAAGGAAAACAAAAAGCAAAGCAAACAGTTCAATATAAGTTAAAATACAAATATATAATAGTGAAAAATAGCTAAAAACAGTTGAATACAGTTAAATTTAACTACTTGCTTATCATTCTGGTTTCATTTCTGTTACCTCTCTTATTGAGTTTAACTTATTTTTCATATCGTAACTAATATTGAATTGTGTGTGCTATTTTTGCAATTTTGTCCTCTAATTCTTAAAATTTCTTGTATTCGTATTAGAGTTCAATCCGTTGAAGATGGTCATTGCTTAAGACCGAAGAAATGTCCGGCAAATAAATGTTTAGAGTGATCACATGGGTCTTCACATTTCTCATATATATATATATATATATATATATATATATATATATATATATATATATATATATATATATATATATATATATATATATATATATATATATATATATATATATATATATATATATATATATATATATATATATATATATATATATATATATATATATATATATATACAAAGAAAGTAACTACAGGATCTGCGGGTGATAATACAACCACCACAGGGCTATGCCATTTTTATTTTCTGCCTTTCAAATAAAATTTGAAGACAGAAAGAAAGATGCAGAAACCTGGTGTAGCTGACTATAAATAACTGTATGTGACATGGACAGTGAGCCTTTAAATTGTGAGCGGGTAAGAGGATGTGGTATAAAAATTCCTTGGAAGTTCCTAGCTTAGGGAGATACTGGGTTTGATGGGGTAACGCTTTGGGTGAAATATAGTTACTGTGCCTGGTAGCTTAATGGTAAAGCATCTGACCGGCAATCAGCAGACCCGGGTTCGAGTCCCGGCCAGGAATTCAAAACTTTTTTTCCCCTGGCGTTATTTCTGTCTTCTCGGTAAAGGATCGCCTTCACTGTGCCGCCCTCTGCTCCCTTTGATTCTGGATTCTTCTAATGTCCCTCTCTCTTGCCTTTAAAAAACTCCGGTTTCTTGTCTCATTTGCTCCTTCGCGTCCAATTCTTCTTTCTCCTGTGATATATATATATATATATATATATATATATATATATATATATATATATATATATATCTGTTGATAATAGGAAAGTAATATATATATATATATATATATATATATATATATATATATATATATATATACATATATATATATATTACTTTCCTATTATCAACAGCCAATTCTTTTACTTCCTTATTATTGATACAGAGGCACTTCATGCACCTAAGCCACCGTGTGTACTTGATTGTGAGCCGCTTATCCAGAGAGGACTCAGTATTTCTATCGGAGTTCATATCATTTGTTTGTTACAATCACATAAATATTTCATCGTCCAATATAATGCGCTCCACGCCTGCTTGCAACCAAGGGTTTGAAAGACTAATTAATCCTTTCTCTTTCACCGATGTTTCGATCCTTTCTATTCGTCTTACTTTGTCCAGATTAATTTAGGTATCTTGTAGGTATTTTTTTATGACAGCCAATGCCTCACCTCAATTACTATTACGCCCCAGATGTGGAGAAATATTGGCGGCGAATTGCAGAATATTTTGCAAAAGATAAGAGTGTACGACGCCGGGAATTGCCATATGAGTAGTAGGATTCTTTAGACGAAACGATCCACCGATACATGATGGGAGGGGGGGGGGGAGTCTTTTAGCTTTACGAAGAACATCGAAATACAGCTTATTAGATGGAGATAGCTGTGACACGATAAAGCGCTTCTCTCATGTCCAAGCCTTAAGAAGCGCGTATCAAAATGACTTCCTTTTCGAATATGAAAAAATTACATTATTCGGTTCGAGCATTGTGGGGGCCTGCGGAAGTTTGTTGTTCTCGGGACAATATTAACAGACCCGCTCCTCGCCCGTGGAGACTTTTGGGGCTTGTTGCAGACAGGCTCCTGCCATTTCGATGGTTCAGTTCTCATGCTTGTGTTGGTTGCGATCCACCCCCATTCCTCTCCCTCCTTTATATATTTATAATGTATTTTGTATTTATTAATTTGCCTACTTATGAGCCATTTATGTCCTATTTCTGCCTCCCAACTGTTCCTAATTTCCACTACCATACTGGAGGCCTACGCCTTGCTGAACGTTGCTCGCTCGCGGAAACCCTATAACATCTCGTGTCCCCATGCTGGAAATTGAGCCTCCCCCCCCCCTCCCCGAGTTGCAAGATTGGAGTAACAACACGCTTCTTTGGCGGGGTGGCTTGGTGGTAAATGGGAGGCCAGGCTGTCTCTGCCTGATAAATTGGTCGGTCTATTAGGAAAATTCCTCTTGTTGTCTTAAAGGGTCAATCGGCATCTGGGGTCCCGGGACGCCATTGGCCAGTGGTGGTGTCTTAGTCACTCGGAGCAACTGAGAGATGATGAATTCCCTATCCAGCATAGTTCTACCCCATCTAGAGCTCAGTGGAAGGGAATGAGACCGTCTAGTGAAATAAAAAATTACTTTGTTCATGTGTAAAAAAATACAATATTCACTCCCAGAAACTTCCAGTTTCTAGACCGCGCGTTACTGGGTATCAAACCAGTTCCAACTTATCCGCATATGTTAATCCGTTCCTACCAGGGGTTGCAAAAGATGCGTTGCACTCCTTATGACACATACAACAAAGGACACAATGATAGTTTTGATGAAGTTAGACACGTTTTTATTGTCTTAACGTATAAATATGTATTTAAATTGTAATATTAATCAATGTGGCTGCCCTCAGCGGCGAGCACGCGCTCCAAGCGAGAGGAAAGCCGCGCTCACGTTGCCCACGAAGTTCTTCCTCATGCTGGCCCAGACGCGGTTGACGGAGGACTTCAACTCGTCGACGTTATTGTGGCAGACATGGCAGGTCTTGCCTTCAACACGCGCCCGCACGCTGTAGTCGAGGGGATTGAGGTCAGGTAACTGCGGTAGCCAAAATTCCTTCGACCAGAAGTTTATGTTCAACCTGAAACACTCTTGCTCGTTCTTGGCCGTGTGGGTGTAAAAGCGTCCTTCTGAAAGGCTTATTCTGTCTTAGTCATGAACCTTCTCACCCAGGGCAGGATTTTTTTTTTTTTTAATTTTATAGAGCCCATCTGGCAACTGCCCACTTGGGCATAAGTCGCCGAAAAACACGACAGCCTAGAACTAGGCTACTTTAAAATAAAAATATGAAAACATAATGATATAAATTGGAAAAACTTAACAATCAGGAACCAATCTCCGGCAGTGGGGAGAGGTCCCCCTCACCCCGGTGCAGGAGAGTGCAACCTACAAAACAACAATAACAAACAAAAAAACAAAAAGAACCTTAATTAAAGGTAAGAAGCCCGGCCTCCCCCCAAAAGTCAACAAGTCCACATGTCAATGTGCACGAACTCGTCCCGAGTACAAGGGACAGGCGGTAGCGACCCCGCCCATCCCGGTGCCGGGACAGGTATCGTGCGCGAAGATCACCCAGACTGGGACATTCGACAAGAATGTGCCGAACAGTCTGGGGGACTAAGCAGTCGTCACAATAGGGCGCTGGCGAGCACTCCATCAGATAGCGATGCGTCACACAAGTATGTCCGATTCGGAGACGACAGAAAGCGACCTGAAGCCGTCGCGGCATTGGGGGATAGGTCCATGGGAACAGTCGCGGCGAAATGGCACGCAACTTTAAGTTCCCTTCAACCGTCTCCCATCTTCTTTGCCAAGCAGTCCCAAGAGCTACCCGTATTCCTGCCATGTAGTCGGTGTGAGGAAGAGCGAAACGCTGGTCTGGTCGCAGAGTCATCGCGGACTCTTTGGCGCGCTCATTCCCCACAATTCCTACATGTCCAGGAACCCAGCAGAAGATAATCTCGACATCTGCCCGGGTCGCCATAACCGTGGCGTCACGGATATCGTGAATCAGGGGATGCGGAGATTCTAATGCCCCGAGAGCCAACAGAGCGCTTTGTGAGTCGCTATAGATCACAATCCGGTCTCCAAACCGGGAACGTCGCGTAATCTCCCGTACCGAGTGGTGTATTGCCACCAGCTCGGCCGTGAAGAGAGACGCAGCGCCTGGTAGAGCCCCGTTGACTTCAAACAGAGGAGATACGGCGTGGAAGCCGATCCCCTCTTGGGACTAGGAGCCATCCGTATACACTGGCACGGTTCCAGCGTGACACGAGGTGTGCTCCAAAAAGGTCGAGCGCAATACTCCCGGCACCGTACAAGCTTCGGGAGCAGAGGCGTGGCGACAAATAGCCAAATGTGGTACCCTCCAGGGTGGCGTCCTGGTAAGAACCAGGGGAGCTACTGGCCCGAGAGCTATATCTACCTCTCGAATCTCGAAGGAGTTTCCTGGCCCTAAACCCAAAGGGCTTAGGATATGTCTGGCGTCTCTCAGCGGCCTAGGCACCATTGAGATCAGCTGCATATGCAGTGAGAGATGTTGGCGACTTGGGGAGGCGCCGGGCTCTTGCGTACAGGCGAGTGATGCACTGCACGCGGAGCAGAGCGAGTGGCATCTCCCCAGCATCATCCAGCAGGCTCTCAATGGGGGAAGTGCGGAAGGCACCGGTCGCAAGGCGAAGGCCGGTGTGGTGGATCGAATCCACCTTCCGCAATAAACGCTCGGCTGCGGATGCATAAAACTCGCACCCGTAGTCGAGCTTCGAGCGAACAAAGGATTGATAAAAAAGTAGGGCAGTAGCCCTATCAGCGCCCTAAGCACTGAACGTCACGAAACGGAGAATGTCAATAGCGCGGGTACGAGAGACCCTAAGGCTGCGAATATGAGCATCCCAGGTGAGGCGTCGGTCGAATACAAGACCAAGGAAACGGTGCGATTCCACCACATCAAGGCGCACCCCATTAAGAAACAAATCTGGGTCGGGGTGAAGCTGTGGATGGGGGAAAAAGTGCGCCACCTTAGTCTTGGCCAAAGAAAACGGAAACCTATGCGATTCGGAAAACGAAAGACGTGGTTCAATGCCTGGTGGAGTCGACGCTCCAGAGTTGGCATCTGGGCTGCGCCAAAAGAGATCAAAAGGTCGTCCACGTAGAGCGTAACGAGAACATCTTCCAGCAGCACCGAGGTGATGCCGTTGATGCTCAGGGCAAAAAGTGTGACACTAAGGACACTTACCTGCGGGACACCCTCTTTCTGCTCCTTTGGGCCAGAGAGGGCTCCCCCCACCCGTACGCGGAATCGAGAATCTCGCAAAAATTCAGATATAAACATTGGGAGGCGTCCCCTCGCCCCCATCGTGTGGAGAGTCTCCATGATACCGTATCGCCATGCGGTATCATAGGCCTTCTCCAGATCAAAAAACACGGTGGCGTAGTGCTGGCAAAAGATTTCGCCACGGACGCAGGGTCCGAGATTGCGGTCCCATTCTCCTGGAGAACGGGAGGGGGGTCCTGCGAGAACTTACCCGAATCCTTTTAACTCGCTTCCACACCTCAGCTAAAGCGGTCTTTCTGTTAAGTGAAGACACGTATGCCCGCCAAGAAGAGCGGCGGGTGTGCTTCCAAATATACCAGAACCTTGCCCTAGTCCGACGAAATTCAATGACAGTGAAATCGTTCGGGCGGCGCTTATAGCGCATGTAGGCATAACGCTTCTGTTTGAGGGCCGTCTCACACTCGGCCGACCACCATGGGAGTGGTCGGCGTGCAAAACGGCCAGACGTTCTAGAAATGGTAGTCAGGTCCACGGCGATGAGGTTACCGGAGAAGAACTCAACGGCCTCATCTACCGACCTAAACTCCTCGAATGAGATAGAGAATTCAGTCATTTCCTGAAATGCAGGTCACCGCGCCCGCGCCAAGCACCACCGAGGTGGTCTCTCAGGCGACAGTTGCCCTGAAAATGATATTTGAATGGGAAAGTGATCACTACCATGGAGGTCATCAACCACCCACCAATCAAAATATGGCTGTGCATCCGAAGAACACAAAGATAGGTCAATGCCAGAAAATGAAGCGGTTCTCGGACTGTGATGCGTAAACTTATCCCCGTTTAGGACACCCATCTCAAGCTCTTCGATCAGATCGGCAAGGACTTGTCCCCTGGGATTTATGGAGTAATCTTCCCAGAGAGAATGCCTGCCGTTCAGATCTCCAAGGAAGAGATAGGGCCTCGGCAACCATGCCACGACGCGGCGGAAGTCCCCCGCGTCGAAGTCAGCTGACGGTGGAATGTACGCAGAAATGATAGTATACCTCCTATCCAGGTGCAGCTGCCCAGCCACTGCCTGAAAGGAGGTATCTAAAGAGAAAGGAAGAACGGAGACATCCTGCCTGGTGTGAACCGCGCATCCCCCGTCTCGGCCATCCCGCGGTGGTGGGGTCGCTAGACCCTTATACCCCGGGAGGGCGGGCAAGGGGGACGTGCCTAGCATGGTCTCCTGCAAAAAGATAGCTAACGGGGAACGGTACGAGACGAGCCCTCCAGGCCTAGCTAAAGGAGACGCGGGGGCCATCCTCGAACTGAAGAACCTCACAGGAATGGCCGTACGCTTCCCGGGGGCAGAACCCAGGGCGCTGTTGTCTGGACAAAGCGCTGAAGGCGCTGTCGCCTTCGAGGACTTATTGGAAGAGGTTGGGCTCGCCATGTGATTCTTTTCCTCCCTCCGCCTCGAAACCTTAGGCGGGCGTTGCGGCTTCGGAGGCGATGGGGCCCTCTTTTCAAGGAAACACGATCTCCAAGCCACTCGCTACACCTCGGGGCTTGGGCGAAGGAGCCGAAGCTCCTTTGTTGCTGTCCTTCCTTTGAGGGACAGCTTTAGGAACCTCGGAACATGGCCTTGCGTTCAACTTCAAGGGTGTTGCCTCCTGTGAGTATAACGACTCGGTGGAGGCACGTGGCCTTTTCGCCTTACGGGAAACGGTCACGCTGGAGAAAGAGGGGGAAGCCCTGGTTTTAGCCGGGGCTGGGTGTGAACCCTGTTTGCCGCGAGCTTTACCAGGGAAGCGTTCGGGTTGAGTAGGACCCGCAGAAGGGCTCCGAATGGGCGCGGAAACAACCGTGCTCGTTGGCCTGGATGGGCTAGGAGGAGAGGGTGCCTTTCTAACTATTGAGGCATATGACCTCCCAGGCAGAGCCGGCCACGCCAGGATCAAGTCCTTAGCCTTGCGGAATGAGAGTCGATCCTGGGCGTGAACGGCCAGGATTTCTTTCTCAAGGAGATATGCACCACATTGCTTCGAAGAAGCAGGGTGCGGCTACCGCAATTGACACACTTGGAGCAATTTACACAAACTTCGTGTGGCCCCGACTTTGCGCGTCTACAAGAACGATTCGTATGGCCGAAGTAGTTACAGTAATAGCACTGCCACGGCAGTGGCGCGAATGCCTTCACGCGGTAGCGGTACCAACCGGCACGCACCGACTCAGGGAGCTTGTCACAGTCGAACGTGACGACCTTGACCGCCCCATGGTCGGCCAGCTCTAAGGTAATGCCCTCAATGGAGTAGTCAACGAGTTCCCTCGCATAAACGCCCCTTTCACAAAGTTCATGGTAGATTGCGGTGTCACACTCACCGGGGTGCCATGAAGTGTCCGAAGAGCACTTATCTTGGCCACCTCAGCGGGATTCGCCGCATTCGCCAGAAGGCTCCCGTCCGAGAAACGGGTCACCTTCGGCTTTCTACCAATTGCACTAGCTAATCCTCTCCTCTGATGGATCAGGTTGCCCTTGGTTAAAATGGTGCAATCAGTGGAGCGAATAACGAGGAAGCGTTTGAAGCCAGCGGGCTTAAAAACGCCAGGTAACCTCTGAATGAGGGGCCCTGATGTCATCGAGGCTCCACCTAATAAACTTTTCGTCTTTGTCATAGTCATGGGCTCCGCACACGGGGGTCAGAGGGGCCGGTTGTGCCGATCTTGGCTTGGTCGCTTGCCAAATTGGCAGCAGACCCATCCGTCCCTGTAGCCCCCGCGGATGAAGAGAAGCCCCGAGTCTTTTTAGTCTTTCTTGTCTTTTTCTTCTTTTTAGGAGAGGAGGGCGGGGAATGAACCCGCTTCTCACCTCCGCCGGCAGAAGCCCCTAGGCCAAATAGACCGGCCTCAGTCAGGTCCTTCTCTGAAATAGAAAAGGTCCTGGTGGTCGCACGGGCACCGGTCAGAGGAGATCCCTCCCCTCCTTGTACTGCCTCGGAGGCCTTAGCCATTTGAGGAGGACTTTGCATAAGGGTGGATTCGGTTTCGGTGCTTAGCGCCGAGCCAGGATTCCCCCCCATGGAAGGCCCTACCGTCTGAGGCTGGGTTTCCTCTATGACCATGTCTATCACTGGAGGGGCCTCCAGTTGGCCAATTCCTCCCACGACATCGCACGTCCCCTTGGCAGCGTCACCAATCTTTTGTGGGGAGGCACAGGCCTTCACCCCGGCAAGGTTTAAGATTCTTTCCTACAGGTCTTTTGAGCGAAGCGACCGAAGGGGCCTGGCTTCCCTCTTTTCCCTAAGCAGGTTGGCCCTACCAAGCCCCTTCGATGGGGAGCGGCTGGCTAAGCATTGCCTGCTGGCTTTCTTGGCAGTCCCCTTGGAAAGAAAAGAGGGCACTGCCGCTGGAAAAAGGGAGGTGCCCGAAAGCACCTCCAGAGAAGGGGAAAGAGGGGGAGTCCCTTGCATCCGTAGGCGAAGGAGAGGAGTAAGCCTCCTCTCCGGTTAGAGAAATATGGAGGGTCCCCTGTTGGGGGCAGGCCTTCATTTTTTTGTGGAGCTGCCCGAGGGCGGCTCCGTCGTTATAGGGCGAATTAAAGGAAGATGTTTTGTTTTTGCATCATTGGGCATGGTGACCCTCTTTGTTTTACGGGACGCAATCGCTCACCACCTCCTCCAGTAGCCCATACTGCAAGAGGTGCTTACAGGCCCGGCAGAGCCAGGCGCCGCCATTTGGGACCTCTCCTCCCGCCTGGTGGCCTGGCAGTCCATCGGCATGGCGGCTCCTCCTTGAACACGGCGTAAAAAAGATAGATTTTGAAGACGAGAGGAAAAGGGATGTGGGGAAGGTGTGGGTGGGGATGAAGCAGGTTGTTAAAAACCAACCACCCCAGACCGGAGATCAGGGATTAGGGGACATTTTCCCATCCCCCCTTAGCCCCGAGCCGGGACGGTTGGCTGAGAAGAAGGTCAGCATCTACCCTGTGAAATTAGATGCTGACCATTGAAAGTTGTGGGAGAGGTTGTTTGAAAAGCGACGAAGTAGGGGAGAAATGCAGGCTATCTGAAAGAAGGAAGAATGGCTAAGCTAGGGCCGGATTGAGCGCTGGAGCCCGTCAGCATGGCCGCCAGGATGGCAAATCGCAGCGCCCCTTACGGGGTCACCCAGGGTAGGAGTTTCTAGACCAAGATTTCTCTGTAATCGGCCGCGGTGGACCTATAACCGGCCATGAACCACACCAGCGGTATCTTCTCGCCATTCGAAGCCACGACACCGAGTATCATATGGGAGGCATTGTGTTTTGTCGTGGACAGGTAGTGGACCTCGGAGATGTCCTGACTGAAACTTACCACACGGTCGTTATGCCGGTTGATGACTGAATCGACCGTGAAGTATATTTTCATTAGAAAACAAAATCAATTACCATGACTCAAAGTTGTTGAAAAGACGATTACTGTTCTCGCATATGGTCGGTGAGAAGAGATCTTTCTTCCTAGCGCAAGCTCTTGCAGCCCTCCTCTTTGACGGACCTGGAAAGCGAGGTCACCGTGATGCTATTCTTCTTCGCGTTCGCAGTCAATTTGAGCTTCGGGGCACTTTTGAAGGCATTTCTCACAGCCAAACGCTTGACAACTTGAAGTCTGCCTGGACGAGGTCGATCTTTGAAGTCTTCCCGGTTTTTGAGCCTCTCCACGACTATGTGGATGGTCATCCGGCTAACGTTGAGCGCAGGAGAGCAGAACTTTCGATTCTTTTCACTTCCATCTCCACGTTTTAACACGTTGACTGCCAACGCCGCCGATAGGCGGCAATGGCGCTGTCCGCAAAATCCGCCGCCGCCGAGAGGCGGCAGCAAACCAATGCTAAACATATGCGTTAGTATGGCGTCGGCGTTTACGGGAAGACGTTGT
Organism: Ceratothoa steindachneri; assembly: GCA_963969495.1. Lineage (NCBI taxonomy): Eukaryota > Metazoa > Arthropoda > Malacostraca > Isopoda > Cymothoidae > Ceratothoa > Ceratothoa steindachneri. The sequence continues at coordinate 169,277,755 of OZ018318.1, forward strand.
GTTGTTTATGGCTCTTCATGAAAGACCTAAGCTGCATTTTAGAATGCTTGGTTTCTAATTTCAATTAATTAAGTTTGAGTCACCCCATATTTCATAAATGGCTCAATTTAGGAAGTGTAAATATAATAGGATACTAACTGAAGAAGATTTAGACATTGAAACTGAAGATTCTGATGGGGATTACATATTTTCATGTTCTGACTCTGATGCATCAATTGACAATCAAGATGGTGGTGCAAATGATGATGGAATTGATGACGTCGCAGTTGGGGCTTCAGAGAATCCTTTTAAATGGAATGATATAAATTCGCAGAAGAAAACATTTAATTTTGTTAGCCATCCATCTTTGTTAGTAAATGCTTTGGGTAATGAGCCAATTGATTATTTTAATTTGTTATTGGATGATACTATTATTGATTCAGTTGTTGCTAATACTAACAGATATGCCGAAAACCTTTTTCTTAGTGAAACCACCCGTGAAGCAGCAAGGATTACTGCATGGAAAGATGTTACTTCACAAGAGCTAAAGACTTTTTTAGGCCTATATTTACATATGGGTAACATCAAAATAAATAGAATGGCTGATTACTGGAAGACAGATGATCTATATAGTTTACCTTGTTTTTCTGCTAATATGTCAAGAAACAGATTTTGCCTGATCCTTAGAAACCTTCATTTTTCATCTCTGGAAGTTGAAAATGAATTCAAAACTGATAGACTTCGTAAAATTCGGCCTCTGCTGGATTATTTCAATGAAAAAATGAAAAGTTTATATGTTCCTGGCAAGCAATTATCGTTAGATGAAGCAATGGTTCTTTGGAGGGGACGACTGTGTTTTAGGCAGTATATAAAAGGAAAGAGGCACAAGTATGGCATAAAAATATATGTGCTTACAGAACCAAATGGACTCATTTTCAAAATTTTAGTATACAGTGGAGCAAATGATGAGGAAACAAATGGAAAAGGACATACAACTAAAGTTGTTATGCATTTGCTTGAAGAAAGGCTTGATTTCGGCCACAGTGTGTACATGGATAATTATTATAATAGTGTTGATCTAGCTACAGTATTACTGACAAGAAAAACATTTTGCACAGGAACACTAAGATCAAATAGGAAAAATAATCCCAAAGAAGTTACTCAAGCAAAACTAAAGAAAGGAGAGGTCATAAGCCAGCATTGCAATGGAGTGACCGTCGCTAAATGGAAAGACAAATCGGAGGTTTTGTTCATCACAACTGAGCATTCAGATGAAATAATTCAAACAACCAATAGAAGAGGAAATGAAAAGGAAAAGCCTGAAGCAATTGTAAAATACAATTCATTCATGAGCGGTGGAGATTTTCAGGACCAAATGATGTCCTATTATCTTCATGATCGTAAAACTCTCAGGTGGTATAAAAAATTAGGCCTACATATAATCCAACTCCTACTTTTGAATGCTTTTTTTCTTTTCAATAAGTTTTCTAACCAAAAGAAAAACCTATATGAATTTCGACATGAAGTCATAAGGAAATTGCTACCATTGAAAAGAAAGTCAGAAGAGAAAGTATCAAGAGAGCACATTCCTACCAAGATAAAAAAGCTTGATCATCAAGACAGAATTTCCAGAAAAAGATGCAAGAGTTGTTCGAAAAATAATAAGAGATCTGATACTATTTATGAGTGTATGGCCTGTCCAGATTCACCTGGTCTATGCTTGGACAAATGTTTCAAGGAATATCATAAATAATGTAAATACTTATGACTTGTAATAATAAGTATAGGGCTTATATTTGTTATTTTGACTGATAGCCTAGTACGGTACATAGTTTTATTGAAAGTGTGTCTTATGTTTGAAAATGTTCTTATTGTCAATATTGGAAGTAATTCTTTTTATGTATTCTTTTTTATTTACACTGGAGGCATAGTACGGTAGGGTCTACTGTATCTTTTTTGTATTTTTATTTCTTATTTTCACTGAAGGCAGTAATCGTTTTATTGAAAGTGTGTCTTATGTTTGAAAATGTTCTTATTGTCAATATTGGAAGTAATTCTTTTTTATGTATTATTTTTTATTTACACTGGAGGCATAGTACGGTAGGGTCTACTGTATCTTTTTTGTATTTTTATTTCTTATTTTCACTGAAGGCAGTAATTGTTTTATTGAAATTATTTTTGAAATATTCTTATTGTCAATGTCGGAAGATTTTTTTTAGGCTTATGAGCCAGTATGGATTTGTATTTGTTATTTTCGGTGAAGGCCTACATAGTTTATTGATTTTACATTTATTGTCAATTTTGGATGTTTTTAGGCCTATGTGTTTTATGTTATTTTCAGTGAATGCCTAGTACGGTACGCCAAGGCCTACCTAGTTTTATCGAATTTTTGAAATGTTCTTATTCTCAATTTTTATATGTATATTTTTTCTCATAAAAATATAAAGTACAATATATTAGTTGTTTTATACCTTTCCTTTCAAAAAAGTGACCATAATTTTCACAACGATAAAAAAATCTCAATGACGCCTATCGGCGGTCCGTGGGATATAAGAAAAGCGATCGGCGCTATATGCCGATGACGCCTATAGGCGGCGCCTGCATTTTCTTCATAAAAAAGTATTCAAATTGAAAAAAAAAAACTTTTTATGCAATATATAATCAAAAATATAACTTTGAAACTCTATAATTAGCATCGGTTTCTGGGGTTATTCTATCGGCGACATTGGCAGTCAACGTGTTAATGACGTACTGAAAAAGTAGAACTTGAAGTTATCCTGGTGGAACTTTTTCTATCACACACTTAAACCTCTCGAAAGATTAAAAACCGAGTGTAACAGAACTTTTGCCAAACCCTGTATGGGTAAAAACCCAGAAGACTTAAATTAAAAAGGGATCCCGAGCGAAAGTAGGGATCATACGCCGAAATAAAGCCCAATCGCACCATCTGAAATGCGTTAGACCAGATAAACATCCATAATAAAGTGCTTCCAAGGAGGTGCAGTTTACAAGAGGGGTGACAAGATAAGGGAAAATAGCAAAGGTGAATGCAGGAGCATTCTGATGGCCTTCGGCGCTAACCAAATAACCGTGAGTAATGCGCGATTGAGCAATCCGAAAGCGGCAGAGCGCTACCTCAAAAATCCGGAAAGAGTGGTAGTTGCCATCTGACGGTTGGGTAGATTGCTTTTTAACACGGAGTGTATATTCCAAGAGGTCATCTCAATCCCAGCACCATAGATGCCAAACATAGTCCCAAAGGTAGGGGTATAAATCCCAAAATAGAAGGGAAAATGTAACGGTCACCCGAGCATAGCCGTCTGCCGGCTCATTACCCTATACACCAACGTGGTATGGACCCAACAACAATGTATCCGGTAACGGGTAGAGTTCTTGCAAAGCAACGACGGAAATTTTAACAAGGGGGTCGTCTGAAGAAGAACAACGAATAACTGGTTACGATTGAGGTTACTAGGGACCAACGGGTGGAGTCGATGATTGAGATGACGCAGGACCCACGGGCGGCGCGATCTAGAGGATGAATGACACACGGGTGAATGAGGTCTAGATGACCGACGGATCCACGGGTGACTGAAGAGTCTATGGCCAAGTATCCAAGGGTGGAGGTGGTCGAGATGGCGGAGTACCCAAAGGCGGAGGTGGTAGTATAACAATACCTCTGGGCATTCCTATAATAAAAGCTTCCTGGGAAACTTAAATATATATATATATATATATATATATATATATATATATATATATATATATATATATATATATATATATATATATATATATATATATATCATCATTTATTATGTATAAAATTCAATTATTTTGTCATTTAAATAATTGATGCAATCCTTTAACTTTGTTAATTTAATCATTCATTTATTTTACTCTAACTTTGTCAATTTAATCTTTCAATTAATTTACTTCATCTTTTGTAAATTAAACTATTTTATGTTAAACTTAATAATTAATTAATTCATTTGTTTTCTTGTCAATTCAATTAACGTATACTGTTCCAAACAACATCTCTTAAATTTCACACACAAACAAACAAACACACGTTCCCAGCTCGATCAAAAGAGCACGCTCTTCTGCCCACGCGACTCGCTGCTTTCTTCGTATAAATGTCGGTAACCATTACTTCTACAAGTATTTATTTACCTCCAAACAAATCATTCTGAGTTAATTCCACTCTCACATTCTTTGCAAACAACCATACGAGAGTAATTCCTAATTATATTTACTTCTCATTGCAGCCCCAATTCAGTCCATTATAGATACTCCATATTATATACTCTAAATTACTACACTATATCAAAGATACTCTATATTATATATACTCTACATTATTTACTACGTCAAAGATACTCTATATTATTCACTACATTACTACACTATATTATATATTATTCACCTTATTGTTTCACCATATTATTCACCATATTTACCTAACCTACTTATCTCTGTACATTCGTTAATTTTATGAATATATTTATATTTGTGTAATTCTCTTTCTTAACGCCCAAGGGATTCTTCCAAAATTTATTTCGCTGTCGCCTTTAGGCCTAAAGCTAACGACAGACATCTTCGATCAAATAAAATTTATGGTTATGGTTTTCGAAACGATATCTAGGCTGATTTATTAACCGAAGATAAATCACATTGATAGCCATACACTATAGTAGATTGACGATGGATACCCTTAACTAGCCCACGGTAATCGGCTTCCCAACGGAGAACAAATGCAGTACGAGTCTGGAGACAGCAAAAATCGTTGCAGAAGCAAAGGAATCAGGGTCAAAGCTGGCAGGGTATAATGGCAAAAGGTCCTCGCTGAACAATGTCCAGAACGATTCTCTCGTCAGTAGAGAAGGGGGAAGGGGTAATTTATAAGAGCTCACCAGAGGAGCATACGTGACGTTAGCCACCTAGTCGGGGGCTAGATACACTGCTTTCCGATAGTAGCTTAGTAGGTTATTCAGCGCGTGTACTTTTCGCGAGAACTGACACATTTCCAAGATGAGTCAGTGGTAAGTTGCTTGCAGATTATGGCTTCGAGGTGGGCGCGCGAACGGAACAGCTCGAAAAATATGATGAATTATGTGGCTAGGTTGAGCTGCCCTTACAATCACCTTGACTGAGACATTCAACAAAAATGAGCCGAAGTCTCGGGGACAACGCAGTCTTCATATTATGGCGCAGGTGAGCGCTCCATCAAGTGACGGTATGTCCCGCAAATGTGTCCGATTCGGAGACGACAGATATCAACCTGAAGACGTCGCGGCATTGAGGGGTATGTCCATGGGAACAGTCGCCGCGCAATGGCACGCAACCAAGTTTCCCTGGACCGTCTCTCATCTTCTTTGCCAAGCAGCCCGTATTACTGCCATGTAATCGGTGTAAGGAAGAGCGAAACACTGGTCTGGTCTGCCAGTCCTCACTGACTGTTTGGCACCCTCATTCCCCGCAATTTCCAAATGTCTAGGAACACAGCAAAAGACAATCTCTACATCCGCGGCATCACGGATATTGCGAACCCAGGTGTGTGGAGATTCCATTACCCTGAGAGCACTCAGGCGCTTTCTGAATCGCTAAAGATTAAAATCCTGTCTACGAACCGGGCACGTCGCGTTATCTTCCGTATCCGAACAGTATATTGCAACCACCTCGGCAGTGAAGACAGAAGCAGCACCTGGCAGAGAAAAGGTGACTTCAAACAGTAGGGATACGGTGTAGAAACCGACCCCCTACAGTTTAAGTTCAAGGGAAAACAAGGCGGCAGCCGCCCAATCCTAATGGACTCTCACTGCCAGTACTGATAAAACGGGGTAGCCCGAACAGGGTCATAAGGGGCGTGGGAAATACTTAAGAAAAATGGGGAAAAGCAAAGGATTAAAAGAAAACAGCACAACACACACTTAAATTACAGGCATACAACACTTTCTAAAAACAAGGGCGGCGCGGGCAATAAACGAATGACATGCGCCAGCCGCACGGGAGGCCGCAAGATAAAACACTAAACCTAAACACAAAAATAGAATTACAATTTATAAAAGGAATAAAACGCCACTTCGTGATAGAAATGTAAGGAGGGAGGACAACCGAAGAGTGTCCTCTGATAAAATAAACCGAAATAGACGCCAGAAAGGGTAGGTAGGGAAGCAAGAATTTCGAAGAGAAGCAAGGAGGGGACAACCTACTAAAATGTGAGCCACAGACAGCTCGCCGCCGCAAAAGGGACAACCAGGAGCAACTCGGCCTCTCCCCCAAAACTAAATAGTCATGGGTGAGTCACGTGTGCCCAATTAACAACCGGCAAAGAACGGAGGAGCTGGGAGTTAGAGGACCAGGTACGGGCAGAGCGTTTAATAAGTGAAAGCTTAGAAGGGGGGGAAGGAATCCTACTCTCTCTGCCACAAACGAAAGATATACGCCCTGATTACGGGGTAGGAATCTCTAAAAGGCAGAGGGACGGCATCCGGGAACTCGAGGGCGGCCGAACGTGCCAGCTGTCGGCCTCTTCGTTGCCTGAAACCCCAACATGAGCCGGAGCCCAACAGAACACCACCCTGTAACGGGCGGCATTTCTAATCAGCCAGGGATGAATCCGTAAAATCAAAGGGTGGGTGGACGTAAAAGAACGAACTGCCTCTAACGCAGGCCGGGAATCGTTAAAAACAATAAAATACGAAGAATTGAGAGTAAAATCAAATTATAAACCAAACGAATGGCCGTCAACTCTGCGGTAAAAACGGATGCTACAGGAGGGAGAGCGGACCGAAGGGACTCCGTAAAGGACACCGCGGCTGCCCCAACACCAAGGTCCGACTTCGAGCCGTCAGTATAGATGGGACGCTGGTGCGCATGAGAACACGCATGTTCAAGAAACGGACACTTTAATAGACGGGGGTTAGTAGACCCTTTCTCGAAATGCCAAAAGGCATTACAGGCCGAACGCTCCAACACAGAGACGACGGGAATGGGAGGGCCAACACCCCGTGGGGCGAGATGGTCCCCTACCCCCTACAAGGAATTCGAGCCATCCATATACAGTGGCACGGATCCAGCGTGGCATGTGCGCTTCATAAAGGTCGAACGCAGTACTCCTGGAGCAGAAGCGTGTAGCAATAGTCAAATGTGGACCACCCAGCCAAATAATTGTGATACCTCATAACGAGGGAAGCTAATTTTTCAGACGAGGTGGCAGGGTGTTACAGGGCTCTCACGCACAGTCATCATGCGGGAACGCATATGGCCCCGGTGACGTAGCGGAAAGGAACATGGGGATTGGGGGGCAAGAGAAGATAAACGACAAGTGAGTCAACATGAAAGGGAAGACTGGGGATAAAATTCCAGTTCGCAACAAACACACGAGGGGTGCTCCCCTACAAGAAGGCAGGTCCTATGCAAGGAACCCTAAATGTCACGCGGGCGAGGGGTTTGTGAGGGATTGGAGGGAGCGATGACGGGGATATCGAGAGCTAGGGGAATGTTTCATTGCGTCCCATTAGCAGAGGATGAGGGAGATTTAGTGTTCATATTCGTTGCCATGTCATTTGATTTAGATAGAGTAGTTACTTTCCCTGTACCATTGATAATTCAAAAACGACCACGGCCATGTTCGCACTTACAGCCATACCCGCCCTGTAAAGCGTGACGAGGCGTGACTGCCAGACTCAGGCAGTCCGTATCAAGAGTATTGCGAAGACCCAAACAGGACGGCTATCTTGCCCAGCCACCAAACCATCAAGAATGGTGCTGCCTGTTTAAGGTGACATCCCCCAGCGAGAGCCCAAGATGGTCACAAGCTTTTTCATACTGACGAGTGAAATGAAAGGAAAGCATAGAAGCATGGAGAAAGAGGAAAGTAAAATAAATTAATAAATAAGGGGCCCCATTATAAAACTCCAGTCAGCCAAAGACAAGCCAGTTGATTACTTGCTTTTCCTAATGATGGTGGCCGTGTACGATAATACCAAAAACGGTTGCGTCTCACTTTGAGTAACGTGAAGATGAGCAGGACATCTTGTGTTGTCAACAAAACTACCTGCTTACATTCCACGAATTGAGTAAACGAGCTTTTAACAAACAAAAATATTTGAAAGTTTTATTTTACCACGATATGTACCCTTTTCTTGAACTTTTATTCGTCACAGGTAGGATCAAAACCATGGCTACTGCGTATCGGTGCTGCAATGAAGTTGACCCGAATCAGAACTCCTTCCACTCAACTAAGCTTTAACTCATAAAAACAGATTTTAAGACCGACGGTAGAGTTGCGAAGGAGCGCTCGACGGAATGGGTTCAAATCCTTTCCAAATTGTGATAACGACTTTTTAAATGAAAATCGACATACATGAAAGATGGCGAGTACTTTCAGGGTCAATTTTATTTCCAGAGAATAAACTAAAATTTCAAAATAGTGAAATCACGATTTCTTGCGCCAACCAGTTAAATTGTCCAACCAAAGCGGGTCAAATGAAAGAGGTTCATGATTCCAACGTCGTCATCATCATCTTTATTCAAGGTAGGATATTTTTTTTCGTTGAGGTACCAAACACTAATTCCGAATCTATCAGACGAAATTCCAATTACTCTTTTTGAAAGTATTAACCGTTTTTTGTGTGGAAAAATAAAACAAGAATAAAAATTAACCAATATATATTTGAAATATAAATTATTTATATTGACCAGAGACAATCACTGAGTGACACAACCTGTGAGCCCTCTTCGAGCCTAGATGATCAGCCGAACTCCTCGGCGAACTGAAGAGATCGTGAGGATAAATAGCCATAATAAAGGAAGGATAATTTGACGAACGACGGTGGCATCTCGATCGGGAACTTTCTCAATAACAGCTTCTAAAATTACTGAAAAGGGGGGGGCGAAAGGTAAGCACAGCTCGCCTAAAGCTGGAGCCAGTTTCACGACGATGGTCTTTTCCCTTGCTAAGACCGAATCAACAAACACTTGAGGCCGGGGTGGGGTTGATCGCACCAACGCCACAGGCCCCACTCCCTCCCTCTTCATAAAGGCAAAAAAAATAAAAAAGGGGGAGGGAAGGCATGTTATTATCGTTGTTAATAGCTGCACGGGAGAGCCTAGAATTCTACAGCCCATGCTGTAGGCCGCGTCGACGTTCCCACAATAGGTCGGGTCACGCCTTCTGTGTGAGACTCTCCTAAAGTATCAGGTTAGAAGTAAAGGAGGCTGTTGCATACTGTGGGAAAGGACTAAACACCTGCCAAGAAACCACATACCCAACTCTTTCAAGATTGGTGAAGTTACTCAAGCTATCCATGGCCAAACGCCCTTCCCTAAGGTAACCAGCCTCGAGGAACTCTACTCACCGAACACGGTTCTTTCTTCGAGAGATCCACACACTCCCTATGAATCTGTGCATTCTACCTTGGGAGTACGAGTGTAGGGCCATGTTCCAAGTAAATCGTGAGTTGGGTGATGAAGCCACAATCGTCCATGATGGCCTACCATGACCAGTGACTCTCCAACAGCGCCAGATAAGCTCAACATCTTTGGGGCCGGGGGTGGGAGCAGTTTTGTTTATAACAGTGTCAGCGAAATATCTTCCCGAAGGCCCCTCTTCCCACAACTAAGCTTCTCTCCATTGATACCGGCCAAAGGGGCGGCCTCGGACACACGGTTTTAATAAAGGACTTTCCTACTTACCAACACAGGCATTTCACAAGTTTAATCCAATATGTGGGTAGGTTTATCAAAAGGAAATGGTGTCTATAACCAACCATTTAGTTAAAATAACCTAAAGGAAACAGTCTTAGAAACATTATAGATGGGATTAAGTTTTTGCAAAATGTTCTTTTACTCGATACAATAAGGGGCACCGAATAATGGATTGTGGAAAAAAGGTCTACTTTGAATTAAGAACCAAACAGAGACATCCTGGATTTGCGAAAAGTGACAACGCGGGGAGATGAGAAGCATCGAACTTCAAATACATACAAATGAACTCGAGCTTGGAGCGAAAGGAATCACAAAGCGACCAACAAGAGATACACCAGTGTGAAAAGATCCATCACTATCAGCGTTTGAATAAGACAATTCAAATGCAATACAATGGGAAGAACAAGAAAATTCACCAGTACACTTTTGCAGCAAAACAATCCAGCCAATTCCGTAAGAAGAATACAAGACAAAAATAGTCCCTTTGGTCCTACAGGTTTTAGTTCAATAGTTGCCAGAATCAACTTTACAAAAGTGGAGATCAAGTCTGCTTTTGAAAAAAAATATTCTATAATAATAGTAAACTAGCTAGAGTTAGTTCAATGATAGTATTGCTTCAAATAAACCACAAAATGGCTTAGGAAAAAAGGTAATTTTTCTTGAAATATCAATTCTTAGCCAGTCCCTCTGAACCGCCACAAGCCTTTATGGAAAGAGAAACTGCAATTTGGGGAATACATTAAAGGAGAGCATTTCTGGAAAGTCGTCACCAAGAGATGAAGCCTCCTACCACACCATACAAATGTATGCCCAAAGACCATAATTACTTTGCTATAATTGCAACGGTTCCTGAATGGCTTTAAATAGACAAAGATGGATGCCGTCTTAGTGAAGAAATGCTACAAGAAATTTGAAGTTAAGCCCTAGTGGCTTCTTCATTGCCTAAAATTCCTCATCTCATCCTTTGTCAAAGTTGATACCAGCATTTTCTGTGATATAAGGTTGCATTTGGTGACAGGGTAGTTCAGGAATACTAATAATTGGTAAAAGGGATTTTACCACCAATCTGCAGGTTGGTTTGAAGCCTACAGTAAATAATAAGTTATATAAACAAATTAGAAAACCAAATACAAACACTGATGCTTATTTGTTTTGCGTAAAAGGTTGAACACTAACTTGCACTGAAGCCTTTCTCAGTGGGATCCGAACTTTAATTTGACAGGATATGGCAACCACCACAGGATGGACTGGAAATGGGACTCGACCCAGCAATATCATAACCGATGTGGTTTAATTTGGATTATCATGATTCCTCACTTGACTAAGCTATATAGCCCATAGTAGCGATATTGCAACTGTAAAGTTGGCTAGATATCTTAAATGCTGAAGGTGGGAGAGTACAAGCAGTTAAACTTTGTGGAATGATTCATGTAAACATGTGGAGTTTGTATATAAAATTTGCCACAAGGATAAAAGGCGCTCCATAATACAAGTATGTACTATACAAAAGTCAGAAATGGCCCGGAAATGGAGCCATTAAGTTTCAGGTATTCAAAGGAAGTTTTCATAAAAAAAACCAGGTAAATTATGGTCACCAATAGTTAGAGCTAAGAGCCTTTAAATGATACCAAGACTGATAAACTACGTATACTTTTGGGTGATTACGGAGGTAACACGGCTTCCTCCCTCACAAGATGATAAAGGAACAGAAGATAAACATGATTGCCAACATTGTAATGGGTCAGGAAAGTCGCAATTAAAAGCCTTAAGATAGGAAAGGTTTCGTAACAAACTCTAAAACATTAAAATGAATTAGGATTACAAATACGAGGAGCGGTCAATAAGTTTTGTGAATCGGTAGGGCAAAACAGAAGAAGAGGGAATGGGTTTGTGGGGGTGTTTGGACAAGTTGACAAGTCAGGACCTTCAGCCGCACGCTCCTGCCTCGTCTATTTAAGAAGCAGTAGCTGGAGAAGGTTGAGCACCGCGCAGTGATCAAATTTTTGACCAAGGAAGGCAATGAAAAAGAGATCCATGAACGCATGGTTGCAGTGTACACCAACACCGCCCCTTCCTATGAAACCATTGCTCGCTGGAATAGGGAGTTCCGCCATGGTCGTGAGTCCCTTGAAGATGATCCCCGTCAGACGTGACCAACGAGAACAATGTGGCCCGTGTGGAGGAGAGGATCCTCGAAAATCGACGGGTGAAGGTCGAATAAATCGAGCGAAAACTTGGAATATCACATGGGAGTGTTATCAACATAATCCCCGGCAGTTTGGCCATTACCGAGGTCTCTGTCCGTTGGGTCCCTAGAAACCTGACGCCCCATGATCGACTTAAACGTCGTCAAAGTTCACAAGGCCAGAGTTGCACAAGCTGCCCTGCGCGAGTGCGGATTCGAGGAGCTCAACCATCCCCGATACAGTCCAGATATGGCCCCTAGCGACTTTTTTTATTTCGCCAGCTCAAGGCTGCACTGCGTGGACGCCGGTTTGGGAACGATGAAGATGTCCAGCTCGCCGTCCAGGAGTGGATTGAACAGCAGTCGGGAGATTTCTGGTTGTCAGGAATTCGAATCCTCAGGGACAAGTGGCGCAAGTGCATTGAAGTCGGGGGTAGTTATATTGAAAAATAATAGAACACTTTTCCTCATATCTCGTTTTCTTATATCCGAATTGCAAAACTTATTGACCGACCCTCCTAAGAATAGACGTGGATATAAAGGAGTCAACATATGTTTGACATGCTCATGCTGGAGTCAGCCTCTCCTCGAATCAAAAAAATACTCAACTCATCGACTAGAACTAGAATTTTATAAAATGGAATCTGCTTTACTTTTTACTAAGGCAAAATTCAATCTTACCATGAATTCACAGCTGGATAACCCCAGTCAAATCCAAGCCAGCACAAGGAGGCATTCAAAACAGATGACCTGTTATAGATAAAAAAAACTTTCCAGCATTTTGTTTTTTAATTCAGTCAAGATTAGATATACTAACCTTGACTCAATCTAAAAAAAAAGCATGGTTGAAAGCCCAGGTAGATACAATAGCTATACTACAACGACCAAAGGAATCTCGTCAACCGACGTCTGAGTTAAGAGTAATGACAAAATCAACTGGCAAAAGAATTTACAATGCTATCACATTTACATAGTTACATAAAATTCATGGCTAATACAAAATAAACTCTTTCGAGAATATATACATAAATATGTACTAAAACTAGATAAGGTACGTGTAACCAAACTCCACAATCTGATTTAATCCATTTAGTCTTGAGTGGAGAATTTAAAACTGCAGTTCTGACTCGCAAGATTGGCCGTGCGTGATGCTACGTCATGAAGAAACGCGTCTTCCTCGAAAGAGAAATCCGAGAGCGATAGCCCCATCTCCTTCGCGAGCCGCTTCTGAAAACTCTCCACTTCTGAAACCTCTCCACATGAATTTTTTTTCTCTACATCTGCTTCGTGAAAGCGATGAGTGATGGGATATTTATCGTCTAGCTGGTGAGGCTCAGCAACAGTTTGTATTTTGACTGATTCAATTTGCGTGTTGACGCTATTCATAATTTCATCCTTAGTCAGTTGGATTTGCGAAGACACCAGGGAATCATGGCCTTTGACTGTGTCTTGGCTGAAACTACAGGGACTCTTTGTCAATTCGGGAGAGTACTCCTTCTCGGTTGATGGGAGAAGACCTTCCTTTTTATCCAGAAGTTCCAACTTTTCGGAACTGCTCGACCCTGCTACGATTGAATGGTAGGGAGAAGGATCATTTTCATGCCATAACTGCAAAAGCTGAATTGTCTGCTCATTAAGAGTGGCCAAAGGCGCTTCCTCAGAATTGGAGGGACCCCTCTCTTCGCCAGTTCTCGATGCAAGATTTGGGAATGACCCAGACGCTAAACTTGCAATATTGGTGAAATGAAATTTTCTTGAAGACCTTCCTCTCAAGGAAGCACTTTCCATCTCTCCTTCCTTGATATAATTCAGACCTTGATCCAAGGAGAAGCTTGTCGGCCTCCTTTTAGTACAACGTTGCGAGGTGAATTTTTGCAACTCGTACTTCCTCGCACTGTAGTGTCTTCTGCAAGGAGACCAAACTCGGAGCGGCGTTCCATCGACGTCACTGTGAACTTCATCACTTTCCTGTCGCTCGAGATTCGATTCTATGTCCGAAGTCGTTGTGGTCTCAAGAAAATACTCGTCTTCGAGTGAAGTCTTTTTGGGGATTTTGAGTTTTGGGGAAGAGGGTGTGTGGGGCACAGACTTGGGGTTTCTGGACTGGGAGACTGTCAAACTGAGGGGCAGTCTCGGCCCTTGGTGCTGCAGCAGGGAGGTGGGCGTATGAATGACTTGGCGCAAAGACGCTGGAAGAATTACAGGAGGCACAACCGTGTCAGGCATGAAGGCGCGAGGTAGGAGCGAACTGAAAGGACTGAAATTTGAGGGCGATTTAGGTACCGGTTACTGAGAAAGGGAACGTTTATTGACTGCAATTAAACCTAATTTGGCTGTGTATGGACCAGGTAGAATACCCCTAATGATGTGTGGTGTGGCGGAAAAGACGCCAACCCCATTTTGTAGGAAAAAAGTTTAGCATGAATCCTATTAGGAAGAAACTGGGCAATCGGACAGGGAAGAAACAGAGTGAGAGAGGTTCCAAGATAGCCAAGAGGGAGGCAGGATCGGATGAGATAGGTAGTTTTTAGGATGTTGGAGGTTGCAGTGGAGGCAGTCAGGATCTAATGAATTTGTATTCATGTAAGGAGTGTGACCAGTGAAAGTGGTTCGGCGATCTAGGGTTGCTTCGGATTTGTGAATGTCGAGGTGGGTGGGGACGCTTTGGAGCACCTCGTTTTGAGGATGGTGTTTAAGGGCTATGTGGATAAACAGTGGTTTTTGTATTGTTCTGGTTCAGTGGGGTAGGCTATTTATTAGAGGTGATTTGGAGGGTTTGGGGGGTTTGGAACGGATGTAAGAGTCAAGAGGGTGTATAGGGGGTACGAGGGTCATATCAGTTTGCTCTATAATGTTTAGGTGGTTCGCGATTAGGAGGAGGTTCTGTATGGAGGCGATGTATTGGGATGTGTGAAGCCAGTGACGATGGGGAGGGGCCCTATTTTACACTATTTTGTGTAGGTGTCCACCAACTATGGTTGTTGCTCAAGGTGGCGATGCGTAGTTCAGGGTTGGGATAAGGAATAAATCAAGAATGAACTGCCCTTTTGAACTCGAGAAATTAAGATTAGGTTAAGCAAGTTGTGACCGAAATTTGAAATAGAAAACAAAATTGCTTAAATGTTTAAAGTTGTATAACTTGACCTGGGAGTTTGCGAAAACAAATAGTTTCAGAGGAATATTCCCTAAATGTGAGTTTTAAAAAATTCAGTTATAAATTTCCTAAAAAATACTCAATGTAGTCTCAGTTGCCTAATAATTGGCTATGCTTTAATAATAAAGGCTTTGATTAGTAATTAATAGCCATTACATCCACATCGACTCCTTCACTCACACACTTCTTAACTTAATCCAATATGCACTAATTTCTTAATCTCAAGTGAAGTGAAGTTGAATCATTTCTTCCAATGAAAAAAACTGTTTTTCAATTCATTTGACGTTCACAAAACACGAAACTCACCCCCACCCCATACCACTACACGCAAGATCCGAAGGATCCACACATACAGCACACCAATCCTTTGGGACAAACCAATTATAAAACATAATTCCACCAAACATCCTTCCCACGTCAGAGACGAGTCGCCTAAGCAAAGCTATGGTGGGGTCACCAGCTAAAAATAAACATACAAAAAACACACTATGCTGATCAACATGACATCTGTACCCACCGTCACTATAAAGGGGACAGCTCAATACATTTATAAGCATGTTCAACGTATTCGCAACATACCAAGACTCTCACATCTAGGATAACATCGAGATACATGGAGCACTGGATCTATGAGAGAAGTTCATTAAGGCCGCTACCAAAGGAAACAAACTAAGTGGTAGGGGTTTTAGCCCATGATCTGTATTCATTTAAGATTCCTTTTATTTCTGTTTAGGGGACCTACTATTTAGCGTGGAATCTGCACCACTGGTATGTAAAGCATGACAGCCGTCGTTATGTTTGCCCAAATCGGGGCATTCATCTAGCGACTTGACACACGGGGCATGGCGTAACTCCACATATATCGGAAGCAGGTTTGACACCAGGCTAGGCAGTAGCCTGGGATGGAGACAAAGTAGTTTAAAAAGTTTCACGAAGTTAAATAATTTTTACTTATTGGAAGAGGAGAGTAACTACCGATCGTGATATGGGCCTCCTGCTAAGCGAGAAAAAAGATTAAATAAAAATATTGAAAGATTCTGGAGACAGTCATTAAAGGCAGAGTTACCGAATTTACTGATTAGCCTATCGTTAGGCTATATTTGTTATAAAAAGGAACAAACCGAAAATAAAAAAAAACAAGACAAAAATAAAAATGCACACTGGCGCGAGGGAGGCTCGCCTCTTCAGGCGCCTGAACATGTAGCTAACAGCCGAAAAACCAAATATTAAGGTTTAAGGTAAGAAAGTAGTGGGTTGCTGCCCAATCCAAGTGGATTCTATATGGCAGCTAGGATAAAACGAGGCAAATTATCTATAAAAGGTGGAGACCACTTTGTGATAAAAATTAAAAAAATGAAGGGTTAAAAGATTCCTCTGCCAATACTAATAGTGGTCAGGTAATTAAGAGAGGACATTATAGTACTGAAAGTAGAATGGACTTGCAGATAACATAAATAAGTTTCAAGGCGATAGAGGTGAGGTCATTCAGGTTTCAAGAGGTGCTTCAGGGATAGGGGGGTTAAATTGTTTCTATACAAATGCTCGTAGTCTTAGAAACAAGAAGGATGAGCTATTTAGTTATATTAGCAATGAGGATATAGATATATTATGTGTTACTGAATCATGGGTTAATGAAATAGAATTTAGTGACACTATAAGTGAATTTGATTTACAGGGCTATAATATGTACATTAGTCAAAGGACAGGTAGGATTGGTGGAGGAATAATTATCTATAAAAAAAACAACATTGTTTCAAGTTTAAATACTTCAATAAAGCAGGATGGAGTTGAGTCACTTTGGATAGATATTAGGTTCAGTAAAAATAGAATGGTGCATTTGGGAGCTTTTTACAGGCCACCTGGGCAGACTGATGATATGGATGAACTAATAAGGGAAATAAGTAAGGGATGTGAAACAGATGCAGTTATTATTGGACTGGGAAAATATGATAGGTAGGGATAGAACAAGTGGCAGGTTCATAGAATGCTTTGAGGATAATTTTTTGAATCAATTTGTTAATGAGCCAACGAGGGGGGACCATATATTAGATTTAGTACTTTCTAACAGTGATCATTTAGTTCAAGAATTGACTGTTGGAGAAGCATTGGGAAATAGTGACCATCAGATAGTTCGTTTTAACTTGGGAATTGAGAAGGGTAAAATAACCGAGAATGCTGTAAAAGTTCCAAATTTTCATAAGGGAGATTATGTAAAACTCCGAAGCTTGCTAAATTTTGTAGACTGGGATGTAGAATTCAGAGGTAAAAATGCTTATAGGATGAGGGATAGTTTCAGGCATATAATAAATGTAGTCCAAGAAAAATGTATCCCAATGAAGGCCATTAGGAACAAAAGTAGGAAACCATTATGGTGGAATCAGGAGATAGCTAGAAAAATGAGAGAAGAAAAGGGCATATAAAAAACTGCAGGTAGAAAATAATATTCAAAATTTAAGTGATTATAGGATGGCTAGGAATGAGTTAAATAAGATTATAAAGAACAAAAGGGTGTCCGAAATTAAATTAGCTCAGGATAGCAACAAAGATCCTAGAAAGTTCTTTAGTTACTATAAAATTAATAATAAGTCTGGCAGAGTTAAAATAGGGCCTATCAAATATGAAGGGGTTGTGAGAGAAACTGATGAGGAAATAGTTGAGGTACTAAATGGTCATTTTGCATCAGTATTTACAAAGGATAAACTAAATAGTCTTATGTATATATAGTACTCATGGGTCAGGGAAAGAGGTGTTTACTACCATTAGTGTGGATTGGAGGACGATAAAAGAACTAATAGGTGAGTTAGATACTACCCAAGGCCTCCGGCCCTGATAATATTCATTCTAGGATACTTAAAGAAGGGGTAGAAAGTATCTCAATAGCTCTGGAGAAGTTGTATACTAGGTCACTGGAATATGGAGAAATACCCGATGATTGAAAGAGAGCGAATGTAGTCCCCATTTTCAAGAAGTGTAGTAAAGAGGACCCAAATAACTTTAGACCGGTTAGCCTAACTCCTGTAGTCTGTAAAATTCTTGAGAAAATAGTTAAAAAAGGGATTTGCCAACATCTAGAGAGGGAGGGGTTAATCAGCGATGCTCAGCATGGTTTAGATCAGGTAGATCATGTTTGACTAATTTACTAGACTTTCTGGAGTTTGTAACAGATAAGGGAGAGAATGTAGATATAATTTACTTAGATTTTAGTAAAGCATTTGATAAGGTACCACATAGGAGACTAGTTCATACATTAAAAATGATTGGGATATGTGGGGGTGTTTCAAATTGGATAGCTGAGTGGCTGAAAGACAGGAAGCAAAGGGTAGTGATAAATGGTGTAAAGTCAGAGTGGAGGGATGTTATCAGTGGGGTTCCTCAGGAAACAGTTCTCGGTCCATTATTATTTGTCATCTATATAAACGATCTTGGGGAGGCAGTTAATAATAAAGTGTCAATTTTTGCGGATACCAAATTAGCAGCTGTAGTTAAAGATATTGATGATTAGACTGAGGGTATTAAATATGTTCTCGTTCGAAAGAAGGTGTGTGAGAGGGGATAAGATTGAGCTCTTTAAAAAAATTTCTGGGATAGATAAATTGGATGTTAGCAAGTTTTTTGAGTTAGATGATGGAAATCGGACTAGAAGTCGCCACTTGAAAATTAAAAAGCAAGGGTGTAGGTTGGATTTAAGAAAATATTTTTTCACCAATAGAGTGGTAGACTTCTGGAACAAATTGCCACAGAGGGTAGTAGGTAGTCCAAATTTAAATGTATTTAAGAGTAGGTTGGATGAGTTTATGGGAAGGGAAGGTTGTGATGGTTCCTAAGTTTTGTATATATTAATATTGTTTGTATATATCTATAGCCGCATGATTTAGTTCTTGACAAGCCTTGATTGGTGATACCCTCGTTTCTGGACGCAATCCTCTAGATGTAGTTTTCCTGGGAGTTTGGGTGCCTTAAAAAAGAGGCCGTTTGAATCGGATGACCTATGATGAGCCCTTGTGGCTTTTGTCATCTGTTATATTATATTGCAGGTGACTTTGATTTTGTCTTTCCCTGGTGATGGTGCTTTTTGTGGGTGGGTTTTGACGGATGCGGATGACCTTTGATAGGCCCTTGTGGCTTTTGTCATTCGTGAAATTATGTTATGTTATGTTTTGAATCGAAGACGGGTGTGATGAGGGATAATTAAAAGGGTTGGGAAACAGGACTTTTTTTTTCTTTTTTTTTAAAGGCTCATCTGGTGACTGCCTACTTGGGCATTAGTCGCCGTATTAAAACTGGCCTAGTTCTAGGCTACTTTAAAATAAAATTAAAGATAAAAAAAAACAACACCCCAAAAAGAGGGAAAGGAAGCAAGCTGGTGCGTCGGGGAGAGGTCCCCTCGGCGAAGGAGCGTGCAACTAAAGGAAAAAAAAACCAAAAGAACAAATGTAAACAACAAAAACAAACGAAAAAAAGAAAACAAACCTTGCTTAAATAATAGGGAGAAGGCCGGCTTTCCCCAAGAAGTCAACAAGTCAATGTGCACGAATCTGTCCCGAGTACAAGGGACAGGCGGTAGCGACCCCGCCCATCCCGGTACCGGGACAGGTATCATGCACGAAGATCACACAGACTGAGGCATTCTACAAGAATGTGCCGAACAGTCTGGGGGACGACGCAGTCGTTGCAATAGGGCGCAGGCGAGCGCTCCATCAAATAGCGATGCGTCACACGAGTGTGTCCGATTCGGAGACGACAGAAAGCAACCTGAAGCCGCCGCGGCATTGGGGGATAGGTCCATGGGAACAGTCGCGGCGCAATGGCACGCAACTTTAAGTTCCCTTCGACCGTCTCCCATCTTCTTTGCCAAGCAGTCCGAAGAGCTGCCCGTATTCCTGCCATGTAGTCGGTGTGAGGAAGAGCGAAACGCTGGTCCGGTCGCAGAGTCCTCGCGGACTCTTTGGCACCCTCATCGGCGCGCTCATTCCCCGCAATTCCATGTCCAGGAACCCAGCAGAAGATAATCTCGACATCTGCCCGGCTCGCCAAAACCGTGGCGTCACGGATATCGCGAATCAGGGGATGCGGAGATTCCAATGCCCCGAGAGCACTCAGGGCACTTTGTGAGTCGCTATAGATCACAATCCGGTCTCCGAACCGGGCACGTCGCGTAATCTCCCGTACCGAGTGGTGTATTGCCACCAGCTCGGCCGTGAAGACAGACGCAGCGCCTGGTAGAGCCCCGCTGACTTCAAACAGAGGGGATACGGCGTGGAAGCCGACCCCCTCTTGGGACTTGGAGCCATCCGTATACACTGGCACGGTTCCAGCGTGACACGATGTGTGCTCCAAAAAGGTCGAACGCAATACTCCCGGCGCAGTACAAGCTTTGGGAGCAGAGGCGTGGCAACTAATAGCCAAATGTGGTACCCTCCAAGGTGGCGTCCTGGGCAGAACCAGGGGCGCCACCGGCCCGAGAGCTATATCTACCTCTCGAAGGAGTATCCTGGCCCTAAAACCAAAGGGCTTAGGTTATGACTGGCGTCTCTCGGCGGCATAGGCACCATCGAGATCAGCTGCGGATGCAGTGAGAATAAGGAAAACTAGGTGTGATTCAAATAAAGTGTTTAATTTTGGAGAGAGTTCATTTAAGTCAATTGTAGGATGGAGTTATCAATAAAACTGAAGAATAAGAAATTTTTTTTAAGAACAGATAGTTAAAGCTGACCTTCCATGGCTAAAGGAGAAGAAACAATGAGCAACATGGATATGAAAATTAATACGAGAAGAAACTGTGGAAAGTGTCTATCTTGGTAGAATGAAGTTTAATTTGAGAATAGATAGTAAAGGACATTTAAGACTTTCAGTACAAAGGAGAAATAAAGAACAACTGTTTTGAGAGGGATGGAAAAATAAAAGTTAGAAAGAAAGAAAAGCAATAATGATGAAATTGCAATTTGGATATGTAGTATGGAAAAGATTTGGAATTTAACAGAAGCAGCTAAATGGAGTGTGGGTATGCAAGAAAGAGAAAGACAGGAACTGAAAGGGGTATTGAAGGTTATGATAGAAACTTGTGAGATATGTAAAAAATATAAAAAGACTCCAGCAAGGCCAGTAGTGGGACGAAATTTGAATAGGACCTTTAACAAAGCGTTAGCTATGGAAGTATGTGGAGATTAAGGGAGCAAATTTCTAGTATTAGTAGACATGCCCATAAGATATTGTCAAGCAATATGGATAAGAGATAAAAAACCAAGGACAATTATAAGAGCACTGTTTGAAGGATGGTTTGCAATACTTGGAATACCAGGTAAAATATTATCAGATAATGGCAGAGAGTTTCAGAATGAAGAAATGACCGAGAGGTGGAATATAAAGGTTTTAACTACTTCTGCACAAACTCCATGGAGTAATGATATATGTGAAAGAACTCTAGGTATAATAAAGAGTATGCTGTTAAAGATGAAGATGACAAAGATAATTTTGAAATGGGCAGTATGTGCTAGAAATAGCTTAATGAATCAAGGTGGTTTTGCACCTAATCAGTTGGTATTTGGAAAGAACCTTACATTACCCAATTTAATTGGAGAGGAAAGTTCTATCCCAGCAAGTAGAGAGTTAAGAAGTGAAGAAGAGACAATTAGAGAAGAATTAGAAGCTATGCATAAAGCTAGAGAAAAATATATTAAAACTGAATCATGTAGAGAGCTTGGTATTAAATAAACGGGTAAGAGAGCATAAATTAGAGGATGCAGTGATAGGAGATAAGTTATACTATAAAAGGGAAGAGGAAAAGGAATGAAGAGATCCAGCTAAAGTGATGAGTGTATGTGAGAAAAACGGTTGTTAAACATGGAGACTACAGGAAGTAGCTCGAGTGCATATAACAAGAATACAGAACAGAGGGAATGAGGTAGTCTTAGAAAAAACAGTAAAGGATGAGGAAGAAGTGAAAAAACAAAAAGAATATTTAAATGATTTGCAAGGATTTATATATGTGAAAAAAAAAGATGAGGGGAGTGATGTGGAAGAAACAAATAGTTTAGAAGAAAATGAGGAGATAGGAGAGAAGATGAAATTGACATACATCTGTTAAAGAAAAGAAAAAGGATTAGGACAATAAACAAAGAAACAGGGGATACAGAAGACTGGTCAATAATCGGTTTTGCAGGAAAAAAATCCATTAAAAAATAGAGGAATGCATATAAAGTGGAAGATATCCAATCAGGAGACAGAGGATGGATAAATTTGGAAGAATATAGACATAGAAGAGATAGATGATGAAGAAGAAGTGCTTCTAAGTTTTGAGGATAATAGAATAATTGAGGCTAAGGATAAAGAGATGGGTAGTAGGGAAAAAAATTAAGATTTTGAAGAAGTGGAAGATAGGACAGAAAGCAACATCAATAAAATAGATTATCACAGAAAAAAATAAAGAATGGAAAAAGTGTGTGTAAAGCCAGATTGGTAGAAAGAGGATTTGAGGAAGAACTGGAAGAATGAGAAAAAGATGCTCCAATGTGTAATGCTGGAACCTTAAAATTTTGTTTATTTATAATGGCAATGAAAGGATGGAACTCTAATACAATAAATATTAAGACAGCTTATTTGCAAGGTGAAATTATAAAAAGGTGTATTTGAAACCACCGAGAGAAAGTAATTGGACTTGTTTATGAAAACTAAGGAAGGCAGTATATGGAGTGAAGGATGCAGCCAAAGCATGATATTGCAGTAGTGATGGTAATAACTCAAATTGGGGGCAAAAAGTAGACTGGAACCTAAGGTTTTTTTTGAGAGAGATGAAAATAGTCTAAGAGGATTACTATGTTCACATTGTATTAGTTACTGATTGTCCGCTTGCCCTTCCTTATGTCTATTTTTTTTTCCTTTTCAGAATGTGTGTGGATCGCATGAGGGACATCATCGCTCCGGGTGGGGGATCGAAACAAACTGGCTATCACTGTTTGTTTCATTGAGAGGGTGCACCCAGTACCATAGTATATTGATTTGCCATTAAAAATTGTTTGTGTTTTATATTTACATTAAATTCTCTGCGTTGGCCAGTAGATAAATAATTTTGTAAGGCCTTAAATCCTGATCAGTGTAAATAAATATTATTTTCGCTTAGGTTTAATCTTATTTGGAGTTGGCTACTGTTGACCTAACTGTATTCATAACTGCGATCATTTAGGTTTGAAATTTCTTTATATTTGGGGGTATTGTACATATTTATACTGCTGTTGGTTAAGGTTGCAATTTGTTTTGTTTTTCTCACGATTTACTGGGGTTTGGTTAATAAAGTAAGTTAGAGAGTAGCCCCCTCATTATTCTCCCCTCAACAGCCGGTCGGCCCTGTTGGAGCGGCAGGGATAGGAGTGCAAGAGCGCGCCCTGATGCCACAACATGTTGATAACTTTTGATATGGACAGAAGAATTCTTGCAGAAAGAAATGGGAAAAAATGAAGAGTATGCTTAAAATACGAGAGCAAGAAGACAATAGTTTTAAGTAAATAGGAGTAACAGTAAAACGGGATATAGATAAAGTGTGTATTGAACAGAGAAAATATATAGTCTTTGAAAGAACCTGAAATAAGAAATTCACAGGATTGAGAATACTGAAGCCTAAGGAAATGACATAATTTAGACCAGTAGTGGGGCAGCTGGAGTGGATAGCAGGACATACAATGCAGGAAATGTCTAATGATGTGAGTGACTTGAGTAGAACTTTTAAAGAAATTACTAGTGTGGATATTAGGAATTTGATAAAGGTTAGAAGAGTAAAAAGGATTAATGGAAAAATGCTGTATATTGGGAAGTGTTTGCAGATGCATCTTTTGGAAATATAGAGGATTGAAGTACTCAAATTGGGTACATAATAGCATTAACGGATGGTGAGAAGAGATGTTCAATTTGGTGGAAATCACAGAAAGCTAAGAGTGGCTAAATCTACAATAGAAGCAGAGGCATTGAGTGTTGGAGAAGCGGTAGAAGGAGCATATATTTCAACAGGCTGTGAAAAGAAGTAATGGCAAAGAGAAACTACAAGTGAGAGTTAAAAAAATAGCAAGACATTGACAAAAGCCATAAAATCATCTACTGGTGCTAGTAGTAAAATACTAAAAATTGATATAGCCTGTATCAAAGAAACGATATAAATGGGAGAAATTAATGATGTAGAATGGATATCAAGTAATGAACAAGTGGTCGATGTATTGACCAAAAGGGGTGTATCAGAAGAATTAATAACAAATTATGTAGAAGCGAAAGAAGAGAAGAAAAAGAAAGGAGAGAGGATTAAGGATGATTGTTTTATTTATTGTTTGTTTCAGGCGGTGAAGGATAATGAATAAATGTAAAGTATTAGGCTAGATTAAAATGCAAATAGCAATATGTAAATAATGATAAAAAAGGAACAATGGCTAAAACACAGGCTAATGAGGGAGGGAGGGGAGAGTGACACGTTTTCATTCTGAGTCTTCATTAGTGAATGCAACCAGAGCCAAGGCAAAGCAAGGCACCTTGTCATTTGATATTCAGCCTTACACGATGCAGAAAAGAATCAGTAACACTAAACGTACACAAATCTCTCCATTTTGCAGTTTCCACTCCTCTTTTTCATTCAAGTCACCATCCTGCATCACAAACACCCTTCTTATTTCATTCATTATACACATCTGTGTCATCGTAAAATATTCTCCCCAATCAGTTTACCAACCCTTCTCACTACACGCATTTCTCAAATATTCCTTCCCCATGTTACCCAAGCTTATTACAAGATGGAAACTTTCATTTACCCATTTGAACTGCTTTCACACTTCTTTCATCATCTTTCAGACCATCCTTGCTATATATTAACATTGGTAAAAATAAAACACAAACCGACTTATACAAATTCCAACCTACTCTTGATGTAGACTGCAGAGAAAACTATAAACATTCTGCAATGTAGGTCGCAAATCCGAAGTAGGAAGGCCACAAGTCCATCGCAATTGAGCAACATTCTTATTCAAGAGAAACACACCATAATTGAAGTGTAATTTTTCCTTCTCCTTCCCTCGTGTATAGAGTGGAAATCTGAAAATTGCCATTAGAGATTAGGATTTGTTTCCCCCTTTTTAAGACTTTGCTTGGCAGCCGCCAACGAGGAGAGAACTTTCGAAAAAAATAACTTCAAAATGATAACACCACCAATAAATGCACACCTGGGTTACCTGGGTGCCCTTGCGACAAACCCGCAAATATGAAACAAAAGACACCGAGAGAAGAGGACGTAAGGAAGAAAAACTACCGAGAAGGCAAGAAAAGACAAGGGAAAGAGGAGACAAAGGAAGAAAGGAAAACTACCAAGACACCAAGAGAAGAGGACATAAGGAAGATGAGACGAACGAGGAAAGGAAAACTATAGAGAAGCAAAGAGAAAAGGATATAAGGAAAGAGAAGGACATAAGGAAAGAGAATACGAAGGAGGGAACAAGGAAAACGTCAAGAGACAATGACATGAGGGGAAAAGGAGATAGGAAAATTACCAATAAATGTTACAACACGAAAAGTGAAGCCCGACTCAGAGAGAGAGAAACCTGCTGTCACATGGAACTAGAGGCATTTCAACACATTCACAACACCTACACATCACAGACAAAAGAGTGATACAGAGAAAGGAGGGTAGGGGTGGAGGTGGGGGGAGGGGCGTAGAACCACGTCCGGTTGGCGAAGTTAGTCGAAACAACGGGACTAGGGAAGGACCTTAAGCCAAGGCTAACCTGCATCATCTTCTTTACAGATATCCCCTTACAAACTATCTTCAGTAGATACTCTCCTTGGTTTTTGCTTTTTTAAGCCAGAGGTAGCATAAGTAACGTAGTCGGTAAGCTCGACTGGTATTTTGCCTCCCCTTTGCAATGGATGAATTTCAACAGCTCTAATAACTATGCCATACATTTTATCACACATCCAAGGTATCAAAACTCTCTCTCACTTCAATTCCAAACCAACCTAAATATCTTTCATATCCTAAGATTAAAATATTAAAACTAAATCAAACATACAAAGCTTCCATTACCAAAGAATAAACCTCAAAACTTACGCCCATCTCACCAATATCTCTTTACTTCAATGTCAACCCCCATCCCACAGATTTCTCACTTTACCTAAATCAGGAATAAAAAAAACAAACTTCCAATATCTCACACATATGCCGTCTACATAGACAATATCAACAAATGAACACCCAAAGGCATTCCTATTAACATCGTTTCTTCTAGATCCCTAAGATTGTTATTTGATGCACTTTCACCTGATTTTTACACTCTCTCTACTTCCCTACACCCTCGACTATTGAGTCGAGGGTGTAAACGAATACAAAAGAGTATAGGTTGACATCTTTAGGTTCTCAATGTAAACACTTTTCTTACCAACATCAAACTTTCTTTTACCACTTAGGGTTGCTTGGATTAAATCAACTTCACAGTACCGTTGAACCATTTTAAATAGCCTTTCTACTCATCTCTAAAGGGAATTATGCCATCCCGGGGAAATGGTTTCATTTAAGATCCAGAGCCTTACTGTGTTTCTACATCCGCGAGCTGCGTTGAGGTGAGGTCTGCGATGGAGGAGAGAGAGCCGCGCAAAGTTATGGGGTATTTCAAAGGAATGTTGACAAAAAAGGCAATTTTCACCAACAACTGAGCCACGTATCCCAGAGCTACTCCTAGGGATTGCTCGGGAACCCCGTCATAGCTTTCAGCATTCGGCAAAGCAATGCCGCAAATCGTGTACTGCACATCCTCGTCTCCACTCTGCCATGAAAAAGAAAAACTTTACATATACAAAAGACATAATTAACCATATTGTACAGATGGCAATTAGAATTTAGATAAGAATCGTCACCTACATTTGAATGAGAATTAAAAATCTACCAGGAGAGTACATTTCAACCCCCCCCCCTGCTTCCCCCAAAATTCAAACCAAAAAGAACAGAAACTCGAGTAGAAACGCTAACTCGCAAAGCGTATCAATAAACAAGGTCTGCTGACCAAAGTTGCGCGTTCTCACTTATTCTGATTTAGGATCTTATGACCTTCAAAACTTTCAATAATTCCCGGGATAACCTTCGGAGGACCTTGGCAATTATATCATTTGAAAGAGAATGTAAAACAACATAAGGGTTTCAAATTTCACTAGAATCGGCCAAATAGTTAATTACCAAAACAAAAAGAAAGCAAAATGGGGACAGACCGACCGACCGACATAGTGAGATATAAGTCGCCGGCGACT
Organism: Ceratothoa steindachneri; assembly: GCA_963969495.1. NCBI lineage: Eukaryota > Metazoa > Arthropoda > Malacostraca > Isopoda > Cymothoidae > Ceratothoa > Ceratothoa steindachneri. The sequence continues at coordinate 169,305,045 of OZ018318.1, forward strand.
AAAAACAAGGGATTCGAATCGATGCTTAAAAAAAAAAAGATTTGAAGAATCAAACTCAATCTCAACAAACCTTCTGTAGAGGAAAGACAAAAGGCAGCTGCAAGAGCAGGTGACAACGTCTCTCCTTCATCTTCGACACTATGCCTTTCAGGAGTTCATTTTCCTCGTGGGTCTTCACCTCTTGAGTTCGGAGGGCGTTCAAGTACTTGTTCAATGCTTGGTATCCTTCCAACAACTCTATCCCTGGAAGAGGACAGAAAAAAAATACCAAGTGAATGTCAACCAGATAATGAAACCAACAGAAGAATCAAAATGGCAATCAATCACTGACTAGTCTTCGGGAGAGGTTGGGAATGGGCGCGAGTAGAACGGTAGCACTATCCAGACAACGAGCACTTTTAGCCATTATGTGGCTTAAGGAAGAGCCATCTGTGCTGTATGAGGTGAGTTTGGACTGTAAACCACTTAGGAGGATTTCTAGAAGAGTGATGCAGTGTGTGCTGCAGAAAATGACAGAGCGACCGCGGGAGGGAGTGGGAGATGGCAAAGGTGAACTAAAAAAGTACTCCTTGGCATAATAATGCCAAGAAGGCTTTGGATCGGGGTAGAGAACTCACTTGGGTGCCTTATGACACCCAATTTCACTCTCCAGCAACTGGGAGAGACGCGTGCACTCAAAACTCCTCACTCTCAAGTAGCGTCATTTGGTCCCTCAAACTAATCTGATACATTTTTACTTCCACCAACTTCACACTAGTTTCTTTTTACAGGGTGTGATTAAAATCAGCACACAAACGAAAAATACAGATGCACAAACATTTGTATGAAAGTGGGGTGAGCAGAGCAGACAGCTTATGAGCTCCACATTAAAGTATTTTTTAGCCACAGGAATGGCTGAGTGGATTAAGCCTCCCGTATATTGATCAGAACGACATGGAGTCAGTTGTTTCGCATTTCGTTGTTTCTTTTTTACCTCTTACACCTTTTGTCAGCCTTTGGATACAGTGTTGTATCTCTAGCATCAAGGTGTTGGGTTTAATCGCATTGAGAACAGACAAAACTTCTGGGTTTATCAAGGACTGGTAGTCTATTGGCAGAAACACTGTGCCTAACACCCCTGCCCGAGGGTAGTTAGCTCCTAAACCAGTCACACAGGTAGCCAATCAAACCACTATCATTTCCATACAACTTCCCATAGCAATATTTGCTTGCTCCATTCCGGAACCCCGTTGATGGAGTAACCCCTTCTCAGTGTCACAAAGGGTTCCAAAATCCCTAATGGATGTCAAAAACGCACTAAGACCCCCTTCCCTCTCAACGATGGCCGGCCCCTGGTACCTTCAGGCTCAACACGATTGTCTTTCTGATTTTTATTTGAATTTCATTATCCGGTCAAGCGGGGGTGAAGTCGTTCATCCAATATGGATGGATAGTAAGATATAGACAACACACACACACACACACAAAACTATGGGTTGATAGACTAGTCCCACGAGAAAATAAAGTTTTCTGAAAGCAAAAATACCTCCCCCCCTCCCATAAATACAGCAAAAGTTCGTTAGCAGTGGTAAAATAAGGGGAAAGGAAAATATGTGGAAGGTATGCAAGCCGCATTGCCCTAGAAGACTGACTGGCGACATTAGAAACTAGGCAGACACGCAACTCTCTACCCTAGGCTCCATTCAATGAGGATGGCAGGTCTCCTTGGGGGGTGAAACTATTAAGATATAATTTAATATCAAAGACAAAGATGTGAATTAGATGTTGGAAAACTCCTGCAAGTGGCATAGAAAAGATGGAGAGGACATCACACTCAATAAACTGTGTCCATTTTCCCCAACTAGCAAAATACCCCCTGTGGGCGTTTTTTGCTAAGCCTGCAGCACTTGTTCACTTCACTCACAAAATTTAAAAAGTATCAGAAAAGTTTTTTTTTTATTTCACAACACATTCATAATTGGTGTGCAAGAATAAAAAAATCGCAGTGTCAGATATTACCAACAAAATCCCTGACCTTTTCAACACCATTTTCATGTTTGTTTTGCACTTGTTTAAATGTTTTAGTTTATCAGCATCTCCTTATAGACAACATTGTCAATGATCTTGTCCTTATCCTGGCTGCCATAAGTCCCATTCTCAAAATTCTTTTTCCAAATGCACAGACAAACACACACACACACACACACACACACACACACACACACACACACACACAGATCATTATAATTAGATGCAGATTTCAGTAAATTTCTCTATAAATAATGCAAAGGAAAGTAAACAACTTTGGTCTCAAGCAGAAATTGGTGAGAATATTGACCTTTATCTTGATTTTGACTGTCTTGGTTATCTGCAGCCAATTTAATAGCACGTAACTTGTTCATCTCGAGATTCAACTGCTCCATCAGCAAATGTATTCGTATCTTGACATCTTCAATCTAAAAAACAAGAGCCAATTGTTACACAAAAATCAAAGCAAATAATGAAATGGACAAGAACTGAAACATGAACAGAATGGAGATGGCAGCTTAGACTGCCCCTAGAGGCCAGCCATCTTGACTGGACCGAGTACCGGGTCTCCCACCCATCCCAAGATCAAACACACTTTCCAATGTTTTATCTCAGATGTGCAAGTGTTGGACATGTTGCAAATGTGCTGGGCTGTGTTGGTTCCTGGTGGCACGATGCGCCACTGTTGGTCAAATCAATGCAGGGCTGCTGTGTTGAGTTTGGGATGATGAACACATCAGAACCCTTGCCAGCATGACCTGTGTGTGGATTGGAAGAAGTTTCTTGTGGCCGTTGTCGGCATTTAGGAGATTGTTTGGACTCTCAGAGTGGATGACCAGCAAGTGGCATCCGACAGTGGAAGGCACAGCACAAGAAAGGTTCCACAAACCTCCCTGTGCAGGTGGGTTCTCCTGGATCCATGGCTGATGCCCTTCGCCTCTAGTGACTGCCGCAGGGCCTCCCTTTTGCCCTCTAGGAGTCTGTGATCTCTCTTGCTGCTGTGAAGCCTTCCAAATAAACAAAAGGTTAAGGCCCATTCTAACAACAAGCATTTACTTTAAAGCAAAATAGTTTAACCAACATACGCATTTACACTCAGTGAAAAGTAAATATATGTCAGTGACATAAACCTAAAAAGCCAAAGCAGAAAATGTTTGAAAAGGTATCAAAATAAAAAGGAGAATGAACGAGAATCAAAGGTAGAAAGTGAGTAAGGAGAGAGCTGTAAAGAAAAGTGAGAATGGAAATGAAAATGTGCTCTAGCCAGAAACCCTCCAGTAACCAAATTAGGGCATTGGACCAGGGTGGGTGGGGGCATGCAACCCTTCAGATGTCAACTGCAGCATGATTGCCTATACTACAACTAGAAACTTAATGCAGGAAGGAAAGTCAGGGGATTCAGGGGTGGCAGGAAAAAAGGAATGTGGAAAAACATCCACCATAAACCCTTAGGGGACTGGTTGCTACTACAGAAATATCGCCTCTATCAAGGTGGCTGCTATAAAAGCATTATAAATTTCCTTGACTTTTTCAGAATCAAATGCAACCTATTAAATGGTAAATTTAAATTGACTTAGAATAGGAAAAAATATATGAAAACCCACTAGGGCCCTCCCCAAGCCAGCCTAATAACATGAACTTGATAAATAAAATTTTAAAAATTAACATTTTTTTTTTTTTTTTTTTTAAGGGGCTATCTGGCGACTGCCGACTTAGGCAGATAGATGGCCTCCGCTGTCCAGGAAAAAGGCTAATCTAACATTTACCAATTTCTCCATCAACTTGCACACGCAAGAGGTTAGAGAGATTGGGCGGAAACCGGTCGCAGTAGAGTGATCTCTCCCCGGTTTGCGAAAGGCAAGCACAGTAGCGATTCGCCAGGAGTCTGGGAGAAGACCTTCCAACCAGATCCTGTTGAACAGATCTAACAGAAAGGCCATGCCTCGCTCACCTAGATGTCGAAGCATGGCGTACGGGACATCGTCCGGACCATGGGCGGTGTCCGCGCACGAAGCGAGAGCGGAACGCAACTCACTCACAGTAAACTTGTCGTTGGAGGGTTCTCCGCCTCTGGAGGTAAAGTCCAGCCGGCGGCCTTCCGCGACATAACGACGTGCATTGAATGCTGGCGGAGCAGCATCACGGCTAGAGAATGCAGAAAAAGCGGTCGCGAAGGATTCCGCCACGGACGCGGGGTCCCATTCTCCTGGAGAACGGGAGGGGGGTCCTGCGAGAACTTGCCCCGAATCCTTTTGACTCGCTTCCACACCTCAGCTAAAGGGGTCTTCCCGTTAAGTGAAGACACGTATGCCCGCCAAGAAGAGCGGCGGGCGTGCTTCGAAATATACCGGAACCTAGCCCTAGCCCGACGAAATTCAGCGACAGTGAAATCGCTCGGGCGGCGCTTATAGCGCATGTAGGCATAACGCTTCTGTTTGAGGGCCGTCTCACACTCGGCCGACCACCATGGGAGTGGTCGGCGTGCAAAACGGCCAGACGTTCTGGGAATAGTAAGCAGGCCCGCGGCGATGAGGTTGCCGGAGAAGAACTCAACGGCCTCATCTACCGACCTAAACACCCCGACTGAGAGAGAGAATTCAGTCATTTCCTGAAATGCAGGCCACCGCGCTTGCGCCAAGCACCACCGAGGTGGTCTCTCAGGCGGCAGTTGCTCTGAAAAGGATATTTGAATGGGAAAGTGATCACTACCATGGAGGTCATCGACTACCCCCCAATCAAAATCAGGTTGTGCATCCGAAGAGCACAAAGATAGGTCAAGGCAAGAAAATGAAGCGGTTCTCGGACAGTGATGCGTAAACTCATCCACGTTTAGGACACCCATCTCAAGCTCTTCGATCAGATCGGCAAGGACTTGTCCCCTGGGATTTATGGAGTAATCTCCCCAGAGAGGATGCCTGCCGTTCAGATCTCCAAGCAAGAGATAGGGCCTCGGCAACCGTGCCACGACGCGGCGGAAGTCCCCCGCGTCGAAGTCAGCTGACGGTGGAATGTACGCAGAAATGATAGTATACCTCCTATCCAGGTGCAGTTGCACAGCCACTGCCTGAAAGGAGGTATCTTAAGAGAAAGGAAGAACGGAGACATCATGCCGGGTGTAAACTGCGCATCCCCCAGCCCGGCCATCCCGCGGTGGTGGGGTCGCAAAACCCTTATACCCCGGGAGGGCAGGGAGGGGGCACGCACCTAGCATGGTCTCCTGCAAAAAAATAGCTAACGGGGAACGGGACGAGAAGAGCCTCCGCAGCTCCTCCCAGTTGGCCCGGAGTCCACGGCAATTCCATTGAAGGAATATGCCCTCCAGGCCTAGCTCGGAGGAGACGCGGGGGCCCTCCTCGAATTGAAGACCCTCACGGGAATGGCCGTACGCTTCCCGGGGGCAGAACCCCGGGCGCTGTTGGCCGGACAAAGCGCTGAAGGCGCTGTCGCCTTCGAGGACTTATTGGGGGAGGTTGGGCTCGCCATGCGAGTCTTTTCCTCCCTCCGCCTCGAAACTTTAGGCGGGCGTTGCGGCTTCGGAGGCGGGGGGCCCTCTTTTCGAGGAGCCACCGTCTCCGAGCCACTCGCTCCACCTCGGGGCGTGGGCGAAGGAGCCGAAGCTCCTTTGTTGCTGTCCTCCTTTCGGGGGACAGCTTTAGGAACCCGGGAAGATGGCCTAGCGACCATCTTCAGGGGTGTTGCCTCCTGTGAGTCTAACGACTCGGTGGAGGCGCGTGGCCGTTTCGCCTTACGGGAAACGGTCACGCTGGGGGAAGAGGGGGGAGCCCTGGTTTTAGCCGGGGCAGGGTATGAACCCTTTTTGCCGCCAGCTTTACCAGGGAAGCGCCCGGGTTGGGTAGAGCCCGCAGAAGGGCTCCGAATGGTCGCGGAAACAACCGTGCTCGTTGGCCTGGATGGGCCAGGAGCAGAGGGTGCCTTCCTAACTATTAAGGCATATGACGTCCCAGGTAGAGCCAGGCGCGCCAGGACCAAGTCCTTTGCCTCGCGGAATGAGAGTCGATCCTGGGCCTGAACGGCCAGGATTTCTTTCTCAAGGAGATATGCACCACATTGCTTCGAAGAAGCAGGGTGCGGCTCTCCGCAATTGACACACTTGGCCACACACGATTTGGACTTATCGTGTGCGACCTTGGAGATATTTACACAGACTTCGGGTGACCCCGATTTTGCACGTCTACATGATCGATTCGTATGGCCGAAGCGGTGACAGTAATAGCACCGCCGCGACAGTGGCACGAATGCCTTCACGCGGTAGCGGTACCAACCGGCACGCACCGACTCAGGGAGCTTGTCACAGTCGAACGTGACGAAGAGTGTAGGGGTGGGTCTCGAGGCCCCTCCCTGTTTTCTCATCACACGTTCGACCTTGACCGCCCCATGGTCGGCCAGCTCTAGGGTGATGTCCTCAATGGAGTAGTCAACGAGTTCCTTAGCATAAACTACTCCTTTCACAAAGTTCATGGTAGAGTGCGGCGTCACACTCACCGGGGTGCCATGAAGTGTCCAAAGAGCACTTATCTTGGCCGCCTCGGCGGGATTCGCAGCATTCGCCAGACGGCTCCCGTCCGAGAAACGGGTTACCTTCGGCTCTCTACCAATTGCACTAGCTAATCCTCTCCTCTGATGGATCATGTTGCCCTTGGACAACATGCTGCCATCAGTGGAGCGAATAACGAGGAAGCGCTTGAAGCCAGCGGGCTCGAAAACGCCAGGTAACCTCTGAATCAGGGGCCCCGATGTCATCGAGGCTCCGCCCTGTGCATTCTTGGTGTTAGTCTTAGTCAGGGGCTCCGCACACGAGGGGGTAGAGGGGCCGGATGTGCCGATCTTGGCTTGGTCGCCTACCAAAGTGGTAGCAGACCCATCCGTCCCCGCAGCCCCCGCGGATGGAGAGGAGCCCCGAGTCTTCTTCGTCTTTTTAGTCTATTTAGTATTTTTCTTTTTAGGAGAGGAGGGCGGGGAATGAACCCGCTTCTCACCTCCGCCGGCAGAAGCCCCCATGCCAGATGGGCCGGCCTCAGCCAGGTCCCTCTCCGAAATGGAGAAGGTCCTGGTCGTCGTAGGGGCACCTGTCGGAGGAGATCCCTCTCCTCCTTTTACTGCCTCGGAGCCCTCGGCCGTTTGAGGGGGACCTTGCATAGGGGCGGATTCGGGTTCGGTGCTTGGTGCCGAGCCCGGATTCCCCCCCATGGAAGGCCCTACCATCTGAGGCTGGGTCTCCTCAAGGACCATGTCTATCACAGGAGGGGCCTCCAGTTGGCCATACCCTCCCAGGATATCGCAGGTCCCCTTGGCAGTGTCGTCAGTCTTGTGTGGGGAGGCAGAGGCCTTGACCCCAGCAAGGTTTAAAATTCTTGCCAGCAGGTCTTTTGAGGGAAGCGACCGAAGGGGCCTGGCTTCCCTCTCCCCCCTAAGGGGGTTTGCCCTACCGAGCCGCTTGCACGAGGGGCGGTCGGCAATGGGCTGCCTGCTGGCTTTCTTGGCACTCCCCTTAGAAAGCAAAGGAGGGACTGCCGCTGGAGATAGGGAAGTGCCCGAAAGCACCTCCAGAAAAGGGGGTGAGGGGCAGTCCCCTACACCCATAGGCGTAGGAGAGGAGTAAGCCTCCTCTCCGGTTAAAGAATTATGGAGGGTCCCTTGCGCAAGCACAAGGGGGGGGGGAACCTCCATTTTCTCGGTGGAGCTGCCCGAGGGCGGCTCCGTTGATTTTCTTGGGGAAGTTGGGGGTTGGGTTTTTTTGGTTTTTTTGTCATACATGGGCATGGTGACCCTCTTTTTAATACGGGACGCAATAGCTCATCACCTCTCGCAGTTGCCCGCACTGCGAGAGGTGCTTACTAGCCCGGCAGAGCCAGGCGCCGCCATTCGGGACCACCCCTCCCGCCTGGTGGCCTGGCAGTCCATCGGCATGGCGGCTCCACCTTGGACACGGCGTAAAATTGATAGAATGTGAAGAGGAGAGGAAAGGGAATGTGAGGAAGGTATGGGTGGGGATGAAGCAGGTTGTTAAAAAAAACTCATCCCAAACCGGAGCTGAGGGGTTAGGGAACAATGTCCCCTCTCCCCCCAGCCCCGATCCGGGGTGGTTGGCTTGAAAAGAAGGTCAGCATCTACCCTGTGAAATTAGAGGCTGACCAGAGAAAGTTGTGGGAGAGGTTGTATGAAAAGCGACGAGGTAGGGGAGAAATCGGGCTATCTGAAGGAAAGAAGAGAGGCTAAGCTGGGGCCGGACGGAGCGCTGGATCCCGTCAGCACGGCGGCCAGGATGGCAAATCGCCGCGCCCCTTATGGGGAAAAATTGACATTAAATTAAGCACATCCTTATATATAATTTTAAAAGTTTTAATCCAAAAATTTTAATGATTATTTAATGTAATATAAATTAAATCATTATCAATTTTCAAAATTAATATAACTATGGAAAATCATGCCTAAAATATATTGGATAAGGCTAATGTCACATCCAATGTTCATGTTAGATCCCTGCACTGCTTTCATATTTTTTACTTTATTAAAATATACAATTTTTACAAAATAATTACATGCATTTTTTATACAAAAGACTACAAAATAAAATGAAACCTAAACTATTAATTACATTACAACTTTCAATGGATTCCTTATAGAAGCGACTTGGTCATCTAATAACTTTCTTTTTCTGATTCTTCATCAATTTTTCGCTTCCTTTCTTCAATGATTTTTATTTTTGATGTCTCTTTTCTTTTTTTAGCTGATTCGTCTTCTCTAATTATTCCTAATTCCTTTAGATGATTCAGGTAATCGTTGTAATACCCCTTGATATTGCTTCAACTCAGAAGCAAATCCTTTGAAATATCAATAAATTCAGGACCACCCACTGTGTTTACTTTATCACAGATAATGCACCTGGCTACCAATGACTGCTCTTGAAGATTCTCATCAAGGCAGTATTTGTTAGATGAAAATCATCTTTCCACTGCAGCATTACCATGGAACAGTGAAAGAATCAAGGCCACAAAATCTTTGTAAACTTTAATGACCATTCAAAGTTTCAAAGATTGATTGATCTAATTCATCTGAATGATGCCTCATAATCAAAGCTGCATAAAATTCCTTGCGATTTTTTTTATCCTCAATTATTTTCTTATTACATTCTTTTGCAATCCATCAAACCAATTAAGAACAATCAAATGAGAGATACAAAGATCAAGGCGATGTTTATTTTTAGATAACATTACTTGTGGCGAAATACAACTTAAACATTTGGTAATAGGATATCGAAGGGGGCAACGTTCCATTATTTTCGCAGCTACTCATTTAATACAAGTAAACTGCAGACATTCACTTTTAAAAGCTTTCATCTCCATTTCTTTTTTTTAAGAGCTCATCTGGCGACTGCCTACTTGGGCATTAGTCGCTCTATTAAAAACAGGCCTAGTACTAGGCAACATTAAAATCAAATTAAAAAAGATAAAAAACAACTCCCCCCCCAAAAAAGGGAAAAGGAAGTGAGCAGGAGCGTGCGACCTATAAGGATAAAAAAAAACAACCTGGTTAAATAATAGGGAGTAGGCCGGCCTCCCCCCAAAAGTCAACATGTCCACCAGTCAATGTGCACGCACTCGTCCCTTGTACTCGGGACAGGCGGTAGTGACCCCACCCATCCCGGTACCGGGACGGGTAACGTGGCGAAATTCACCCAGATTGGGACATTCAACAAGAATGTGCCGAACAGTCTGGGTGATGACGCAGTCGTCACAATAGGGCGCAGGCAACCGCTCCATCAAAAAGCGATGCGTCACACGAGTGTGTCCGATTCGGAGACGACAGAAAGCGACATTGAAGCCGTCATGGCATTAGGGGGATAGGTCCATGGGAACAATCTTTGCCAAGCAGTCCGAAGAGCTGCCCGTATTCCTGCCATGTAGTCGGTGTGAGGAAGAACAAAACGCTGGTCCGGTCGCAGAGTCATCGCGGACTCTTTGGCGCGCTCATTCCCCGCAATTCCTACATGTCCAGGAACCCAGCAGAAGATAATCTCGACATCTGCCCGGCTCGCCATAACTGTGGCGTCACGGATATCGCGAACCAGGGTATGCAGAGATTCTAATGCCCTGAGAGCACTCAGGGCGCTTTGTGAGTCGCTATAGATCACAATCCGGTCTCCGAACCGGGCACGTCGCGTAATCTCCCGTACCGAGTGGTGTATTGCCACCAGCTCGGCCGTGAAGACAGACGCAGCGCCTGGTAGAGCCCCGCTGACTTTAAACAGAGGAGATACGGCGTGGAAGCCGACTCCCTCTTGAAACTTGTAGCTATCCGTATACACGAGGTGTGCTCCAAAAAGGTCGAGCGCAATACTCCCGGCGCCGTACAAGCTTTGGGAGCAGAGGCGTGGCGACAAATAGCCAAATGTGGTACCCTCCAGGGTGGCGTCCTGGGCAGAACCAGGGAAGCCACCAGCCCGAGAGCTATACCTAGCTTTCAAAGGAGTTCCCTGGCCATAAACCCAAAGGGCTTAGGGTATGTCTGGCGTCCCTCGGCGGCATAGGCACCGTCGCGATCAGCTGTGGAGCCAGTGAGAGATGTTGGCGACTGAGGGATGGTCCGGCCTCGTGCGCACAGGCGAGTGATGCACTGTACGCGGGGTAGAGCGAGTGGCATCTCCCCAGCATCGACCAACAGGCTCTCAATGGGGGAAGTGCGGAAGGCACCGGTCGCAAGGCGAAGACCGGTGTGGTGGATCGAGTCAATCTTCCGCAATAAACGCTCGGCTGCGGATGCATAAAACTTGCATCCGTAGTCGAGCTTCGAACGAACAAAGGATCGATAAAAAAGTAGGGCAGTAGCCCTATCAGCGCTCCAAGCGTGGAACGTCAGGGTACGGAGAATATCCATGGCGCGGGTACAAGAGACCCTAAGGCTGCGAATATGAGCCTCCCAGGTAATGCGTCGGTTAAATACAAGACCAAGGAAACGGTGAGATTCAACCACTTCCAGGCGCACACCATTAAGAAACAAATCTGGGTCGGGGTTGAGCCGTGGATAGCGGCAGAAGTGCACCACCTTAGTCTTAGCCAAAGAAAACCGAAACCTGTGCGCTTCGGCATACCGAGAGACACGGTTCAATGCCTGTGGTGCCGTTGATGCTCAGGGCAAAGAGTGCGACCCTGAGGACACCCTCTTCCTGCTCCTTTGGGCCGGAGAGGGCGACCCCCACCCGTACACGGAATCTACGATCTCGCCAAAAATTCAGATATAAACATTGAGAGGCGTCCCCTCGCCCCCATCGTGTGGAGAGTCTCCATGATACCGTATCGCCATGCGGTATCATAGGCCTCTCCAGATCGAAAAACACCGTGACAGATGGCCTCCGCTGTCCAGGAAAAAGGCTAGTCTAACTTTTACCAATTTCTCCATCAACTTGCACACGCAAGAGGTTAGAGAGATTGGTCGGAAACCGGTCGGAGTAGAGTGATCTCTCCCAGGTTTGTGAAAAGCAAGCACAGTAGCGATTCACCAGGAATCTAGGAAGAGACCCACCACCCAGATCCTGTTGAACAAATCTAACAGAAGGGCCATGTCTCGCTCACCCAGGTGTCGAAGCATGGGGTACGGGACATCGTCCGGACCATGGGCGGTGTCCGCGCACGAAGCGAGAGCGGAGCGCAACTCACTCACAGTAAACCGGTCGTTGAAAGGTTCTCTGCCTCTTGAGGTAAAGTCCAGCCGGCAGCCTTCAGCGACATCACGACGCGCATTGAGTCCACGGCAATTCCATTGAAGGAATATGCCCTCCAGGCCTAGCTCGGTGGAGATGTGGGAGCCCTCTTCAAACAGAAGACTCTCACGGGAATAGCCGTACGCTTCCCGGAGGCAGAACCCCGGGCACTGTTGGCCGGACAAAGCGCTGTCGCCTTCGAGGACTTATTGGGGGAGGTTGGGCTCGCCATGCGAGTCTGTTCCTCCCTCCGCCTCGAAACATTAGGCGGGCGTTGCGTCTCCGAACCACTCAGCCCACCACTAGGCGTGGGCGAAGGAGCCGAAGCTCCTTTGTTGCTGTCCTCCTTTCGGGGGACAGCTTTAGGAACCTAGGGAGATGGCCTGGTCACCAACTTCAGGGGTATTGCCTCCTGTGAGTCTAACGACTCTGTGGAGGCGCGTGGCCGTTTCGCCTTATGGGAAACGGTCACGCTGGGAGAAGCCCTGGTTTTAGCCAGGGCTGGGTATGAACTCTTTTTGCCGCCAGCTTTAGCAGAAAAGCGCCTGGGTTGAGAAGGACCCACAGAAGTGCTCCGAATAAGCACGGAAACAACCGCGCTCGTTGGCCTGGATGGGCCAGGAACAGAGGGTGCCTTTCTAACTATTAAGGCATAAGACATCCCAGGCAGAGCCAGGCACGCCAGAACTAAGTCCTTAGCCTCGCGGAATGAGAGTTGATCCTGGGCCTGAATGGCCAGGTTTATTTCTCAAGTAGATTTTTTTTTTTTTTTTTTTTACAGAGCCCATCTGGCAACTGCCCACTTGGGCATAAATCGCCGAAAAACACGACAGCCTAGAACTAGGCTAATTAAAAATAAAAATATGAAAACGTAACATTGATATAAATTTGAAAAACTTAACAACCAGGAAGCAATCTCCAGCAGCGGGGAGAGGTCCCCCTCACCCCGGTGCAGGAGAGTGGAACCTAGAAAAACACAACAACAGAAATACAACAAAAAGAACCTTAAATAAAGGGAAGAAGCCCGGCCTCCGCCCAAAAGTAAACAAGTCCAGAAGTCAATGTGCACGAATCCGTCCAGAGTACAAGGGACAGGCGGTAGCGACCCCCCCCCCATCCCGGTACCGGGACAGGTATCATGCGCGAAGATCACCCAGACTGGGACATTCGACAAGAATGTGCCGAACAGTCTAGGGGACGACGCAGTCGTTGCAATAGGGCGCAGGCGAGCGCTCCATCAAATAGCGATGCGTCACACGAGTGTCTCCGATTCGGAGACGACAGAAAGCAACCTGAAGCCACCGCGGCATTGGGCGATAGGTCCATGGGAACAGTCGCGGCGCAATGGCACGCAACTTTAAGTTCCCGTCGACCGTCTCCCATCTTCTTTGCCAAGCAGTCCGAAGAGCTGCCCGTATTCCTGCCATGTAGTCGTGTGAGGAAGAGCGAAACGCTGTTCCAGTCGCAGTCCTCGCGGACTCTTTGGCGCGCTCATTCCCCGCAATTCCTACATGTCCAGGAACCCAGCAGAAGATAATCTCGACATCTGCCCGGCTCGCCAAAACCGTGGCGTCACGGATATCGCAAACCAGGGGATGCGGAGATTCCAATGCCCCGAGAGCACTCAGGGCACTTTGTGAGTCGCTATAGATCACAATCCGGTCTCCGAACCGGGCACGTCGCATAATCTCCCGTACCGAGTGGTGTATTGCCACCAGCTCGGCCGTGAAGACAGACGCAGCGCTTGGTAGAGCCCCGCTAACTTCAAACAGAGGGAATACGGCGTAGAAGCCGACCCCCTCTTGGGACTTGGAGCCATCCGTATACACTAGCACGGTTCCAGCGTGACACGATGTGTGCTCCAAAAAGGTCGAACGCAATACTCCCGGCGCAGCACAAGCTTTGGTAGCAGAGGCGTGGCGACAAATAGCCAAATGTGGTACCCTCCAGGGTGGCGTCCTGGGCAGAACCAGGGGCGCCACCGGCCCGAGAGCTATATCTACCTCTCGAAGGAGTTTCCTGGCCCTAAACCCACAGAGCTTAGGGTATGACTGGCGTCTCTCGGCGGCATAGGCACCATCGAGATCAACTGCGGATGCAGTGAGAGCTGTTGGCGACTGAGGGAGGCGCCGGGCTCGCGCGTACAGGCGAGTGATGCACTGCACGCGGCGCAGAGCGAGTGGCATCTCCCCAGCATTGACCAACAGGCTCTCAATGGGGAAAGTGCGGAAGGCACAGGTCGCAAGGCGAAGGCCGGTGTGGTGGATCGAATCCACCTTCCGCAATAAATGCTCGGCTGCGGATGCATAAAACTCGCATCCGTAGTCGAGCTTCGAACGAACAAAGGATCGATAAAAAAGTAGGGCAGTAGCCCTATCAGCGCCCCAAGCGCTGAACGTCACGGAACGGAGAATGTCCATGGCGCGGGTACAGGAGACCCTAAGGCTGCGAATATGAGCCTCCCAGGTGAGGCGTCGATCGAATACAAGACCAAGGAAACGGTGCGACTCAACCACATCCAGGCGCACCCCATTAAGAAACAAATCTGGGTCGGGGTGAAGCCGTGGATGGCGGCAGAAGTGCACCACCATAGTCTTGGTCAAAGAAAACCGAAACCTGTGCGCTTCGGCATAGCGAGAGAGGAGGTTCAATGCCTGTTGGAGTCGATGCTCCAGAGTTGGCATCTGGGCCGCACCAAAAGAGATCGAAAGGTCGTCCACGTAGAGCGTAGCGAGAACATCTTCCGGCAGCACCGAGGTGATGCCGTTGATGCTCAGGGCAAAGAAAATTGACACTGAGGACACTTACCTGCGGGACACCCTCTTCCTGCTCCTTTGGGCCGGAGAGGGCTCCCCCCACCCGTACGCGGAATCGACGATCTCGCAAAAATTCAGATATAAACATTGGGAGGCGTCCCCTCACTCCCATCGTGTGGAGAGTCTCCATGATACTGTATCGCCATGCGGTATCATAGGCCTTCTCCAGATCGAAAAAGACCGTGGCGTAGTGCTGTCTACGAAGGAAAGCCTCGCAGACGGCATTTTCCAGTCGGAGCAGAGCATCCGACGTGGAGTGGAACTTGCGGAAGACAGATGGCCTCCGCTGTCCAGGAAAAAGGCTAATCTAACATTTACCAATTTCTCCTTCAACTTGCACACGCAAGAGGTTAGAGAGATTGGGCGGAAACCGGTCGGAGTAGAGTGATCTCTCCCCGGTTTGCGAAAGGCGAGCACAGTAGCTATTCGCCAGCAGTCTGGGAGAAGACCTTCCACCCAGATCCTGTTGAACAAATCTAACAGAAAGGCCATGCCTTGCTCGCCCAGGTGTCGAAGCATGGCGTACGGAACATCGTCCGGACCATGAGCGGTGTCCCGGCTCGAAGCGAGAGCGGAACGCAACTCACTCACAGTAAACTTGTCGTTGAAGGGTTCTCCGCCTCTGGAGGTAAAGTCCAGCCGGCGGCCTTCCGCGACATCACGACGCGCATTGAATGCTGGCGGAGCAGCATCACGGCTAGAGAATGCGGAAAAAGCGGTCGCTAAGGATTCCGCCACGAACGCGGGGTCCCAGATTGCGGTCCCATTCTCCTGGAGAACGGGAGAGGAGGCCTGCGAGAATTGCCCCGAATCCTTTTGACTCGCTTCCACACCTCTGCCAGAGAGGAGTTCACGTTAAGTGAAGACACGTATGCCCGTCAAGAGGAGCGGCAGGTGTGCTTCGAAATATACCGGAACCTAGCCCTAGCCCGACGTAATTCACCCACAGTGAAATCGCTCGGGCGGCGCTTATAGCGCATGTAGGCATAACGCTTCTGTTTGAGGGCAGTCTCACACTCGGCTGACCACCATGGGAGTGGTCGGCGTGCAAAACGGCTAGACGTTCTGGGAATAGTAAGCAGGCCCGCGGCGATGAGGTTGCCGGAGAAGAACTCAACGGCCTCATCTACCGACCTAAACACCCCGACTGAGAGAGAGAATTCAGTCATTTCCTGAAATGCAGACCACCACACCAACGCCAAGCACCACCGAGGTGGGCTCTCAGGCGGCAGTTGCCCTGAAAATGATATTTGAATGGGAAAGTGATCACTACCATGGAGGTCATCGACCACCCCCCAATCAAAATCAGGCTGTGCATCCGAAGAGCACAAAGATAGGTCAAGGCAAGAAAATGAAGCGGTTCTCGGACAGTGATGCGTAAACTCATCCACGTTTAGGACACCCATCTCAAGCTCTTCGATCAGATCAGCAAGGACTTGTCCCCTGGGATTTATGGAGTAATCTTCCCAGAGAGGATGCCTGCCGTTCAGATCTCCAAGCAAGAGATAGGGCCTCGGCAACCGTGCCACGACGCGGCGGAAGTCCCCCGCGTCGAAGTCTGCAGACGGTGGAATGTACGCAGAAATCATAGTATACCTCCTATCCAGGTGCAGTTAGCTGCACAGCCACTGCCTGAAAGGAGGTATCTAAAGAGAAAGGAAGAACGGAGACATCATGCCGGGTGTAAACCGCGCATCCCCCAGCCCGGCCATCCCGCGGTGGTGGGGTCGCAAGACACTTCTAAACCTGGGAGGGCGGGCAGGGGGCACGCGCCTAGGATGGTCTCCTGCAGAAAAATAGCTAACGGGGAACGGGACGAGACAAGCCTCCGCAGCTCCTCCCAGTTGGCCCGGAGTCCACGGCAATTCCATTGAAGGAATATGCCCTCCAGGCCTAGCTCGGAGTAGATGCGGGGGCCCTCCTCGAACTGAAGACCCTCACGAGAATGGCCGTACGCTTCCCGGGGGCAGAACCCTGGGCACTGTTGGCCGGACAAAGCGCTGTCGCCTTCGAGGACTTATTGGGGGAGGTTGGGCTCGCCATGCGAGTCTTTTCCTCCCTCCGCCTCAAAACCTTAGGCGGTCGTTGCGGCTTCGGAGGCGGGGGGGCCTCTTTTCGAGGAACCACCGTCTCCGAGCCACTCGCTCCACCTCGGGGCGTGGGCGAAGGAGCCGAAGCTCTTTTGTTGCTGTCCTCCTTTCGGGGGACAGCTTTAGGAACCCCGGAAGATGGTCGCTATTTCTCCAGTTAGAGAAATATGGAGGGTCCCCTGCGCAAGCACAGGGAGGGGACCTCCATTTTTTTGCTGGAGCTGCCCGAGGGCGGCTCCGTCGCTGTTTCAGGGGAAGTTGAGGGTTGTTTTTTTTTGTTGTTCATACATGGGCATGGTGACCCTCTTTTTTATACAGAACTCAATCGCACATCACCTCTTGCAGTAGCCCGCACTGCAAGAGGTGCATACAAGCCCGGCAGAGCCAGGCTCCACCATTTGGGGCCACCCCTCCCACCTGGTGGCCTGGCAGTCCATCGGCATGGTGGCTCCACCTTAGACACGGCGTAAAACAGATAGAATGTGAAGAGGAGAGGAAAAGGGATGCAAGGAAGGTATGGGTGGGGATGAAGCAGGTTGTTAAAAACCAACCACCCAAGACCGGAGCTCAGGGGTTAGGGAACATTGGCCCCTCCCCCCTCAGCCCCGATCCACGAGGGTTGGCCGAGAAGAAGGTCAGCATCTACCCTGTGAAATTAGAGGCTGACCAGAGAAAGTTGTGGGAGAGGTTGTATGAAAAGAGAGGAAACAAGTGTTTTGAAGGAAGGAAGAGAGGCTAAGCTGGGGCCGGACGGGGTGCTGAGTCCTGTCAGCGCGGCGGCCAGGATGGCAAATCGCCGCGCCCCTTAAGGGGTTTCTCAAGGAGATGTGCACTACATTGCTTCAAAGAAGTGGGGTGCGGCTTTCAGTAATTGACACACTTGGTCACACACGATTTAGATTTATTGTGTGCGACCTTTGAGCAATTTACACAAACTTCGGGTGACCCTGACTTTGCACGTCTACAAGAAATATTTATATGGCCAAAAAAGTGACAGTAATAGCACCGCCGCGGCAGTGGCCTGAATGCCTTTACGCGGTAGCGGTACCAACTGGCACACACCGACTTGGGGAGCTTGTCACAGTCGAAAGTGATGAAGAGTGTAGGGGTGGGTCTCGAGGCCCCTCCCTGTTTTCTCATCACACGTTCGACCTTCACCTACCCATGGTCGGCCAGCTCTAAGGTGATGTCCTCAATGGAGTAGTCAACGAGTTCCCTCGCATAAACTACTCCTTTCACAAAGTTCATGGTAGAGTGCGGCATAACACTCACCAGGGTGCCATCAAGTCTCCGAAGAGCACTTATCTTGGCCGCCTCAGCGGGATTCGCCCCATTCGCCAGAAGGCTCCCATCCGAGAAACGAGTCACCTTCGGCTCTCTACCATTTACCCAAGCTAATGCTCTCCTCTGATGGATTGTGTTGCCCTTGGCCAACATGCTGCGATCAGTGGAGTGAATAACGAGAAAGTGTTTGAAGCCAGCGGGCTCGAAAATGTCAGGTAACCTCTGAATCAGTGGCCCCGCCCTCGTCACTTTTAGTCTTAGTCAGGGGCTCCGCACCCGGGGGGGTAGAGGGGCCGGATGTGCCGATCAGGGCTGCTCTCCATCTGCAGCCCCTGTGGATGGAGAGGAGCCCTGAGTCTTCCTAGTTTTTTTCCTGTTCTTTTTCGGAGAGGAGGGCGTGGAATGAACCCGCTTTTCCTTCTGCTGGCAGGAGCCCCTAGGCCAGATGGACTGGCCTCAGCCAGGTCCTTCTCTGAAATGGAGAAGATCCTGGCAGTCGCAGGGGCATTGGTCGAAGGAGATCCCTCCCCTCCTTGTACTGCCTCGGAAACCCGAGCGGTTTGAGGAGGACCGTGCATAGGGGCGGATTCGAGTTCGGTGCTTGGCGCCAAGCCTGGATACCCCTCCATGGAAGGCCCTAGCATCTGAGGCTGGGTTGCCTCAAGGACCATGGCTATCTCAGGGGGACGGCCTCCAGTTGGCCATCATCCCCCTCCCCAAGACATCGCAGGTTCCGTTGGCATCATTGTCACTAGTCAGGTGTAGGGAGGCACAGGGCCTTTACCCCGGCTAGGTTCAATATTCTTGCCAGCAGGTCTTTTGAGGGAAACGACCGTAGGGGCCTGGCTTCCCTCTCCCCCTAAGGGGGTTTGCCCTACTGAACCACTTCAATGGGCTGCCTACTGGCTTTCTTGGCAGTCCCCTTGGAAAGAAAAGGAGGGACTGGCGGTGGAAACAGGGAGGTGCTTGAAAGCACCTCCAGAGAAGGGGGTGAGGGGGTCCCCTACACCCGTAGGCAAAGGAGAGGAGTAAGCCTCCTCTCCGGTTAGAGAAGTTTGGAGGGTTCCCTGGGCAAGCACAGGAAAAAGGGGCACCTCCATTTTTTGGGGTGGAGCTGCCCGAGGGCAGCTCCATCGATGTATAAGGGTTAAATTACAGGGAGACTTTTATTTTTCTCATCATTGGGCATGGTGACTAAATTTTCTACGGGAAGCCATAGCTCTTCACCCCTCGCAGTAGCCCGCACTGCAAGGGGTGTGTACAGGCCTGGCAGAGCTAGGTGTCACCATTCAGGACCACCCCTCCCACCTGGTGGCCTGGCAGTCCATCGACATGGCAGCTCCACCTTGGACATGGCGTAAAATTGATAGAGTGTTAAGAGGGACGGAAAAGGGATGCAAGGAAGGTATGGGTGGGGATGAAGCAGATTGTTAAAAAAACCCATCCCAAACTGGAGCTCAGGGGTTAGGGAACATTGTCCCCTCCTCCCACAGTCCCAATCCAAGATGGTTGGCTGAGAAGAAGGTCAGCATCTACCCTGTGAAATTAGAGGCTGACCAAAGAAAGTTGTGGGAGAGGTTGTATGAAAAGCGACGAAGTAGGGAAGAAATACAGGCTGTCTGAAAGAAGAAGAGGCTAAGCTGAGGTCGGATGGGGTGCTGAGTCCACTCAGCACGGCGGCCAGGATGCATATCGCCACACCCCTTACGGGGGTTTTCATCTCCAAATTTGTCACTTTCCATATTTAGCAAAGTATTACAAATCTATTTCTGAGGGCAACACAAAACTGTCTGCCTTAGATAAATTTTCTTCATATTTTTCCTTTTGTTAATATACGCTTCATTAATGATTTTAGAAGAACATGCAACTCATCAAAAATGAATGGAGCTAAAGGAGTTTCTTTTTGAAATTTTAACAAAAACCCTTCAAGTTGATGATCAATACCTTGGAAAACCCTAACTTTGGCCCAAGTAGATTATCCTGAAGGAAGTTCTTTACTTTCTCAAACACCTGTGAATATCTCATATTTCCTAGCAAATTTACATACTCCCGAATGTGAGAGAGAAGTGGATTGCAGTGCAAACTTTTTTCATTCTCAGTCCGTGTAACACAAAATTTGACTGGGAATTGCTGTATGCCAGTTATATCAATAAATGCCCCTTTTTGCGAGGTGAAAATCATTAAAAAGATAAAATGTACATCTTAAAAAGTCAAAAATACTCCAATTTATGCTAGCATGTCCCGTTTTTAGAGCTCCAATACATGGAGGGAACACTTTCCAAATTCTATAATTTTAGGCAATTCAGGTGAAACTTCTAAATCACTTTTCAAAAGATCAAGAGTCTTAAAATTGACATTTAGGCCATCCATTGAAACAATATATTTTTCTGCCTAGTTTATCACAAATAACCTGCTTTAAATTTTGTAACAAATCTGCTTTTGTAGATTGTGTGATGTGTGAAGTGAAATAATGTGTTATTATATTACCAGAGCTTGGGTCTCAATATCTGACATGGATATCCATCTATGATTGCTGAGCGACTTTATAAGTGCTTCATCATAAGAAATTGAGATATATTGACTTTATTTAGCTTATCAGTCAACTTATTATTGAAATATGATGACATTCTGAAAATTGTTGTATATCTCTGCTTTTCCCTGCCAACAGAATAAGACTTGGCAATATTTGAGTAGGGAAACAGAGCCCTAAAGATCTTTTAACAAGACTCTGCTGCCCTATTTGACAAATGAGCAGCATTTGACTCAATAATCCAAAGAATTTCAGCTTTGGTAACATCAGCTTTTGAAAAGTAGTTAGATATATTTTCTTGTTTCTTGGTCTCTTGTTAAGATGAAGAAAGGTAGCACATTTCCACTTGAGTTATTGGAGTTAGTTTTGGGGAAGCCAATGAATTCAAAGCTTTTATTGTATAGTTATTCTATTAGTATTTTGGATATTTTGAGGCTTTTTATTAAATGAATGACTTTTCACTGCTTGAATTCCCATATTGGAGAGTGAATGCATTTAGCAGTGTGCTCATTAGGTCCTTTTGCCTTCCATTCAGGATGAATTGACAAATCAAACCAGTCTTGAGAAAAAGTGCATTTAGCATTTTTCACCATATCATATAGCTAAATCTAATAATTTAATACAAAATCCTGGAATAAAAACAACATTAATTAAAAAATGTTTATGTTATTATATCTAAATTGATGCTAATTAATAATCATGAGCTCTTAAAGATGGAACACCCAAAGTATCTAATAATAAAAATTAATATAAAACACAACTGCGAGATGTTTTTTCCATATATATATATATATATATGGTATATGACATGATATAAATATAGGATATATTCTAGCCCTTTGTGGTAACTGAGAACAATTATTGAAATCAGTTTTAAACTGGTCACTTGGGGCAGATGAAAGAAAAAAATCATTTTATGCACATATTAGATTAGCTGCCACTGAAACCAAAAAATTTCCCCGACTTTTCCAGGTTTTCCCTGATGAAAATAAGATTCCATGACATTTCCAAGTATTCCAGGTAAGTGGCCACCGTGTCTATTGGCTTGCCCCCCACCCCACATGATCACAGGGACTGTGCAAGACCACTCTGCAAATACCTGGATAAGAATGTCACACTGTAACTGGGCTTTGTCTCTGCTTCAGCCAGACACAGTCCCCGATGAAGCTCGATGAGAGGGGGGCTTTTAGCCCCATGCAGAGGAAGCTTCAAGTTGTCATAGGGCGTGAAATATCGGCCCCTCAATTTGAACACAAGTGTGTTGGGGGCGTAATCAGAAAAGGACGATGGTTTTGAAGGGAGGGGAACCAAACCTGAGAAATTGACACCCCATGATGCCACAGAGGTATCTTTTTGGTCCAGGCGAAGCCAAATTCTAACAATGATCCCTGAAACAGACCACAGACGCTTCAGGGAGATTGTATGTACAAAGGTGCAAATCATTTAAATACTTAATAACATCAAACCCTAATATTAGCATAATCCCTTAAATGTTATAAAAAAGATAAGTAACCCACTGCAGTCCAGTCAAGATGGGCCCATCCCAATAAGACAAGGTATTTAATACATTTATAATACATTATTATTCCAAAGGAGCAGATTCTTCAACCCAACATATAATTACTTAATTCCTAAAAAAAAGTACATCAATGCGAGAAGTGACCCTCTGCATCAAAATCTTTGTTTCCAGTTTTTTTGTTTTGTTTTTGTTTTATTTTAAGGTTCATTGTAGCAACTACCAGCAAGGTCATCCAGCATGTGCAGAAACATAGCATCCTCATCAGCAGGCAAATTTCCTTTAACCACTATATACAAGAACCCAGGAGTAGACAATTTCAACATCCTCTCAACTTGCAGCAGCCAAGGGTCACAGATACTGCAAAGAGGGTGCAGAGATTCTAATGCCTCAAGGGCATTTGGTACATTCTTAGTTGCTATATATCACAATTTGGTCTCTGAACTGGCCACAGCATGTAATCTGCTGCACTGAGCGATGTATTGCAACCAGCTCAGTCATGAAGACAGACCATGCTCAGAAGAGCTCATCCACCATCAAAGGGTTGGAAAAGGCATGGAATGGAAGCTCCCCCCACCCTATTTGGATTTAGAGCCATCCCTGAACACTGGCAAGGTTCCCGGGAGACATGCAAGTGCCAAGAAATACAAAAAAATACTTCTGGTGCTGTGAAGATTTTGGAGCAGAGGCGTGGTGACAAACGTTCAGGTGGCACTGTCTTGGGAGGCATCTTGTGCAGAACCAGGAGTGCCACTAGTTGAGAGCTACATCAAGCTGTTTCCTTGGCCTAAAATCTTACATCGCCATAGGCAGTGTTGAGATGAGCTACAGATCAAACAAAAGCAGTTATGGACTGAGGGAGATGCTGAAATCTACTTAGAAGCACAATGCACTGTAAAGTGAGCTGCATCTCCCTAGCAGCAACAAAGACCCTATACAGAAGGGACCAGTCACCAAACCGAGACCAATGTGGTGGGCTGAGTCCATTTCTGCAATTCATGCTCAGATGGGGATGCATCATACTCACCCTAAATGCTAACTTCCATAGAACAAAGAATGTCCATGACACAGGGAAGAGAGACCTGAAGGCTGCAAACATTTGCCTCCTAGGCGAGATCCCAAGGTGGTTACAATAAGGGTCGAGGAGTGGGGGCCTCCCCCACACCTTGCATCTCTAAGGGGATTTGTGCTATGGAAGAGCCATCAGAAGGCAGCCTCTTAGTACTGAATGTGTGCTCTTATTGGTAAGGGTGACAGCAGGCCAGATGAAGAAGGGGCCCACCACCTGTCTAACTAGAGTGTCACCCTGGGAAAGAATAAGGGGTGGGAGGCCACCTGCGTAAGAGGGTGAGAGCAGCTTGGGGCAACTTCTGAATCAAGACTAAGGAAGTCTCCTTACCATCTCCACATAGAGAAAGGACCCCCCTCCACACACACCATTCATGTGCCTTGGGTTACCTCATACTCCCAAGCCCATAGAGGGACAAGATAGGATAGGATATGTAATGAATAAGGGGGATCTGCGGCTCTAATAAAGAGTAGGGTGGGCGAGTCCCTATTATTATCATACCCTGGCACTGGGGGCATGAGGGTGTGCATGTGTTACAGGTTTCAGTTCTAGCTATGGTGTTCCCCTGCTGTACCATCCACCCATATGAGGGGTTCTTTCAATAACCATGGGGTGCCTTGACCTGAACGATTTCATCCAATTGGGTTGATCTGACACACAGAAGGTTGCAAGCTCAAAACGTATCATCCACTTGCCTCTCTCATTTGCATTATCAATCCAACTTTAATGAAATGAATTTTCAACACTTTGCTTTAGTCCCCTTTCACCGTAATTCTCTTTCTGTATGTGAGAGTGAGAAGGTTAGATAGGATGGGGTTACCTGGGTAAATTAGGTTAGGTTTCGTGTATATAAATTTATATTTCATCTAAAATTGTTATATTTATTTCTTTTCTTTGCACTTAATATTTGCCATTGTTGCCACATTCTTAATATTTAGATTTAAAAGTGCTAAAATGGATTCCTACAAGATTATATTTGAGGGCTGAAGATTTTCTCTCAAAAGGACAAACTTGCCACAGGCAAATCTGAGCCAAGATTTAAGATTAGTTACCGGTGGGTTGCTGCCCAATCCAAGTGGATTCTATATGGCCGCTAGGGCGAAACGAGAAATATCATCTATAAAAGGTAGAGACCACTTTGTGACAAATTTAAAAAACGACGGGTTAAAAGATTCCTCCGCCAATATGAATGGAAGACGGGTGTGTTGAGGAATAGTTAAAAGGGTCGGGAAACAGGACAACCTGAGAATGGTAAAATGACTACAATCCAATAAAAGGTGGGCAACCGTTTGGTCCCCACCGCAAAAACGACAGCAAGGGCTGATGTGGGCATCACCCAAAACAAGATGGCCGTGAGTAAGTCTCGTGTGGCCAATGCGAATTCGGCAAAGGGCCACCTCCAACGACCCCATTCTATGACGACTCGAGGGCTAAGAGCGAATAGAATTTTTTATTTTGTATAGTTTGGATGATGAACAGTCATCCAATTCATTCTGCCACAGTTGAAAAATATACTTTCTTATTGAAGGAAAGTAGTCCCTAAAAGGCAGAACCGAGTTCTCAGGGGACACAGAATGTGCTGAGCAGGCCATCCGATCAGCCCTCTCGTTGCCCAGGACCCCCACATACCCAGGGACCCAGCAAAAAATAATTCTATATCGAGATGCATTTTGGATCAGCCAGTTGCAAATTTCTGTGACCAGGAGATGGGACGCATTAAAAGATCTAATTGACTGTAAAACACTCCTTGAGTCGGAAAAAATGACAAAAACATTAAAAAGTAAAATTTGAATGAGTCTAAAGGCTAAAAGGATTACTGAAAGTTCAGCGGTAAAAATGGCTGCTGCTGGCGACAAAGAGAGTTAGGAATTCTCCTCCTGGGTAGATGGCTGCGGCGCCCACGCCACTGTACGACTTAGAGCAATCCGCCATCGTCGTATAATGGGCAGCATTGTTTGTGTGAGGTAGAATGCTCTAAGAACAGGCTCTTAATGATGCGAGGGTCCATGGAAGACTTCTCCAGGCTCCACATGTTGGTACATACTGTGGGGAGAGGAGCACGCCACCTAGGGGTCAGTAAGGATGGAAGGGTAAGGACCCTGGGAGCACCCAGGTTAGAGAGATGATCTCCTATGTGAAGGTTCAAAGGGCGGGGTAAAGATGGCAACTTATCATATGTCGCCGTTGATTCGGCAGCACACAGGCATCTGTAGACCTCTGATACAGGGGCTTGCTGTACTTGGCAGAGGTATCACATGCAGATTTGAAGTCTATGGTAGGGCAAAGGGAGTACCCCACTCTCGCAGTAAAGGGTGTTGACAGAAGAAGTACGGAAGGCTCCACTAGAAAGGCGAACTCCAAGGTTTTGAATGGGGTTCAGCATTTTAAGGGCTGAAGGGTGAGTCGATGAGTAAATTTGACAGCCATAATCCAATTTGGATTGAACGAGGGCTGTGTATAATATCCACAATGTTTGTCGGTCACTGCCCCACGAAGTGTGTGAGAGGACTTTCAAAATGTCTAGAGCCCGCAAACAGCCTATTCGAAGTTGGCATAGGTGTGGTAACCAGATTAAATTTGGATTGAGAGTTACGCCAAGGAACCGAAACTCAGAGAAAAACTCTATATCATCGCCTTGTAGGGAGATAGATGGTGGAACAAGAAGCCCTCTGCCTCGGTGGAAATAGATTGCTTTTGTTTTGGTCGTGGAAAAGCAGAAACCCTTAAGTTGTGCTTTTTTGGATACAGCATCGACCGCCAGTTGTAGCCGATGCGCTGATGATGGAAGGTGAGGTACAGTATAGTGCTAAATCATCGACAAACAGAGTTGCCGATACACCTTCTGGGAGAGACGAAATAATATCATTGATGGCAATTATAAAACATAAGACACTTAAAACACTGGCCTGAGGAACTCCGTCTTCTTGGAGTTGCAGGTCAGAGTATGCGTCTCCAACACGTACCTTGAAGGATCGAGATGCTAAAAAACTTTAAATAAATGAAGGTAAAAGGCGTCTCATCCCCCAGAAGTATGACTGCTTCAAGATGCCGTATCTCCATGTTGTGTCGTAGGCTTTCTCAATATCGAAAAATATGTCCAGGACTCGGTGCTTTAATGAGAAAGCTTTCCGGACTGATCCCTCGAAACGTACTAGTAGGTCAAGGGTACTATGACCTTTGCGGAAGCCACATTGAAATGGAGAGAGAAGGTGATTGGCTTCTAGGAACCAGTTTAGGCGCTACAATATCATTTTTTCCAGCCACTTACTCAAACAGCTGGTGAGAGCTATAGGGCAGTAGTGATCTGCATCCAACCCATCCCTGCCAGGATTGACAAAGGAAAGGATGATCCCAATGCACCATGATGACGGGTAAAAACCCTTCACCCATATAAGGTTGTACAAATCAAGCAGGAAGAGAGTAGAGTGTGGATGTAGGTGCCGAATCATGTCAAAATGGATCTCATCAAGGCCGGGTGAAGTAGATCTGCAAAGGGACAAAGTGCTTTGCAGCTCATAGATGCTGAATAGAGCGTTATACGGAAGGTTAGATTTTGTTGTGAAGTTAAGAGAATGAGATTTTCCCTTTGATTTGTAGGATTGAAAAGCCTTATTGTAACGGCTGACACTGCTGACGACACGGAAATGTTCAGCAAAAGCATTGCTGACCGCCAGGCCATCATTCTCCAAGGAACCATCTAAGAAGAGTGTGGGGGTATGATGATTAGCGTAACGGCAGCTGATCTTATTAATCCTCTTCCAGATCTTAGCACTAGATGTCAGAGGAAATCGATGAAACGTATCTGCGCCATGAATTTCGGCGAGCTTGACGAAGGGTTCTTTGGCAAAGCGCACAAGCTCGGTTTCGGTCGACCTTGTTGCACAAAGTTGGGTTTTTTCGGAATCGGGCATGGGCTAACTTGTAATTTTTGATAGTTGTTGCACACATCGAGGTCCACCAGGGCACGGTTGAGCAACCTGTGACAGGTCGCATCCGTGGGATAGTCTGTGTTGCTGCATTGTAGATAGTCAATGTAAAGTATTCTACTGCCGCGTCCACTCCATTGAAGGTCCCCAAAGATGCATTTGTGAAGGATGCCTCTTGCAAACCTTCCCAATCTGCATGACCTAAGTCCCACTTAAGGGGCATGGTTGTATGAGGGCTAACTTGAAGGGCCGACAAGACAATAGGGAAGTAGTCACTCCCATGGAGATCGTCAAGAATTGACCATCGAAATTCCGTGAAGCAATCCGGCGAACAAACAGACAGGTCAACACAGCTAAAAGAGTCTGTCTGGACATAAGAGGTAAAATCGCCAGTATTTAAAACACAAAAAAGGGGAGATAATAAAAGAGACTCTTAAAACACTGCCTTTGGCATTTTGAGTGGTCACCCCAGTATGGGTGACGGGCGTTAAAATCTCCTAGTAATAAGAATGGGAAGGGCAACTGGTCTATAAGTTCTAAAAGGTCGGATCTTGACAATGATAAACAGGGGGGTAGGTAAATAGAGCAAACGGCAAAAAGCTTAGTAAGAAAAACCCTCACAGCAACAGCTTGCAGGGTAGTATGTAGGGAGATGAGAGAAACATGGTAGGATGAAGATACCATGATTGACACCCCTCCATGAGAGGGGCTTCCAGCAGGAGCAATAGAGTTGAAAGTGAGAAAACCGGGTACCGGTGGAAAGGGCCGTATACCCAGTTTATTCTCCTGGAGACAAATAACAGCGGGGTGGATAGTCATCAAAAGAATTTGAGTTCTTCCCACTTTGGAAGAACTCCTTGACAATTCCATTGTAAAATGGAAGATATTATGTGTGACGATTAGATACTACTGTGGATATCTTTTTCTCTTTTGAGGCCGATAGTGTATTTGAGGTTCGTCCCAAAGAGCTTGGGAGATGGAGAGCTGATTTTGAGGAGCCTGCTTTTGCAGGGGAAGAGATCCTAGATGGAGCAGTAACTGAGGTTTTTTTTCGTGGGTTTTGGAGAACCGACCCAGGCCCTTGATTGTAATTCGGGCTCGCAACCTGGCGGAAAAGGAAGATCAAGAAGGGATTTTTGGCCGGTAGCAGATTCATGGGTCGAGAGCATTTTCGGTGTCTGAGGAGTTGGAGAACCGACCGAGGCCCTTGATTGTAATTCGGGCTCGCAACCTGGCGGAAAAGGAAGTTCAAGAAGGGATTTTTGGCCGGTAGCGGATTCATGGGTCGAGGGCATTTTCGGTGTCTGAGGAGTTGCAATCGTTTGGATCAGGATGGGGCCTACGTCCTCTGAAGGGCAAGACGGACTTAAGGGCACAGAATGTTCAACCATAGGGAAGGAATCCATTGGAGATTCTCGGGGTTCAGCCGAGTCAGCTCCAGAGGCTGCCCGCTTATTGGTGGTCAATGACACAGGTGAGGAATCCTTTCTCTTACCACTGGGCTTTGAGTCTCGTGGCCGGGTGGATGAACCTTCACTGGTCAATGTTGAGGATTCTTTCAAATAGCATCTGATATCTTCAAGCGTCTCTCCCAGCAAGAGCTGCTGGAGAGATGGGGGCTACATTGGTTATCTCAGTGTGAGAGCGATGCTTGGACTGCATATTCTGAATGTTTTCGACGCTGCAAGTAGATCTAGGGTGAAGTGCTTCAGGCTGGTCGGAACTCAGGCATGATGGTTGGTTTCATCCAGCATCACGTAAAATGTCAGAAGAGCCGGCCGAGTGGCGAGGTTTGTGCTCAGGCACGCTGGCGGGCCTCTCTTATATCTAGATGTAGGGAGTCGCGCAAAGCAAGAACTTCCTTTTCATATAAAAATATAGAGCAGAGTTTCGATGTAGCACTGTGGGTACCTCCACAGTTGGCACAGCGGGGCGTTTTGGTGCATTCGGGGCCATAGTAGTCAGAGCTACAATTCACGCAGGAGCGAGGGTGCCGACAGGCTCGGCCAACATGTCCAAATTGATTGCAATTGAAGCAGCGTCTGGGTAGTTCGATGTAGGGACTTACCGGGACATGAAGGTACCCAGCTTTAATATACTGAGGCAGTTCTTGTAGTTCAAATGTGGCGGTTGGAACTTTAGTGGAGCCTAATGTTTTAGTTACCCTGTGTACGTGTGTGACACATTGGGTACTGAGCTTACTCTGAAGGCGGGTGGGGTCGTAGTCCTTTAGTTCATTTGAACGGATGACACCTTTGACGAAATTCAGACGCGGATGGGGCGAGACAGTTATTGGAATTTCAGTTATCGGAGATAGATTTCGCACAAGGTTGTGTTGAGAGTGGGATGACACCTCGACTATGACATCACCACTTCCTCTTGACCACATCCGGCGGGGTTCACCACAGCGGGACTCAAAGGATTCATTGACGTCAAACACATCAACTTTTGCAAGTGGGATGTCAGATGATGAATTCATGACAAGAAAGCGAGGATAATCAAGATCTGGGTCTACTTCGTTCGAATAGGGGTCCAACAAGCGAGGGAAGGCTGAAAGGGGAGCTAAGGAACGTTTGGCACGAGAACCCTTACGAGAAGGGGAGGTTTTTGGTTTATGGCTAGCCATTGCAAAAAGAAAAAAACTTTGCATTCTCCCTCGGGGCTCCCCACCATGGAGGCCTACAAGGGCCCGGCACTACTGCAACTATACAATCAGTTATGTCCGGTATGTCCTCTTGGAGAATGGATACGGATCAACCACACCATCTTTATAACCCTAAGAGGCTGCCCAAGTTCTCCTACGCACGGAAAAAAGGGGCCAACGATGGCTTTCTCCTTGGGCATTCGGTAGACGATGGCGGTGGAGATGCCCAGCCTCTTTCAGCTTCATGAAAGAACAATACGGAATTAATCCATTAAACGAGCAGAGGTCAGGTATTTATAAGGACCACTAGATAGGTGAAGGAATAGGGGAAAATAAAAGGCAGTGGAAGAGCGTAGGGGGCCCAGGGCTGACCCCCCTCGCCATGAGAAGGCCAGAGCCTCTCTGGGAACAACCCCTGAAGAAAAGATCCCAGAGAGGGAGGGGAAATCTGAGCCAAAGCTTTGACCATAGCTTGGAGGACCCTCAGAATTTGGGGTTCTATCCAGTCTAGTAATTTCTTCTTGCGACTTGGACAACAAGCACTCAAGTCCTACCAACTCTAATACTCTGACTCAAGTCCTACCAACTCTAATACTCTATCATTCCCTTAAACTTATTCAACAGTTGTCTTATCCCCATGTTCACACTTACTTCTACTTGCTCCCGAGCAGTCCTTTAAATCACTATAAATGCATTCAATACATAATTGAACATAATTGTACATGAGAGAGGGCTCCAAATACAACATCTTCACCAATTTCCAACAAAGGTGAAGTCAAATTTAGTGATAAGTGATGTGCAGGTAGCACCGGTGTAATATTATCTAGTATTTGCCTTTTATTTTGAAATACATTAATTACCCAATTTTTCACATCTTTTCCATTTATACTTTTCAGAAGAATACAAAATTGAATGTGAAAGGGCAAATTCTGAGTCCAAGATATCCCAATGTTACTCATTTCAATGTGTGTACCTTTGAGACTTCTAAGATGAACTGGAAAAATTGATCCACAGTCAAATGATGGCCAAGTTGGGCAGTTTGAAGAATTCATACCACTCACATACTCAGGGTTTCCTTTCACAGATGACTGAAGTGTGAAATAATACCTGTAAAGAAATTAATACTGATGGAAACAGAAGAGAGGGAGTTGGTACTCATACTTTTTATTCATCAGTATTAGGAGAAAATGCAGCAAAAGAACTTATAAACCCACTCTTAAATAAAAGAACCAAATTTACTGAAATAAAATACAATTAATAGCCTTTTAGTATTACATCTTTAAATGTAAGAAGAAACTTACCCAAGTATTAATATAATAAAATTATAAATAGTCAAGAGTTTCATTAAAAAAGTGAAAACCAGTGTGGTGAATGTGTGAATGATATGGATGTTTGTGCCTTTTGATGCCTGCAGATCACAAGATTAAGACTTGAGGGGAGGGGTCCTGTGCATCGGGGCGCAATTAATGGGATGATCTGTTTTGCTCCAATAACTCCTCCCCTGAATGTAATGGGTTGACAACCCTGCGACAGCTGTTCTTAGGTGCATAAAGTATAAAAAAAATTTAATGCACTCTACTAAGTGACTGCCTTCAAGGTCCCAAGTCACTATAATTTAAAATTTCAGCCTAGTGATAGGATACTTTAAAATTACCAAAACCAAACTAAACAACCGCACCCCCCCCCCAAAAAAAAATACAAAGCCAACAAAGAAATAAGGAGGAAGCACGCTCAGGCATAGTGGGGAGGACCACTTCTCCCCGGTGCAGGAACTTACAACCTAGAACAACGAGTCAAATGAAATGGATGAGGCCAGCCACCTCCTCCAAAAAGTCTTAGTCCATAAATCTCTACACAACCCCATTTAGAGTACAAGAAACAATCCATAGCAACCCCACTCATCTCCATACTGGGACAGGTAACATGCATGAAGATCACCCAGACTGGGACATTTAACAAGAATGCGAGTCTGGGGGACAATGAAGTCGTCTCAATAAAGTGCAGTGAAGTGCTCTATCAAATGGCAATGCATCCTGTGAGTGTGCCTAATTCAAAGATGACAAAGTAACCCAAGGCCATCGCAGCATTGGGGATTGGATGAGAGGGCCTAATTCCTGCAATATAGAGGGTGCCTGGTTACCCAGTTCTCCAGACTCTTTGGCACCTTCATTGGCATACTCATTCCCAGCAATTCCAAGATGTCCAGGAACCCAGCAGAAGATAATCTTAACATCCACCCAGCCTGAGGTAACCATGACATCACAGATACTGCAAACCAGGTGTGGAGATTCCAATAGTCCAATAGCCCTCAGGGCGCTTTGTGAGTTGCTATAAATCACAATCCAGTCTCCGAACTAGGCATGACATTATCTCCCCTACCAAGCAGTGTATTGCAACCATTCCAGGTTGTGAAGACAAACACAGCACTTGGTAGAGCCCAGCTAACTTCAAATAGAGGGGATACAGCATGGAAACTAACCCCCTCCTGCG
Source organism: Ceratothoa steindachneri (assembly GCA_963969495.1). NCBI lineage: Eukaryota > Metazoa > Arthropoda > Malacostraca > Isopoda > Cymothoidae > Ceratothoa > Ceratothoa steindachneri. The sequence continues at coordinate 169,337,135 of OZ018318.1, forward strand.
ATTACCAACAAGAAATTGACTGATGGCATTATGACAAACCAGCATTCCAGAGGAAAGCTGCCACCACCACTGGACCAGACCCACATGTCTCAAACTGAACAAAATGGTGCATTTATTACAGAAGGGGGGCAAGACTGGGTAGTGTTCCAGTAGGTGCTCAAAAATGAGTATAGTGGCTGCACTTAGAGCAGGTAGTATTATGTCCACTCCGAAGGGTACTTAAACCAGGAGTTTTGCTCAATTCTTGTCATTGAGAAGCAGCTTGGAAAGGGTGAAATGTCAAAGGACCTCATTCCAGCTGTTTTTTGTTCTGAATGTAAACAACTTTAAGAAGCATTTTTAATCTTCCAAAATGTCTTGGAATATCATTTCTTTTAGTTTATAAAGTTAAAAACCATTCAATTTTAAATTAAATATAGTTTTCATATTATACTTTTAATAAAAAAGTTCTATTAACCTATGATGACCTATATGCACAGCCATAGGTAGCAAAATGCTGTACGACCCTGGTTTTATTAATCACTCCCCAGGAGCCGAGGACCTCTGCTCCATCAGGCCGCTTGGGATATTAAGGGAGAAGGCCTTTGATCCTACAGCATCTGCTGTAGGACCGTGCCAATGTTACCACAATTAAGTGGGGCTGCATCACCTGTGAGACTCCTGAGGGGTTGGGTTAGTGGAGGGAGGCTGTTGCCTGCTGTGGGAATTTTATAGCATCCCTACTGCCCTGTGCTAGCAGTCCATGCAACAGTTTAGGAAGTGGATGTTCTATTGCAAAATCCTCATGTGGAATAAATGGGGTGGTTATACCATATCCACTTGAAAATAACTAACTACAACTATTTGAACTTGCCTTACAGGGTGGGTAAAGTTTAAAAACCACAACCGTGGCCATAAGGTTTTTGCCTTTCTGAAAGATACCATGAGAGCTCAAATAACTTTCCCATCAGAGGACCATTTTGCTTAATTCTTTGATGCCTGAATTGGACTATCTATATAAAATATAACCCTTAAATCAAAATATATTAGGGGTCAAAATGGCTTGAAATTGTGGTTCCACATGGTAATATAGGCCTTTAAAGGATCAATCAATCCCCAAAGTAGGTGGGGCTTACTTATAAAATGCATTCCTGACTTGCGCATATAATTCAGTCTTCTTCTGCATCTTGGTGGTTCCATTGCACTTTTAAAAATTGGAGGTGGGGAACTTTATAATGGCCTCAAAGAATTTGACATATGTCTAGTGATGATGATAGTGAATATGTCCAATTATCAAGCAGTTTAGAGGCCACAGAAAGTGATCTAAGTTCGTTAGCTGACAATAATGAGGCCGTACAAACAGACTGGTAGGAGATAGGAGATGTGTGCCACATATATTTTCTGATGTTAGACATACTGATCTACATGCTCTACTGCATAATTATGCTGGTGAGATTCACTAGCAAATAATTAAAAAATGTGCTGGTTGTTCAATTAACCATTTTCAAAGGTGGCATTTAAAAGTAAAGGAGGCAAAGAGGAAGAAAAAGCATATTAGGCAATTAGAGTAATCAATTTATTCATTCTAAATATTTACTATACCTGAATATTTTAATTCCTTTTTGGAGATATGACAAAACTTTTTTGCTAAAAATTATTAAAGGTAAGCTAGAAAGTTTATTAAAGTACAAGTTTGTTTTTAAATCTTGAAAACACAGTACATTTTAAACTACTATAATAGTGCACTTTTTTTTTTTAGCAAAGAACTGCCTAGAAAAAAAGCAAGAAATAATACGCATTTGCATGTTGTACTAGGGTGGGTCATACTCTAGAATTTTATGAAATTGGTAATGAGGGGTATTCAAATGATGAATATTGGTGAAAAGAACATACTTTTGGCAGAAAAGTTAAATTCTGATTGATCTAACCTACATCAATTTGAAGTTGAAATATTGTTAGTTCTGGGTCATTTACTATATTTTACTATTATTTTAGTTACCCATAAAAGATAAAATTTACCGTTTTTTATCATTAATACATTTATGTATCTAAAAGATATTTGTCTAAAAAAATGTAAAAATACATTAGAGAGACATGAGAAGTAGGAAACCAGTTAAAAATGACCCTTAATTTAGTTTGGTCTAACTCCAAAGTTGCAAGTAGCCAGTACTCATTACTCAGTGAAAGGCAATATACAAGTAGTGTTGCCAGTTCTAGTAAATATTGTAACTAGCAACTGTTTATATAGCGTTTACATTTTATTTGAATGCTAGTAAAGGCTGTGGATCATATTAAAATAACATATAATTATTTGGTAGAGATTATTTCTTAATCTAAGTGTCATCTTTTCATTTGCAGATATACCTGCGATTAGTGTGACAATTGTGAAAATCAAGACAAGGTCCGAATCAAGTTCTCATCTGACTAATTTTGTTGGGACTGGGCAAGAGCTGATGGTGTCTGAGTTACCAACAATAAGAGATATTTTGAGGTACGGTATCTACCTGAGGGAGCAAAGTGAAGATGACAGGAGAAATTATGAAGTGGAACAGCTGGTAAAAGACATGTATCAGGGCTTAATTAATCAGTGGACCAAAGCTAATGCTCTCTTCAAAACACCTGTTGTAAATCAAAAGGTCACAATAATATCAAAGCTTAAGGTGAAGAAGGAGGCAGTAAAAGTTTCCCTCAATAAAGGAAAAATTGAAGTAAAAGAGAGGTTCATTGCAAAACTAGATAAGTTATTTGATATATTGACATGCAAATGTCAAATTTCCAGTTGTGGGGAAGTAGGTTGTAATGGCTGTGAGACTGAAGCCCACATTAACTGCTATTGTAGTAAAGAGAAAAAAATACCTACTAGGGAACTGGCCTTTATTAAAGGACAAAAGAAAAAGGTTGGAAGTAAAGGTACCTTTCAAATTGGAAGTCCTGATATTCCAGAACATAATAGACAATTAAGAGCTTCAGAAAGGAAAGAAAAATAAAGGATGGCAGAAAGAGAAAAGGTAAGGAAGAAAGCGCTGTTTTAGCAGGAAAAGCAGTAAGAAAAGAAAGAGCATTTTTTGGCAGAAGGTGAAGATCTAGAGGCAGAAAATTCTGATGGTGACAACAGTTTGTCACCAAGAGCTGGAATCTTACACCAGGAATAGAAAGAATTATGATGAAATTCCAAATATTGTTCTTGCTAGTATAAGGTATGGTGTCGGATTGAGACCAACTGCAGCTATAGCAACAGCAGCTTTAATAGATGCTGGATTCAGTACTGAGGAAGATACAAGTAAAGTAATTGATAAGAATAAAGTTCAGAGAGCACAGGAAAAACTAATGACAGTTATTGAATACGAGTTTGAGGAAAACTTAAAGAAGCATGGAGGAATTTCTTGTGTTCTCTTTGATGGAGGAATTGATATGACAAATTTTATGATAGAGGCAGAGGGAAGTGAAAAATTATTTCCAGCAAAAACAAGAGGAGCATTACACTGTTATCAGTGAGCCTGGGAGCAATTACTTCTTCCACTTTGTCCCAGAAAAGGATACAAAAGAAGAATCACATGCAGAGAAGATTGCTAAGGCTATGTTTGGATGGCTGAGGCAGAAAGCTTATTTGGTTGGTCTGTAACCCGCCCACTGGGGAACTCCCTCTGTCATCTAATTATCAACCTGGATGGCCCAACACTGACAACAGATATTCCGGACCAATAGGAAAGCTCCTCGACTCTGTTACAGACTTGGATATCAACCCAAATTTCACTCAAATATCTTTAGGTCCTCCTCTTACCAAGATACTTCAGGAAGTGGTGCAAGATCTTTCCAGTGATCAACACTACGGCTATAGAATTGTATCAGCAATCAGAGATGAAGTGCTTCCTACAGGGCTTTCTCTATTGGAAATAGGCCCAATAAACCATAGTCGCTGGCTGAGCACAGCTAACAGACTTCTTCGGCTGTGTGGGTGTCAAAGCCTGAGCTCAAAGGAAAAGCCTTTAAGAATCAAGACTGATTGTTGAGTTCATCATTGTCGTATATTACCCATGCTGGCTTAACATCAGACATCCATTGTGATGCTACCAGGATTAGAAATATGATCAATTGGTCAGAGGAAGTCTCTGAGCTACCTCTCACTTGCTCTTAACATAACATAATTTCACGGATGACAAAAGCAACAAGGTCCTATCAAAGGTCATCCGCATCTGTCAAAACCCAACCACAAAATGTATCCATAGGATTGTGTCAGATAATGCATCTACAATATACAATTTAAACAATTCATAGGATTGTGTCAGATCATGCATCTATAATATACAATTCAAACCATACACAGGAATGCATCAAAAACAAAAAGCAAAAATCCAAATCAATCATAATATACAGTAATAAAAACTGCATCCAAAGGATGAGTCTAGAATACCCCACAAAGTTAACCCTCCCTCCCCATATAATCATCTAATCTGCATTTGAATACATTCAAGTTTGGACTATCTACCATCTCAGATGGCAAACTATTCCAGTAATCTACCACTCTATTGGTGAAAAAATATTTTATAACATCCAAACTGCACATGTTTTTTTAATTTTTAAGTGGTGACCCCTAATCCTATTCCTACCTTCTAACTCAAATAGCTTGCTAAAATCCAACTTATACATCCCAGAACTGATTTTAAAAAGCTCCATCATATCTCAATCCCCTCATACATGATTCAAATGAGAACATATTTAGTACCCTCAGTCTATCTTTATATTCAAAGTGCTCCAGGGAAGGTATCATTTTTGTCGCCCTCCTTTGTACCGACTCTAGCAGATTAATGTCTAAAATGTGGTGACCATGCTTGTATACAGTACTCTAAATGTGGCCTAACATACGAGTTGTAGAGTTTAAGGATAACCTCTTTACTCTTGTAGCTAACATTCCTGTTAATGTATCCTAGCACCCTATTTGCTCTATTTTTTGCCTCAATACACTGCTTTAAAAACTTCAGTGACCTATCTACTACTACACCTAAGTCCTTCTCATCTTCAACTGAATTCAGCCAATGCCCATCTATTTCATAGCTAAATTCCCTATTATCCCTTCCCATGTTAATAACTTTGCATTTTTTAAAGTTAAAAGTCATTTGCAACTTCTGAGCACAAGCTAATAACTTATTTAAGTCATTCTGCACTTTAAAGCTACCCTCAACTTCTTTGACTATAGCTGCCAATTTAGTGTCATCAGCAAAAATTGACACCTTGCTATTTACAGCTTCCCCAAGATAACTTTCATGGATGACAAAAGCCACAAGGGCCTATCAAAGGTCATCCGCCTCTGTCAAAACCCACCCACAAAATGCATCTATAGGATTGTGTCAGATCATGCATCTACAATATACAATTTAAACAATCCAGGATTGTGTCAGATCATACATCTACAATATATGATTCAAACCAATTCGAAAGGGCCTAGAATGGATCGGTGAGATACGCCACTAATAACATCCCTCCACTGTGATCTCACCCCATTCTGCACAACTCTGTTTCCTGTCTTTCAGCCATTCAGTTATCCAATTCCAAATTTTACCACATATCCCATAAATTTTTAATTTGTGAGCTAATCTCCAAAGTGGAACCTTATCAAAAGCTTTGCCAAAATCTAAGTAAACTACATCAACATTCTCCCCCTTATCTAATTGTTTAGTAACATAATCCATAAAATTCAGTAAATTTGTCAAATACGATCTACCTCTTCTAAACCCATGCTGAGCATCATTTATTAACCTACCACACTCTAGATGGTCAGAAATCCCCTTCTTAACTATCTTCAAGAATTTTACAATTGATAGAAGTTAAGCTTACTGGCCTAAAGTTATTTGGGTCTTTTTTACTTCCCTTTTTAAAAATTGGCACTACATTCGCTAATTTCCAATCATTAGGTATTTCTACAAACTCTAGTGATCTAGTATATATCTTCTCAAAAGCTACTGCAATACTATCTACACCTTCTTTGAGTAACCTAGAATGAATGTTGTCTGGGCCAGATGACTTACTAGTATTTAACTCCAATATAAGCCCTTTAATTATTTCCCTGTTTACATTAACGGTATTCAACACTAATTACTTCTGAATTGAAAAACTTCATAGACTCTCCTATGAAGGTACCCGAGTAGACATCTGATGTCCAGGAATGAGTCAAAGCAAGAATTGTGTGCTCTGGTAAAGTTTAACTTTTGAATATGACCCAAAGTGACCCATGCAGCTATATGTGGAGCTTTGCATACACTTTTCTCACTCAATAAACATGTAAATTTGAGGTTACTTTGTGTTTGTGTGTACTTGGATTAAATAAAAATAGGAAAATATGTTTGGCCCAAAGTATGACCCGCCCTAATGTTGTACACTGTTGCTATGATTTCATACAGAAGTGGTTAAGCAATAAAGAAATGCTATAGGGTAAAGCCACTATTCAAGATAGAAAATGTTCTGGGTAAACTTGTAAATAATTAGTGTGTAAGGATATACAGGTAGGGTACAACACCTCTTCACCAATAAATCAAGGCAAATGAAGGGAAGCTTAGAAACAAATTTTCAAGATTATCCTTGGAGTTTAGCTACTAAACCAAACCACTACCATCAGTTGGTTTGGAATTATTAATCAAATATCCTAACTCATTGCTTGTCTCTTTACTCCATAGGGAAAGATTAAAAATTTACCTACTACTTTGTATTGGCATATTAAGCTTAATTTGAAGAAAATCTTACCCATTCTTTGGTGTTGGATGCGGTAGTTCAGAAGGCAGTGGATTAGTTGAAAAAGAGGCTTCATTAGGGAGATTAGTCAAATTATACCCAATAATTTGCGTCAGGTGCCTCAGTCGTAAGGATGTCTGATTGAAGGCCAGGAATAATGTATTAGGAGCACTTTCTCTGTTAAAAAACAATAACCTTAATTCCCTATACAAAATTAGGAACCCTCCCCTCCCCAATACACAAAAAAAAACTATAATTAAAAAACAAAGGCAGCTAAGTTTTTGATATTATGGCCCATTACCATGGATACCAAAACATTCAATATAAATATAAATGGCAAAGTTATTCTAATATGCCTTCCCTAAAACAAAATTACAAGCAACAATTAATGAATTAAGAGCCAATATGACAAGAAATTGAAAAATAAACAGGTGAAAATACAGAAAATCTTATCACGGCTAATTTAAATTAACCTAAAACTATACACCACTATTTTTCATTAAGGTGGCACATGTCAACCAGTTAGTTGATTCAATAGTTAACAGCTACATTTTCTTGTTTATATTCTCATTTTCACAATTGAAAATGTCCATTGAGCTACACCAGATTTTATCCCCAATTAACCAACTCATGAAGATAATTAAAAGCCACCAAAAGGTAAACTTGACATTTTAAAAGATTAAACTGATATACAAGGGTATCTTCATATAGCAAAACTCATTAAAACCAACAATATAAATTATTAGTATACAAGATATTCAGGCTGAATGAAGATTTTACTCCTTTTTTCAGGAACATATTCATGTATCTGCAAACAGTCAGCGACATTGGATAGCATATAGAATAAAGTTATAGTTGAGAAAAAGTTAGCCAACATGGAGGAATGGAAGTCATAGGAATATTGTAAAAGAATTACCTACATCATGATGATTCATGCTGGGTATCAAAATGCTGACATCATGATTGGTGCTCAATGGTCTATTAACACTATAAAGACATGACATTCGCAGTTGCAACAGAGACTATAAAGCCATGGCCAGCAGAAAGTAACACAGCAGGAATTCTGACAGTGTTTGCATCTCAGAATTCATCCAACAAATGAAGAATAAGCTGATGAAAGACCTTAGCAAGGGAATCTGGGCTTTGTCAAGAGAGATGAGTGTTGGAGTCACAACCATGAAGCTAGCCCTGAATGAAGCCCTTCACTATTACTCAAACAGGGTGCCCCCCCCCCCAAAAAAAATGGGCCTGCACACACTTTTGGGGATATATCCTTCATTCATTCACCTATCACTCTTACTTTGCAGGACATGACAGAAGCAACGCCTATGAACACAACTAGATCTCAATGGGAGCTCCAGCAGAGAATATACTGCATCAAACATTACTACAAGACAGGCTCATTCAAGAAAGTGCAGAACACTTTCATGCATGAGATCGAATGTTAAAAAGCCCCCTCCAAGAGCAGAATTCAGGACTGGGTGGACCACTTCGAGAACTATGGGACAGTGGAGAACCTCAATGCAGCCAGTGACAACAGTCGAAGCCATTCAGGATGGCCCAGGAAGCATACATCTGAGCTGGTCCAGAGCATGAGAAAGTCAGTACAGCAGTCAAAAATGCTCTGTGCACAAGCAAAGTCACTTCTTCGGTATATCCTGTGAGACTTGCAGGAGAATGCTAGTAATGGATGTAAAGGCCTACCCATACAGAATACAAATGAAGCAGACCCTTACAGCCTCAGACAAGGAGCAGAGAAAGCCTATGGCAGTCAAGATACTGGAGAAGATTCAGGAGACCCCAACTTGCCTTAACTTCCTTTGTACCTCAGATGATGCTCACTTCCATCTTGAAGGAAAAGTAAACTCGAAGACAAATGCTTTCTGGAGGACCTCGAGACCAAATGAGGTAGCCACCAAGCCCCTACACTCCCCTAAGTGCACGATATGGACTGCAATCTCAGCCAGAAGCATCATCGGACCATTCTTATTTGAGGAATCTGGCGTGACAGTGATAGTCACCAAGGAGCAGTATGTTGAGGTCCTCAAACCCTTCAAGAGGGAGCTGCACACCCTGTTCCTGTCGCTTATGGGGAAGTTCTGGTTCCAGCAAGATGGCGTAAGCTCTCACATCTCAAACCTGTCCTGAGATTGGCTGAAAGAGAACTTCAGTGGCCGTATGATCAGTCTCAAGACTGATTTTGAGTGGGCACCTCACTTTATTTTTATTTTTTATATATACACAAAGAGCAAAGACCTGAATATGTGCTGGTCAGTATTACACTGCAGGCCATCTTTCCTTGGCATTGTTCATATGAGTGGCAAAAATGCATCCAAAAGGCAGATATTCCATCTCTATTCATTTTTAAGAACCAATTACCTATGTAGATAGGCCTTTGTTCTTATTTTATAGTAAACAATTATAGTAGATTTGAATGTAAATTACAGGGGTGCCTGGAATATGAAATATTATGTGATATAATAGCCAGTTTTTCAAAGGAAGAATGCAGATGCTTGCAGTGTGCAAGAAACATGAATGGGAATGAAAAGTGTATGGAATAGAGCGCAAGGCTGCAATTAGGAAAGTAAGATTTTTCTAAAGAGGGTCTCACCTAGCAATGTCTGCAGAGGCATAGTTACCAAAATCAAGTCATATTTTAGCCTTCAGATAGAGTAGGCAGGTTAATAAAACTCCACAAGCTTAAAAGCAAAATTATTAACAAAAACAAAACAAGCAAAAAATAAAATCTTTAATCAGGTGCTAGAGGGAGATGCATTTCCTCCATTCCTGAGCTTGCATCCAACCCCTAATATATACAATATAATAGGAGGCCTGTCTCATCAAAAAACAACTATTCCACAGTCAAGTATGCACAAATCTATTTCAACCACTGGGACAGGTAATGTGTGATATGCTATAAGAATATGCCAGGTAGCCTGAAGGTTTTTTTTTTTATTATTTTAGGAGCCCATCTGGCGACTACCCACTTGGGCACAAGTCATTGCACTCATGACAGCCTAGCACTAGGTTACTTTAAAATAAAAAATATGCAAAAATCCACAACAACAATAAAAAAGGGAAAATGGCAACAAGCAGGAAGCAAGCTCCGGCGTTGGAAAATGCGACTTACATAGAAAACAACAAAAAAAACTAGTTAAATAAAGGGAAGAAAGCTGGCCTCCCCCAAAAGGTCAATAAGTCCATCAATCAATGTGCACAAACTCGTCCTGAGTACACGGGACAGGCAGTAGCGACCCCACCCATCCGGGTACCGGGACAAGTAATGTGCGCAAAAAATCACCCAGATGGAGACATTCAACAAGAATGTGCCGAACAGTCTGGGGGACGCCTTTTTAAAAAAAAAAAATTAGGAGCCTATCTGGCGACTACCCACGACAGCCTAGCACTAGGCTTATATAAATTTTATAATTGTTTTTATATACAGGGTGTCCCAAAAGTCAAGATACTTTGCAACAATTTAGAAGGCACTAATGTCTTCTTGAGTAATCTATACACAGAAATGTCATATATGAATATCTCAGCCAGACCTTGAGACCATATTGACAAAATACCAACAGATAACTCTTGTTATCTTGTAAAAACTATTAGTTATGTATCACAACCTTTGGGACACCCTAGAAATTTTTTTTTAATTTTTATATTTACAGGCTTTTAGTTTTTTATAACTTTTGCATGAAATAAAATTGCAATAACAGTCCTCTTTTATAGGTTGGACTTAATGAAATCCACGAAACCTTGATGGAGGATGATGATGACAACCACATCAGAGTTGGAATAGTCCCACCAATTGAAGATGCAACTGCTGAAACTGATTGTGACTGAATGCTCAGATGAATTCTGCTAACAAATGTTATTTCAGCACTGGAAGAACAACAACCAGACTTATAAAAACCATCAACTTCATCTACTCATCCAACAAAGAAATGACAAAGAAAAGAATATTTGGCACAAAATAAAGAAGGAATTCTTGCTACAGTGAAAGATTATGAAGAATGCAATGCAAACAGCGAAGTGGGAGACATGCAAAATATTTTGCAATGCATTGATCATTACTGGAGCAACAATTGGCTCAATTACATTTCTCATCAAAGCAAACTTTATGCTCAACAAAAGTTGTTTCAACATGATTGATGACAGATTTTACAAGGTGAGGCCTATTTTTTAACATCTGAACAAAAATAAAGTAAATAAGGCAGAAGAATTCAATAGCATTGATGAGATAATGGTACCATATTATGGGTGACATGGTGACAAAGTTGATAAAGGGAACACCAGTTAGATTTGGTACCAAGATTTTGGCCACATGTACATCGGATGGCACCCTTCTTCATGCGGAGCCTTACTGTGGCTCTCACACAAAGATTCCTGATCATAGTCTAGGGCATGATTTTGCAAAATATTTTGCAATGCATTGATCATTACTGGAGCAATGATTGGCTCAATTACATTTCTCATCAAAGCAAACTTTATGCTCAACAAGAGTCGTTTCAACATGATTGCATAACTCAAGATAATCTGAGGGTCTTCTTTGGAATCTTTATTCTCTCTGGATATAATAGGTTATCGAACAGAAGATTATACTGGACTCAAATGGAAGATGTACACTGGTTATGAATTGAATGAGGAGGGATACATTCAACCAAATAATGAAATGCCTCCATTTCACCGATATGTTAAGTGATGACAGATTTTTACAAGGTGAGGCCTATTGTTTTAACATCTGAACAAAAATAAAGTAAATAAGGCAGAAGAATTCATTAGCGTTGATGAAATAATGGTACCATATTATGGGTGACATGGTGACAAACAGTTTATAAAGGGGAAAAACAAGTTAGATTTGGTACCAAGATTTTGGCCACATGTACATAGGATGGCACCCTTCTTCATGCGGAGCCTTACTGTGGCTCTTACACAAAGATTCCTTATCATACTCTAGGGCATGATTGAAAAGGGACAGCATGTAATCTACAACAATTAATTTAGGTTCAATCAATCTACTAAAAAAGCTTTAAATAAAAAAAAGAAGAAGGAATTGCTGCTACATCAACACTACAAGAAGATAGTCTTGGAGGAGCTCCTTTAATGACCAGAAAACTCATGGATAAGAAAAAGCCTGGTTACATGGAAGAAACATTTACCGGAAGTGTATCAGTCGTCAAATGGAAGGACAATAAAGTGGTCAGTGTAGGGTCAAATAAACTAAGAGCAGAGCCTATTCAAATAGACAAGAGGTGGGATTGAATTGCCAGAAAACATATCCATATTGATGTACCAAATTCTGTGCATTTGTATAATAAACATATGGGAGGCATCGATGTCTTTGATCACCAAATATCGGTGTATCGTATTCAAATTAGGCCCCAAAAGTGGTAGTGGCCTTTATTTGCATGGAGTTTGAATGTACAAGTGGTGAATGCATGGAGTTAGTATCAAAAAGAAAAAGCTGGGGAGAGTCTCTTGGACAGTGTGGTGGAGTGAATGTGAGTGTGTATGAAGGGCCATTCTCCCACCTTTTTTTTTCCAATACCCTCTCCCTCCCTCTGTGCAGGAGGGAGGGGTGTGTGTGAATAACTGGAATTTAAATTATGTTTTGTTTTTTTTCAATTTTTATTGATGTTTGTATTTTCTTTTCAGAGATATTTTGAAAAAAATTTTTTGTCAAATATAAATATTTAAAGAATTGTAAAAGCTATAAATTAGAATTCATTGTGCATACTTGGATGTACATTTAGAGGTAAGATAGTTAATGAATTTCCTTGGGTAGTGCCCACTTATTGGTTTCCCTTCCCTATATAGTAAATGGATCATAAACGGGGATATCATCTCATCTACAGAGTGGAAGCTTGAACCGACTGCAAGAGGGGTTCTCTAGGCGAGTGCTCCGCCCAGCCCTGAGACGGAGGGCTTTCATACCTCGCTTGCCACCTGCATTAGCTGACGAGCCTGCCCCCTTTTATATTGGCCTACTACCGCCCACCTCCAGCGCACAAGTGATAGTCCCATGCTCCTTTTTCATTCGGTTGTTGTTGTTTTTCCATTTTGTTGTGTGGATATATTTGAGTAAATTTGTTCTCTTCACCCGTTATAAATTTTTTTTTTGCTATCCTGTTTGGATTGGGGAATTTGGCCTTATTTTGAAGTGTGCACACTTTTCTTGTAAATATAAATTATAATTATATTTGTAATTATTATTGTATTTTTTGGTAAGTATATACAATCCGTTTCATTCTCCTTCGATTTCTCACGTCCAAATTAGTGTAGGAAGTGGGTTGGAACGATTGGGATTAGAGCATAGATTTTTGGCACGCTACAACGCCGTTGGACAAAAACAACCAGGACCAAAATGGCAGCCATCTAGTACGATTCAAGATTCAGTATGGTTCAATCAGTGACAACACTGAACAGCAAAAGGACAACAACAGCGATGAAGTGCAAAGAATGTGGTCATTGTAGATTATACATTTGCAAAATGTGTGATCTTCCTGTCACCCTGAATGTATGGAGGCTCTTCACACAAAGAAAGGAGATGGTTAAAGACTATTTTTATATTCATCAATTATAACAGTTTCAATAATTAAATTCACTTATAACCAAAATGTATTTAGAAGTGGAATGTTTTATGTTGTTACTGAGTGGTAGTAAAAGTTACCAGGCTATATTTTCTTTATTTCTGAACTTATTTATGTATTATTAGGACCTACATTAACAATATCCCAACAAATATATTATAAGATAATTCTCATCATTAATGGGTTAATATGACAAAGGTGGGGTTGGTGGAAGGGAAAGGAGTAGTTTTGATGGCATTGAAGTGCAAAAACACTGTAGGAAATGGGTAGATATTAAGTTCAAGAATATATTTAGATAAGCTTATGTGATAAATGGAGTATCAAACTACAGTAAGCAATATATAACTATTACATATTATAAACATTAGTCAATAACTTAATCAATATATTTAAAGCTTACCTTTCATGTGTCACTATTTTGACTTCGGAAGCTAATGGCTTCATAGCAACTATAATAAATTCAAATTAAGGAACTATTATACTCAAAGTATAAAAAAAGGGTGCATTAACTTTTAAAGGACCAATAAATGGATATATAAATCATATTAAATATAAATATTTAATATTTTAAATGACATTCTAAAAAAAATTAAAATACAAGAATATGACAAATGATTTATCTATTAATTCAAGCATCAACTAGAGGTGGGAGGAGTATCACAGAGAAAGGCTCTAAATTAAAAGTTTAGAATCCAATTAAATGCTTCATAAAGGCCAATAGGCATTAAGTAGCCAAGGATCAATCAGTGAAAATAGAAGTTGAGTAGCTACACAAATTAAATAGGTTCTATTATTATTATTATTATTCTGAGAGCTACCAAAGCCTCCCTCCAGGGTGCAAAAACAACTGCTAAATTGATTCCACACAAAATACCAAAATGGTACTGAAGAGAGGCAAAGACAACCATGAAAAAAGTGAAGGGCTAAGAGTAAACCCAGATGAATAAGAAATATTAGATGAGAAAAAGCTACTGTTTCAAGAATGCAATCACACAGGACTTAAATGAAGAAATATCCCCTGCATAAATGAAGAAATATCCCTTGAGTGTACAATCTTATTGGGTAAAAGCATCGCACATTTTAATTAACGATGGTATAAAACACAGTGAAAACTGTGTCATATTAACATTCATAAAATTCATAGACAAGTCATCAAGATTAAGAAGTGCCTGCCACAGGGGATAATTAAATAATTAGATAGGAGTTTTATTACTTATCTGCATTCATTTAAGATTTATTTGTCAGTGGCAACCTACATGTTAATGCAATATCCAAATCATGACAAAAAATTAGACTCCATTTAGCAATTACACCCAATGTAGCAAAGTTCTTCAGCAGAGATACACAATAACTGGGCAAAAGTTTGAACAAGCTTTCCATCTCCACTTACACAATGTAATGTGTATCAAGGGGAAGACTTCTGTTCTGGGTTAGCCACTGGCGTGGCACTGGGATGGGAAAGTGCTGCTAGAAATTATAGATGAGAGATGTAGTTTAGGGTTGCCATTCTAGTTACTGGGAAGGGTTTATAGAAGCTGGTATGGAAGATAGCATAGTATGTATGCATTTAATGTGTATGGAAGCACCACCTGTCAGAAAGTGGTTATCATTTGATACAACACCAAATACCACAAGTCACATTGGTGCCTGCATCAAGATTGAGGACACTATAGAAGCATATTCTTTATTTAGTCTACAGGCATCATACAGGAAATCAATCTAGCTAATCTCTTCCAGTTTTTAATCAACCTATTATTAAGGTGTTCTAAAGATAAAAAAAGTGGAATTTTATTGAGATGGGAGACACTGAATTTTCAGTCAAGCTTCCAGCTCCCACTGAAGCAAGAGAGAGAGTGAAGTGACCCTTTCTCTAGGCTTCATCAATAAGGGCATTAATAATCTCTTTTCCCTTTTCGCTGGAAGTAAAGTTCTCCAAATATAGAACATGCTGGACCCCTCCCCATTTGAGGAACAAAACCAATTTGTTGAAATTCAATCACCAAGGTTCAGTTCAGATGAGTCACTGTGATTGCGTGCAATATAATTTTAGCCCCTCCTGCTATAGGGAGATACAAAGCTCTCAAGCAGGCATAAATAGTGTGGTCACCTGCAAAGCATCAATGTCTATGGTAGCTTCTGATGCAGGAGGAGCTTACCAATGATTCACTTAATGTTTCCATCAGTGATGATCTCCTCAAAGAGCTACCATCACATAGGTACCTAAACACCTAATTAATTACTCTCTATCATTATAAAATTGATGTGCCAATTAGATAATATCAGTAGCAGTGAAAAAGGCATTTTGACCGATTTTCAGTTGAAAACATCTAAATTTCGCAACAAAACCCATTCTAGAAGATTAGCTCACTTTTTTAAAGCTTTCTTCTTAAACTTTGATAAAGATAGACCCATAGGAAAACTAGACAACATCCTCAATACACTAGGAGAATTCCTAGACTCAAGCCTTACTATCAACAACTCTAAATCCCAGCTTACCCCTTCAGAGCAGATATAATATCTGGGGGTCTTCATCGACCTGAGACTGGCCAGAGCCCAATTTACCTCCTCTATGTCAGAAAAAGTCAAGAAAGGGCTCGGGTATTGCACAAGTCCCAACCTGGGCCATAAATACTGGCAAAGATTAGAGGGATTGCTGAACTTTGTAATCCCAATCCTAAACCTCCCCTTTTGCTGGGTCCAATTATGTAATACAAAAACTAATCACAGGCTACAGGACGGTCATCTACATTCTCTAATCCCACCCATCGACTCAAAGTGGCAAGCCCTGGTTGGATTCCAAGTCTATTCATTTACAAATCTACTGCGATGCCTCACTTACCGGAATCGCCATATCCCATGCAAATCAAGCATGGGCAAGCCCCACTACAAGTCCCTCCTTACTCATTCATCTACAAATCTGTGACCCTTCTCATTTCCCTCCTCTTCTTTCCATAGGCCCAGATTTACTCAGATTGCATTCCAGCAATCCAAAATACTAAACAAGGAAAGATTCCCATCCAACTACTTCACTGCTTCTGTGGGCCTACACTTACCTGCAATCTCCCATGAATGGAGATTCTCTTCTAAAAACATGAGGTACGTCCATTCCTCCAACAACCCGGTGGACTTGCCATCCCAAACTGCATTTCCAGCGGAAACCTTCAGCTGTAGCCCAGCCCTCAGTGCCTAGCCTCCGGCTATATAAGGCAGTGAGGGCTCGGGCTGGCATTCATTCGCTGATTCCCATAAAGGAAACACACACCGAACTCCTTTTTTGGAAGAGGTGCGTCTCCCTGACCACCCACACAATAATTTAATGTACTCACCTTTTTATGATCTTTTGTACCTTTATTACCTCCTATACGAACTGACCTTTTTTACGTTTGTAAATTCCATATTTTTGGCTTAATTCCTATTCCTTAAATTTCTTTGTAATTCAATAAATGAGTTTTTTTTCCCTTCAAATAAGGGACTAACCATATTAAAAAACAAATAACACTATGTAAACGACAATGATAAAAAAGGAGAAAGGCTAAAAAAATAATAAAACAAAGCGAAAAAGGCAAGATGGACATGGGCTCCAGCATCAGGGGTAGGCCCGCCTACCCCCGTGCAGAAAAAAGCAACAACAATAATAAAAAAGGTAAAACAAAAAGGGCAGCAAGCATGCAGGAATGTGCACCTAAAAAAACAACAACAAAAAGGTTAGATAATGTGGAGGAGGCTGCCCTCATCCAAAAAGTCAAAAAGTTCACAAGTCAGTGTACACAAATCCGTCCCGAGTACAAGGGACAAGCAGTAGTGACCCTGCTCATCCCGGTACCAGGAGAGGTAATGTGCATGAAGATCACCCAGACTGGGACATTCAACGAGAATGTGCCTAAATGTCTGGGGAACAATGCAGTGGTCACAATAAGGTGCAGGCGAGTGCTCCATCCAATGGGGTGCATCCAGCGAGTGTGTCCAATTGGAGATGACAGAAAGCAACCTGAAGACAGTGCAGCATTGGGGGGTAGGTCCAAGGGAACAGTCATGGCACAATGGCACATAACTTTTGGTTCCCCTTGACCGTCTCATCTTCTTTGCCAAGCAGCCCAGAAAGCTGCCCCTATTCCTGCCATGAAGTCGGTGTGAGGAAGAGCAAAATGCTGGTCTGGTCGCCCAGTCCTCGCAGACTCTTTGGCGCCCTCATTCTCCACAATTCCTACATGTCCAGGAACCCAGCAGAAGATGATCCCCACATTCCCCTGGCTGGACAAAACTGTGGCATCATGGATATCATGAACTAGGGGATGTGGAGATTCCAATGCCCTGAGAGAACTCGGGGCACTTTGTGAGTCACTATAAATCACAATCTCGTCTCCAAACCAGGCACATTGCGTAATCTCCCATACCAAGTGGCATATTGCAACCAGCTTGGCCGTGAAGACAGACGCATCGCCTGGCAGAGCTCAGCTGACTTCAAACAGAAGGGATACGGCGTGGAAACCGACCTCTCCTTGGGAGTTCAAGCCATCCGTATACACTAGCATAGTTCCAGCGTGACACAAAGTGTGCTCCAAAAAGGCTGAACGGAATACTCCCGCCACTGTAGAAGCTTTGGGAGCATAGGGGTGGTGACAAATGGTCAAAAGTGGTACCCTTCAGGGTGGCATCCAGGGCAGAACAAAGGGCTCCACCGGCCCAAGAGCTTTACTTAGCTCTCGAAGGAGCTTCCTAGCCCTAAAGCACAATGGCTTAAGGTATGCCTGGAGTCTCTCGGCGGCATAGGCACAGTCAAGATCAGCTGCAAATGCAATGAGAGCTGTTGGTGACTGAGGGAGGTGCCGGGCTTGCATGTACAGGTGAGAAATGCACTGTGCACAGCACAGAGTAGGTGGCATCGACAAGTAGGCTCTCAATGGGGGATATGCGGAAGGCAGCCGTCACCAGGTGAAGGCCGGTATGGTGGATCAAGTCCAGCTTCCGCAATACAGGGTCGGCTGCAGATCCACAAAACTAGCATCCATAGTCGAGCTTCAAACAAACAAAGGATTGATAAAAAATTAAGGCAGTAGCCTTGTGCTGAAGCGAATGCGAGTGTGTGTGAAGGGCCATTCTCCCACCCCTTTTTTAATACTCTCTCCCTCCACTGTAAGAATGTGTGTGAATGGAGAAATGTTATATATATATATATATATATATATATATATATATATATATATATATATATATATATATATATATATATATATTTATTTATTTATTTATATTTATTATGGATTTTCATATTTTGTTTAAAATGTCTTTTGTCTCTTTGCAGAGTTTCTTTGATATTCTTTTGTCAAAAAAACCCCCCTACTATTACTGCCTTTTGTAAAGAGTGGCTGGGATTGAAAGTTGGTAGTAAATTAATTGAAGTTATTATACATACCGGAGGTCTTTTTATAGCCTCAAAAGCGCGACCAGACTGCATTATTATACTGAGCTCAGAGGTGCCAGCCTTTTTTTTGTTAAGACCTAGGTAACAATTGTTAGCACTCAAGTGGCAGCTGGCAGGACTTCCCCCGGGGGTAGCACGTAAGGCCTTTTATTATTGAATACCAGTGTGGTTGATAGGCCTCCTTGGTACAATTTCGTATTATTTCATCTCATCTATTGTATAAAATATTGTTTTGGGCTAGGATTTTTCTTTTTAAGTAACCAGATCTCAAATTTATTTACCCCATATCTCTTGTAAATATTATTGTAATTTTGGGGGAATACAGGACTGTATATCCAATTTAGTGTAGGAAGCAGGTTGGATCGATTGGGAGTTTAAGGTAGATTCATGGCCCGCTACATTTGGCACCCGAATAGGAATGTGAGATCTCGAAACCTGGAGCATTGTTAGGATTGGATTGTAGTCTGTCATCGGATTGGATGTATTGATTGTTTTTTTCCTTCTTCTGCCCTTTCTTATTAACCTGGGAGGATGGCTTCTGTGGAACAGGGCCTCCATGATGAGATTGTGAGACTGAGGTTGGAACTGAGACAGAAAGAGGAGGAATGTACGATGTTGAGGAGCATGAATGAGGGATTAAAGAGTGATATGATGAGTATGGATGAGAAGACAGACAGGATGATGAAAGAAATGGATGAGACAGAAGCAGGTCAACCAATGAAGGACCTCCTATGACATGATGAAGGTTTTTTTTTTTATGGAGCTCATCTGGCAACTACTCACTTGGGCATAAGTGGCCAAAAAACACGACAGCCTAGAACTAGGCTACTTTAAAGTAAAAATATGAAAACTTAACAATGATATAAATTGGAAAAACTTAACAATCGAAGCAATCTCCGGCAGCGGGGGGAGGTCCCCCTCACCCCGGTGCAGGAGAGTGCAACCTACAAACAAAACAATAACAAAAAAAGGGGAGAAGTCCGGCCTCCCCCAAAAAGTCAACAAGTCCACAAGTCAATGTGCACGAATCTGTCCCGAGCACAAGGAAAGGAGGGAGCGACCCCGCCCATCCCGGTACTGGGACAGGTATTGTGCGCGAAGATCATCCAGACTGGGACATTCGACAAGAATGTGCCGAACAGTCTGGGGGACAACGCAGTCGTTGCAATAGGGCGCAGGCGAGCGCTCCATCAAATAGCGATGCATCACACGAGTGCGTCCGATTCGGAGATGACAGAAAGCAGCCTGAAGCCGCCGCGGCATTGGGGGATAGGTCCATGGGAACAGTCGCGGCGCAATGGCACGCAACTTTAAGTTCCCTGATATGATGAAGGGGTCAGGACAGGCCCCGGTACCCTGACCCCTGCTCCAACTGAAGGGGATAAGACTAATGGGATCAATGGGAGTGTGTGCGAGTCTAGAGAGGAAGGAAGACTGGGTCAAAGGGGAAGGATCAGAAGGTGAGTGATGGTATGATTGGCATGAGAGAGTGAAGTGAATGTGGGCAAAGGTATTTTGATAAGGGAATTGCCAAAGGTTGATAAGTTTAGGTTGCATGGTGGGAAGATTGTGGATGAATTCTTCAAGGAATTTGAGTGGTATTGTAAGCTCAAGTACTCAGAGAATTAGGGATATTGGGTGAATGTATTAGGAGAGTGCTTGGAAGGGAAGGTGCTAGAGTTTTTCTGCATGATCACAAGTGTGGGTGAGCCAAGGTAAGAGGTGGTGAAGAAGTGATTGATTGGGCAAGTGAAATGAATAAAAGAGTGAAGTATAAAAGGGTGAATGAATTTGAGAAGGCTTGCATGGAGAAGAGTGAAAGTGTGAATATGTATGCGCATAGGCTTGAGACTATGGTGAAAAAGAGGTATGGTGATGGTGTGAATGAGTGTAAGCAATTGATGAGAAAGTTCTCTGATACGGTCGGGCAAAAGATAAGCGAGTTTGTTTTTTGAATCTTATTTTAAAGTAGCCTAGTACTAGGCAGTTTTTAATACGGCGACTAATGCCCAAGTAGGCAGTCACCAGATGGGCTCTTAATTTTTTTTTTAAAAAATAGAAAATAGCTGAATGCAAAAAGAAAGGAGAGAATGAGGCTGACAGGTGAATGGTTAGTGTGGGAGGATGTGTTGGAGCTTCTGGAAGATGGGTGATTTGATGAAGAGTGATTTGGATGAGGATGGATGGTATAGCATGAATGTTGGGGGGTAAGAAGCCCAGCTTTCCTCCACCCCAGCAGTGTGTGAGCTATTGGGATGCCCTGAGGGCTGCACCAGCTGTGGTGATGTTGAGCTTCCTGGGCCGGCAGACTGGAAGGGTGAATGGAGGATGGACAAATGGAAGGGGACAGATCACTGGTAAGGATGTGAATGGGTAAGTGAGGGAGCAACCAAGGTATGTCCCAGCAAATGAGAGACTTAATGGTGTGAGAAAGATCATGGAATGTCATAGGTGTGGAAGGAAGGGCACATGTTGGTGGAATGTAGGTGGATGTCTGGTGCTTGTTTTTGGTGTGGTAAGAAGGGGCATATGATAAAGGATTGCCAGGAAAGTGTGAAAGAGTGTTTTGAATGTAAAGAAAGAGGCCATTTGAAGAAAGATTGTCCGAAGTTAAATGGTGGAGCAATGCTGGGGAAAGTGGAAGATACACATGTGGTAACTGTAGAAGAGCCAGTCATTATGCAAGGTGTGTTGTGACCAGAGGAATGTATGTAGTTATTGGGCAATGGAAGGACATTCAAGTGAAAAGTGTTGGATTAGACAGAGCACAAGGTGTGAATGGAAAGTCTGAAGCAGGAAACTGAATTGTAAGAGGGTACCTGGTGAAGTATCCTCTGGGTGCATGAGTGCAAGTAATGTGTTGGTAAGTCTGTCTAGTGCGAAAGTACTGTCTGGTAGGAAGTACGAGTGTCTGAGTATGAAGGTTGAATTGAATGGGATTGAGTGTTTGGCTTTGATAGATTCTGGGTGCAGGACAAGCTTGATATATAAGGATGTGTATGACAAGCTGAGTGATAAAGCCCTCCTGTCAGAGTGTAAAGGTAGTTTGGTCCTGATTGGTAGTAAGAGAGTGCCTATGATTGGAATGATGAGGTCAGCTGTTCGAATACATGGTATGTTGATTAATGAGTGTGAATTCTCTGTGATTGATAAGGTGAGTAGCAGGTATGGTGTGAATTTGGGGTATGATTTTATGAAAGTGAACCATATAGTTGTGCATCCTGCAGGTGATCAGATTGAGAGAAAGATTGGTAAAAATGGGGTGTATAAGTTGTATGTAGGGAAAGATGCTAGTGTTTTGAGGAGTATGTTTACTGGTATTGAGGTGACTGCTATGGAGAGTGTAAGGCTTGTGAAGGGTGAAAGGGTTGTCTGTT
This sequence comes from Ceratothoa steindachneri, assembly GCA_963969495.1. NCBI lineage: Eukaryota > Metazoa > Arthropoda > Malacostraca > Isopoda > Cymothoidae > Ceratothoa > Ceratothoa steindachneri. Next base: position 169,359,226 of record OZ018318.1, read on the forward strand.
AGAGTGAGTTGGAGTAAGGATGTGAGTTTGAATGTGGGTGAGAACATTGTGTTATTGGATGGAAAGGGTGCATATTTTAAGGTAAACCACGTTGCTTGTGTGTTTGATGGCTTGATGAGAATGAATGATCCTTTTGTATGTGTGCAGGCAGACCCCAGAGTGAAAGGGCAGGTTAGGGGTATCCAAGTCGGAGATGTACTGGGTCACCTCTCCACTGTCAATGAGGTAGGTATGGATGATAGCATGGATGTCAGGGTAAATGTTGGGAATGAAAAGATGTGTGAATGGACGTATAATGAAGTGGAAAGGATGGTGAATTGGATGAATGTTTGACTGAGTATGAAAGGGAGGATGTAAATCGAATGCTGTTTGAACAAAAGGTGGGTCTTCAGTAAGGGCGATCTGGATTTGATTTTGGAGTTATGAAGCTTCTTGAATTCAAGATTGTCCTGAAGGAGGACACCCCAATCTATCAGCAGCTGAGACATTTCCTGTGTCCAGTCGCTGATGAGATTGAGGAGCAGTGTGTGAAATTAGAATGATTGGGGGTGATTGAAGAAAGTGAGTGCATGGAATAGTCCAATTGTGCCTGTACGTAAGCTGGATGGAAGATTGCGTTTGTGTGTAGATTATCGAAAAGTGAATGAAAGGTTTCCGATGTGTGTGGTATCTGAGTGTGTGTAGAGTATGCATGGGATAAAGGGGTTTACCAAGCTGGATTTGGTATGGGGGTATTACCAGATGCCCATTGCTGAGGAGAGCCTGCTGGTGACTGCCTTTTCCTCTATGAAAAGGCATTATTAGTTCCGGAACCTCAGCTTTGGGTTGGCTAATGCTCCTGGAGACTTCCAGCGGATGATGAATGTTGTGTTGAGTAAGTTTGAGAGTAAGAATGTGATTGTGTTTAGATATTTTTATTATGACAGAGTTTTGAGGAGCATATGAGATTGGGAAATGATGTGTTGAGAACATTGGAGTGTTGGTGTGAATGGTTTGCAAAAGAAGTGGAGTTCCTTGGGCATATGGTGAGTGAGAATGGGTTGCAAAAGTTGATGAAGTATGTTGAGAAGGTGCAAATGTTTCTGAAACCGGTAACTGTGAAGCAACTGAAGTTGTTTCTGGGTTTGATCGAGTTTCAGTGAAAGTTTATACCTGATTGTTCGGGTGTGAGTAAGCCTCTGACTGAGTGGATGGGCAAGAAAGGTAGTACGGTTGTCAAGTGGAATGATAAGATGAATGACGCGTATGAAAGACTGAAAGAGGCAGCAGCTGAGGATGTTGAATTGGCATACCCGGCATATAGTGTGAATGCTAAGATGCTTGAATTGTATACGGATGTGAGTGGGTACTGTATGGGAGGTTTTCTGATGCAAGAGCAGCATTTGAATGGAGAGAATATCAGACGAATAATTGGGTATGTATCCAAGGCTATGAATGCGGCAGAGCAAAAGTATTAGACTGTGGAGCGAGAGTTGGCTGCGATAAGGTATTGTTTGAAAGTGCTGCGTCCATTTTTGTATGGTGTGAGGTTTGTGATCAAAGCAGATCACCAACCTTGTGTATTTGCGATGTATGAAATGGACTGATAGTAGGATTGCGAAGACCTTGGAAGATGAGTGATTTTGACTATGTGCCTGGTGAACAGAATGGAGTGGCTGATTTTATGTCAAGGTATCCTGGTATGAAAGATGAAAATGTGTGTGGAGTGAGTGAGCCTGAGTATTTGCCGAAAGGGATTATGAATGGAAAGGAGAGTAAGGGTAGGGGTGATTCCTTGTTTGAGAGCGTATGGAATGGTTTGCAAGATTTGAAGAGCGATGGAGTAGATGTGAGAGTGCCCAATAGTGTGGATGACTTAAGGAAGGAGGTAATGAGGTTAGTATGTAGGAAACCTGAGAGTATTGGTATGGCAAGGGTGTGGAACTTTATAAAAGAACTGAGAGCAATGTGTATGCAAGGGGTCCCGCCGATTCAGGAAGTGTTGATTGTAGTAATTGTTTATGTGCACTTTGGTGGTGAGAGGCCCATTGTGTACAAAGATGAGAAGGTGAAGGGTTTGAATGCTAATGTGGTGCATCTGCAGTGTTTGAGAGGTGTGCATTACAATTGGGTGATTGAAAAGTGTTCGTATATGAAAGAAAAGAATGATGAGTCTGTGGTGGGTGATGTGGGAGTTGATGACAGTGTGGATGTCAGTGCTGATGTTGGTGTGCTTGTTCCTTCTGTATATTGCGAACATGGTGGACCTGATATGATGGAAGTGAGAGTGAAAGGTTCTTCTGGGGTTTGATTGATACTGGTGCACAAGTGTCGTTAATGAACGAGAGGATTCTGAGTAAGTATGATGAGTTTGGATGTTGCGAGCGTAAGCTTGTGAAGTTATGGATAAGTGGATTAGGGAATGGAATGATAGTGGCATAGGAACAGGTTGGGCTGAAAGTGAGTTTGGGCAGTGGTGTGAATGTGAAGCATGACTTTGTGATTCTGAAAGATGAGCAAATGCTGTGTTGTTTCTTGCTTGGTGTAGACTTTATGAGATTGAATGATTTGTCTTTGGATGCTGATAAGGATTGTGTTATGAAAGGTGAATGTGAGGTGATGAGGTTAAATGAGTGTGCTAAGAATGTTATCAAGTTTTGCGGTATGATCAAATTGGTCCTGGATAATGAGAATGAGATTTTAAGTGATGATGATATTCTAGATGCAAGGGATGTGTCCTTTTGTCAGCGAGTTGAAGAGGTATGTGATGATGCGTGTTGATTTGAATGAATGGCCTGAGTGTTTGAGTGATTTTAAAAGGTATGCTAAGGATTTTTTTGTTTGTATGGATGTTGTATATTTATTGTCTGTCTCTACCGCGTACAAGTGCTGGAAATGTTGGTATGGTTGTGATGGTTGATCATAAGAGCAAGATTGCGTATGCAACAGCTGTGAGAGATAAAAGGAGTGTGACTGTTGCGCGTGTGGTTGAGCAGTTGTTTTTTCCTGTGTGTGTATGGAAGCCTAGGAGATGTCTGAGTGATAATGGGCCTGAATTTGCAGGTGAAGTATTTGAACGAATGTTGAGAGAGAATGGTGTGGAGCATGTAAGAATGACTCTGTATGTACTGTCTTTGAATGGGTTGGCTGAATGTACAATTAGAACCTTGTGTGAGATATTGAGAATGATGAGTACAACTTTGAATGAGTGGGATGAATGGTTGAGAAGTGTGTTATGGGCATATAATTTGATGGTGCATAGCGCAACTGGGATGTCCCTGTGTCAGTTTGTTATAAATTTTGAAAGGTAAGTGAAAGATATGTTTTGTTTGAGTGAAAGTAAGCAGAGTGTATGGCATGAGTTGCATGAAAGGTTTCGTTCATTTAAAAATTGGTGGAAAAGTATTAGGGGGAAAAAAAGTAAGTAAAAGGGTAGGTTGAATGTGTCAAAGATGAGTGAAAAGTTTGAAGGACTGTATAGAGTTGTGAGAGTCTGGGAGAATGGTGTGACGTATGTTTTGGAGAGTTTGAATGAAGATGTGACAGAGTGCAGGCTCATCAGAGTAAGTTGAGGAGGTGGAGAGAACCTCCTGATTACCTGGTGAGCCATCCGGTGTATGAACTGTGCAGAGAGATGATAAGATGGAGTGTGATAGTATGGATCTGTCTGGGAAATAGCTCATCTTGGTCTGAAGGAGTAGTAAGTGTGCAAAGAAGAGTAAAGGAAGAATGCAAGTACAAATGAAAAGAAGTCTGAGCAAAGCCTTTCTGGTATGGGAAGCTTGAGAGAGAGAGATTGAGTATTTGCATAAGCATGCGAGTGATTTGGCTGATGTAAGTAGATGAGTGAGTGAGCTGCCTGTGGCTGATTTTTCTGGTTTAGGCAACAGTATGAATGATAGTGTGTTTGGACAGAATGAACCTAGTGTGGCTGATTTTTATAGCTTTACGAATAGTAAGGGTAGAGGTGAGTTTGATGTGGAGAATGAGGTGGTGACCGACTTTTCTGGCTTCTGGTAGGAAGCAGTTGAAGGGGTTTCTGGTGTAGCCTCTCAGAGTAGAGGGGATGTGAGTGGTTTGTCTATTTCACAAGAGTGTACCTTGAGTTGAAGATGAGAGCTGTGAGTGAGGAGTTGATGAATGGGAGTATGAAGAGTGAAGTTCTGAATGAAAGAGTTCTGTTGAGAGATGGGAGAACTGGTAATGAAGGCTAAGAGTATGGTGGATGACACGATCAATAGTGACGAGGAGACTAACAGGACAACAAACAAACAACCCCAACAGATTGCTACTTGTAGCCAGGGAACAGTAGATTAGTGTGAATGGGTGCAGAAGGGCGCAATTGAGTATAAAAAGTACCATGAGTAAGGATTGAGTGTATTGTGAATGACTGTGGTTGAATGGCCTAAGGAAGGAGGGGTGTGGTGAAGTGAATATGAGAGTGTGTGTGAAGGGCCATTCTCCCACCCCTTTCCCAATACCCTCTCCCTCCATCTGTAAGTGTGTGTATGAATGGGAAAAAAATATATATATATATAATATATATATATATATATATAATATATATATATAATATAATATATATATATTATATAATATATATTATATAATATATATTATATAATATATATTATATAATATATATTATATAATATATATTATATAATATATATTATATAATATATATTATATAATATATATTATATAATATATATTATATAATATATATTATATATATATATATATATATATATATATATATATATATATATATATATATATATATATATATATATATATATATATATATATATATATATATATATATATATATATATATATAAATATATATATATATATATAAATATATATATATAATATATATATATAATATATATATATATATATATATATATATATATATATATATATATATATATATATATATATATATATATATATATATAATATATATATATAATATATATATATATATATAATATATATATATATATATATATATAATATATATATATATATATATAATATATATATATATATATATATAATATATATATATATATATATATATATATATAATATATATATATATAATATATATAATTATATATAATATATATATATATATATATATATATATATACACACACACACAGGAGTTGGACAAAATTAAAATATTAATTAAATTACTGACTGAGTCCCCTTCCCCTTAGCAGTATAAATAGATTCAATACGCCGACCAATCAATTCATATAGGGTTGTGCTCTATCTATACGAATTTAACCGTTTTTGAGTGAAACCTGCTCTAGCTCCTTCCAGACCCCTTTTAGAGGGAATATATCCCCTAGTTTTTGCTCCAATTTACACAAAAAAAAACTTGATTAAGGCAAAATCTGTGAATTATGGAGACCAATGTGTGTTCAACATCATTTTCAGGCATTTTAAATAAGTTTTAAAAACTTTTTGGTGTGAATGGGTGCATTAATTAATGTTTCCATTATTTTGTACAACCCCTGTATATTATATATATATATATATATATATATATATATATATATATATATATATATATATATCGAGGAATAGGCTGAGGGGTGGTTGGAGTTTCCCCCGACTATTATATATATATATCCTATTATCCCGAATGTGGAGTAGTCATACTACTCCTTATACTTCATTCAGCCCGTGCCCTGAATGGGTTTATTGACTCAGAGTGCTTAGAGGTTGGCTACGGAGGGATTGGAATGAACTTTGCCAGCAAGCGACCCAAAGGAAGTTAGATACACAACAATATGAAGATAAAGTTTTAATGAACACTAAACAAGAAAATATATATATATATATATATATATATATATATATATATATATATATATATATATATATATATATATATATATATATACAAATAAAGTTCTTTGAGAGATAAATCAATAAGTGAATCTCGGATATCTCACTAGGCTTGAAAATTACTATTCACTATGTAAATCCCTATACACTTGTAATGTTGGTAAGCTTTGTAGTGAAGTTGGGGAATGTGAAAGGAAAGGGTTACCTTGGAACCTGATGTTCGGGTGGTGCTGGTGAGTGAAGCTGGTGAGATAAGGGGTGGAGACCATGAGGTAGGTTCTCCAGGGACCGACCTTATCCCACAATTCCATCACGATTCTGCTAGAAGAAGGCGGTGACGGGAGCTTCTTGTTAAAGAGGGCCCCACGCTTGTGAACTCTGAGGAATCTTTGGTGCCTCTGTGAGGGGGGGAGGGGCAGTGTAGTGACCGCTTAGGGAATTAGTGTGAGGCTGTTTGTAGCTTCGGCCCCGACATGTGAGTATGAGCCTGGGTCGCGCTGACTTGCAGACCAATGGGGTAAGGAGCCTCCCTAACTGGGACCGATCTCCTCTCTGAAGACTTGATGCTTCGACGAATTACCACAACACCAAGATAGAGGGCAATTCCTGCCCAGCCAGACGCTGTACAAGCTCTACTCCCGAGGGTTAAAAGAATTCATCTTTATATTCGAAACTCAGGATAGGTTCACATGGCTCCAGAAGTAGATTTGATATCAAGCTCCTCAATTTCTTGATTGTAAACTTCCAGGAACCACTGGAAGCCAAGAAGGGGCCCCATCTATCAATAACCAGTCAAGGAAGGAACTCTGTAGTTAGCTGAAATGGCCGGCAGTTTCTTCTGGCAGGAGGTTTAATAACCAGCCAGCCCGGAAGGGAGGTGGGGAAAACGTGGGTGCATTATGCTATTCTCCTACAATATAAGTAATTGATTTTCATGTTTTGTATTAAATGTTTTTTCTCTTCCTCAGCTAAATGTTAAATATTTTTTACGAATGGCCACTCTTTTAAATTCCAAGATAATCCTACAATTTGTAAAGAGTGGTGGAGACTGTAGGGTTTCAGGTACACCATACAAAGTTATTGTACGTCCCATTTAGAAGGAGGAGGGCTTCTATATAGCCTCAATACACGACCTGATTGCAATATAATATTATATCGAGCTCGGAGGCACCAGCCTTTTTAGAAGTACGCAAATTGTAAATACTCGAGTGGTAGCCAGCAGGACTTCCCCCCAAGGGTAAAAGGTAAGGCCTTTTCTTTTGTTTGTTGGATCCAGTGTACTTGTTACAGGCCTTTTGTATCATTTGTTTAGTTGTGTATATATAGTATTTTGTAAGGATTGTATTTGTTTGGGGGGGTTTCAATTATCTCTTGTTTGTTTGGTGATAGGATTGATTTATATTTGATTGTGAACATTTCACCAATATGTAGGATTGTTTTTTTTTATGAGATCTTATTAAATTTATCTACCCCTATCTCTTGTAAATATTTACCCCATATTTTGGGGAATTTTGGGTGAATAGAGGACTGTATATCCAATCGTTTCATTTTCCCTCGGGTTTTCATGTCCAATTTAGTGTAGGAAGATGGTTGGAATGATGGGGTTCGAGGATAGATTTTCAGCCCGCTACAGCGTGACAAAGGTGGGTCTTGATAGACCAAGAACTCTGCAGCTCGATGAAACCAGCCTCGCTGAAACTGAATGTCTCAATGTTTTGAGCCACAGTGGATGAGATACTGGTCAAATGCACGTGTGTGGCCATTGTGTAGCCACAATTGCCCAAAACAAATTTGTCAGTGAATGACATCTGTGTTTTCTTTGTTTCCCTAAATCATATCCTGCACAAACATCAGCGGAGGAAACAGGATAGCTGATGACGAAACTGCTACTCGGACATGAGCTGGAGCTGATGATTAGCAAAGACTCGTAAATAAACTAGTTTTTACCCATTTTCAAATGTTTGAGTACACTTGTGACACGTTTCTTTTTAGTGTTTGGTGTTCTTGTTATTTTTAATATTTTTGTTTTGTTTGTTTGAATATCTTATTAGTAGTTTTTGTTTTATTTTTAGTTAAAAACTTTCTATAAATGCATTTACTTACATAAGGCAAGTGGGTAAAGTTTTGCTGCAGCGAGCAAGAGTTCATGGACCGGCTGTTTTATACTCGGGTATTTCCAAAAGGATTTTACAAACGATAGAAGTTAAGCTTACCAGCCTAAAGTTATTTGGGTCCTCTTTACTTCCCTTTTTAAAAATTAGCACTATATTCACTAATTTCCAATTATTAGGCACTTCTCCAAACTCTAGTGATCTAGTATATTATCTTCTCAAGAGCTACCGCAATACTATCTACACCTTCTTTGAGTAACCTAGAATGAATATTGTCTGGGCCAGATGACTTAGTAGTATTTAACTCCAATATAAACCCTTTAATTATTTCCCTGTTCACATTAATGGTATTCAACACTACATCCCTTGACCTAGAATTATCATCAATTAATCTATCTTGATTCTCTTTTGTAAATAGTGAAGAAAAATTATCATTAAGAACCTCTACTATTTCCTCATCAGATTTTTTCAAAACCCCTTCATATCTAATAGGCCCTATTTTATCACTGCTAGATTTTTTATTAATTCTATAGTAGCTAAAGAATTTTCTTGGATCTTTGTTATTATTTTGAGCTGAATTAATTTCTGCTGCACTTTTGCTCTTCTTAATAATCTTATTTATCTCATTTCTGGTTGACCTTTAATGATTTAAATTGTCAAAAGTACTTTCTCTCTGTAATGTCTGGTATGCCCTTTTCTTCTCAGAAATTTTACTAGCAATCTTGTGATTCCACCACAACAGCTTCCTACATTTCTTCTGAATAGCCTTCATTGGAATACACTGCTCCTGGACTATATTTAGTATAGTCTTAAAAGTATCCCACATCTCATAAGTATTCTTTCCCCTGAATTCTATATCCTACCAAAACTGATTAAGCAAATTTCGTAATTTATCGTAATCTCCCCTATAAAAATTTAGAGTTTTTGTGAAGTTTGTTGATGATCTACCTTTCACTATTCCCAAGTTAAAACAAACCATCTGATGATCACTATTTCCCAATGCTTCCCTGACAGTCAATTCCTAAACCAAGTGATCATCATTTGAAAGAACCAGATCTAAGATATTGGTACCCTTGTTGGCTTATTAACAAATTGAGTAAAAAAATTATCCTCAAAGCATTCTATAAACTTACAACTTGCTCCATCACTTCCTATCATATTTTCTCAGTCCATAGAATTTAAATTAAGGTCACCAAGAATAACTGTATCTACATCACATCCTTTCCTTATTTCCCTTATCATTAGCTCATCAATACAGTCAGTCTGTCTGGGTGGTCTGTAAAAGGCTCCCAGGTGTATTATCTTATTTTTACTGACCCTAATATCTATCCAGTGACTCAACTTATTCTTGCTTTATAGAATTATTTAGATTTGAAGAAATGCTATTTCTGATATTAATAATCAACCCACCACCAGTCCTATCTCTCCTTTGACTAATGTACATATCATAACCCTGTAGTTCAAATTCACTCACGTCATTAAATTTATTTTTATTAACCTATGATTCTATTATACATATTATATCTATATTTTCATCAATAATATAACTAAATAACTAATCTATTATTTCTAAGACTACGAGCATTGTAATAAAGACAACTCAGCCCTCCTATCCCTGAAGCACCTCTTTTAGAATGTATACCTTCCTCTCTATCTCCTCTTTCCTTTCCCTGCCCCACCCTGTACTCTTATATTTCCCTGACCACTATCAGTAACTAGTTTCCTCCCTGCAAAGACCCAACGACACTATCTAACTCCTGCTGCAATACATCAACTCCAGCACGGCTTAGATGGAGTCCATCCAATGCATACAATGCCTTATTCCCATAAACCCACTCCAAACACTAATCCCAACTCCTCACACAGGCCTTTGACATACTCATTCAGTCAAATTGCACGAGACAACCATTCCATCCCAATATCCAATCTCGGAAGCACACCTGAAACAACGCCTCTCATTCATCCTTTCAACTAACCTTTTGTACCTCTCTCGAACTCACATAAACCCACCTTCTTTACATCATTTACTCCTACATGCATAATCACAACTGCATCCCTCTCACACCCAGACACCAGACTATCATACCTCTTAGACACATCATTTATACCAGCACCCAGCAAACAAACTCACTTCCTTCCATTTGCTTGCACTCAACTTCCTATCTAAATATCTAATCTGAGTCATCCATCACAAACACCTCAGTCATCTTCCTAGTCCCCCTAGGCCTAAGCATTACCCTCCCTCTTGTTCTCATTCAAACTAACACTTATTTCATTCTGCCACAACCACATCAGACAAATCACTTTCAACCTCTTCCTCTCTCAGGGAACTGAATCTGTTAGTAACATAACATAACATAATTCACGGATGACAAAAGCCACAAGGGCCTATCAAAGGTCATTCGTATCCATCAAATCCTACCCACATAATGCATCCATAAGATTTTGTCAGATCAAGCATTCACAATATACAATTTAAACAATCCATAAGATTATGTCAGACCATGCATCTACAATATATAATCAAAGTCCCCCAAAATATACAATAAAAAGAAACTGCATCCACAGGAATGAGTCAAGAAACATACCCCCATACCAAAAAGTAAGAAATTAACCCTCCATCCCCATATAATCCTCCAATCCGCGCTTGAAAACATTCAAGTTTGGGCTGTCTACAGTCTCAGGTGGCAAACTATTCCAATAATCCACCACTCTGTTAGTGAAAAAATATTTTCTAACATCCAGTCTGCACCTCTGTTTTTTATCTTTAAGTGGTGGCCTCTAGTTCTATTACTACCTTCTAACTCAAATAACTTGCTGAAATTCAATTTATCCATCCCAGAAAAGATTTTAAAAAGCTCAATCATATCTCCCCTCACACACCTTTCAAATGAAAACATATTTAATACCCTCAGTCTATCTTCATATTCAGGGATGGTATTTTTTTATCTTCCTTTGTATTGACTCTAGCAGGTTGATGTCATGTCTAAAATGTGGTGACCATGCTTGTATATAGTACTCTAAATGAGGCCTAACAAACGAGTTGTAGAGTTTAAGGATAATCTCTTTACTCTTGTAGCTAACATTCCTGTTAATGTATCCTAGCACCCTATTTGCTCTATTTTTTGCCTCAATACACTGCTTTGAAAACTTCAGTGACCTATCTACTACAACACCTAACATAAGAACATAAGAAAAGAAGGAGACTGCAAAAGACCATTCATGGCCTACACTTGGCAGCTCCTGTAAACACTTGGCAATTTCACGGATGACAAAAGCCACCAGGGCCTATCAAAGGTCATCCGACTCCGTCAAAACCCACCCACAAAAAGCACCATCACCATGGGAAGACAAAATCAAAGTCTCCCACAATATAATATAACAGATGACAAAAGCCACAAGGGCTCATCATAGGTCATCCGAGTCAAACGGCCTCTTTTTTAAGGCACCCAAACTCCCAGGAAAACTACATCCAGAGGATTGCGTCCAGAAACAAGGATATCGCCAATCAAGGCTTGTCAAGAACTAAATCATGCAGCTATAGATATATACAAACAATATTAATATATACAAAACTTAGGAAGCATCACAACCTTCCCTCCCCATAAACTCATCCAACCTACTCTTAAATACATTTAGATTTGGACTACCTACTACCCTCGGCGGCAATTTGTTCCAGAAATCTATCACTCTATTGGTGAAAAAATATTTTCTTAAATCCAACCTACACCCTTGCTTTTTAATTTTCAAGTGGTGACCTCTAGTCCGATTTCCATTATCTAACTCAAAAAACTTGCTAACATCCAATTTATCTATCTCGGAAAACATTTTAAAGAGCTCAATCATATCCCCTCTCACACACCTCCTTTCGAACGAGAACATGTTTAATACCCTCAGTCTATCTATATATAAGTCCTTCTCATCTTCAACTGAATTAAGCCAATACCCATCCATCTCATAGCTAAATTCCCCATTATCTTTCCCCATGTTAATAACTTTCCATTTATTAAGGTTAAAAGTCATCTGCCACTTCTGAGCCCAAGCTAACAACTTATTTAAGTCACCCTGCACTTTAAAGCTACCCTCAACCTCTTTGACTACAGCTGCCAATTTAGTGTCATCAGCAAAAATTGACACTGATATTTACACCTTGCCCAAGATCATTTACAAAGATTATAAATAATAAAGGGCCTAAAACTGATCCCTGAGGTACGCCACTAATAACATTCCTCCACTCTGATCTCACTACATTCAGTACAACTCTCTGTTTCCTATCTTTCAGCCATTCAGTTATCCAATTTAAAACTTTCCCACATATCCCATGTAGTTTTAATTTATGAACTAGTCTTCTATGTGGAACCTTATCAAAAGCTTTGCTGAAATCTAAGTAGATGACATCAACTTTCTCTCCCCTATCTAATTCTTTAGTTACATAAACCATAAAATCCAGTAAATTAGTAAAACACGATCTACCTTTTCTAAACCCATGCTGAACATCATTAATTAACTTGCTACTCTCTAAATGATCAGAAATTCCCTTCTTAACTATCTTCAAGAATTTTACAGACTATAGAAGTTAAGCTTACCAGTCTTAAGTTATTTGGGTCCTCTTTGCTTCCCTTTTTAAAAATTGGCCCTACATTTGCCAATTTCCAATCATTAGGTATTTTTCCAGACTCAAGTGATCTAATAAATATCTTCTCAAGAGCTACCGCAATACTTTCTACAACTTCTTTGAGTATCCTAGAATGAATGTTGTCAGGGCCAGATACCTTACTAGTATTTAACTCCATTATAAGCCCTTTAATTTCTTCTCTGTCTACATTAATAGAATTTATCACACTTCCCTTGACCTAGAATTATCATCAATTAATCTAACTGGTTTCTCTTCTGTGAATACTGAAGCAAAATGATCATTAAGGACCTCTGCTATTTCCTCACCAGATTCTTTCAAAATCCCTTAGGTTCCATGTCCCTCTTAATCACAGACCTAACTTGTCCTAACATACGAGGGGTGGTCAATAAGTTTTGCGAATCGGTAGGGCAAAACAGAGGAAGGGGAATGGCTGTTTGTGGGGGTGTTAGGACAAGTTATGAAAAGTCAGGACCTGCCTCATCTATTTAAGAAGCAGTAACTGATCACTGATCATCAGTCACAAATTTTTAAACAATGGAGAAGATCGAGCACCATGCAGTGATCAAATTTTGACCAAGGAGGCAAGAATGGAAAAAGAGATCCATGAACGCATGGTTGCAGTGTACAATGACACCGCCCCTTCCTATGCAACCATTGCTCACTCGAATAGGGAGTTCCGCCATGGTTGTGAGTCCCTTCAAGATGACCACAGTCCAGGACGCCCGTCAAATGTGACCAACAAGGACAATGTAGCCTGTGTGGAGAGGATGATGATCGAAAATCGATGGGTGAAGGTCGAAGAAATCGACTGAGAACTTGGAATATCACATGGAAGTGTTATAAACATCATCCACGGCAGTTTGGCCATGACCGAGGTCTCTGTCCGTTGGGTCCCTAGAAACCTCACGTCCCATGATCGACTTCAATGTAGTCAAAGTTCAGAGGAACTGCTTCTCCTGTAAAACCAAGACCCGGCGGGATTCGAGTCACGTATAGTGACAGGTGATGAAATGTGGGTCCATCACTGGGATCCTGAGACAAAGCTTGAAAGAATGGCCTGGAAGCACAGGGGCTCTCCGACCCCCATCAAGTTCCGGGCTCAACCCTCAGCCGGGAAGATCATGGCCACCATCTTCTGGGATTCTGAGGGAGTGTTGATGGTGGACTATGCACCTCGTGGAAGGACCATCACAGGCCAATATTACACCGAGGAACTGGCTGGGTTGAAGAAGTGCATCCATCAGAAACGGCACAGCAAGTTGACACTTGGTGTCCTGCTCCTCCACGACAATGCCCCTGTCCACAAGGCCAGAGTTGCACAAGCTGCCCTGTGCGAGTGCGGATTCAAGGAGCTCAACCATCCTCCCTACAGTCCAGATCTGGCCCCTAGCGACTACTTTTTATTCCACTAGTTCAAGGCTGCACTGCATGGACGCCGTTTTGGGGTTGATGAAGATGTCCAGCTCGCCGTCCAGGAGTGGATTTGACAGCAGTCGGGAGATTTCTGGTTGTCAGGAATTTGAATCCTCAGGGACAAGTGGCGCAAGTGCATTGAAGTTGAGGGTAGTTATATTGAAAAATAATAAAACACTTTTGCTCATATCTCGTTTCCTTATATCTGAATTGCAAAACTTATTGACCGCTCCTCGTATCTAGGTAATTCTGAAGATCCATACCGTGTGAGCTTTCCCGCTCACATTCCCATAATATTTATTCCACCTCCCAACATGTTTTCACCCAACTGTGTGATTAACTTGTTTTATTACTTGTTCCTGAGGTCGAGCATAGCGAGCGGGGGGGTATAGGGGTATGGATCTTGAGGTTTACCCCTATCTATTCTACCCATATTCACCCACCATTCATCTTCACTCAAATCTCACTTCTCTCCAGTCCCTAGTCTAAGCCTATCTTCCACCCTCCTCATCCCAGCCACATTCTTCATACGTACAATTGCATCCCTTCTCACTTCATTCACCAACTCACTTAATCTCTTGTACCCATTACGCAACTGACTCGCCTCCTCTACCAAAGCCACATTTGGGTAAATGTTGTAAGTATGGGCGGATGCGATTCTAGCTTATTTTGAGAGTCGGCTCATTGTTGGGGATGGCCCAACATAGATTTCAGCTCAGAAAATGTAGATAGAAAAAATAGCCCAAAATAAGCTAGGACCCTGATCTGGCCATACTCTACACAATTACCTACATTTGCACTAGTCACATAACAAACCGGGTATTCAGATAAATTTGCTCGTCTTTCAATACCACAAAAATCACAAACTACATACACACCGCTTACATCAAAAGGCATACTGACATCATCAAAAGCAACAGCCAAAATCTAATTAAAAATTCCTTTAGTATTATGTCTAATACTCAAAGTTAATCAAAAATGAAAAAAGGTCACTGAATAGAGAGCTCACCGAGAATACGTCTGATCGCTACCGATGCATGATCCGACACAATCCTATGAATATATTTTGTGAGTGGGTTTTGACAGATGCATATGACCTTTGATAGGCCCTTGTAGTTTTGGTCATCCGTGAAATTGTTATGTTACCTTTCAGCCCAGTTCCCCACCCTCAGGAACAAGTAAATAAATGAAAGATTTGGGAACAAAGGACGTTTGGTTAGAACATTATTTTATAAACAATTTTGATTATATACTGCCCCCCAGAGGCACCACCCCAATTGATTGAAACTCAGGATCATAGTAGGGAAGTTCCCCGACAGTGATAAACCCCCCACAAAGTCCCCTTGAATTTACTCCAAAAAGTTAAACATATTGGAACACTGATGAAATAGTTTATGTCTCATTGTTCGCGCTGAATGGCGTAATGTTTACCAAAAATAATTCTGGTAAATATGTAGATTAGCGACTCAGCCAAAAGTGTTTTTTTTTGGTAAATATTTTCGTTCACCCCAACCGGAATATTCATGTGCATTGAGTCGTTGGTAAATGTTGCACCGTTGGCCGGATGCGACTAGTTTATTTTGGGGCTACTTTTCAGTGTTTTTCTGCTATCGCACTGGCCAATCACAGATCTGGATTCAGTTTCATAAATGACCAATCAGAAAGCTGTATTTGTTTCGAGGCTTTTTGTGCTTTTTATATTGATCAGAACTTGGTTTTTCTTATATTTTAGATGTTTTTTTCCCCCTTATTTCTTTTATATATCCTACCTATCCTATGCCTGACATTATTTAGGCTTTTTATTTACTTGTTACTTAATTTCCCATTGTTTAATGCTCGATTAAACCATATTTCGGTGTTGTTAATGAAGTCTCGAAGCTTAATTCTGACGAAAACACGCCTTTTTCATTTTTTCTGTTCCGTATTTATTTCTCTTTGATTTTTTAAAAGGTTTTTTACGACCTTCATTTTGATTATTGTTCCAAATGGATGCGTTCAGTATTAGTGTTTTTATTACTATATATGTGTAGTCCAAGAAACACAAATGGTCAATTTCAGTAAAAAAAAAGTCACAAATTTTCCGGGAACAATAAACTACTTTTCCGTTGTGGTGGGGCGAATGTGAGTGTGTGTAAAAGGGCCATTCTCCCACCCCTTTTCTCAGTACCCTCTCCCTTCCTCTGTAAGAATGTGTGTGAATGGGAATGGGTTTGTTTTATTTTTGTTTAATTCATGTATAAAATGATTACCATGTTTTTCTTTCTTTCCAGGCGTTATTCTGGAAAGATAATAGCTAATTTTGAAATATCACTATAATAAGATAGTTCTTTGTTTAAATTAACTTTTATCAAAGCGTCATATTCTGGAAAGAGGTAAGCTAGTCGATGTATTTTCGGGTAATGCCCACTTATTAGTTTCGCCATCCATGTATAAATAAATGGGTCACTGAAGGAGGATAGCTCTCTTCTTCAGAGAGTGGAAGTGTGGACTGGCAGCAAGAGGGGTTCTAT
Organism: Ceratothoa steindachneri; assembly: GCA_963969495.1. Lineage (NCBI taxonomy): Eukaryota > Metazoa > Arthropoda > Malacostraca > Isopoda > Cymothoidae > Ceratothoa > Ceratothoa steindachneri. The sequence goes on from OZ018318.1 coordinate 169,375,746, forward strand.
AGAAGAGTGCTCCACCCAGCCCTGAGAGGAGGGCTTTCGTGTCTCTAACCACCTGAACCGCCATACCTACCTTCGTTGACAATCCTGCCTCCTTCTAGTTAACCAACTACCACCCACCTCCTGCAAGTCATAGCGCGTGTCCCCTTTTCGTTCGGTTGTGGTTGTGTTTTTTGCTTTGTGTAGAATTTACGTAAATTGTTGTATCCGCCCGTTATAAGATTCTCGTTTGGTATCGTTATTTTGATTGGGGAATTTAGCCTCATTTTGAAGTGTGCACACTTCCCTAGTAAATATAAAATTTTGTAAATATAAACTGTAACTATCATTGTATTTTTTTTGTAAGTAAAGGGACTGTATATACAATCCGTTTTATTCTCCCTCGATTTCTCACGTCCGGACAGTGTAGGAAGCGGGTTGGATCGATTATCGATTGGGATTAGAGATCTATTTTCGGCCCGCTACATTTGGCGCCCGAATAGGGACGTGAGACTTCGAAACTGGGAGCGTGACTGGATTGGATTGCAGTCCATACCCAATTAGTGTGACAAGTAGTTTGATTGATTTTTCCCTTCTCCTATCTTTTTACTAACTTGGGAACAATGGCTGTAGCGGAAACGTTGAATGAAGAAGTAGTGCGATTGAGACTGGAGTTGAGAAAGAAAGAAGAGGAGTGTGAAATGTTGTGGGGAATGATGGAGGGAATGGAGAATAAAATAAAAGGGATGAATGAAAAGACTGATAAGATGAAGAAGGAAATGGGAGACCGACAGGATCAGACGGACCGACGGATGCAGGACCTGTATAACATGATGACAGGGGCTGGATCAGTCCCAGGACCTACAACCCTGACCCCTGCTCCTACAGAAGGGACTCCGCTAAATGGAATGGATGGCAGTAGGGTTGAGTCTAAAGAAGATACTGTGAGTGGTAGGAAAGGGGGTGAATGGAAGAGTGGAAAGTAAGAGAGGAAGTAAGCATGGTTCTAAGTTTAAGGATAGGAAGGCGAGAGGGAAGAGTGTGGATTCGCTATACTCAGATGAGGGAGAGAGTGACAATATGATTGGAATGAGTGAGACCGAGAGTAGCTCTTTGGAGAGTGAAGTGAATGTGGGGAAAGGAATTTTGATTAGGGAAGTGCCAAGGATTGATAAGTTTAGATTGCATGGGGGAAAGAGTATGGATTAGTTCTTCGGGGATTTTGAGCGGTACTGCAAGCTCAAGTACCCGCAGAACAAGGGTCACTGGGTGAGTGTTCTGGGAGATTGTTTGGATGGGAAAGTGTTGGAGTTCTTGCGAGTGATAACGAGTGTGGGAGAGCCAAAGTACGATGTAGTGAAGAAGAGATTGATTGGGCAGGTGAAACGAATGAAAGAGAGTGTGAAGTATAAGAGGGTGAATGAATTTGAGAAGGCTCGAATTGGGAAGAGTGAAAGTGTGAATATGTATGCACATAGGCTTGAGAGTATGGCAAGAACGAGGTATGGTGATGATGATGTAAATGAATGTAAACCACTCATGAGGAAGTTTTTGGACACGATCCGGCGAAAGGTGAGTGAATGGCTGAGTGGAAAGAGAAAGGAGAGAGTGAGACTGACAGGTGAACGGTTGATGTGGGAGGATGTGTTGGAACTGTTAGAAGATGGACGATTTGATGATGAAAGCGATCTAGAAGAGGATGGATGGTACAGTGTGAATGTTGGGGGTAAGAAGCCCAGGAGCTTTCATCCACCCCAGCAGTTTGTCAACTACAGGGATGCCCTGAAGGCTGCACCAGCTGGAGTGATGTCAAACTTCCTGGGCCGGCAGAATGGATGGGCAAATGGAGGGTGGTTGAATGGAAGGGGGCAGATGAATTTCAAGCGTGGGAACGGATATATGAGAGAGAAACCGAGGTATGTCCCAGCAAATGAGAGACCGAATGGTGTGAGAAAGATTGTGGAATGTCGTCGGTGTGGAAGGAAAGGTCATATGTTGGCAGAATGTAGGTGGACATCTGGTGCATGTTTTGGGTGTGGTAAGAAAGGGCATATGATAAAGGATTGCCAGGAAAGTGTGAAAGAGTGCTTCGAGTGTAAAGAAATAGGCCATTTGAAGAAAGATTGTCCGAGGTTGAATGGTGGAGCAACTGGTGGGGAAAGTATGAAATATGCATGTGATAATTGTGGAAAGGCTGGTCATTATGCAAGGATGTGTCGTGACCAGAGGAATGTATGTAGCTATTGTGCGATGGAAGGACATTCAAGTGAAAAGTGTTGGATTAGACTGAGAGCGCAAGGTGTGAATGGAAAGTCTGAAGCGGGAAACTGAATGGTAAGAGGGTACCTGCTGAAGTATCCTCTGGGTGCATGAGTGTGAGTAATGTGTTGGTAAGTCTGTCTAGTGTGAAAGTGCTGTCTGGTAGGAAGTATGAGTGTCTGAGTGTGAAGGTGGAGTTGAATGGAATTGAGTGTTTGGCTTTAATAGATTCTGGATGCAAGGCGAGCTTGGTATATAAAGATGTGTATGACAAGTTTAGCGAGAAAGCCCTCCTGTCTGAGTGCAAGGGTAGTTTAGTAGGTATTGGTAATAGGAGAGTGCCTGTGATTGGAATGATAAGGTCAGCTGTTTGAATGCATGGTATGATGATGAATGAATGTGAATTTTCTGTGATTGATAAGGTGAGTAGTGAGTATGGTGTGATTTTGGGGTATGATTTTATGAAAATGAATCGTATGGTTGTGCATCCTGCGAGTGATCAGATTGAGAGAAAGATTGGTAAAAATGGGGTGTATAAGTTGTATGTAGGGAAAGATGGTAGCGTTTTGAGGAGTGTGTTTACTGGTATTGAGGTGACTGCTATGGAGAATGTAAGGCTTGTGAAGGGTGAACGGGTGTCTGTTAGAGTGAGTTGGAGTAAGGATGTTAGTTTGAATGTGAGTGAGAACACTGTGATATTGGATGGAAACGATGCGTGTTGCTTGTGTGTTTGATGGCTTGATGAGAATGAATGATCCTTTTGTATGTGTGCAGGCGGACCCCAGTGTGAAAGGGCAGGTGAGGGGAATCCAAGTCGGAGATGTACTGGGCCACCTCTCCACTGTCAATGAGGTAGGTATGGATGATAGTACGGATGTCAGGGTGAATGTTGCAGGTGAAGAGACGTCTGAATGGACGTATAATGATGTGAAGAGCATGGTGGAATTGGATGGATGTTTAACTGAGTATGATAGGGAGGATGTGTATCGAATGATCTTTGAACGAAAGGGAGCCCTCAGTAAGGGTGATCTGGATTTCGGGGTTGCAAAGCTCCCGGAATTCAAGATTGTCCTGAAGGAGGATTCCCCAATCTATCAGCGGCCAAGGCATTTCCCACGTCCGGTTGCTGATGAGATTGAGGAGCAGTGTTTGGAATTGGAGCAATTGGGGGTGATTGAAGAGAGCGAGAGTGCATGGAATAGTCCAATTGTACCTGTACGTAAGCCGGATGGAAGATTGCGTCTGTGTGTGGATTATCGAAAGGTGAATGAAAGGACTGTGAAAGAAAGGTTTCCGATGTGTGTGGTATCTGAGTGTGTGTATAGTATGCATGGGATGGAGTGGTTTACGAAGCTGGATCTGGTACGGGGGTATTACCAGATGCCCATTGCTGAGGAGAGCCGGCCAGTAACTGCCTTCTCTTCCTCAAAGAGGCATTACCAGTTCCGGAACCTCAGCTTTGGGTTGGCTAATGCTCCCGGAGCCTTCCAGCGGGCAATGAATGTTGTGTTGAGTAAGTTTGCGAGTAAGAATGTGATTGCGTTTATAGATGATATTTTGATTATGACTGAGACTTTTGAGGAGCATATGAGATTGGTGAATGATGTGTTGAGAACGTTGGAGAGTGTTGGTGTGAAGGTGAAAGTGGCGAAGTGTGAATGGTTTGCGAAAGAAGTGGAATTCCTTGGGCATATGGTGAGTGAGAATGGATTGCGTAAATCATCGAAGTATGTTGAGAAGGTGCGAATGTTTCCTAAACCGGTGACTGTGAAGCAACTGAAGTCATTTTTGGGTTTGATTGAGTTCCAGCGAAAGTTTATACGTGATTGTTCTGGTGTGAGTAAGCCTCTGACTGAGTGGATGGGCAAGAAAGGTAGTACGGTTGTCAAGTGGAATGATAAGATGAATGAGGCGTATGAGAGACTGAAGGAGGCAGCGGCTGAAGATGTTGAATTAGCTTACCCAGATTATAGTGTAAATGCTAAAATGCTTGAATTGTATACAGATGCGAGTGGGTATTGTATGGGAGGTTTTCTGATGCAAGAGCAGCGTTTGAATGGAGAGAATGTCAGGCGAATAATTGGGTATGTATCCAAGGCTATGAATGTTGCAGAACGAAAGTATTCGACTGTGGAACGAGCTGGCTGCGATAAGATATTGTTTGAAAGTGTTGCGTCCATTTTTGTATGGTGTGAGGTTTGTGATAAAAACCGATCATCAACCTCTTGTGTATCTGCAGCGTATGAAGTGGGCTGATAGTAGGATTGCAAGGACTTTGGAAGATTTGAGTGACTTTGACTATGTGATTGAGTATGTGCCTGGTGAACGGAATGGAGTGGCTGATTTGATGTCAAGGTATCCTGGTACGAATGATGAAAATGTGTGTGGAGTGAGTGATCCTGAGTATTTGCCGAAAGGGATTATGAATGGAAAAGAGAGTAAGGGTGGTGGTGATTCCTTGTTTGAGAGTGTATGGAATGGTTTGCAAGATTTGAAGAGTGATGGAGTAGATGTGAGAGTGCCCGATAGTGTAGATGATTTAAGGAAGGAGGTAATGAATGAAGTGTGTAGGAAGCCTGAAAGCATTGGTATGGCAAAGGTGCGGAACTTCATGAAAGAATTGAGAGCGATGTGTATGCAAGGGGTTCCGCCATTTCAGGAAGTGTTGATTGTAGTGAGTCGTTTGTATGGAGTGATTGTTTATGTGCACTTTGGTGGTGAGAGGCCGATTGTGTACAAGGATGAGAAGATGAAGGGTTTGAATCCTAATGTGGTACATCTGCAATGTTTGAGCGGTGTGCACTACAATTGGGTAATTGAAAAGTGTTCATATATAAGAGAGAAGAATGATTGTCTGGATGAAGATGAGTGTGTGTTGAGTGATGATATGGGAGTTAATGACAGTGTGGATATCAGTGCTGATGTTGGTGTGCTTGTTCCTTCTGTGTATTGCGAACATGGTGGACCTGATATGATGGAAGCGAGAGTGAAAGTTGGTGAAAGGTTGTTCTGTGGTTTGATTGATACTGGAGCGCAAGTGTCTTTAGTGAATGAGAATATTCTGAGTAAGTATGAAGAGTTTAGATGTTGCAAGCATAAACCTGTGAAGTTACGGATAAGTGGATTAGGGAATGGCTTGATAGTGGCATGGGAACAGGTTAGTCTGAAAGTGAGTTTGGGTAATGGTGTGAATGTGAAGCATGACTTTGTGATTCTGAAAGGTGAGCAAATGCCTTGTTGTTTCTTGCTTGGTGTAGACTTTATGAGATTGAATGATTTGTCTTTGGATGCTGATAAGGATCGTCTTATGAAAGGTGAATGTGAGGTGATGAGGTTGAATGAGTGTGCGAAGAATGTTGTCAAGTTTTGCGGTATGATTGAGTTGGTCATGGATGATGAGAATGAGATTTTAAGTGATGATGATATTCTAGAGATGCAAGAGATGTGTCCTTTTGTTAGTGAGTTGAAGAAGTGTGTAATGATGCGTGTTGATTTGAATGAATGGCCAGAGTGTTTAAGTGATTTTAAAAGGTATGCTAAGGTTTTTGTTGTTTGTATGGATGTTGTATATTTTGTGAGGCATGTGAAGGGTGGTGATGATATGTATGTACCTGTGATGTCCTTAGTTGGTATGATTGGTCTGGTGAAGGTTGTGCATGATAATTATGGGCATATGGGTAAGTTTAAGCTGTGGGAGTGTATGAAGGAGCATGTGTTCCACCCGTTTCTGAGAACTGTTGTGAATGATGTTGCAACTACGTGTGAAAGGTGTCAGAAGCGAAAGGTGCAAGGTGTGCAAGTGAAACCACCGATGTTGAAAGTTGATGCGAAAGAACCGTTTGAATTGGTAGTGATTGATTGTGTGTCTTTGCCGCGTACGAGTGCTGGGAATGTTGGTATGGTTGTTATGGTTGATCATAAAAGTAAGTTTGTGTATGCAGCGCCTGTGAGAGATAAAAGGAGTGTGACTGTTGCGCGTGTGGTTGAGCAGTTGTTCTTTCCTATGTGTGTATGGAAGCCCTAGAAGATGTCTGAGTGATAATGGGCCTGAATTTGTAGGGGAAGTGTTTGAGCAAATGTTGAGAGAGAATGGTGTGGAGCATGTGAGAACAACTCCGTATGTACCGTCTTCAAATGGATTGGCTGAACGGACTATAAGAACCTTGTGTGAGATGTTGAGAATGATGAGTACGACAGTGAATGACTGGGATGTGTGTCTGGGGAGAGTGTTGTGGGCGTATAATTCAACTGTGCATAGTGCAACTGGAATGTCTCCATGTCAGTTTGTGATGAATTTTGAAAGGCGAGTGAAAGATAGGTTTCGTTTGAGTGAAAGTGAGCAGAGTGTATGGCGCGAGGCGCATGAAAGGTTCCGTTCATTTGAATTAGGTACAAAAGTATTGAAGGTGAAAGAAGTGAAGGGTAGGTTGAATGTATCAAAGATGAGTGAGAAGTTTGATGGACCTTATAGAGTTGTGAGGGTTTGGGAAAATGGAGTGACGTATGTTTTGGAGAGTTTGAATGACGGCATGACTGAGAGAGTGCGGGCTCATCAGAGTCAGTTAAGGAGATGGAGAGAACCTCCTGACTACCTGGTGAGCCATCCGGTGTATGGACTGTGTAGAGAAAGAGGTAAAGTGCATGATGATGAGATTGAATGTGATAGAATGGATCTGTCTGGGAAAGAGCTAGTCTTAGTCTCGAGGAGTAGAAAGCGTACAAAGAAGGGTGAAAGGAAGAATGCAAGTACGAATGAAAGTAAGTCTAAGCAGAGTGTTTCTGGTATGGGGGATCTTGAAAGGGAGATTGAGTTTTTGCGTAAACAGGTGAGTGATTTGGCTGGTATAAGTAGACGAGTGAGTGAGCTGCCTGTGCCTGATTTTTCTGGTTTTGGGAACAGTATGAATGATAGTGTGTTTGGGCAGAATGAACCTAGTGTGGCTGATTTTTCGGGTTTTATGAATGGTAATAGTAGGGGTGAGTTTGATGTAGTGAATGATGAAGTGGCTGATTTTTCAGGTTTCTGGTGGGAACCAGTCGAAGGGGTTTCTGGTATGCCTGTTGAGAATACAGGGGATGTGAGTGACCTGTCTGTTTCGCAAGAATGTACCTTGAGTTGGATGAGAGCTGTGAGTGAGGAGCTGATGAATGGGGGTATGAAGAGTGAGGGTTCTGAACGGAAGAGTATGAAAGAATTCTGTCGTGAGATGGGAGAACTGGTAATGAGGGCTAAGAGTATGATTGATGAGATGATAAATAGTGACGATGAGACTGACAGGACGACTGACGAACAACCCCGACTAATTGCTACGCATAGCCAGGGACCAGTAGACGAGTGTGAATGGGTGCAGAAGGGTGCGATTGAGCACAAGTGGTACCGTGAAGAGTGATTGAAAGGGTTTAGTGAGTGGCTGGTCGAATGGATTAAGGAAGGAGGGGTGTGGTGGGGCGAATGTGAGTGTGTGTAAAAGGGCCATTCTCCCACCCCTTTTCTCAGTACCCTCTCCCTTCCTCTGTAAGAATGTGTGTGAATGGGAATGGGTTTGTTTTATTTTTGTTTAATTCATGTATAAAATGATTACCATGTTTTTCTTTCTTTCCAGGCGTTATTCTGGAAAGATAATAGCTAATTTTGAAATATCACTATAATAAGATAGTTCTTTGTTTAAATTAACTTTTATCAAAGCGTCATATTCTGGAAAGAGGTAAGCTAGTCGATGTATTTTCGGGTAATGCCCACTTATTAGTTTCGCCATCCATGTATAAATAAATGGGTCACTGAAGGAGGATATATCTCTTCTTCAGAGAGTGGAAGTGTGGACTGGCAGCAAGAGGGGTTCTATAGAAGAGTGCTCCACCCAGCCCTGAGAGGAGGGCTTTCGTGTCTCTAACCACCTGAACCGCCATACCTGCCTTCGTTGACAATCCTGCCTCCTTCTAGTTAACCAACTACCACCCACCTCCAGCAAGTCATAGCGTGTGTCCCCTTTTCGTTCGGTTGTGGTTGTGTTTTTTGTTTTGTGTAGAATTTACGTAAATTGTTGTATCCGCCCGTTATAAGATTCTCGTTTGGTATCGTTATTTTGATTGGGGAATTTAACCTCATTTTGAAGTGTGCACACTTCCCTAGTAAATATAAAATTTTGTAAATATAAACTGTAAGAACATAAGAACATAAGAAAAGAAGGAGACTGCAAAAGACCATTCATGGCCTACACTTGGCAGCTCCTGTAACTATCATTGTATTTTTTTTGTAAGTAAAGGGACTGTATATACAATCCGTTTTATTCTCCCTCGATTTCTCACGTCCGGACAGTGTAGGAAGCGGGTTGGATCGATTATCGATTGGGATTAGAGATCTATTTTCGGCCCGCTACACCGTCCTCACCTCTCATATTTAAACGACCACCCACACCGTTTCCCGCTCATTTGTCAAAATGTCATTTTCGTGCAAAGTTTGTTCAGAACCTATTCAATGTTTTGGTGCTATTTTAACCAACCACAAGAAATCCTCCTTGCAGCGATAAAAAAGTGGATTTTGAGGGCACGACATTCGGATCTGATGGATGGGCAGCCTATTCAAATTTGTCATTTGAAGGATACAAACATCTTACCGAATTCTGGCTTGCTGCCGGTAAACTCTACTACCCGTCTGACAGAAGTATCAACGATTATTTTGAGAGTCGGCTCGTTGTTGGGTACGGCTCACCACGGGGATAACACTGTGATGACCCCGAGTTTCAATCCTTTTGGGGGTCTGGGGGGACAGCTCCCCATTATAAAAACGAAAATCGCCATAAAATTCTTTTATTTCATCTTTAAAAAAGTAAGAAGAAAAGTAGCCCAAAATAGCCCCCCAAAAAGCTAGGCCTAGGATCCGGCCATCGTCTACACAATTACCGAGTCATCTGACATCAGACCCCACCCCCATTATAATTCGCAAAATGATTAAAGGCACTGACATGATTTAGTTAAATCATTCACCTCTGTAAACATTAGCACATTAGTCTATAAACAATTAGGATTATATACTGGGGGGCTGGGCCCCCCAGCCCCCCCAATTTAATGAAACTCATGATCATCGTAGTGTGTATCCCCATTGTGTTTACCCCCACATGAGCCGTGCCCTTAAATGTACTCCAAAAACGTGAATCATTTTGGAACACAGACGAAATAGTATGTCCCATCGTTCAAGTCGATAATCTACATATTTTTAGGAGCTATCTTGGGCTACTTTTCTTGTGGCGATTTTCGCCACAAGAAAAGTAGCCCAAGATAGCTCCTAAAAATATGTAGATTATCGACTTGAACGATGGGACATACTATTTCATCTTTAAAAAAGTAAGAAGAAAAGTAGCCCAAAATAGCCCCCCAAAAAGCTAGGCCTAGGATCCGGCCATCGTCTACACAATTACCGAGTCATCTGACATCAGACCCCACCCCCATTATAATTCGCAAAATGATTAAAGGCACTGACATGATTTAGTTAAATCATTCACCTCTGTAAACATTAGCACATTAGTCTATAAACAATTAGGATTATATACTGGGGGGCTGGGCCCCCCAGCCCCCCCAATTTAATGAAACTCATGATCATCGTAGTGTGTATCCCCATTGTGTTTACCCCCACATGAGCCGTGCCCTTAAATGTACTCCAAAAACGTGAATCATTTTGGAACACAGACGAAATAGTATGTCCCATCGTTCAAGTCGATAATCTACATATTTTTAGGAGCTATCTTGGGCTACTTTTCTTGTGGCGATTTTCGTTTTTATACTGGGGGGCTGTGCCGCCGCCCCCCCCCCCCCCAAAGGATCGAAACTCAGGGTCATCGCAGTGTTATCCCCGCGGCGAGCCGTACCCAACAACGAGCCGACGCTCAAAATAATGGTTAATACTTACGTCGCATCCGGCCATCGTCTTCACAATTACCCTGAAAATAGCTTGACAGAAGCATTCGAGAAAATTTTAAATTCGCACTACCCTAAAGCACTTCTACGTCTACCTTACAAAAGCACATTTTCTGTACTATCTAGACTTTATCTGAAATTGAAGGATATAAAAATTTACCCATAGCCAAACCAATGATACATTTTGAATTCAAAAGACCGAAAAGATAAAATGCACAATTACTATAGATTAGAAGACATTAAAGACGATAAGAAATATCTAATTTTGAACGACAGGTGGGTTCGGTTTCAGTTTAGTTGGATAGTATATTTTTCTAAATATACCACCATCCTACACATCTCTTAACAATAGCCTCGATTAGGTCATTTTTTTTGGGGGGGGGGTAATTATAAGATAAATAACGGCGTAAATAAATCTTTATTTCCATTCAAAATATATAGTGCATGAACATTTACAATCTCTACAAGTAAATTAAGAGTGTGATACAGAAAACGAGATTCGAAAGGCCAAAAAGGCAGAAAAAACTTTTATATTATTTTATATGTTGCGCACCCTGCTACAAATCCGAAATCATGTTTATATAAAGGGGTTTGTGGACATGGGCGTCCGCAGAGAGCGGAGGAAGGAGGTTCATTTGCCCCCCTGGAATTCATGAATAAGTTAAATATAGGAATATGTGGGAAATATAGGTGGCTAGCATTTGATAGCAGTCGTTCTTTCTGGGTTTTTTTTTGTTTTTATATTTAATACTATTAAATTAATAGTACTGTAGTGTAGCAGCTCTGCAGCTATATATATATATATATATATATATATATATATATATATATATATATATATATATATATATATATATATATATATATATATATATATATATATATATATATATATTATTTAAATATATTTGTAAAAAATGTCTAATTCAAAAACAATTGGCAACATTTACGCGCAGGTACTAACACTTCCAAATATTCCGCATGGGAGACAAAATTTTCACTATTTGTCTCGCCACCACCAAGTCTTAAGGTCAGTTAAATTCTTTCTCGATTCAATTTTTAGGCTTTACAAACAAAAAGCACTGTCTAATTCCTTATATTTCCTCTCCAGACTCTCATACATTTTCCCTTTTAACCATCGTGACTTCAATTAGTTACAATTACATTTACCCACAATTCGTGATTTTGTAGAGACCGGCGTGTACGTCCAAAATAGGACACACGCGAGAGTCGCTACACACAGAAAGTACAGAGAAAGAGAGAGAATAGAAAAGTTAGCGCCGTTTACGAGAATGTTACACGGTAGTAAACGGAGCACAGTTATCTCTGTTAGAGTTGGTCGAGGCAATCGTAGACAAACATTATAATCAAGGCACAATCCAGAATAAACCGGATAGCTATCGCTATTAAACAAATAGAAACCAGAATAGGAAGCTGTTCCATGGCAACATGCCACCATCTACAGAGAATTTTACCTAATAGTCGGAGTGCCTTCCTTATGAATATGTTCCGCAGTAGCCAATCAAAAGTCGAGTTATGTTAATACCGACAAATCAACAGGCCGGTACATGAGAGGGAAATGTGGCTTAGTTGGACGAGGAACTTGTAGGGCCTGTCTTAAATTGATATATAACTGTGTGAAGCCAGAACAAAGAGGATAATTAGATTCCTGTTTTATATAGCAATATATTGCGTTATATATCGTTCAGTCTGATCTCTCGGATTCGCGCAATTCGTCTTTGTAAATAGTCGTGTACATAACGCAGACATTAAGGTGTAACTCATAAAGGCTCTATTCGTCCGGCCTCTTTTAGATATTGCCCGCACTTGACCTCGAACTTAATTTATGTCATTGCTTAGAACTTAAAACTTAATTAAAGAATTTTTGTAAAATGCAATAAGATCTAGTTCAATAATAATTCTATCCTTGCTTTGGTGACTTCAATATCCTGAAGTTCCTCAATCTTCCTGCTTCAAGGCCTTACTAATCGGAAAAACAGCCGTTGCGCATTCTCTTCGTTAATCGCAATTCCGCGCGATTACATAAATCGCGAAATACCATTGTTCTACCCTAGTGTGGTCTATCCCCATCCTCCGTCGCTAGAATAAGACCGCCCTCGGCTTAGGACACCACATAACAATCAACAAAATAACTCTCGTGGGAAATAAGGAAAGGCAACGCAAATCAACCGGGCATCTGTATCAACCGGGAGTCCTTGCCAAAAGATTACGCGATAACTCGGTAATCTATCACCATTACTGGTAACCAGCACCTCCCTTCAGAGGCTCTTGGGTTGTCCTCACGATTACCTTCAAGGTTCCCCGATAATTAGGGACGACCTTCAAGAGCCCCCCCCCCCCCCCATACGTTATTTTGGATCGGAGCTGTCTATTTTAATTACACATTTATAATTCTTCCCATCCTGGTACCTCGTGATGACTTTGCGATATGAATCTTATATAATTTCACCTTATGTCTAAACATTCTATGTGATTGTAAAGAAAAGCATTCCCTCACGTATAGTCTTTATCCCAGTTAATTCGGCTGATAAATAATCTCTTTCGTAATCTTTGCATCTCCTCACGTGGCCAGATTCTGAGAATTCAGCGTAAAACGACGCGCTCATGACGTCATCCGACCTCAATTTTTACCTAGAATGAGATAAGCTCAATCCTTAGATTAGGTGTCAAATACTTTTCTGGTGTTCATTTATTATACATAGAAATGCAATATTTTCACTAATAGTTGACTGTTTTAAAGGTGGAAAACGTGTAAATTATTTAAAAATAGGCAGCGTCAAGAGTGATGGCACTTTCTGGCCGGGGTAGGTCCCTTTCATAAATAACTAACAAACTCACAGTCCGATTTGGTTTAAAGTTGCCAAATTAAGTAGATAGAATTGATTCTTTCGAAGAAACTAATAAAAAATATCCTTTTCATGTTAGTCATTTTTTAAAAGACTAAAGTAAGTAAAATTATTAAAAGAATTCGATTGTAATGATTACAATAGCATGGACTAAACTGATTTCATATATTATATGTGGTTCGATAGAGAACCAGTGGATAAGTTGTTAGAGAGATAATACTGAAAAATATTCGATTGAATTGCAATTTTATACCCTATTGATATTGCATGTTACTGGATAAGACAGTGTTTCGATGATATTCAGAAAGTTGATTATTTTTTAAGTGGTCATATAGTATATGGTTATTCTTTTGATATATTTTCTGTTAATAAATCAGCCTAATTAGCGTTTCGAAAACCATAACCATAAATTTGTTTGATCGAAGTTGTCCGCTGATAGTTTTAGGCCTAAGACGACAGCGAAATAAATTTTGAAATAATGAACTGGGTTTTAAGAAAAACAAGTAAACATATATAAATATATTCATAGAATCAACGAATGTACAATGAGATAAGTAGATTACGTATACAATGTAAGATACTTTAAATTGTGATTTACAGTAACAAGATGCGAAGAGAATTGAAGTATGTGAATTAAATATGAAATAATATGGTGAAATAATAATATAGTGACTATGATGGACTGTGAATTAGGGATTTATACGAAGAGTGGCTTGAGTCGAATAGAGAAGAATATTGTGCTATTTGGTCGAGCTGAAAGCGTGTGTTTGTTTGTTTGTGTGTGAAATTTTAAGAGATGTTGTTTGGAACAGTATTACCTTAATTGAATTGACAAGTAAAATAAATAAATTAATTAATTATTAAGTTGTACATAAAATGATTTAATTTACAAAAGTTAAGCAAAATAATTGAAAGATTAAATGACAAAGTTAAGTAAAATAATTAAACGATTAAATTGAGAAAGTTAAAGGATTGTATAATATGAATTTACATAATAATTGATGTACGAGGGACGGTCAATAAGTTTGGCAATTCGGATATAAGGAAACGAGATATGAGCAAAAGTGTTTTATTATTTTTCAATATAACTACCCTCGACTTCAATGCACTTGCGCCACTTGTCCCCGAGGCTTCGAATTCCCGACAACCACAAATCTCCCGACTGCTGTTCAATCCACTCCTGGAAGGCGAGCTGGACATCTTCATCGTCCCGAAACCGGCGTCCACGCAGTGCAGACTTGAACTAGCGGAATAAAAAGTAGTCGCTAGCGGCCAGATCTGGACTGTAGGGGGGATGGTTGAGCTCCTCGAATCCGCACTCGCGCAGGGCAGCTTGTGCAACTCTGGCCTTGTGGACTTTGACGACGTTGAAGTCGATCATGGGGCGTGAGGTTTCTAGGGACCCAACGGGCAGAGACCTTGGTCATGGCCAAATTGTCGTGGATGATGTTAAAAACACTTCCATGTGATATTCCAAGTTCTCGCTCGATTTCTTAGACCTTGACCCGTCGATTTTCGAGGATCATCCTCTCCACATGGGCCACATTGTCCTCGTTGGTCACGTCTGACGGGGTTCATCTTCAAGGGACTCTCGACCATGGCAGAACTCCCTATTCCAGCGAGCAATGGTTGCATAAAAATGGGCGGTGTCGGTGTACATTGCAACCATGCGTTCATGGATAACTTTTGCATTCTTGCCTTCCTTGGTCAAAATTTGATCACTGCGTGATGCTCAACCTTCTCCATTGTTGAAAAATTTGTGACTGACAATCTGCTATCAGCTACTGCTTCTTAAATAGACGAAGTAGGAGCGTGCGGCTGTAGGTCCTAACTTTTCATAACTTGTCCTAACACCCCCACAAACAGTCATCCCCCTTCCTCTGTTTTGTCCTACCGATTCGCAAAACTTATTGACCGCTCCTCGTATATATATATATATATATATATATATATATATATATATATATATATATATATATATATATATATATATATATATATATATATATATATATATATATTTAAGTTTACCAGGAGGTTTTTATTATAGGAATGCCGACAGGCATTGCTATAGTCTCTACTCTATTAAGTTTTATTCCTATAAATTTATGATATCACTGATATAATTTAAATTACTCATTTTATTACCCTTTCACAGATGAAGCCAATTAAGGAAAGTAGTGCAGCATTTCGAAAAAAGAGAAAAGCGAGAGAAGGACAAGAAAGTCGAAATGAAGGTGCCCTAGTTAAATTTCTCATCAGACCAGACCATTCAAACGAAACTGGTATTACTGCAGAAGCTCATGGAAATGGTGTTGTTGATGAAGTGTAAGTTGATCCACCACAAACTACTAAAGAACAAAACTCTAATATTAATTTGAAAGACATTGGAATGTGGCCTGCTAAGTTTAATAACGGTGACCGTATTCGGGAAATGCTTATACAACAAGGATCGAAGGCTGTGCAAAATATTAACTGTGAATTCAAAGAAGTTGTACGGCCAGGAAAAATAACTAAACTGAAAGGGAAAACTAGAAGACTGTCAAGAAACTGTTTTTTTCGAACTTTACAAAACTCGGATAAAATCTTGAGAACTTGGAGGATATATTTTCCATCGAAAGAAGCCGTATTTTGTTTTTGTTGTACGCTATTTTCAAGTAAAAACTCTAAGTTTTGCTTAGTTGATGGTTACAATTACAAATATTTGTGGAAGTTGAACCCTAAGATACAAGAACATGAATCTAGTCCTGGGCATGATAATGCGTTCACTCAGTGGATAAAGCTGGAAATTGGCCTTTCCAAAGGCAAGGTAATAGACAAAGAACAACAAACTCTTGTTAAAAATGAAACAAAGAAATGGAAGCAAATCCTGACTAGATTCTTGGATATAATTATGTTTCTTGCTATGCAAAACCTAGCTTTACGAAGCCATAGAGAAGCCATTCGAGTTAAGGAGCAAATGAAAATAAAGGAACATTCTAGAGCCTGTTCAACTGATTGAAAATTTTTACCCAGTGCTAAGTGAACATATGGTGAAAGTAAAAATTGATAGGTTTACAACTTCCTATCTCTCACCAAAAATTCAGAATGTATTTGTGAACATTCTGAGAGGTAAAGTGAGAAAGAAAGTAATTGATGAAGTGAAACAGAGTAAATACTACTGCATTATTTTCGATGGTACTCCAGACATTTCTCATATAGGCTAAATGAGTCAGGTGCTACGTTATGTTAAGATAGATGAAAAAGAAGTAAAAGTAGAAGAATCCTTTCTTGGTTTAATTGAGATGAAGGGCAAAAATGCTCAGCAAATTACATCAATGATTCTGAAACAACGAGAAATAGACGACATTAACATTCAAGACTGTCATGGACAAGTATTTGATAACGCGGCAGTAATGGCAGGTCATCGATCCGGTGTTTAAACACGCATCACAGAAGTTAACCTAAAGATTGTATTTGTGCCATGCACCAATCACTCTCTGAATTTAGCAGCTGTGCATGCAGATTCAGTTTCATCGTTTGGCAAATTGGACTGTTTATTTTTATTCTTCTCATCCTCAACTCATTGATGGGATATCTTGATTGAGATAACTGATGCAACTATCAAACGGGCTGGGGAAACGAGATGGATTAAATCGAGCAGATGCAGTGAAAGTGTACACACAAAACTCCTGGAAATCATCGCTGCGCTAGAACGGTTGATGGAAGATGCAGAAAACGCAACTACGAGCGAGCAAGATTTGATACGTTTTATTCTTCAGGCAATGCTGCCATTTTGTTTCTTGTCATTCCTTGGCCTTTGGAGAGATATACTTCCTGAAATTAATGACCCTTAAAAGTACCTCCAAATGAAAGGACTGGAGTTAAAACAATGTGCCATTAAACTATCAGCCTTGAAAACTTCTCTACTTCTGAGTGAGACAAAACAGTAGATGACGCGTTGATCTGTTCAACAGAAATTTGCTCTGATATGGGAATCAGCACAGAGCGTCGAATTTGCAAAAAGAAAATAATGAGCTCAAAGAAAGAATCGATGCCGCTTTCAGCTACGGTGCTGAACTAGGAAGATAAATGTTGTCAATGATAGACAGACTAGTTGAAGAAAGAGCCTCTAGATTCGAAAGACTTCACGATATTGCAAAGAAACAACCTTTCTCAGACCTTCTAATTTGTTAGATAAATAGTATAATTGGGATGTAGATGATTTTGATGAGAATATTAAGAAAGAAGAGTGAAGACTTTCTCGTTGAGAGGGTAAGACTGCAAAGTTATTTGGCGGCTGCTGACGCTGAAGACATGGAAGGGCCTTTGCAAGTTCTTCAGTTTATTCAGAAATATATTCTTAGTGATTCAATGCTAAATATAGTAATATTTTTAAGAATCTTTCTAACTCGTGCCATTAGTGTTGCTAGCTGCGAACGGTCCTTTTCTAAACTAAAGCTCATCAAGAACTACCTCAGCTTAACAATGAGTCAAACAAGGTTGAGTGATTTGGCAATACTATTGATAGAGTGTAACTTTGCGGATAAAATTGATTTTGATGAAATCATTAAATATTTCGCGAAGAGGAAGGCACGTAAAATCAATTTGTAAATCGTTTTTTTAGGTAATTCACTCATCTTCTTATCTTTAACATACATTTCCTATTATTTTTTTGTGTATGAACATTATAAAAGTGAATTTGAGTGAAATAAAGAGTTACTACCATTTGTCTTCTTATTTTGCATGCCTATATAGCTGTATTATTCCGTTTTCGGCGTTTTGAAGTGTTATTAGAACTTTTAGGGGCAGCACTTTTGCTAAGTACGCCACTGACTCTGGGCTTTTGTGACTCTCATATCATCTGCTCATGGGGAGAAACAACAATCATGTCAAGGTGATCCTTCTTGACCTTGAGCACTTTGACTTTAGTGCCGGTCTAAGTGCAAGTTAGGGAAGCTTTGTCACGTGTTGACCAACTATTTTATGTGGTCTGGGAAAGTTGATGGGTGCGCTCCCCCTCACTCCATCCAAGTGCTACTTTATCTCTTTATTTTTTTAGTCGCGTGTGAGTCTATTCGCGTGCGACGCTACATTAAACTATGTCGGTCCGTCGGTCGGACCCAGTTTGCTTATTTTGTTTGTAATAACATTGTAACTATTCGGCCGATTCTAACGAAATTTGAAAGCCTTATGTTGTTTATATTTCTTTAATGTGGTATAATTACCAAATTCCTCCCAAGGTTAGTTCGGGAATCTTATTTTGTTTTAGCAATAGCATCATAACTATTGGGCCGTATTCTAACGCAATTTGAAACCCTTATGTTGTTTTACATTCCCTTGCGAATGATATAATTGTCCAAGTCCTCCCAAGTTAGCCCGGAATTATTTTGTTTTGGCAATGACATCATAACTATTGGGCCCATTATAACGAAATTTGAAACCCTTATGTTGTTTTACATTCTCTTTCGAATGATAGAATTGTCATAATTCTCTCAAGGTTAGACCGGGAATTATTTTGTTTTGGCAATGACATCATAACTATTGGGCCGATTCTAACAAAATTTGAAACCTTATGTTGTTTTCCATTCTCTTTCGAATGATATAATTGCCAAGGTCCCCCCTCCCAAGATTAGTCCGGTAATTATTGAAAGTTCTGAAGGTCGTAAGGTCATAAATCAGAATAAGTGAGAGCACGCGACTTTTTGGTCAGCAGACCTTGTTTCTTAAACTCTAAGACTATCCCTTCAACCTTTCTTCCCCGTAAGAGGCACGGCGATTTGCTTTACTGGCCGCCGTACTGACGGGACTCAGCGCCACGTCTGACCCCAGCTTAGCCTCTTCTCCTTCTTTCTGACATCCTGTCTTATTACCCTGCTTCCACACTTTCCCTACAACCTCTCCCACAACTTTCTCTGGTCGGCCTCTAATTTCAAAAGGTAGATATCGAACAGCTTCCTCTCACCCAACCATCCTGGATCGGGTCTGTGGAGGGGCGGGGCGACGCCCCTTCACCCCTGAGCTCCAGTTTGAGGTGGTGAGGTTTTAACAATCTGCTGCACCCCCACCCTCATATATCCTCTCTTTATTTCCGCAGATTATTAATTTTTCGCCTAGCCCAAGGTGGAGCCGCCATGCCGATGGGCTGCCTGGCCACTGGGCGGCAGTTGTGACTTCCAACGGCGGCAGCTGGCTTCGCCGGCCTCGTATTCACCCCTCGCAGAGCAAGCTACTGCGTAGGGTAATTAGCGTTTGCATCCCGCGATAATAACTGGGTCCCTATCCACATCAATGAAAACTTTTAAAAATCTCTTGATCACCCGAACCTTGCTCCCCAACTGGATACGATCATAGACCTCTCCTAGGACCAGGTGAGTTCAAGGCCTACGTAACAGCCTCTATCTTGCCCTCAAATGGAATTCGTCGCAGCAACCACTTTGAGGTCGCCCTCTCGCAATATCAACCAGCCTTCTAGTACTCAACAGCACCTCAACCTTCGCCGAAAACCGACGACAATCCTGCATAGTATCCTAGCTCCCTTCTTGGTCTCACTATTTATCTTTACGTGTTCCAGAAGAACAAAAGGTCTGTAGATTACATACGTACCACGCCTTAAAAGAAATGTTCCCTAAATCCGCCCTTGAGTACGTAATTCCTAACTCAGGCTCGGAGATATTTGTCCGGGGTACCACCGAGTCATTTTCACAATGCCTGCTTAGCCTAGTCTTTCGGCTCTCTAAAAATCTCTGCAAGTGACAAGAATGAATTTAATGTCAGGACCTGCACGGTTCTAGTAGATAACTTCTTCCAGGACCTGATGTCACAGACAAGTTCATCGCTTCCGCCATCAAAGAAGTCTTCACCGACCAACAACATAATGTTGAGTAGGTCAGTATTTTTAAAACGCAATCTTCTCGTTCTTTCACTCCGTTTAGGGTTGCTAAGATAACTCTAGAACAACAAACGCTACCAATGTTTATAAAATTTGTAGGAACACATATACGAGTTCAAGAAGAACTCCCCACCCCCACTCCAGTGCCGTAATTGCAGCATATTCGCCCACTCTTCGAAATATTGTAAGAGCAACGAGAATCTGTGATTTCGATGTGGACTATTGCGACACAATGCCCCAAATTGCACAAAAGAGACGCACTACCTCAACTTTCGGCCCACATCATGCACACCAAAGGAAGTGCCCTCACTACCTCTACCACTAGGAGATTCGCGTTCGGTACCTACGATGCGGTATCTCACAGACACCAAGCAAAACTAGACATGCGTGAAGAAGGCATTACACTGTCAACACCCATCTTTTCCGTTGTGACGAGTGCTGCTCCTAGCATTCACGGCACTCAACCTGCGTCTAGCATATCAGCGCTCAGAAACGACTACCCGTCTCCACCTTCCATATCTCCAACGCTTGCCCTTCCATTGAAACAACGCGCTTCATAAACATTTGCGAACACACCCAGCTACGCCTTCACAACAAGGTAACGCAATAGCAGAACCAATATCACCCCTGCCGGAGAGTGCCACTCTCGCCTGAACTACTTGTCATTCACCCATTTTCAAAATACCAATCGCCCCCTAATCGCAGGAAGAACCATCGAAGAGGAAGAGACCAAATCACTTACCTCCCTCCCCTTTATTTGTATCAAATCACGAACACATCCATGTACTACCTACAACTAAATTCTCAATGATCTCGCACGATGATCAACTTATAGTTCATCCACCTACCCAATTGCCTGCCTCTATTAAGGGGACGATGGGCTTGGAAGCTGTTCCTGCCGCCGCTACTAAGCCGCTGTCCGGTCCACGTCACCCCAGGTTATCACTGCCAAATGTCGCCACTGATATTAAATCCATCAGTTCCCCGCGGGTCAATCGTTAGGGAGGTGGAGGTCGTAAGCGCTCTCTACATTCTCTCTCAAATTCCTCCTCTTTGAGCCCCTGCAACTTTAAACGCACCCGACTCTAGGAAGACGCCATAGCCTCTCCTGGAGCAATGAGCTCCTCAGAAGAAACGTGGCTTTACGACATAAAATCATATACCTCATATAGCCTCTCGCAAAGCACACTATCCGAGGAGAAAATATCTCCCCCCGACGAAAGAGATCTTGTAAACCCCTCGCTTGCTAAGCTGTACCGATAACGATAACACTCAGATATCGTCATGCTCAAAATAAATCAACCGAGACTGCCCCAACTACTGACCCTTTCAGTCATGTGATCACCTGGCTGACTCATCACCTTGCCTAATGCCTCTCGTACTACCTAGCCGGACTTCTCTGATTACAAATTATGATCTGCCTCCGGTTTGCACAGCTGCCAATATAGCATCCTACAACCCGACATCCTCCTCTCCAGATTCTTCTCCGACCGCCAAAAAAACTACCCACCAATCGTCACCAAACCCTTTAACCCACGCTCGTGATGTACCCACATGTATTATACCGCCCCCTCTCTCAGCACGCCTGGACCAAAACGGATGACTTGTACCCCCACCCCTTTGCCTAACTCAACCTTTAGCATTCCAACGTCTTCAACCTTCTGTCTCACATGGAATATCCGCGTACTTCGGGCCAATTATGGCTCGCTGCAGGCCCTCTTAAATCAGTTTTTCCCTGAAGTAGTTTGCCTCAGTGAAACAAAGCTGGCTACTCCTAGGTCAGCCTACTACAACTTCTATTTTATAGTAACCTCTCCCTAGTCCGTACGGATATACCAATTACCCCCCCCCCCCCACACACACACCTCCTCTACACAAGCCTTAACGCCATCGATGTTCACCTTCACCGATCTACGCTCTTAACTGTGTGCTAAATATACCTTCTTGAATGAACTTTCCTCCCAACTCCCGAAACCATTCCTTTTAACTGGAGACTTTAATGCTCGTAACCAGTACAAGTATGATGTCATAAACATAGCAAATGACATGTTGTACTAGACGTAGTCTTACAACAAGACCTACAAGTCCTCAATGACGAAGACCCTATCATTTATCATCCCCAGACAGACTCCTTTACCCACATAGATCTCTGTCTGTGCTCAACTGACTTTCCTCCCGATCACTTCTTCAGAGTATTTGATGATCAGTATGGAAGTGATCATTACCCCCTGCTCCTAGACCTACTCCCCCTTTCCTCCATCTCTAAGACTGTATTGGGTCTACTAGAAAGCTGACTGGGAAGCATTTGTAAGGTCATCCTCTTCCATAACTTTGCCTGATGAAACAACAGACAGTACATCATGCTTAAAAAAGTTTGTGGAGCTTTTTTCAACAACAGCCTACAAACATGTTCCACTCTGCAACGTTCCACTCAAACTATTGGTGGCCGAACAAAGAGTAGCACCGTTAAGCGTGAACGAAACAGGCTCCATTGCACCTTTCGAGATAATCCACACACGTCTTATTACATTAAAAATAAAAGACAATGTGGCATCACCCGCCGTCACTCCTGGATTCAATAGACATCCTCCATTTCATCCCGCATCCCTCTAGCCAAAGTTTGGGGAAGAACACATAAAATCGGCAGCTCCTCATGACACCGCCACTTACCCATCCTTCGTTATAATGACAACCTCATCAGTGCTCCCCAGGACGTTGCTCAGCTAAAACGAACACGCTCAGCTCCATCTCCCATGGATCCCTCCTCCCTGAATTCAACCGACATAAAGCACTAATAGAACCGCAACCATTAATTTTTGAAGCGTCCAGAAAACTGTGCTACAACGAACCCTTCTCGATGAAAGAACTCCAAGAGGCGTCTCATCGTATAAGAACTCCACCCCTTCAGATGACTTAATATCATACACACTCGCCCAACACGCCCATGTAGATACCATACATTGTCTCTTAACAATTTTTAATGATATTTTTCTTTCCGGAACTTTTCACCAATAATGGCAATACAGCTATAATATATGGCTATTCATGTGATTTATTTTCCGTTAATAAATCAGCCTAAATAGCGTTCCAAAAACCATAACCATAAATTTGTTTAAACGAAGTTGTAGGCGGGTAGTTTTTAGGCCTAAGGCGACAGCGAACTAAATTTTGAAATACTGAACTGGGCCTTAAGAAAAACAATTACACAAATATAAATATATTCATAGAATCAACGAATGTATAATGAGATAAGTAGATTAGGTATACAATTATAGTGTATAGTTATCAATGTGATTTATCTTCGGTTAATAAATCAGCCTAGATAGCGTTTCGAAAACCATAACTATAAATTTTGTTTGATCGAAGATGTCTGCCGTTAGCTTTAGGCTTAGAGGCGACAGCGAAGTAAATTTTGGAATATTAACTTGGGCGTTAAGAAAGAGAATTACACAAATAAATATATTTATAAAATTTAACGAATGTACAGAGATAAGTAGGTTAAGTAAATATGGTGAATAATATGGTGAAACAATATAGAGTGAATAATAGAGTAAATAATAATATAGAGTATAATAGAGTATCTTTGATATAGTAAATAATATTGAGTTGTAAGTAATATAGTGTAGTAATTTAGAGTATTTTAAAGTATCTATAATGGACTGTGAATTTGGGACTGCAAGGAGAAGTAAAAATAATTAGGACTTACTCTAGTATTGTCGTTTGCAAAGAATGTGAGAGTGGAATTAACTCAGTATGATTTATTTGGAGCTAAATGAATAATTGTAGAAAAAATGGTTACAGACCTTTAGACGACGAGAGTGGCGAGTCAAATGGGAAAGTTCGCGTGCTTATTCGGGCGAGCTGGGAAAGTGTGTTTGTTTGTTTGTTTGGGTGTGAAATTTAAGAGATGTTGTTTGGAACAGTATACGTTAATTGAATTGACAAGAAAATAAATGAATTAATTAATTATTAAGTTTAACATAATGATTTGATTTACAAAAGTTGAAGTAAATTAATTTGGAAGATTAAATAGACAAAGTTAAGTAAAGTGGTTAAATTAACAGTTAAAGTAAAATAATTATATGATTAAATTAATAAAGTTAAAGTAAAATGATTGAATTGACAAGTTAAAGTAATGCATAATGAATTTTACATAATAATGGATGTATATACATATTTAAGTTTCCCAGGAGGTTTTTATTATAGGAATGCCCAGAGGCATTGCTATAACACTCCCTCTCCCCTTTAAGAAGGTTACCTCCCCCCCCTTTTACTATTTGAGACTATAAGTCCGAGTACCGACGAGGCCTCCTGACGACGCGACCGGAGCGTGTGACAGTGCCACTGGTTTGGCTGCAGGTACGAGGACACAGATTTGCTGTGGCAATGACATTAGCATTGAACGAGGCACTGGCACGAGAGAAGGTTTACGGAGCGAAAGTAATCCGCTTGCTGGTTCCTCCCGAGATGGCGTCAAGCGGGATGTGGGAGTCTTGAGTCCCGTTGGCCGCTGACGGAGTGACCAGTGGGGGAAAGATTTGCTCCTGACTATCCACTTCTGCCGACGAGAGTTCCTGCAACAAAGGAGGAGGAGGCAGCAAAACGGAAGGTGGAGTTGGAGAGGCAGTAGTTAAAGAGGTGGGATTTAGGTTGTTTTGGGGGATTACTGTACTATAAAGGGGTATAGTAAGAGGAGAATGAGGTGATTGGGGTTCTAGGCGAAAATTTTCGGTATAAGCGGGTTTTAGGTGGTCGATAGAGACAGTATCTTGCCTGGTGCCAAGCTTTAGGACGAAGAATTTCGGCTTCCTGGAGATAACGAGAAAGGGTCCGTCATAGCCTGGTTGTAACGAAGTGCGAGCTGAATCGCGACGGACGAAAACATGGGAGCATGTTGTCATCTCCTTCGGCATGAAGGTTTGATAATTAGCAGGCACTCTAGGGGCAGTTGGCTTAATTTCAGCCATCACCCGTACAAGGTTATGTATGTATGAAGAAGGATCTAGGTGAGAAGGTAGAGGTCGGTCAGAGGAAGAAAAGAATTGACCGGGTAGACGAAGTTGAGTGCCATAAACTAATTCTGCTGCAGAGCAAGCCAAATCCTTTTTCAAGGAGGAGCGAATGCCAAGGACAATCAAAGGTAGCTTGTCCACCCAAGTTATGTTTGGATCGGTGGAGTGTAAGCTTGCTTTGATGGTCCGATGCAGACGTTCTACCTTAGAGTTACTCTAAGGGGGGGAGCTTGTAGTACGAAGGCGAAAGGAGCCAAGGACTGACATAAGTGCATCCCATTGGTGGGCCTCAAACTGGCTGCCACGATCAGTCATGATCGTTGAGGGAACACCAAAACGAGCAACCCATGCTCAGACGAAAGCTCGAGTGACAGTGGAAGCTCTGATGTCCGAGATAGGAACCGCCTCTGGCCAGCGAGTAAAACGATCGATCATGGTGAGAAGATAATTGCAACCACGGGAGTAAGGAAGAGGACCTACTAGATCGATGTGAACGGCGTCAAAACGTGACGAAGAAAGAGGAAAAGAGACCAGAGGAGCTTTTGTGTGGCGGTGGACTTTAGCACGCTGGCATGGCAGGCATGAGCGAGTCCATTTGGCCACGTCGGCATTCATACCTGGCCAAACGAAGCGTTGTGCAACGAGCTTGCGAGTGGCATTGACGCCAGGATGAGAGAGGCCATGAATTTGCTCGAAGATGTGCCGACGGTAAGCGAGAGGAATGAGAGGACGAAGACAGTCAGGAATTGAATAGTCAACCAGGATGCGCCTGGAAGGACTGTCATGCAAGTCAATCTCGCGAACGAGGAGGTGAGAAGAGTGACGCAATGTTTGCGTGTCTTCATCTTGTTCCTGGGCAAGCGCTATTGTTGAATGATCGATGGGCGCAATGTAGGAGAGTTGCGTGCCCGAAATCGATGAAATGCGAGAAAGTGCGCCCGGTACGACGTTTGAAGAACCAGGAACGTAGCGAATATAGTTCGTCATCTGAAGGATGAAGTCAAGATGACGAGTGTCAACTGCAGTGTGTACTGATGAAGTACTACGAGACAAACATGCACCGACCAAGGGCTTATGGTCAGTAAAAATGGTAAATTCACGCCTTTCCAAATGATGGCGGAAGTGGCGGACAGCGAGATATATTCCGAGGAGTTCTCGAGAGAACGTTGAATATCTCTTTTAAGAGTTTGTAAGAGCGCGAGAGAAGAAAGCAAGAGGTTGCCATTGGTCACCAACTTTCTGCTGCAAGATTGCACCTACGTGGGTTGAGAATGCATCTGAGGAGACGCTGATGGGGGCTCCTAAGGAAGGATGAGCCAATTCCACAGTGCGAGAGAATGAATCGCACGCCTCAGCAGACCATTCAAGAAGAGAGTTCTTTTTGGTCTTGGAGAGCATAGAATTGAGAGGTTGCATGACCTGGACACATTTAGGGATGAATCTGTGGTAGAAATTAACCATGCCACAGAAACTCCTGAGTTGTTTGCGTGATGTAGGACGAGAAAAGTTTCGCATCGCGCTAACTTTATCTTCGAGTGGGCTAATCCCTGCACTCGAGACATGGTGCCCCAAGAATGAGATTTGCGGGACACCAAAGAGGCACTTGGAGGTGTTTAGTACGATACCGTACTCCTGAAGACGAGAAAAAAAACTTGGCGAAGGTGAGAAAGGTGTTCCTCCAGCGAGGAAGATGATATTAGGAGGTCAGAGCACTATGTGAGTGCGAGAGGATTTATGGCGTGTTGCCAGAGCACTATGCGAGTGCGAGCGAATTGATGACTTGTTGTGAGTGCGAGATGATTTATGGCGTGTTGCCAGAGCACTATGTGAGCGCGAGAATTAATGGCGTGTTGCCAGAGCACTATGTGAGTGCGAGAATTAATGGCGTGTTGCCAGAGCACTATGTGAGTGCGAAATGATTTGTGGCGTGTTGCCAGAGCACCATGTGAGTGCTGAATGTAATGGCGTGTTGCCACAGCACTATATGAGTACTGGAGGTAATGGCGTGTTGCCAGAGCACTATGCGAGCGCTGATGGAATTAATGGCGTTGTCAGAGCACTATATGAGTTCGAGAGAATTGACAACGTAGCACTGTATGAGTGCTGAATGAAATGATGGCGGTATAAAGTGAGGATTGAGTGTGGGTCAAAATAGAGAAGTGAGTACCTACCTGAATAAGTAAAGTGAGGTGTAGGTGATAGATGTTGACCTGTTAATTGTCAATTGTTGTTAATGTTTGTTGTTAATCGTTGTTGATGTTTGTTGATGCCTCGAAGTGTTAGTTTAAAGGATGTGATTGAGAGATTGGAGAGAGAGGAATGCCAGAATTTGAAGTTTGAGGATTCGGAGAAAATGGGTGAGTTGGGTGAAGTGAGAAAACTGGAGGATTTGAGGAATGAAGATTTGATTGAGGATTCCGAGAGTTTAGTGATGAAAAATGAAGATTAGAGGCATTTGGGGATGAAGATTGATGTGCGAGGAGTGAGGAGTTGAGATTAGGTGGAGGTGGAGTTACTAGTTGTAATTATGTGCAAGGCTGTAAACATTTTGCGGTTTGTGCACCATATTTCTTATGATACCAGCACCACCGAGTTGGATGAAAGGAAAGGGAAAAGTTATGCTTCGGGAGGAGACTACTTGGCGCAGTATGTGAAGAAGCATAACTGTGGCTGCAAGGCTGTGTACAGTGTTCAGCGTTGTGCCCGTACCTTTGATGATACCAGCATATGCCCTGATGGTGTGGAAGATGGTGAGAAAAGTTGGAAGAACGAGGGTAAAAATTTTGCTGTCTCTCACCTCTTGCATCGGGATGCCCTCCTTGGTCTCTCTTCCGTGAACTAGAGAAGGACCTGCGCCTTCGATCGCCAAACCCGTGTCCATGCTCGTTCTGTGGTTCACGATGCAGCTTTAACCGCTGGATGTCGGCTTCCATCCTCCGTATGGAAGCCTCAAGGTCCCTCGACAGGGAAGATGGAACCCTTGAATGCTCGGCCCGTTCGTCAGAGAAGCTCGACGTGCCTCGAACCTGCGAAATTGAAGCATTGTTAATTTGACCGTTGCCCCAATTCACATAAGGACTTTTATGCAATTTATCTGCAGCTGCAGCAATCTCATCAATGCACGTGGGGTTCGAACTTAGGATTAATGGCCCAATGCCCTCGGGAACTCCTCTCATGAAGATTTCGGTGAGGAGAGGGTTAAAAAGATCGAGTTGAGCACCTTTTACCCTGATAAGGTCCTTCAAATGAGACAAAAAAGAAGAAGGACTCTTATCTCCTATTTCCTGAGTATTCAGGAGCTCTCTCAGGTCATCAATTTGGGACCTACCATATGTATTGAGAAAAGCCCCATTCAGGCGGTCTAAAACATCAGCCTGTTCCCCGTTAAGTAACCCTTCCCTGAACTGAATAAAGGTACTTATGGGTACTTATGGGTAATGATGAAGAGAAATTAAACGATATCTTGATCACAAAGGAGATAGTGACAAAGGAAATTGATAAAATCAAAAGTAGTAAAGCACCCGGTCCTGATGAGGTCTTTCCTATAATTTTTGAAAGAATGTAAGGATGTGTTAAGTAAGCCCCTAGCATGCATCTTTAGAAAATCATTGGAGAGTGGCATTGTGCCAGTGGCATGGAAGAAAGCCAATGTGATACCTATATTTAAGAAAGGGGATAAAACAAATATGTCTAATTACAGACCAGTAAGTTTGACATCAGTGGTAGGTAAAATGATGGAATCTATTATAGCAAGGAATATTAGAGATCACTTGGATAAGCATAAGTTGATAAAAGAATCACAGCATGGCTTTAGTAAGGGTAAATCCTGTCTGACTAATTTGCTGTCTTTTTATAGTAGGGTGTATGAAGCAGCAGATAATGATGAAAACTATGATATTTTATACTTGGACTTTAGTAAGGCTTTTGATCGAGTGCCGCACTTACGGCTTCTGAGCAAAGTTAAAGCACACGGGATCGATGGCAGTATATTTAGGTGGATTCAGTCATGGCTTGGTGTCAGACAGCAAAGAGTTAGTATAGATGGAGTTAAATCTGAGTGGGGGTGTGTTAGCAGTGGAGTTCCGCAAGGATCTGTTTTGGGTCCCTTGCTATTCTTAATTTATATTAATGATCTTGACATAGGTATAAGTAGTGACCTGAGTAAATTTGCTGGTGATACTAAGCTAGGTAGGGCCATTAGGGCTGATTCTGATGCTGTTGTAATGCAGGAGGAATTGACCATTCTGTCGAATTGGGCCGAGAAATGGCAAATGAAGTTTAACATAGACAAATGTAGTGTACTTAGTATAGGTAGAAATAATCCATTGAATAGTTATAAATTAAATGGGAGAATTTTAGGGAGGACCGATTGTGAGAGGGACTTGGGTATTTTGGTAAGTTCAGACCTTCGTCCTAGAAAGTAATGCCTAAATGCTAAGAATAAAGCTAATAGGATATTGGGATTCATTAGGAGGAGTGTAAGCAATAGGAGTGCTGAAGTCGTTCTAAAACAGTATCTGGCGCTAGTTAGGCCTCATCTAGACTATGCAGTACAATTTTGGTCACCATATTATAGGAAGGATATTGATTTGCTTGAGTCTGTGCAGAGAAGGATGACAAAGATGATTGGTGGGCTAAGGAACTTACCTTATGGTGAAAGGCTCAGAAAACTAAATCTACATACATTGGAAAGGAGAAGAGTCAGAGGGGAATTGATTGAAGTCTTCAAATGGGTAAAAGGATATAATAAAGGGGATCTGGGTAAGGTTTTTATACTTAGTAAACATGACAGGACACGTAGCAATGGGCTTAAGCTTGATAAGTATAGGTTTAAGAAGGAGATTGGGAGGAATTGGTTTACAAATCGTGTGGTAGATGAATGGAATAGGCTCACTAGACATGTGATAGAAGCCTCTTCTCTGGGTAGTTTTAAGAATAGATTAGATAAATATATGGATGAAGCTGCTAGATGGGACTGACTTTTTTATGTACATATGTATATATTTTTTCTAAGGAGTGGAGAGATTATATTTTGCGGTTGCATGAATGGACATAATCCTCTGGATGCATTTTATGTATATTGTAGATTAGATCTGACGAACTCCTGTAAAGGGTGACAATGTTGATGACTTTTCTCTGGTAAGAAATCTTTTGCAGTCTCCTTCTTTTCTTATGTTCTTATGATACTTTCTCCTCCTCAGTGATGTTTTGTGGCTTAAGAAGGAGGGATGAGACTTCTAACCATGCAATTGGATTTGCAGGATCATACACGGGAAGAGAGAGGTACGCATGTGGCTGTCTATGCGTAGACGGTTGGGCCTGATGATGAGTTTGGGCGCTAACTGATATCCTTAGTTGATGTGTCTGGTCCATTATAGACACTGTTTAATATATATTTGTGCTAGTTGAATGAAGGTGTTTACGTGAGAAGTAGCTGTGGCTGTGTGCACGAGTGTGTGTGTGCGAAAATTGGTCACGAGTACAGGAATATGAAGAAATTAAAAGTAATTGAGAAATAAAGGAAATTGTCCAGTCGTTGAAAATAGGGGATAAGATTAAATTAAAATTGAGATGAATTATGATAATTATAAGGATGATGCTAAAGATTATACGTGATATGGAAAAATTGGACACGTGAGTCAAAAATGTTCAAACGAGGATTGGGAACGAAATTTACGCGTGGAGTCAGAATGATTTTAACGTTTAAACTTATTTATTGATTGACGGGAGATTACTAAACTTTGGGCACCAATTTTATAGTGTATGGTTATCAATGTGATTTATCTTCGGTTAATAAATCAGCCTAGATAGCGTTTCGAAAACCATAACTATAAATTTTGTTTGATCGAAGATGTCTGCCGTTAGCTTTAGGCCTAATGCGACAGCGAAGTAAATTTTGGAATAAAGACTTGGCTTTAAGAAAGACAATTACACAAATAAATATATTTATAAAATTTAACGAATGTACAGAGATAAGTAGGTTAATAAAATATGGTGAATGATATGGTGAAACAATATAGAGTGAATAATAGAGTAAATAATAATATAGAGTATAATAGAGTATCTTTGATATAGTAAATAATATTGAGTTGTAAGTAATATAGTGTAGTAATTTAGAGTATTTTAAAGTATCTACAATGGACTGTGAATTGGGACTGCAAGGAGAAGTAAAAATAATTAGGACTTACTCTCGTATTGTCGTTTGCAAAGAATGTGAGAGTGGAATTAACTCAGTATGATTTATTTGGAGCTAAATGAATAATTGTAGAAAAAATGGTTACAGACCTTTAGACGACGAGAGTGGCGAGTCAAATGGGAAAGTTCGCGTGCTTATTCGGGCGAGCTGGGAAAGTGTGTTTGTTTGTTTGTTTGGGTGTGAAATTTAAGAGATGTTGTTTGGAACAGTATACGTTAATTGAATTGACAAGAAAATAAATGAATTAATTAATTATTAAGTTTAACATAATGATTTGATTTACAAAAGTTGAAGTAAATTAATTTGGAAGGTTAAATAGACAAAGTTAAGTAAAGTGGTTAAATTAACAGTTAAAGTAAAATAATTATATGATTAAATTAATAAATTTAAAGTAAAATGATTAAATTGACAAGTTAAAGTAATGCATAATGAATTTTACATAATAATGGATGTATATACATATTTAAGTTTCCCAGGAGGTTTTTATTATAGAAATGTCCAGAGGCATTGCTATACAATGTAAGATATTTTAACATATGATTTACAGTAACAAGATGCGAAGAGAATTGAAGTATGAGAAATTAATATAGTGGAATAATATGGTGAAATAATATGGTGAATAATATAGTAACTATGATGGACTGTGAATTAGGGGCTGCAATATGAGAAGTAATATAATTAGGACCTACTTTCGTATGGTCGTTTGCAAAGAATTGTGAGAGAAAGTGTAATTAACTAAATATGACTTGTTTGGAGTTAAATGATTAATTGTAGAAAGAATGATTACCGACCTTTATACGAAGAGTGGTTTGAGTCGAATGGGAAAGAATAGTGTGCTATTTGGTCGAGCTGTGTTTGTTTGTTTGTGTGTGATACTTTAAGAGATGTTGTTTGGAACAGTATTACGTTAAATGAATTGACAAGTAAAATAAATGAATGAATTAATTATTAATTTGTACATAAAATGATTTAATTTACAAGAGTTAAGTAAACTAATTGAAAGATTAAATTGACAAAGTTAAGTAAAATAATTGAACGATTAAATTGACAAAGTTAAAGGATTGCCTAATATGAATTTTACATAATAATTGATGTATATATATATTTAAGTTTCCCAGGATGTTTTTACTATAGGAATGCCCAGAGGCATTGCTATAACACTCCCTCTCCCCTTTAAGAAGGTTACCTCCCCCCCCTTTTACTATTTGAGACTATAAGTCCGAGTACCGACGAAGCCTCCTGACGACGCGACCGGAGCGTGTGACAGTGCCACTGGTTTGGCTGCAGGTACGAGGACACAGATTTGCTGTGGCAATGACATTAGCATTGAACGAGGCACTGGCACGAGAGAAGGTTTACGGAGCGAAAGTAATCCGCTTGCTGGTTCCTCCCGAGATGGCGTCAAGCGGGATGTGGGAGTCTTGAGTCCCGTTGGCACTATCTTCCCTTTCCTCAAACCTGGGGTCAACAGGTGGAACTCCAGCTATGACGCCTGCAAGTGCCTGTCAACTGAGGTACAGACTTTTATGTGTCTTTCTTTTAGCTCCTGGACATGACACTCAACAAGCTCAACCAGATCTGCCACTAGCAGCACCCCCACGCCCTGCCGATGATCCTGGAGGATGACAAGGAGGTCTGGGCTGAGTATGTCAAGGTGACAGATCCCCTGGCTGTCTGCCTTGACAAGCTCCAGACAGAAGAGAAGGCTTACATGGGCTGCCTACTCCTCCAGCTTAGATTGATGAAGGTGAGTGTTCAAATATAAAAAAAGTCGGTGGGCTGAAAAAATGCTATCATTTCTCCAAATATCATGTATTCTTTATTTACTTGTTACATGATAATTAATTGTTGCCCCATATTTTAAGGACTCACTTCTACGCCTGTCCAGGGATGACATCATCAGGCACGCCATGAACCTGGTGGCCTATAAGAATTTCTTAAGTAACTTGTATAAATTATTGGGATAACAGTAATTTTTTTTAAAATTTACGAAGAAAGTCAAATTCTTTATGGAGAGAAGAATAGGTTGAGCATAAGTGATAAGCACGGTGAAGAAGTGTTTTTATAGAATTGATTTCGAAGAGTGCATCGCAGAAACTGAATAAAAAAGAGTTATAGACCAGTGAAGGTAGGTTTTCGGTATACTTGGGTGTTAATTTTATTGCCTGACTTCTCAATCAATAAGTCTAAAAAGGCTAGGACATTGTCTATTTCAAATTCAAAAGTGTATTTAATGTCAGTGTGCAGGACGTTGATAAACTAAAAAACTATTTGCTTGATCTTTGTTATGAAATATGGCGAAGCAGTCATCAACAAAGCGGTGATAAAAAATTGAAGCAAAACTTTTAGGGCAGCTATTAAAAATCCGTTCTTCTATGTTTGCGATGAAAATGTCGGCAGCGATGGGAGCAATGGGGGAACCCATATCTACAGGATCAATTTGTTAGTAAACACTATTGTTGGAAATGAAATAGCTGTCTTTAAATACGAGTTGTAATGACTGTTTAAGTGTTTGAGGGGTAAAACCATTGAAAAGGTCCGAGTTAGCAAACGCTTTTCGAAGAATAATATCTATTACTTCATTGATAGGTATGTTGGTAAAAAGCGACTGTATATCGAAACTAAGAAGTATCTTTTAGGGAAAGAAATGTTTAAGTCCATAAGTTCTTTAGCGAATGTAAAACTATTAAGTATATTATATCGGTTGGTGGTGAAAACTTTAAGGAGTTGGGCTAAGTGTTTAGCTAATTTATATGTGAGTAGTGAGTAGGCAGCCAAGATAGGGCGAAGGGGTACATTAGGTTTGTGGATCATTAGTGGCCATAACGGAATCCTAAACTTGAACCGGTGGCATAAAGGGTATGGTACAGGTCAAGGGTAATGACTTTGAATGACGAGTTTTGCCAAACGGCGATTATTTTGTCTTCCAAACGAAGAATGAATTTGTTTGATGGTTCAGTTACTTTGAAAAATTTAGAAGGGTCGTGAAGGATATTGTACATCTTTGAAAGATAATCAGTTTTATTGAGAATCACCACTCCTCTTCCTTTATCAGGGCGAGAAATAACTATATTGCTGTTTTGCGAGAGAGAACGAAGACTGGTAAAATCATGTGGTCTAAGAATAATGGAGCAGTATTTGAGAGATTTAATCTTGCAGTAAAATCTGTGGGAAGGTTCTGATAGACGTACACGAAATTCGTTAAAATCACCATATACGAGTATGTAGGTTAAGGATAGGTTATGGGCAAGTTTCTTAAGTGGGAGAAAGAAGGAAGTGAATTTATGCTTAACTATAGGGAAACGGAATTGTAGACATAAGGGTAAAAGGAATTGTTCACGCTTATTAAAACAGTAATCGGAAAGATTGCAGACAGCAGTACCAGGATGTAGGAACTTAGATGAATTGATGCCTAAGTTGTTCAATTTTCGTTTGTGAACAGTGATGACCATTTTTCTGGTGGTTGAAGTTTCTTCTTGTACCTTAACTATTGCGCAGAAGAAATCGAGGATGGAGAGTTGATTGAAGTTTTAGTTTACTGGCAGTTTGTGACGTCGTGGTAAGTTCAGCTCTCCCAAACTTGAGGCGTATTTCATTGTCAAGGAGGTACTGTAAGGAGTCCTGATAAAATTCGGTAGATTATAAGGAGGAACGATAAAGCATGAAGTAAAGAAATTGGGGTAAATACCGGAAGCACGACTTTTTTCCATAAATTCGGCATCTAATGTTAATTTCTGCAGTTTAAGGGAAGTGTTGAGGTATTCCTTATATAATTAGAGTCCTGTATCCATATTTGGATGATATATATTGGAAGAAGTTTTCTCTGGCTAGAGATAATTTAATCTTAAGAATGAATCCAAAGACCAAAAAGAAGGTAGTTTCCATTAAACTTATTCTTTAAGGCCAGTAATAACAGACAGTACATCTATCAACATTGGTGTTCATTCACTTTCACGATTGTTCCATTCGCTTAAGAGAGTTTATAGATCAAGATATTGCAGCAATAAGCAAAAGACATAAGGATAGCAAAGACACTCGCACATTGGAAAGTCTAGCAGAGTATCTTAAAAGGCATATCATAGTTTTGCAATGCGATCCCACCCCCAGATCAAATAGCCCAACTACATAATTTTTGACCATCGGTGCCCATGCCTGACACAGAATCACTGTATTTGGGTCATATTAGTGAGGAACACTTTGTTCCTCTTGTGAGGCAAGGTAAAATGCGCTATCATTGATACATGTATTTATCCCATGTGGAGGTCATGTTAATCTAGTATTTTTCATCTCCATTTCCCGCCATCTGGTAAATATTGCTGTTTTAAATTACCAATAAATAATAATTAGATCGATATCAGTCCTCATGCTGAAATTCTTCCCAAAATATTTCAGAAAATCATCAAAAATATGAAGCAAAACATCAGCCCACAACGAGAAAACAACTGATACAGTCAGTGGTGAAATCAATCAAAAATAAATTCACAATTAACCATTACATCAAAGGTAAGTATTTGTGTTAAATATAGTTAAATTAGCTGTAACACTAATTTCTGTAATCACACACAAAAAAATAAGGCAAAATCTTAATTACATTTGAACAGCTCGATCAGACCGTGCCAACAATGAGTGTTATTTTGTTCCAGCATG
The DNA here is from genome assembly GCA_963969495.1 of Ceratothoa steindachneri. NCBI lineage: Eukaryota > Metazoa > Arthropoda > Malacostraca > Isopoda > Cymothoidae > Ceratothoa > Ceratothoa steindachneri. The sequence continues at coordinate 169,411,485 of OZ018318.1, forward strand.
TCCGGTCTCCGAGGCCACTGAACGTCAATCTGACCCAGAGTGTCCAGTCTTTGAGGCCACTCAAACCCCTTTTACTCCGACGAGTGTCCAGTCTCCGAAGAAACTCCGAGAACACTGAGAAACACTATCTATCGAAAAGTCGTTTCTCTAAAGCTACTCAGAGCCTGGCTCAAGCAGACCGTCATTTTCAAGGCCACTCATAGCCAATCTTATCTAGAGAATCCTATCTTCGAGAGTACTCAAAGCCAATATGAACCAAACCATGGTCTCCAAGGCTACCCCGAGCCAATATCAACCGGAGTGTCCTGTCGCCGAAGCTACTCAAAGTCTCTGTCAACAGGAAAATTCAGTCGCCAAGGTCACTCAGATTCAGTCTCCACCAATACATGCAGTCTCCAAAGCAGGCATCAGTCAGTTAGGCCTAGAGTGTCCCGTTTACAAGGCCACTGAGAGCCAGTTGGGCCCTCCCTTTTAATATTCATTTTATTCCATATCAACCCATAAATTTCAAATACCCACCGTGAGAATTTGGAAAAAGAGGATAGTTAAGAGGAACTTTCAATCACGTGGTTCCAGCAGTGGCTCTGACTTTACTATGCAGAAGACTGTGACAAGGTTTTTTGTCACAGTTGCACCAAAACATACAGAGAAGGAAAGCTATCTGCATCTAGCCTTGGTTTGGCATTCATATGATCTGGTTACCTCAACTGGAAAGTGGCTTGTGTAAAGCTTCGGAAACACAAGCAAAGCAATTGCCATAAAGAAGCCATTGAACATGTTTTCAAACTACTGCATTGCATCATAAACATTGGTGAAAGGTTGTCTTCATCGCATGACCAAGATAAATGCATTAACAGGAAAATTCGTCTCAAAGTACTTTCAAATATACATTTCCTGGGAAGACAATGTTTGCCACTGCGAAGGGATGAGGATGAAAGTTATTCAAATTATATGCAATTGTACCATCTGAGAGCTGAAGACAATCCTGATCTTCTCAAAATGGTTGGATAGCGAAGGCGTAAAATGCACTTCAGGTGAAATGCAAAATGAACTGCTGAAGTTTCGCTTTAAAGGTACTACTTGGAATTGCACATCAGCTATAAAATACTCCTTATTTTTCAATTATGGCTGAGGAAACCACAAATGTATCAAACAGGAAACAAGTCAGAATATGTATTCGCTGGGTAAATTATGAATTTAAAGCACATGAAGAATTCATTGGTGTGTATGTAGCAGACAATATTAATTCTTCGTTCATTGTATCAATTATTAAAGATGTCTTGTTGACTATGAACCTGACTTTAGAAAAGGCTGGAGGTCAGTGTTATGATGGAGCTTCAGCTATGTTAGGAAGTAATACTGGTGTGTCTATAACTATTAAGGAATCTGAAAAGCAATGCCTGTATACCCATTGCTATGGAGATGCTCTTAATTTAGCTTGCTAAGATATAATTAAAAAATGTAAATTGATAAAAGATGCTCTGGAGGCAAAACATGAAATTGGAAAACTTATAAAAAGTCTCCTATACACGATGCGTAATTCAAAAAATTAAAGCAGGAGTTATCTCCTGATTCCCCTTGTGTCAGAAGATTATGCCCAAAACGGTGGACTGTTAGGGCAGATGCACTCCAAAGTGTGCTTGAAAATTACATAACTTTGTATGAATTATGGACTTAGGATCTTGACAATGTCACTGATACAGACATGAAGGTCCGCATTCGTGGAATTCAAATATATGCTACCAAATTTGATTTTCTCTATGGTATAATGTTAGGTGAAGTGGTATTAAGTCATGCACACAACTTAAGTAAGACTCTACAGAGCATAAACTTATCAACAGTCCAAGGTCAGCCACTGGCATTTATGACAACAAAGACCCTTGAACAATTTCGAGATGATAAGTCTTTTACATAGTTATGGGAAATTTCTAATAAAAAAGCGCAAAGTTTGAATGATATAATGGATGAGGCAAAAATTCCATGCAAGACACGCAGACCACCTCGGTAATAATGTGGAAATGCTGAGCATGATTATCCAGCAACAATGAAGATCACTATCGATAATTATATTTTGAATCTCTAGATTGAACATTAACTGTAAAAAAGGTCTTTTCGATCAACCAGACTATATATGTACAAAGCCTTCCAACAAATATTAGATGATTTCCTAGAACGAGTAGCAACATTTTATGAGTCTGACTTCAACAAACATTTGCTCAAGCACAACTCATAATCCTATCTTTCACCTTTATACATGATGAAGATGCTTGCATTACACGATATCATGGGCCACATGAAATTGTAGCGACGCTCGAATTACAAGGTGAAGTAAACCCAGCGAGGAACCTCACAAATGAGCATCCTGTTGGACCTATGAAATCCTGAAAGCGAGCACAATTATTAATCACAGAAATAATATACAATGTAGTAATAATTAACCCATGGGAATAGAGCAAAACACTTATAGTACAAATCAACATGTGTTAAGAAACATGAGTTTAAATAATAATATATGTATTTTGTTCGAGGCGAGAAGAATGAATTCGAGACGTTCATACGGCAGCAAACATAGCACATGTACACACACGTACAAAATAAAGCGAAGTAAAAATGGTTCCCATAGCCGCGATAGAAGGTCAGCTGTTCCAACAAGCTTTGGAGCAGGTGTAGAACAGAAACCACGATAATAGCAGCCATTATTTACTAACAAAAAACTGAGAAACGCAAAGTCGCATCTTCGGTATTTGGAGCAAAAACAAATCTTTATCTCCATGGACACGAATTAAAACGGAGTGGAATAGGTCCACCCCCGAAAAAATCATTGGATAATAATAGGACACGCCCACTGTTTCCAACGCAAGTATATACCACCACTTTCACACAATCAAGGAAGAAAAGATACATAACGATCAAGAAAGGAGTAAGAAAACATTAAATCAAAAGTCAGAATGAGCCAGGGAATCAGAGAGATGTTATGGAGTAATAGGCCCACTTGAACAGACTACACACCCCTCTCGAATTCTTTTTACGGCGAAGTTACCCGAGTTCTACGCCCTAATAAAGAGTCCTAGATTCCCCCGTTTGCAATTTCCTTAATACTGGTAATCAATATCGACGCTTTAAACTCAGCCTACTTAATCTTAAGCATCGCTCAAGCGAAGTCCTCTCTACTCCTAAGCCTACCAAGTTTCCGCCGCCTAAAATTAAAGAGAACACACGAACGATCTTACACAATAATTAGCTATCGGGTCATATAGCTGACTACCCATTTATTAACTTCGAGACCAGCTATAAAATCTTTGTCACATACACAGAAAACACTTCAGAACGAAGTCTCTACACTGATTAAACTCATTTTAGTAATACCTGCCATAAATAAGGTCAGTGAGCGGAGTTTCAGCTCTCTAAGGAGAGTTAAAATCTATCTCCGATCTACCTTGTCACAGCAAAGATTAAATCATGTGATGGTGTCTATGTGTGCTGGTTATTATATTATTGACCTAGGAGGCATATATAAATATAATCCCCGGTAAACACAAATTTGTTTGAATGAATGTTTGGATTCGGGAATTATACCTACGTGACGGCCAGCGGTAAATGCACGAGGGAGTGAATAAGACGAAGTATGTAAGAAAATAAATTGCATTTAAAAATGAACAGATAATAATTAATTGGAGATAATACACGATACAAATTGGTATTCAACGAGGTACACAACGAGAGAGTAACGTGAGAGATCTATGAAGGATTAAATGTGAATTTTGAAATGATATTTAAAGGATGTGTCAAAGATAATTAAAAAGGTAATTCACATGATATTAAATTGTAATTAAATGGATATTAAATTATTTTTAAAACACGAAAAAAAAGGATCACAAATTATAATACGTAAATTGGGTTCTGTAAGAAATGAAAAAAATATAAGTACAGTACTCACACGTTATGAGATTGATTTGAACACCTGACGTTGGAACAATTTATAAACGAACTGTGTTGGATGGAAAAGCGAGGACAAGAGTGAGAGAGTGTGCGCTTATAAAATTTTCAGACTATTGGCAGTTACAATATTAGAACGCATTTTAAAAGAGTTTAATATATATATATATATATATATATATATATATATATATATATATATATATATATATATGTATATATATATATATATATATATATATATATATATATATATATATATATATATATATATATATATATATATATACACGAAGGGCGGTCAATAAGTTTTGCGAATCGGTAGGGCAAAACAGAGGAAGGGGAATGGCTGTTGTGGGGGTGTTAGGACAAGTTATGACAACTCAGGACATGCAGCCGCACGTTCCTGCCTCGTCTATTTAAGAAGCAGTAACTGATCGCAGATCGTCAGTCACAAATTTTTCAACAATGGAGAAGGTTGAGCACCGCGCAGTGATCAAATTTTTGACCAAGGAAGGCAAGAATGCAAAAGAGATCCATGAACGCATGGTTGCAGTGTACACCAACACCGCCCCTTCCTATGCAACTATTGCTCGCTGGAATAGGGAGTTCCGCCATGGTCGTGAGTCCCTTGAAGATGACCCCCGTCCAGGACGCCCGTCAGACGTTACCAACGAGGATAATGTGGCCCGTGTGGAGAGGATGATCCTCGAAAATCGACGGGTCAAGGTCGAAGAAATCAAGCGAGAACTTGGAATATCACATGGAAGTATTATCAACATCCACGACAATTTGGCCATGACCAAGGTCTCTGCCCGTTGGGTCCCTAGAAACCTCACGCCCCAAGATCGACTTCAACGTCGTCAAAGTCCACAAGGCCAGAGTTGCACAAGCTGCCTTGCGCGAGTGAGGATTCGAGGATCTCAACCTTCCCCCCTACAGTCCAGATCTGGCCCCTAGCGACTACTTTTTATTCCGCCAGCTCAGGGCTACACTGCGTGGACGCCGGTTTGGAGACGATGAAGATGTCCAGCTCGCCTTCCAGGAGTGGATTGAACAGCAGTCGGGAGATTTCTGGTGGTCGGGAATTCGAAGCCTCAGGGACAAGTGCATTGAAGTCAAGGGTAGTTATATTGAAAAATAATAAAACACTTTTCCTCTTGTCATGAGCACGGAGGAGAGATGCGCGCATCTCTCCTCCATGCTCATGACAAGAAATCTAAACTTTCCTTTCTTAAGAGATGTTTTGCCGAGAAAGTTATTCCAAAATCTTTCATCGTCAATCATTATAAGGACATCAATGGACTGCCGTTTGATGAAATTGAGCGGATACTTCTCTCCAAACGTATTTCTTCATTGAAATATGATGTTACACTCGCCTTCAAAGAAGCTTACGCAAGACGTCACGCCTTTACAGGTATCATCCCTTCTAACTGGTCTAATCTGTTACAAGACCTTATATTTGGCACACTAAGAATCAAGTCTGCCAAACTGGATCATAAACTCAGAAGAAAAATTCATAACCTTATCGCCGATAGCGGTTGGACTAAGAATAGCCGGTCTGAAACTGTTACCAACCTCTCCTCCGTAGTTTTGGATGAAAATGTTGTCACCGCTTTAGGATATGGTTTAAATTTCTCTATCCCATCTTCCCCTTCAAGTGTTTCCATTGCTAAAAGTTTTGCCAATTTAGAAAAATTCAGTGATGTACCTAGTGATTTAATTTCTATTGTAAAAGGTTGTGTTTATCAATGCTTGGCTAAGCCTGTCCACCTTAATTATCCCCTTCGTTTTCGTCGTGCTTTATCGACTCTTCGAAAAAATTCTTCCCTGCATATTACTAAGGCCGATAAATCTGGTAATATCGTAATCATGGATAAGAATTCTTATCTTAATAAAATGAATGTAATGCTTAATGACCAAGATACTTACCTACCTGTATTAAAAGACCCCACTCTTCAAGTTAACAGTGACTTCCATAAAAATGTACGGCGATTACTTAAAAACTTTCCTGATTTAATTTCAAAATTCAAGTCTAGTAACGCTACCCTCCCTTATTTGTACGGCTTAGTGAAAACTCACAAACCAAATTTTCCATTACGCCCTATTATAAGTTCTGTTGGGTCTGTTTCATATTCCCTGTCTAAATGGCTTACTTCATTTCTTACTCCACTAGTTGGTTCCATTTCTCATTCTCATGTCATTAATAGTTACGACCTTATTTCTAAACTTAATGCTATTCATTATTCTAATGATTTTACTCTTGTTAGTTTTGATGTTTGTTCATTATTTACCAAAGTACCCGTTGAAGACCTTTTCAATTTCCTTAATGATCATTTGCAAAATTATGATTTGCCGGTACCCGTTACTACTTTCTTGAACCTCATTTCCCTTTGTACCAAAAACTGTAAGTTTTCGTTCGAAAGAAAATATTTCCTCCAAAAATTCGGATTAGCAATGGGTAATTGTCTTTCTCCTGTCCCTGCTAACTTATATATGGAGTTTTTTGAAACAAAACTTCTCCCTACTATCCTTGACGCTCCGATCGTTTGGTACAGGTATATTGATGATGTCATTTGCTTGTGGCCTAATTCCAAAGATGTTATTGTTTTTCTTACCAGACTCAATTGTCTCGCCCCTTCAATTAAATTTACCCATGAGTTGGAAAATAATAGAACCCTTCCCTTTCTTGATCTTCTTATTCAAGAACTCATACATGTTTTAAATTGTCTCGCCCCTTCAATTAAATTTACCCATGAGTTGGAAAATAATAGAACCCTTCCCTTTCTTGATCTTCTTATTCAAGAACTCATACATGTTTTAAATTGTCTCGCCCCTTCAATTAAATTTACCCATGAGTTGGAAAATAATAGAACCCTTCCCTTACTTGATCTTCTTATTCAAGAACTCATACATGTTTTAAATACTCCATCTTTCGTAAGCCTACTAATTTAAATTCTTATATTCATTTTTACTCTTCTCACAGCCCTAAAGTTAAACGCTCTGTTTTTTCTTCTATGTTTCTACGGGCATTACGTGTTGTGAGCCCGGAATATATGGATTTGGAATTTTCCAATATCTTTGAAATTGGCCATAAACTTTGTTACCCTTACCCGTTTCTTCAAAACTGTCTTTCTTCTGCTAAAAAGACATTTTATCAAACTGTCCCTACTCTCCCTTTTAATAGTAATAATAATTTAGTTCTACCTTTTTCTCTTTGTTTTAGTGATCTTCCCCGTCTTTTGAATAACTTTAACATTTCTGTTGCTTTTAAATATGAGATGACCATTAAGAATTTATTAGTACGTAATAATTGTAATAGTTTGGGAGGAGGGGGAGTTTATTCAGTTGAGTGTTCTGGTTATCTAAGTAAATATTACGGACAAACATGTAAACAACTTTCTGTTCGCATAAATCAACATAAATATAATGTCCGAAGAGGGGAAGATAACAGTGCTTTCTTTGTCCATATGTCAGATAAGAACCATCTAATTAACTGGAACTCGGCCAAATTTATTTATCGTTCCAATGACCCTATAAAAAGGAATATCATTGAAGGTGCTTTTATAAGCCAATGTGATAATTTTAACCTTTCCCCTGGTTTATATAAAATAGATGCTATAATTAAAAGATCAATACTCAAAGAAATTAGTTTTGTCTTGCGTTCCTAGTGTTTTTTTTATATACATTCTTTAGTTATGTGACCCCTATTTTATTTATTTTTTTTTTTAATTGTCACTGCTCTGTTTTGTACTTTGTATTTTTCCCCCTTTTGCTCATCGTGTCTTATAATCTCCCTCGTGAGGCTATCTCCATTTCTTTGAATCTGTTACCCTTTCCTTCGACTTAGTTTGACCTTACTACCTGCTTCTTGTAATCCTTAATGTGTTTTTTTTACCTTCCCCCTTGCCTCTTCCTCATTGGTGATTTCTTGTTTTTAAGGCGGTCTTTCATATTTTTCTTTCGTATATATACCTCTAATATAATACTATTTCTTGTAGTTATCCTTGATAAGGAACTTAATAAAGTTCGAAAGTACTTGGAAACACCTTTTCATTTTTTCCTGCGGGATATTGCATTCATATATATATATATATATATATATATATATATATATATATATATATATATATATATATATATATATAGATATATATATTGGTTGACTTATCACTCCGTTCAAGTTCATTTGATAAAAAGGATATAATTGTTGCAGATTATAAGAATCTGGCAGTGCTACAGTGTTAAATGTACATAGGGACTGCCTGGACGCTATAAGTTTAGTGGATGTGGCCAATGATTTCGTGTCAGGACATGAAAGACGGCAGGCTCGGTTTGGACAGTTTACTATTTTGCATCTGCCAAAATCTAGTGTTAAAACTGTTAGTGTAGACACACAAACAAGACTCTAAACTTAGAAAAATATTTTGATTAACAGTTGTTCATATAACTTTATATTTTATCCGGGGGGTGTATTTGTAGGGGTGCGAAAATGTATCAGAGAAAAATTCCTTCCAACTCGATAATATAAATAGCCGATACAATTACCAACTCAAAACGGACTACAGCTTGGCGTGAGGCTAGAGTGTCAGCGTTTAAATCCAACGGTACCGCGTTCGAAACTCATCAGTCCAAAACCTTTTATGAAGAAATCTTAAGAAGAAAACGGAAGTCAAGGAAAACGCTGGAAGTACTAACTCATCAAGAAGCACGAAGGAATCATCAACTCAAGATAATTGAAAGAAAATGAAGATACATCAAGAAAGAAATCGAAGATTAAGGACTAACCCAGCTAAGAAGAATACGGAAGTCAAGGAAATGGAAGAAAAATGTTTGAAGGGCCAACTTAAAGGAAATTCAGAGAATCATCAACTCAAGATAATTGGAAGAAAATGAAGATACATCAAGAAAGAAGTCGAAAATTAAGGACTAACCCAGTCATACGGAAGTTAAGGAAAATGGAAGAAAAATGTTTGAAGGGCCAACTTAAAGGAAATTCAGAGAAGAAGAAGATAATGGATTCGAAAGACAACCTGCATCGAGGAAATAAAGTTATAATAAATAGCCCCCCTCCCCTATATTACTGATTTGTGCACTTCTGCTGAGTAACATGATTTGAATATGTATATACATCTAATAAATACATCCTTGTAATATCCATGTTGTACTGTAAATTACAAAAAATATATAATAAAATAATATTATTTTCCAATGATATTTAGCCTGCTTTTATTTATTTTGACAGAGAATTTATTGATGAAAATGTACTAGAATCACCAAAGACGCATCATAAATCAAAGCCTCGACCCACCTCTATACTTTAGAGGTGGGGGTTGGGGAATAACCCCCTACCCCAAAGTATGGCTTGGCTCTTTCAGCGCTCGCATCAGATACTAAGGGCTTCTCCACTTTCTACAAGGCTGCTATGGGTCTGCCCTTCAGTCACTTCCTCCCTAGGGCACTGAATCTGTTAGCCAACCTAACAGGCCCTCCTGTATCCATCTCCCCCTTGTACCTATCTCTCGCTGTCTTATCCATACTACCCACAGCCACCTGCATCTCGTTTTGCATACTTCACTTTTGACACTCTTCATTAATCCTACCTTCTACGCTCCTAGTCTCCGCCTTACTTTTTACGTGAACACTTGTATAGTGTAGGCGTGTTGTATAAGGCGGTTCAAATTCTTATAACACCTTACAATATAATTTAAAAATGAAAAAAGTAAAATTTGAGTTTTACCCCCAAATTATATTTTAGGCATATAAATCAGATGACACAAATGATATAACACAGGACAATAAGAAACAATGAATTTGATGATTGATTGCTTGCATATAGAATTTGATAAAATGTAAATGAATAAAAATATACTAATTATTAGTGGTAATTTTAAATATGAATTAAGTTAGATATTAATTATTAATAACAAGGGATTTATAAAATTGGAGTCGTTAGGCAACTCGGAGTAGAAGAAGGAATAATTGAACAATGCTATCTCAATGAATTCAATTCTTATAATCTTGCCTTCCATTTCAGGTTATTCACCATTTTTTTTTATCCTGAAACATTCCTCACGCAAACGATTCACTTCCTCTTCCAAAACAACATTTGCACAACTCACAAAACATACTCGAGATTCAGAAGCACTTGTCCTCTTTTTAATTTTTCACGTATCAAAGAATATATGCACAGTCCTCTCTTTTTAAAACATACTCGCATATTCCATGTCGAAAGCTAGTTCACAACATAATAATTAAGGGAGTTGAATTTACCTTTTCCAAGTGGAGAAGTCTAAATACCGCGTACATAAGTGTACGCAGAAATACTCCGACGCAAGCTGCGTTCCGTCTCGTATCTCTAAATGCACCTCTCGCTTCGAATTCTTTGTCGTTCTTTTCGCGCCACCGTAAACTCCGAGATGGCTCGAAGGCGTGAAAGACATACTGTCTGCCCAGAGATGAAAAGAGGTCTTTCGCGCGACGATACGGATTTTACGATATTTCGATTCTCTCTCTTGATTTCTGCTCGCGAGGGAAATAAAAAAAAAAACTTCTTTCTGGAATCAGGCAGAAGATCTTGGACCTACGTTGAGTTTGTGTGGTGCCCGATCCACAAAGGAAACCGTTCGCCCGCTGCAAGGAAAGAACTTCTTAAGGAATTGGTTGTTGCCGTCACGGTACTTGTAGGTTCCAAAATTCTCGCAGCCCCCCCCCCTCCTCCTTCAGAGTCTGAGGTTACACCGGACCTCTCTCTGCGGATTACCCTAGACGTAGCTAGGTAATCGGTTTTAGGTACCCACTCCAGGAGCCGAATAATTGGACAGGTACTTCGAGGAAAAAATCCGATTTGAGTCACCGTTTGGCTCAACTTCGTGATCCGGCATAGGATCATTATATCACCGGTCTAGGATTACCCTCTCATTCGGTAACCTCGGACGGCTGGACTAAATGCGACCACCGTCACCGGAAGAAGATCTTCACCATCATTCTCAAACATACTTATGAATTCAATGGTATCGTTAATTGAATTATCCCCTCCCCTAACTTCACCAGTTTATTTATGAACTAGAATTCCCATCCCAAGCCTATAACCTCGAATATTAGAAGTGCTTACTGAATTCAATGTTTAATTCAATAATACTATTCCATTCATGCTGTCGGGTGTCATTAAGACGCAAGCATCCCAGTGAGTAATCTGCAAAAGTAATCCCCACGACATTTTGGTAGACTTATTTATTCAGTGTAAGATTAATTCTATTTATATTTATATACGCTGTTGCTTATTTCAAATTCCTGTACATTAAAGATTATTTTTGTATCTGTGTGTTTAACTATTTTGGACGATCCTTTAGCAATTATTAAGCAATCCACTCGCCTTAAATCTCAATATTACACTGATCCACCCATGGTTGGCTTTTACTAAGTGGGGGACACACTCAGGGGATCATCATCTTAGTGTTGATCAAAAGGTACGCACAGGGGTTATTCTTATTCACCGGAAGTGGCTAAGGTAGGTGTATTGGATACGCTTCACCTCGGTGCGGTAACAAAATATATGTCCAGGAAGTGGGACTGGGATTACCCAGAGTTAACTTTGCAGCCTATGTTAACTCTGAAAAATTTATACAAAACAGACCTTGTTCAACTCTTCCTGCATATTTTTAACCAAATGTGGCGTCCGAAAATATCGTAAACTGATTATGACTCGTTAACCCCCTATATATTTGTTGCCAGATCATACAAAGTAGTAATACAAAGGAGAAACAGTCTTACTTACTCGTGTTGCAGCGTGGAAGACGATCGATTGCGTCAACGTAAACAAACCTTTTCCAATCAATAACTCTACTGACCGGCGCCGGTAAACCTCACTCCTTCCCAAAACCTTAAACAAACTTGAAACAAATCAGGATATCCTAGTCAACCTCAAGATCTGCCACAACGATACAACTTTACGACCAACGCGCTTTTCGCTAACTGCCGGTGAACCGGCGTAGTTTCTTCCTTCTCAGCTGGGCCAGACAGCTTATTCCAGAATTGCAAAACCACAACGTTCTTTGCTGTGCTTCCCAGTAGCGTAACTAGGGATTTGGGGGCCCCAACATACTAATGTTTGATATCATGAATAACATGAAAACAAATACCCCTGCAGTATTTTTGTGCACTCTGGTATGTCTGACAGTGTGTCAAATAAAACAATAAATATAAATAAGACACTTTAATAGAGAATTTTTATGTATGATTAAAAAATAAACTAAAATTTGGAAACTCTTGATTATAAAACAAACTCTGGCGACGGCATGACAAAAAATTCACTTTTAAGTAACTTCTTATACTTTTCTGGACAAATGCTTGAATTAATATTTGTCTATATTCTATGGGCCTCTAGATTTAACCGTTTTATTAACTGTTTTTGTCATTCAAATTAGGGATGGGACACTCGTTTGGGGACCCCTCCAATGAGGGCCCAGGAGAACTTTTAAATTTGTGCACCCTCGACCGCCCCCCTTAGGTACGCCACTGGTGCTTCCATATAACTACACGCCCCCTTGATCTTAGGATCATTACTCAGGCCTCCAAACTAAATCTATTAATTAATTACTAACTTAAGAATAACCTTTAACAACTGAAAACCTTAAGACTAAGAAAACAAAATTAAGGGACACTTAAGCAGCATAATCTTCCATCCAGAGAGAAGGTCTTCTTACTTTCCAGGGATATCGCCGTTCACCATTGTGTATATCGTTCCCTTCTTCAACATCCTCAACTTGTGGTGGATCTTCTTCACTTCACTCTGAATCTTCGGTGGGACGTATGATCCTTCGTGCTCTAACTCGTCTTCTTCCTTCTCATATCTTTGTATACATTTGTGTGGATGGACTGTTGTACGCACATTAAGAACATGTCTCGGTATGCCATTGTAGAGGTTCTGACTAGTGCATGAATGATTTAGTTGCCTTAGATAGCGATGCAATAGTCAGTACGTACATAAATTTGTTATTTGAGTTGACTGATTTTACGGCAATCCTAACATGGATTGGATCTCAAGCTACCCAAGGAATGGAATAACTCGATATGAACAAAAATAGGATATATTATAATTTTATAAGATAGTATAGATTTGAAATTAATTTTCTTGAATAAATTTTAGTACACAAAAGATAACTGAAGAATTCAATTTTTATGTTATACAGAGAATATAAAAGATAAGTAAGCGGTTGAGAATGAAATATAATACAAGTAATATAATTATGCGAGTACAAGTGGGTACATGAGATTACACGACTAGGAATATAGGTGAATATAATTATGGACATACACGCGGGAAATACGTGAGCACACTAGAGTACATGTTAGTGTATAAATATAACTATGTGGTGTAGGTGTATTAAGTATAATTAGTAGGATAGAGCTATGATGGAATGAATTGTGGTCTGCAATGAGAGAAGAACAGGAGTTATGATCTACTCTCGTATGGAATGATTGTCGAGAATAGTTGGGAGAAAAAAGGTAACTAAACTTATTCGAAGCGACATTCTGCACAAGTGGACTAAGTACAGAGCTTCAAGGCAGATGGCGAAAGGCGTGTGTTTGTATATGCGTGATCGTGTAGGGGAAATTTTAAAGAAAAGGTATTTTTAATGTATTAGGGTGAAGTTACATTGTATATTCTCGCGTTACAAATAAATTGATTGATTATATTTTTGGATGATAATTTCACATATTATATACATATTAATATAATTTTCCCAGGATTATTACTATTTATAGGAAAGCCCAAGAGGGCATTGCTATAACACTCCTCTCTAAGAAAGTTACTCCGCCTATTATAATAGAGTACTACTGGTCCGTGTAACGCCGAGGTATCCTAACAACACGACCGGAGCGTGTAACAGTGCCATTAGTTTGACTGCGGGTACGGGGACACAGATTCGCTGTGGCAGTGCCAGTAGCGTTTAAAGAGGAACTGCCACGTGTGAAGGTTGATGGAGCGAAAGTGATCCGCTTGCTAGTTCATTTTGAGATGGTGTCAAACGGAACTTAACGTGGGAGTCTTGAGTCCTGTTCTTCGCTGAACGAGTGACGAGTAGTAGAGAGGTTTTCTCTTGACTGACTCCTGCAGCCGACGAGGGTTCCTGCAAAACAAAAGGATGAGGTAGCGAAGCGGAAGGTGGAGTTTGAGTAGTAAGGGTGGTTTAAAGGGTGGGTTGGAGATTTTGGGGGGGCCTTACTGGAGCATAAAGGGATATAGTGGGAGAAATAAGAGGTAAAGAGCGTTTTAGGTCAGCGTTTTCAATAAAGGCTGGTTTCAGGCGGTCTATGGAGACAGTATCTTGTCTGGTCCCAAAATGAATTACGAAGAACTTTGGCTTCCTAGAGTTGACGAGAAAGGTTCCGCCATAGATTGGTTGCAAAGAAGTGCGAGTTGAATCACGACGGACGAAAAGATGGGAGCATGTTGTCATCGATTTCGGCACGAAGGTTTTATAATTAGCAGGCCCTCTAGGGGCGGTTGACTTAACTCCAGCCATTACCCATACAAAAGTATGTACATATGAAGCAGGAGCGATGTGAGGTGTTAGCGGTTGGTCAGAAGAAGAGAAGAATTGACCAGGAAGACGCAGTTGAGTACCGTAGAAAAGATCCGCCACAGAGCAGGCCAAGTCCTCTTTCAAGGATGAACGAATACCCAGGAGAATCAAAGGTAGCTTGTCCACCCAAGTAATGTTGGGATCTGTGGACCGTAAGCTTGTTTTGAGGGTCCTGTGCAACTGTTTCACTTTGGCGTTGTTTTGGGGGTGGTAGCAAGTGATACGTAGAGGAAAGGAGCCAAGCAGTGACATGAGTGCATCCATTTGTGGGATTCAAATTCGCTGCCACGATCAGTCATGATCGTTGAAGGAACACCAAAACGAGCAACCCATGATGAGGCGAAGGCTCGAATGACATTAGAAGCTCTGATTCTTGATATAGGACCTGGCTCTGGCCATAGAGTAAAACGATCGATCATTCTAAGAAGATAATTGCAACCTCGAGAGTAAGGCAGAAGACCTACTAGATCGACGTGAACGGCGTCAAAGCGTGACGGAGGAAGAGGAAAAGGGACCAGAGGCGCTTTTGTGTGACAATGGACTTTGGCGCGCTGGTATGGAAGGCATGAGCGAGTCCATTTGGCCACATCGGCATTCATGCCTGGCCACACGAATCGTTGTACAACAAGCTTGCCTGTGGCATTGACACCAGTATGAGAGAGACCGTGGATTTAGTCGAAAATAAGCCGACGGTAAGCAAAAGGAATGAGGTGGCGAGGACGGTTGGGTAATAAATAGTCGAGCAGGATGCGCCTAAAAGGCCTGTCCGATATGTAGGGGAATCGTCACTTCCCCCCTCCCCCCCGTTCACTCTTGGTGGAGTCACAAGGCGGTTACCGCAAAGACATCCGGCCGAAGGCATCGGCGGGTCAAAAGCGTAACCGCAGCGTCGCACAACTCGGTGCCATGAAAGACCCTAAAGGTCAAAATGCAAGATCTCCCCCAGGAGAGTGAGATCCAGTTTCACGTCAAATAAGAAATTGGAGACGTGTTTCTCCCAAGCTCGAAGGCTAACGAGGAGCCGATGTAAGACTCGGTGTGAAAAACCGTTGGGCAAAAGAACTCTCCTGGGGCCGTCCTCAAGCCTCCCCCCTTACCACTCCCCCAGTGGGGTGACAAGGTATAAATGAGGAACACTGAGGAAAATCGAGGTAGTATACGTCAGATTCCAGGTGATGAAGTCCTCGATTAAAACCGAGCTACCTAGACTGGATTGGTAGTGTACTTGGCTCGCCAGACCAAGAAGTACCCTGCAAGAGAGGCAGGGCTACCTACCTTAAGGGGCTAAGAAGAAGCTCATCCACGAGCTAGTCCCTGGTTATCAAACCAAACGATAAGTTAACTTTGTTAAGTTAAACTTACTCTCGCCAGAGAGACTCGTCATATCCTGGTGCACCTTAAACACCAGGGGTCTTCCTCGTCCTTGAGGAATTAAGAAAAGAAGAAGGAAAAGGCCCCCCCCCCCCGTCGAGCCTGTTACTCGGTGGCCACACCGAACTCCTAAGTTAACTTGGTAAGGAACCAAGTTCAAATTATTCTCGTTAGAGAAATCCCCCTCCGTTATACTCGCCCTTGAAGAAGACTGGAACTAAGAAGAAGCTCATCCTCGAGCTAGTTCCTGGTTACCAAACTGAACCTTAAGTAACTTATTCTCGTCAGAAGACCCTCCCCGAGTTCAGTCCTCGTCCATGAGGAATTAAGTAACGAAGGAGAAAAGCTCTCCCTCGAGCTCGTTACTCGGTGGTCACACCGCACTCCAAGTTAACTTGGTTTAAGAACCAAGTTCGACTCCCTCTCGCCAGAGAGACCACGACTACCTTGGTTGTGCATAAAGCACCGTATTTGTTCTCGTCCGTGAAGCCCCCCCCCCCCGGAATACCGCGTGGACCCCCAGCTGCTACCCTCGCCATAACGACCGTGTGATCTCGCCCATCTACATCTGGCTAGACGGCACGAGTCGTGAGTCAATAACATTCCTGAGGCCTTTTAAACTCCCGATGAGTCCGTAAGCCTAATTCTTATATTATTGTCGTGTGTAGAGAAATTAACCAATTTTTGAGGGTCAAAATAATTTAATTAATTCTTGTTTATGATAATATTCAGAGTATTGCTGTAGTTAATGTTTAGATGTTGTGTATTCAATGGTTAAAGTTAAAATATAAGTTTATTTTGGGAATTATAGCGTTTCTCTTATATCCTTACGTGTTTCGGAACGGCTCTGTTCTTTAAGATATTAAGATATCAATATATTAGCACTCTTAGCACTCTTAGAACAAAGGGGGGGGGGCATTCTACGACATAAATAAAAGTGGTGTCAGGTTTGTAGGTTGTTATTAGAAAGAACCCAGCAATGTCTAATTAAGAAAGAGCCAACACGTAAAGGAAATATCATATCAGGAATAAGAGAATAATTGACGAGAGGAAAATTGGTAGAGTTAGAGGTGGTAACAATCTAAAGGTAATTGGTAGGCCAGGTGGTAAATTTGTTGTTGGGAGTGGTATTTCAATCAGCATAGTAGTGGGATTAAGGGTAAGTTATGCTGAGCACTACCTGGTGAGTGGTGGCATAATTACCTGATAGTACAGAAAGGAAAAATCGACGGACCAACACAAAATGAATCTGGTCAACAGATTTTACCAACAAGCCCAAAGTCTGGGACTTGAAGGTACAGAGATGCATGACTACGTCATGGCAGAACTAAGAATAGATTGTGAAGAAGAAAAAAGAGTTTTGGATATAGAAGAAGAACAAGAATTAATAAAGTTGGATAGAGAAACAGAGGATATAATAAGAGAGGAAAAAAGAGAATGTGAATTAATGGAAATACGGATGAACCGGAAAAGTGAAGAATCCCGAATACATAGGAAAATAGAAATAGAGGAAAGAAGATTCTCAAGAGGAATTAAGACAAATGAAAGAATAAGACAGTTGAAAAGAGAAGCAAAAGAATTCAGAATAAGGATAGAAAGGGAAGATGAGGAAAGAAGGTTAAAGATAAAGCTGGAAGATGAAGAAAGAAGAACTCGACGGGAAAGCGAAATAGCGAAAGCAGAAAAAGAAGCCGAGAAAAGGAGAATGAAGAGGGAAAAAGAGTCGAAAGAGAGATGAATAAAGATTAAAAAAGAAATAGATGAAAGAAGAATACTGAGGAAAAAGAACGTGCTCAAGCTGAAAGAGAAGAGAGAGAAGAAAAGGAAAGATTGCTCGTACTCGAAAGAGCACCTATCGAGAATCTCATAGAGGCCGAGGAAGTTGTAGCCCGGCCTGGACCTATGAAAGGACCATCGAGGGAAACCCAGCCAAATGGGGTAACGATGGAAGAAGTAGAAAGTAGGGATGAGGTACCAGCATGTGTACCTAAGGAAGAACCTACGTGGAGATCCCAGCCAAATGGGGTTATCAGGGAAGAAGTAAAAGGTAGGGTAGAGGTACGAGCAGGTTTATTTGAGGAACTACCTGCGAAGAGAAGTGAGTCAAATGAGTTGACAAGGAAGGAGGAAAGAGGTGCTATTGCGATACACCCAGGTAAGACTAGTCAAATGGTAGACGCGGATGAGTATCCCCTACCCCTAGTATTCTCCTCCCCGAACGGAACGTCCACGGAGTTACCGCTAAATCGCCAAGTCGTAGTGAGCGCCACGCCCATTAACGACCTCGCAGGGAAAAGTTTTCTCGATCCCCAAAGATCGAACGCAGACACGATCTTCCCGTGTACCTGGTTAAAGGAGAGCTATGGGACCCACACTCTCATCAATTATGCCCCGCTGCAACAGGCCGCTATATCTATAAGGTTATGTTTAAAGGTAGTCAAGTACCATAAGAAGGGTAATTCGAGTAGGTTGAAATACGGCTACCATTTAGTAACATACTGGGGTAGACTCAATAACCCGAACGGCCGACTCAGGCGTGGTAAAGTATTGGTATTAGAGCACCATTTTAGTATTAGCTACATCAAAAGAGCCGATAAAGTACCGCTGCTCTATAGGCAGAGACGAAATACCATTGAGGGTTATTTCAGTACCTAATGAGCGTGAAACGATGTTTTCATTTGTTGTTCGTGTTAATATTTATCGGTAGGATTTAAATTCTCAAAAACTTAGGAATCTAAGGAAGTAGCTTGTTTTGTTGGTTTTTTTTGCGGGTAATCGACGAATTAAGGTTTTGTTATTTTCATATAAAATTGTATTGCGAGTAGGTCTAGTTCGACACATTGCCTGTGTAAACGCGCGCGAGGGCGCTCATGTGTAAGGAAACTTAATGTAAGAGAGGGCTCAAGAAATACAACTTTGCTAATCTCGACTACGTTGAGTAAGTTGTTTTGAGTTCCCGGGAGTATCCCCCCCCCCATTAAGTTCTTCGATGGGAGGTGTGTAGGGGAATCGTCACTTCCCCCCTCCCCCCCCCGTTCACTCTTGGTGGAGTCACAAGGCGGTTACCGCAAAGACATCCGGCCGAAGGCATCGGCGGGTCAAAAGCGTAACCGCAGCGTCGCACAACTCGGTACCATGAAAGACCCTAAAGGTCAAAATGCAAGATCTCCCCCAGGAGAGTGAGATCCAGTTTCACGTCAAATAAGAAATTGGAGACGTGTTTCTCCCAAGCTCGAAGGCTAACGAGGAGCCGATGTAAGACTCGGTGTGAAAAGCCGTTGGGCAAAAGAACTCTCCTGGGGCCGTCCTCAAGCCTCCCCCCTTACCACTCCCCCAGTGGGGTGACAAGGTATAAATGAGGAACACTGAGGAAAATCGAGGTAGTGTACGTCAATTCCAGGTGACGAAGTCCTCGATTAAAACCGAGCTACCTAGACTGGATTGGTAGTGTACTTGGCTTGCCAGACCAAGAAGTACCCTGCAAGAGAGGCAGGGCTACCTACCTTAAGGGGCTAAGAAGAAGCTCATCCACAAGCTAGTCCCTGGTTATCAAACCAAACGATAAGTTAACTTTGTTAAGTTAAACTTACTCTCGCCAGAGAGACTCCTCATATCCTGGTGCACCTTAAACACCAGAGGTATTCCTCGTCCTTGATAATATTCAGAGTATTGCTGTAGTTAATTTTTAGATGTTGTGTATTCAATGGTTAAAGTTAAAATATAAGTTTATTTTGGGAATTATAGCGTTTCTCTTATATCCTTACGTGTTTCGGAACGGCTCTGTTCTTTAAGATATTAAGATATCAATATATTAGCACTCTTAGAACAAAAAGGGGGGGAATTCTACGACACCTACTCTCCTATATCTACACTTATCACCTTTTGCGTTAGGATTCCTCGTTTTGGGAACCAGAGCGGGACCTGCGCCTCCGATCGCCCAACACGTGTTTGTGCTCGCTCTGTTAGCCGTGATGCAGCTTTAACTGCTGGATGTCGGTTTCCATCATCCTTATTGACGCTTCAAGTTCCCTCGATAGAGAAGATGGAACTCTTGAACGCTCTGACCAGTCGACAGAGGAGCTTGTTGTTCGCCGAACCTGAGAAATAGAAGTGTTGTTAGTTGGGCAATGATTTTTGCCGTTGCCCCAATTCACGTAGGGATTAATAAATAATTTATCGGTGGCTATGGCTATCTGCTCTATATTCGATGGGTTTGAGTTTAAAGTAAGTGGCATGATCCCCTCTGAGGCTCCACGCATTAAAATCTCAGCGAGGAGAGGGCTAAAAAGGTTGGTTTGTGTACCTTTTACCCTGATAAGGTCATTTAGGTGCTTTAAGAGGCTCTAAGGATTCCTACCTCCCATTACCCGAGTGTTCAGCAGCTTTCTTAGGTCGTCTACTTGGGACCTACCGTACTTCATGTAAAAAGACTCCCCCAGGCGGTCCAAAACGACAGCCTCTCCCCCTCGCACTATACAACACCACTGTCTTTCTTCGGAATATACGAACTCCCCTCTACTGGATATGTTCTGACTTCTTCCAATACTTCTATCATACGCATTGTGTCATCTCCCACAAAGTCATCTCCACCTTGTTCCATCCGCTCTTCTCTTAATATAGCTACAAGCAACTCGCACCCATCCAGCCAGGAGGTAATGCCCGACCAACTTGCCACATACATAGAACAACTCCCTCCTCGTAAGATTTTCCACTACATGGCAGCTCATTCCCCTTAAAAAAAATAGTACACCTTTCTTATTCCTTTGAAGCTTAAGTCCAAAGCTGCTCCTCCATTCAGAGGCTCTGGCGGATTAGTAACCCCACAAAACCTAGTTAGATGGCTAACTAATTCTTTAGCAGACACCCGTGACTTATCCACTAAGATGTCATCAATGTATGAGTTTGTGGCCAGCTGTATCCTCTCTGACTTATCGAGCACTGATTTCAGGGTTTTTGCCAGGACGCGTGGTGCAGAGTTTAACCTAAAGCTCAACCGTGTCAAGCAAAACATTCGGTCTTTACTTGCCTAGCTGATATTTCCATAATTCATTTGCAACCTTCATTTGCAGATAAGCGTATTTAAGATCCAAAAGAGTCACATCTCCCTCCAACTGCCTCCACTCAAGCATAACCTCACTGCACACATCAGTCACTTCATCTCTGGTGTGATTCCTTACATATGCATTCGACTCTCGATAATCCAAAACAGGACGTACTTTCCTTTTTATCGGCTGCTCAACTGCCACTAGCGGCAGAAGCACACTTTTAACCCTCTCCTTCCAAGGAATAAGGATACCTTCCTCTATTAAGCACTCTACCTCTTTTTCAAACTCTTTTTCTTTTTCTTTGAGTTAACTGTTTGTCGTAGCAAGAGATTGAGTTCTTTAACACAGGTGGCTTATCTGCTTTTCAATATCATTTCACAGTCCAATAGCTGCAATCAAATCTCGCTGTAAAATCGTTATGTTCAATTCAACATTCACTGCCTTTCTCTTCATAGCTTCTTTGTTCTTCTACAGCAACTGCCAAACAATGACCCTCTGCGAATCTCACAGTTCCTTTACTGAGGGTGACGTCGCAGCCGTTCAACAACGAAACGACCATTATCATCACCACATCATCACCAGCTCAATCCAACCACAAAGATAAGACTCTCTCCCTCATAACAGTCCACCAGCCAAGACTTTACCACTGTATCTGAACACCGCCTGTCAACCAACGCACGCACCACTGCTCCCCTTAACAACACCTGAACAACTGGTAGTACATTTGATGCCTTTATTCTGTTGAGGGGGTAGCTACTGGCGCAACAGACCCGCTTCTCGCTTCCCTGGTCACACTCAATTGCCATGTGCCCTTCTTTCCCACACCTAAAACACGGGATTGGTCTTCGCTCCTTGCAGAACCTTACCATGTGTGGTCCTCCACATCGAAAACAGTGTATTTTAAAAGTCCGCGTTTAACTTGCAATGACAGCTTCTATATTTTATACCCGTACTCTGATGCTTGCTTACTTGATTAACAGCTACTGTTGCTACTTGACTAGCCTCATGAGCAGTCAAGACTCTGGCACTGGAGAGAATATCATTCAATGACATTTTTGCAATGTTTTCTGCCTGCTTAAGCTCAATAGCTATGTGGTCAGAAAACCCATTCACAAATGTCTGCCTTACAATGTGCTCAAGGTAATCCCCGGTAAACCCTGCCAGGCTAGCCAAACTCTATATCTCATTGACATAAACATCCACTTGTTCACCAGTCCACCTCATATTCATTACCTTCCCATAAGTCACAAACGGCCGATCAGTAAACACTTCTTCAGCCTGCTTGCTTATTTCCTTTCATCTCTAGATATATTGCTACGACAGCACCTTCCAAATATAATGGTATGAAACTTGCTAGGGAAGTTATATTGTAATGGCAACTAGTCATCAACTGTTATGGCATTGTCCCATCAGGCTTGTTAGAGTGAGGCGGTGTTCCACAGCTACGCCTGACCCCCAATTTCTAACTCACCCTCTTTACTGATTAAGTTGGAGTGTGTTGACCTTTTCTTGTTGGTTTGCATTTTCTTTGTACAGGCAATTGGAGGAGAGACCAGATTGTTGTGATTCCCCTCAGGGCAATCAATGTTAGTCTATTGTTGCCTGTATCACAGTTTGTTGTTGTTGAGTCGCCTGTTAGTGTTATCAGCCGGCTGCTTATTTTAGATCGTGAATTGATTAATGGTTGTTAGGCTGGTTTTGGCCTTCATTGTTTTGGTTGAGCTTCCTTTCATCATTTTGTGGATTTTGCTGAGAATATCCCATGTTAAAAGGTTAGTAAAAAATATTCATTTATTTGTATCTATCTCCAAGCTATTTAGGCTTTAAAATAGGAGTCAAGATTCCAGCAGATATGATCAAACCATTTGATGGTGAAGGTGATGTTGTAGCGTGAGTGGAAAAGTAAGACTAGTTGCAAAGTTACAAAAATTATTTGTGTGGCTAGTTTTCTTCTGCTGAACTTGGAATGTAATGCATTAGCATTGTATTTGGAGATGTCTAAAGATGAACAGAATAATGTCGATGAAATTGACAAAAAGGCTTCTTTCTGCCTATGCAGATGGAATGTTTGTGGATATGGTAAATATGTTCACAAACAGTGGTGTGGAGAACAAATTGATACTTATATCAATGATATTAGGAAGCCAGCAGGGTTGGCTGGTTTTAAGTGAGCGGCGCTGGAACATATTATTAAACTCACTTTTGTTAATGGACTGCCAGAATGTGTAGCCATTGAGCTACAACAAGTTGATGGTATTGCTGATATGACTATGATTGAGATAATAGCTAGAACTAGTATTATAACCTCTAATATGAGTACCACTAAAAACATCGCCTCTGAAGTAAGTACCTTTGGTAATTCTAGTGTATCAAGCGTGCCTGGGTATCAATAATATTCGGTTTAAAATGCTAGATTGGAAGGTAAATCAAATAGAAAAGGGTTCAAAGATAAATGTTTCATTTGCGAGGGACCACGAAGGGCTCGCTCTTGTACAAGTAAAAATAAGATAATTTGTTTCAGGTGCATTAAATGCGGACATATTTCAACTCAATGCGTCAATCAGGGAAACGAGTAGAGGGTAACTGCTGCGCCGGCATTTTCACTCCCTATAGTGTAAAGGCGATGGCATCACATATGCCTGTAAGTGATGTCGAGATTGGAAGCTGCACTGTGAAAGCATTAGTGGATACGGGGTGCACAAAAACTGTTATTTGTAATAGGTTAGTAAATCACTGTTCTGGAGAAGAAAAATTAATTGCTTTTAATGAGTATGAAGTGAAGTGTAGAGGGTGTTGTGTTATTGAAGTGATAGTAAACAATGTTGAATTAGAGGTGCAGGCAATTGTGAGTGACACTATTGTAAATTGAGTTGATGTAATATTAGGAATGGACATAATAAATCAAATGGGTGGTGTCCATGTAGGAGATGGGGTGACATTTGGCACATTGCGTTGTGCTGTAAGTGTTAAAAGTGTACAATCAGAACCAGAAAATTCAACGGATTCATAAGAGACTATCCTGGATAAGGATTTTAAGGCACATTTTGTTGGCACCCATTGGACGGTTGAGGGTTTTTTTCAGCAAAATTGAAGAGTTTGTGTTAAATAATAAAACTTCTTGTTATAACAAAGATTTGCAAGGCAGGAAAACAGAAGAGCTTAAAAAAGAAATAGACCGTTGAATTGCAGAAGGCATATTAGTTTCATGGAAGGAGTAGGTGGAAAGTTGCATATTGCCCCTCATGGCAGTGTAACAGCCAACAAAGAACAAGATAAGACCCGTTATATATTATAGAGAGTTAAATTAATACATTATGTGACATACGGGGGATGATGTCATTGATGTGTGTAATGAAAGACTGAGAGAATGGCGACAGGTAGATGGTGTACTGGTTATTATATTGTTGAACTACATAGCACATAAATAGAATTTCCTGTACACATAAACTTGTTTGATTGAATGAAGGTTGAATTTTTAGATTCGGCCTACGTGATGGAATGTGGTAAACAACGAGGAATTTGAATACAAGATCGTACGAAAATAAATTGTATTTAAAAATTAACAAATAAAAACAAAATGAGATAATTGATTGGTTATAATACCTGATGCAAATTGGTATACAACGAGAAAGTGAAGTTAGAGAGATGTATGAAGACTTAAATGTGAATTTTAGAATGATATTTAAAGGATATGTAAAATAATTAAGAAGTTAATTTACAGGATATTAATTAGTAATTAATTGGAATTTAAATGAATGTAACAAAACAAAAGGATATTAACAAGATATTAATAGGATATCAACAAGATATTAAATAGATGTAAAAGGTATTTAACAGGATCACAAATGGTAATACGTAAATTGGGGCCTGAATGAATGAAAATTATATAAGTAGAGTACTCACACGTTTGAGAGTTTTTTTGTTAACCTGACGTTGGAAAAAATTATAAACTAACTTTGTTGAATGGAAGCATGGGCGAGAGTGAAAGAATTGCGCTTACAAACTCTGTGAGTCTTGGCAGTAACAATATTGGAACGCATTTTAAAAGAGCTTAATACACACACACACACACACACACACACATATATATATATATATATATATATATATATATATATATATATATATATATATATATATATATATATATATATATATATATATATATATATTGTTTGACTTATCACTCCGCTTAAGTTTGATTTATATTACATATATACAAATTACTTTGAAGTACTGCGGAATTACATGATAACAAATTGATTTTAATCACTTTTGAAGTACTGCTGAATTACATAATATAAATTATTTTATTTACTTTTGGAGTACTACAGAATTATGTAATATATATGATTTCATTGACTTTCGGAGTACTCCAGATTATAGGAATCTGTAAGTGCTACTATTATTATGTAATTAACTAGTGTTTTATTTAGCATAGATAGCAACAATAATTAATCACATAAAAATTTTGACATGAAAATTGCACAATGAATTTAGGCCTAACGATGGAGGATTGACTGTTAACGCGTTTGCGAACTAGGAGGAATGGAAAAATGAACGATGACGAAAATATAATGTATTAAAAATTAACAAATGAAAACAGGATTGATTGAATACAACTTTACAAATTTGTATACACGAGTGATGGTTTAATGGATATTAATAGGACGTTGAAGTTAAATATGATGTTAAATAAAATTGGATCACAATACGATATTAAATTGTATGTAAACAGTAGTGTTAATATTAGTGGAATAAATAATAATGGATCATAATGATATATATATATATATATATATATATATATATAAATTAGGATGTACGATAATAGTATGTTAGCGATTCACAATGAGATATTAATAGGATGTAAATTAATAGTTTGTTAGCGATCACAATGGTAATAGAAAATTGAGGTCTTGCGAGTCTGGAGAATCGAGCACAATGAGTTAAAAATATCTATTAACACGCACTCATGCTTGAGATGAATTTATTAACCAGATTGAGGAACTCTTTTGCACAAACCTTGCGAGTCTATAGAAGCGAGCACAATGAGGCAGATTTAAGACGATTGGGCTTTATTCTAAACAATGCTGTCCTCGGGGGGATTTGTTATATAGGGTAATTCAAATTCGTTTTATAAATACATATATAGGATTTATAGATACAGATTCCAGTTACATTGAAGTGCTCGGATTAAAATAACAAATTATTTATGTTTCTTTTGGAGTAGTGCAGGTTTCCATGATAACAATTTATTTAATTATTTTGAGTAATACAGAATTATTGTATACAAGTACATTATTTTGTTTATTTTAGGATTACTTCAGATAAATAAGAATCAGACAGTGCTACAAATACTCCCCACCAAAGAAAGTTACCCCCTCCCTTTCTTAAAATGGTATTGCTAGTTCTAATAACACTGAGGTCTCCCTACGACGCGACCAGAGCGTGTCACAATGCTAGTGGTTTGGGTGCGAGCACGGAAATACGTATTCGCTGTGGCGGTCCCAGTTGCATTGGGCGAGGCACCAACACGAGTGGAGGTTGACGGAGCGAAGGTGATCCGCTTCTTGGTTCCTTCCGAAATGGTGTCAAGCTGGACGTGGAAGTCATGGGTCCGGTATTCCGTTCACGGGGTGACCAGTAGTGGAGAGATTTGCTCTTTACTAACCAGCGCTACCAACGAGGTGGAGGCAGCAAAACGGAAGGTTAAGTTTCTTTAGCAGGGGTGATTGTAAGAGTAGTTTGTGGGTTATTTTGGGGACGTTATGGAACATAAAGGGTTAGAGTTATAGAAAAAACGTGAATAGGGTGCTCAAGGTGAACATTTTCAATGAACGCGGGTTTCAAGCGTTCTATAGAAACAGTATCCTGCTTGGTGCCAAGCTGAAATACGAAAACTTCACTTTAAAAGAGATGACGAGAAAGGGTCCATCATAGACGGTTGCAAGGAAGGGCGAGTTGAGTCGCGACAGACAAAAATATGAGAACATTTTGACATCTCTTTTAGCACGAAGGTTTTGTAATTGGCAGGCACTTTGGGAGTGGTAAGCTTAACCTCAGCCCTCACTCGTACAAAATTGTGTACATAAGAAGCAAGATTGAGGAGAGAAGGTAAAGGGCGGTCAGAAGAGGTGGTAACCAATAGTGGAGTGATTTGCTCCTGACTGACTACCGCTGCAAACGGAAGGTTAAGTTTGTGTAGCAGGGATGATTTTAAGAGTGGTTTGGAGATTATTTTGGGGACGTTCTGGACCATAAAGGGTTATAGTGGGAGAAAAAGTGGGAATATGTTGCTCAAAGTGAACATTTTCAATAAAGGCAGGTTTCAGGCGGTCTATGGAAACAGTATCCTACTTGGTGCCATTGACGGTTGCAAGGAAGAGCGAGTTGAATCGCGACGGAAAAAAAATCAGAACATATTTCGGCACGAAGGTTTTGGGATTGGCAGGCACTCTAGGAGCGGTAGGCTTAACCTCAGCCATCACTCGTACAAAATTGTGTACATAAGAAGCAAGATTGAGGAGAGAAGTTAAGAGGTCGTTCAGAAGACGGGGTGACCAGTAGTGGAGAGATTTGCTCTTGACTGACCACCGCTGCCAACGATGGTTCCTGTAGCACAAGAGGCGGAAGCAGCAAAACAGAAGGTGAAATTTGTTTAGCAGGGGTGATTGTAAGAGTTGTTTGGAGATTATTTGGGGGATACTCTGGACCATAAAGGGTTATAGTGGGAAGAGGGTGCTCAAGGTGAACATTTTCAATAAACTCGAATTTCAGGCGATCTATGGAAATAGTATCCTGCTTAGTGCCAAGCTGAAGGACGAAAAACTTTAGCTTTCTTGAGATGACGAAAAAGCGTCCATCATAGAAGGTTGCAAGGAACAGCGAGTTGAATCACAACGGACAAAAACATGAAAATATTTTGCCATCTTGTAAGTGAAAGGGACGCCAAGAAGAACACCCCATTCATTTGTTTCTTGATTTTCTTCCCTCCCTATGTCTCCTAAGTATAACTCCACGTGGAATAAGCTCTGTATCCAAAGAGAAAAATAAAAGAAGAAAGAATTTGAATTATCCTCAGCACCTCACAGGTGTAGTTAAGTTGGACGCTAAAAGCTTTCATCTCGCCGATGAAACGCTAATCTCCGTAGTTGAGAAAATATTATCCGAAAGTTTCCCACCCACATCATTGGAGACGATTAAGACCTGTGTCGTGCGACAAAAGCTAATCCTTCTAAGCGCCGGAAGCCTTTTCACAGACGTATGTGCCTTTTTATAGAGCGCATCTGGCAACTGCCCACTTGGGCATAAGTCGACGAAAAACACGACAGCCTAGGACTAGGCTACTTTAAAAGGAAAATATGAAAGCATAACAATGATATAAATTGGAAAAACTTAACAATCAGGAAGCAATCTCCGGCAACGGAGGAAGGTCCCCCTCACCCCGGTGCAGGAGAGTGCAGCCTACAAACATAACAATAACAAACAAAAAACAAAAAAGAACCTTAAATAAAGGGGAAAAGCCCTGCCTCCCCCCCCAAAGTCAACAAGTCTACAAGTCAATGTGCACGAATCCGTCCTGAGTACAAGGGACAGGCGGTAGCGACCCCGCCCATCCCGGTACCGGGACAGGTATCGTGCGCGAAGATCACCCAGACTGGGACATTCGACAAGAATGTGCCGAACAGTCTGGGAGACGACGCAGTCGTCGCAATAGGGCGCAGGCGAGCGCTCCATCAAATAACGATGCGTCACACGAGTGTGTCCGATTCGGAGACGACAAAAAGCAACCTGAAGCCGCCGCGGCATTGGGGGATCCCTGTGATTTGCCGCATTCCGTCACGTAGGCCGAATCTAAAAATTCAACCTTCATTCATCAAACAAGTTTATGTGTACAGGAAATTATATTTATATGGGTTATCTAGGTCAAAAATATAATACCCATGTAAGGGAAAGGGAAGCCAAGAAGAATATCCCCTTTATTTGTTCCATGAATTTCTTTCCTACCTCTGTCTTCTAAGTATAACTCCACCTGGAGTAATCTATGAACCCGAAGAAAAAAGAAGAAGAATTTGGATACCCGTCAGCTGCCTCACAGATGCAGTTAATTAAGTTGGACGTGTTAAAAGCTTTTATCTCACCTAGGAAGCGCTAATCTCTGTAGTCGGGAAGCTGCTAGCCGAAAGTTACCCGCCCACGTCGTAAAAGCCATTAAGACTTGGGTCAGGCGACAAACGCTAATCACTCTGGCTGCCGGAAGTAGTCAGCCAAGCGTCTGAGTCTGCCAACGAGGAGAAACCCCCCAAAATAGATGTCATATAAATACTCTGGGTTTTCGAATATCTGCAGATTGAGTTTGAGAACCCATCACCTTCGGTTCAGATCGTGTGTCTGTTTCTCCTAGTCCCTGGTATTCGTTTATACCATCGAGGTTGGATCTCACCAGAGAAACCCATCTCTTTTGTAAAGCCTTACTCTGTTCAGAGCAAGCCTCGAATCGTTTTCATCCCCGAAAGATTGGCCGAGATTCTTCTCGTCTCATCTCCCTCCCCCCCCCCTCCCTTCAAGCATCTCCAGTTTCCTGTGTGAGATTTCGCGCCAAGCCTCGTCAGAGTTTCGATTTTTGGAGGTTGCACTTCTCTGGAGCAGAGGTGCCGTCGTCCGTCTTCAAGGAGGCTCGTGAACTCGTCTTCTGGCCCCACCCCTTTATCCTCGTCACCATTAAGATATCCGACCGAGAATCACGACCATTTTCAGTCTCCATTCCCCCGCGCCGACCCGCTAAAGGATTTCCTTTCCTGGACGTTACCACATTAACGTAAAACGACCCTTGATTGTATCTCCCGTTAATCGACCCGCTTTCCGGGTCAGAAAAATTTAATAAATCAGAAAAATTTAATAAATATAACAAATAAGTTTAACCCTTTGGATGTTTAGTTAGAAGATAAAATTAAGACTAATAATGAAATTAAAACTGACGAGCCTAGCTCAGACCTAGATAAAAATGCTGAAAGTATAGGAACGGCTCAGCTTGATGATACCGATCAATTCATTACTAATTTGTTCATCATTAATGATAACATAACTAATAATAAAACAAAAGCTAATAAGCCTAACCTTGTACCTCAAACATTATAGGTGATTCTCAAGTGAGGGACTTATCAAATCACCTACCAAATAAAAATATGGTCTATTGCTACCTGGGTGCAACTGTGGACCAAATTAAAAGTAATATAAGGAAGATTGAAATAGAGGATGATGATCAGATCATTATTCATGTTGGGGGAAATGATATTGATCACTGTCCATCCGAGGAATTAATGAGTTGGTATGAGTCGCTTCGAAATTATTTAAGAATGAAAAGATTGGGTTGAATTATTTCTGTTTCATTGAATGGAATTATTTCAAGAATAAATGAAGGTACATATTGGTACTGTAAGGCTATTGGAATAAATATTCGCCTTAAAGAGGAATGTAGTAAGATTAATGTTAATTTCATAGATTTATGGGATACCTTTTATGATAATAAGTTGCTCTTTAATTTTGATGGTGTGCACTTAAATACATATGGTAAAAATATTTTAGCAAATAGTCTTAAAATTGAAACAAAATTATTAGGTAAAAATTGACTAGGTCTAAATATATATGAAATTGATAAGTCTGTCACTCGAGATGTTGCTGTAAAGGGTAAATGTTATGCGGGAAATCCAATTAAATCTATTAAAAATAAGGTTCAAAACAGAAAGAGTCAACTTCAAATGAAATTTTTCTATACCAATGCCAGAAGTCTTAGAAATAAGAAAAATGAACTTCATAGTTATATTTTGGAGGAATGTTTAGACATAGTTTGTATTACTGAGACATGGATAAGTAAATGTATTTTTAATGATGATATCTCAGAATATTCACTATGTAGATGGTTACAATTTATATTCATATGAAAGAGAGAATAAAATGGGTGGAGGTTTATTGATGTATGTAAAAAATTCACTACAGTAGTCTCCACACTGACATTAAAAAAAGAAATAAGGTTGAGTCAATCTGGGTTAAGACTATTGATGCGAAAGGCAAAAATAAATTAATTGGTATTTTTTATAGGCCTCTAAATAATAGCTTTGAAAGTGATCTTGACATTTGCCATGAAATAAATTTAGGGTGTAAAAAGTATCAAGACATTATGATATTAGGGGATTTTAATTTACCAAATATAAATTGTCGACAACATAGTGGCACAGGATAAAATTAGTTCCTTATTTCTAGATTGCTTTCTAGATAATTTTCTTTGTCAGAATGTTTATGTACCAACTTGTGAAAACAACATATTAGATTTGTTTATTTCTAGATAACCTTTGTCTGTAAATGTTGGTGAATCCTTGGGAGAGAGTGGCCACAGTATAAAAACAATTCTCTTTAATTTTTGAAGAACAATTAGTAGAAAATGAAGTCAAAACGTTTAACTATAGTAAAGCTAATTATAATTTAATTAGAGAAAAGTTAAAAGGCATAAATTCGATTACCTTGTTTAAAGATAAGACCGTAATAGAAATGGGGACTATTTTCACAACAATCATCAAGTCTATTCAAAAAGATTCTATTCCTTTAAAAACTATTAGAAATTTGAACTGTATGAAACCACCTTGGTATAATTGAGAAGTCAGTAGTATGATTAAAAAAAAAGAAAAACGCCCACCACCCAAATTTTTTTCATTTTATAAATTCAATAAAAAGCAAGATCGAGTAGGGCCTCTCAAGTCGAATGGAATATCCATAGAAAATGATGAAGAGATTGTGGAAGAGTTAAATTCATATTTTAGTTCAGTTTTTGTTCAAGAAGGAGCTATCGATCCTAGTATGAATTGTGTCCTAAACCATATAATGAATGAAAATATAAATATTACTCCCGAAGAAGTTAATAGAATTATTAAGCAGGTTAAAATAAATAAAGACGTTGATCCTGATAAAATTCCATCAAGATTGTTACACGAGATAAGTGATTTAAAATCCCTGCCATTGAGTATGATTTATAATAGATCTATTATGTACAACGAAATTCCTCTGGATTCGAAATTAGCTAATGTTGTCCCAATTTTAAGAATGGTAGTAAGGAAGATATATCTAATTATCGTCCTGTAAGTTTTACAAGTTTGATTTGTAAAATATTAGAAAAATGGATTAAGGGCCAAATTGAGAATCATGCTGCTCAATTTAATCTGCTAAATAAATCCCAACAGGGATTCAGAAGGGCAGAGTCGTGTTTAACAAATTTATTGAATTTTTTGGAATTTGTTACTGATAGTTTGAACAAAGGAAATAATGTTGATGTTATATTTCTGGATTTTAGCAAAGCATTTGATAAAGTTCCACATAGAAGATTAATTAGTAAACTCAAAAGTTTTGGAGTCGGTAATTACGAAGGGCGGTCAATAAGTTTTGCAATTCAAATATGAGAAACGAGATATGAGGAAAAGTGTTTTATTATTTTTCATTATAACTACCCTCGACTTCAATGCACTTGCGCCACTTGTCCCTGAGGCTTCGAGTTCCTGACAACCACAAATCTCCCGACTGCTGTTCAATCCACTCCTGGACGGTGAGCTGGACATCTTCATCATCCCCAAACCGGCGTCCACACAGTGCAGCCTTGAGCTGGTGGAATAAAAAGTAGTCGCTAGGGGCCAGATCTGGACTGTAGGGGGGATGGTTGAGCTCCTCGAATCCTCACTCGCGCAAGGCAGCTTGTTCAACTCTGGCCTTGTGGACTTTGACGACGTTGAAGTCGATCATGGGGCGTGGAGTTTCTAGGGACTCAACGGACAGAAACCTTGGTCGTGGCAAAATTGTCGTGGGTGATATTGATAATATTTCCATGTGATATTCTAAGTTCTCGCTCGATTTCTTCGACCTTCACCCGTCGATTTTCGAGAATCATCCTCTCCACACGGGCCACATTGTTCGTGGGACACGTCTGACGGGCGTCCTGGACGGGGGTCATCTTCAAGGGACTCTCGACCATGGCGGAACTCCCTCTTCCAGCGAGCAATGGTTGCATAGGAAGGGGCGGTGTTGGTGTACACTGCAACCATGCGTTCATGGATATCTTTTGCATTCTTGCCTTCCTTGGTCAAAATTTGATCACTGCGCGGTGCTCAACCTTCTCCAGCTACTGCTTCTTAAATAGACAGGCAGGAGCGTGTGGCTGCAGGTCCTGACCTGTCATAACTTGTCCTAACACCCCCACAAACAACCATCCCTCTTCCTCTGTTTTGCCCTACTGATTCGCAAAACTTATTGACCGCCCCTCGTATCTCAGAAATTGGATCTCAAATTGTCTCAGTTCCAGAAAGCAGAGAGTTATGCTCAATGGTAGAAAATCTTCATGGAAAAAATGTTGTAAGTGGGGTGGCCCAGGGCTCAGTTCTTAGCCCACATTTGTTTATTATTTATGTAAGGGATTTGGAATGTGGTTTAAGAAATAAAATCTGGAAGTTTGCTGATGATACCTAAGATAGCAGCATCAATTTTTAGTATTTCTGATTTCACTTCGCTTCAAAATGATTTGGATATATTACTTGGTTCGGTAGATAGATGGAAAATGGATTTTAATACTAATAAATGTAAAGTTATGCATTTAGGGTTTAATATTGAAAATTTTGGCTATTTAATGAATGGTAACTGGCTCAATGTAACTGAAGAAGAAAAAGATTTGGGAATGACTATTACAAATGATATGAAATTTCACAAACAGTGTCTTGATGCGAGAAATAGAGGAAATAAAATTTGGGAATAATAAATAGGAATGTTTCATATAAGAGTAAAGAGATAATTTCAAAACTTTACAATTCTTATATTCGACCACACATAGAGTATTGTGCTCAGGTCTGGACCCAGCATTATGTAGGGGATGAGGCTTTACTTGAGGATGTTCAACGAAGGGCGACCAGATTAATTCCTAGTTTGACTAATAAGAGTTATGAAAATAGATTGAAGGAGCTTAATATGTTTTCAGTTAGGCGTAGATTTCTCAGAAGGAACATGATTCATGTTTTCAAGTTATTATATGATTTAAGAGAAAGTGGATGGGAGGAGTTTTTTGAATTGGATAATAACTCTAGAACAAGAGGTCATAATAATAAAATAAAGAAAAAGCAGTGCCATTTGAACCTTCGTAAGAACTTGTTCAGTAATAGAGTTGTCAATTTTGGGAATAGTTTGCTATACGATATTGTAAATAGTAATAGAAAGAAAGACTTTAAAAATAGGTTAGACATCTATATGGATAATTTAAATATAGTATAATAACAATTATTTTATGTGTATATATGTATGTATGTATATATGTATATATATATTAGTAACTTAAGACAATGCTCCTTGAAGCAGAGTTAATAGATTATTTTTTTTATAAAGCAAGAGAACTTTTTCCAGAGGGTATGATAAGCATGCAATATTATTACATTGTTAAAGACTAGACAACTCCACTATTTACACTTTCGAACATGCAAGCATGAAATTTATTCATTCAACAGACGAACATATTTCCCAATGTACAATAGTGTATATAAGTGTATGTGTTGAAGATATGAATTTATAGTGGGGATTTGGTTTGAGATGAATGTTATTGCTCCTTAGTGGATCAAAATATGAGCTCATTTTCTGTTTATATTGTTAACAGGAGCTGTATTATTTATGGATTTTTTTGTGGGTCTACTCCACCTAGTTGGATCCTAGTGGTCTGTTGTGGAGTCACTTTCTTATGTTCTTATGTTCTGTATAACTGATTTATAGTATCCCCTTTAAAAGCAAATTAACAAGTAATTAACGTTACCCGATTGCCAATTATCTATATTCTGTCAGTATTATCCTTATTTACATTTCCTATATTTCCCGTATGTATATATATATATATATGTTAACAAGTGACTTATGAAAATTATATTTTGGGTTTTCACTCTTTAAATACATCCTTGAACTGCAACTTGGTAAACTCATTAAACACTATTGGCCCATGTATTAAAATCGCACTCTTATACCTCGTAATCAACGGATTACTTTTACGAAGTGAACGTACTTGTACGTAGCGAAGGACGCGTACGTCCATTAAAGGATATATGTGTATATAACTGTATATATACATATTCTCGTAGCTTTTATCTTTTTCCTCCCAACCAATAGATACATATATGTATATATAGACGTATTGTCTGGGGAAGTGTCCTATTCCTCGGCATATCTCTTTCGCCACGAAGGTTTTGTGATTAAGAAGCAAGGTTTGAGAGAGAAGGTAGAGTTCGGTCAGAAGAAGAAAAGAATTGACCAGGAAGACGAAGTTGAGTACCATACACGAGTTCAGCTACAGAACAGGCCAAATCTTCTTTCAAGGACGAGCGAATACCCAGAAGAACATAGGTAGCTTGTTTACCCAAATGATGTGGGGATATGTGAAGCGTAAGCTTGCTTTGAGGGTCCTGTGTAGACGTTAAACTGCGAGGTTGCTCTGAGGATGGTACGCGGTAGTACGTAGGCGAAAAGAGTCAAGCACTGACATGAGTGCATTCCATTGTTGGAATTTAAATTAGCTACCACGGACATTTAAGATCATGGACGTAACACCAAAACGAGCAACACATCTTGAGACTAAAGCTCGAATGACGGTGGAGGGTTTGATGTCCGCGATAGGAACTGCCTCCTGCCAACGAGTAAAACGATCGATCATGGTGAGAAGATAATTGTAACCATGTGAGAAAGGAAGAGGACCTACTAGATCGACATGAATGTCGTCAAAACGTGACGAAGGAAGAGGAAAATTGACGAGAGGAGTTTTCTGTTGGCGATGGACTTTGGCATGCTGACATGCCAGGCATGAGCGAGTCCATTTGGCTACGTCGGCATTCATACCTGGCCATATTAAGCGTTGTGCGGCGAGCTTGCGTGTTGCAATGACACCAGGATGTGAAAAACCGTGAATTTGGTTGAAAGTATGCCGATTGTAAGCGAGAGGACGAGGACAGTCAAGCAATGAATAGTCGATCAGGATGTGCCTGGAATGACTGTCTGGTAATTCGACTTCACGAACAACGAGTTGAGAAGAGTGTCGCAGTGTTTGCGTGTCTTAATCCCGTTCCTGGGCTAGCACTATTGTCGCATGATCGATGGGCGCAGTGCAAGAGAGTTGCATGCCCAAAATCAGGGAAATGCGAGAAAGCGCATCTGGTACAACGTTTAAACAGTCAGGAACATAGCGAATATCGCTCATCATCTGCATGATAAACTCAAGGTGACGAGTATCAACCAAATGCTTATGTTCAGTAAAAATAGTGAAGTCACGCTCTTCCATATATGAACGGAAGTGACGATTGCGAGGTAAATACCAAGCCGCTCACGTGCGAACGTACTATATCTCTTTTGATAGTCAGACAGAGAGCGAGAGAAGAAAGCAAGATGTTGCTCTAGGTCACCAATCTTCTGCTGAAAGGAAGCACCTACGTGAATTGAGGATGCGTCAGGGGCGACACTGATGGGGGTTCCTGGAGAAAGATGAGTCAATTCCAACGCTCGGGCAATAACCTCTGTGGTGTAAGAAAATGAATCGCACGCCTCAATAGACCACTCGAGAAGAAAGTTCGTTTGGTCTTAGAAAACATGGAGTAGAGAAGTTGCATGGCCTGGGCAAAATTTGGAATGAATCTGTGGTAGAAATTGACCATGCCACAGAAATATCTGAGTTGTTTACTTGATGTGGGTTGAGCAAAATTCCGCATCACGGTAACTTTATTTCGAGTGGGCTAATCCTGACACTCGAAACATGGTGTCCCAAGAAGGGAAGTTGCGAGACACCAAAAAAACACTTAGAACTGTTGAGCACGATACCGTAATCTTGAAGGCAAGAAAAGACGACGAAAATGTTCCTAGAGCGAGGAAGATGCTATTAGTATGCTGTCAATGTAGCAAAACACAAGGGGAAGACCTCTCAGAACTTATCCATGAAACGCTGGAAGGTCTAATCAGAATTTCGCAAACCATATGGCATTTTGACCATTTCAAAAGAACCAAACGGACTGGTGATGTTAGTGTTTGAAATATTGTCTGGGTGAATAGGGATATGGTTAAAAGCACAAACCAGATCCAGCCAGAAAAGATTGTACAGCCGGATAGAGATGAAGTGAAATCGGCTATGTGCGGCAATGAAAAGCGGCCAGGGGTTGTTATCACGTTTAAGGGTCGTATTCCCCATGGGTTCTAAATTCCACCGACATGGATTTGGGAACGATATGGAGTTTTGAGACCCAAGGTGAAGAGGAAGGGCTAGAAATACAGGCATCCATAGTGAATTGGAATTCATCACTCATTGCAGAAAGTCTATTTAGGGGGTACAGCGTCGTTACCATACCTTTGATGGTACCAGCCGAGACCGTTTTGTTGTTAAATATTATGGTGAGAATAGACGGAAGAAGATTGTGAAAATTGCTGCATCTCACCTTTTGGGTCGAGGTTTCCAAGTTGGTTTCTTTTACGGGAACTCGAACGGGTACTATCTCTCCGCTCACCATGCCCGTGCCCTCGTTCGCTATGTGCCCCTTGCTGCACTTTCAACCAAGTAAGATCACTCTCAATTCTCGATAACGTGGCAACTAAATGCCTCGCAAGAGGGGGGAAATTTGGCTACGCTCCGGTCGTTCAAAAGCAGAACTTGATGTTACCCTAACTGCGAAATCGAAGAATTATGCTTAGGGCCGTGATTTTGTACGCTCTCTCAATTTACATAAGGATTTTTATACAGCTGGTGGGTTGCTTTTGCCAGCTGGTCAACATCGGTCGGTGATGACATAAGAACGAGAGGCCTAATATACTCTAGAACTCCTCGCATGAAAATCTCGGTGAGGAGAGGGTTGAAAAGGTCAGATTACACACCTTTTGCCGAGATAAGGTCCTTCAAATGATTTAAGAAGACATTTATCTCCCATCTCTTGAGTATTAATGAACTCCCTTAAGTCTCCACTTGTGACTTCCCAAATTCCTTTCAGAAGGCCTCCCTCAATTCGATATATGCTCCCACTTTTTCCCCATTAAATAAAAAATCCTTACAATGAGATGCAACTTGTAAAAGTCTCCAGCAAATATCATAACCATTACATTTTTGGACTTTATAGAAACCCTGATGCTAACAACGACTTGTATGACTGTCTGCCTACTGCCATGGCATCAATACAGTCTGTTGATGTAAAGGCATCCTTCATTTTTTTTGAGACTTAAATGCTCATCATCAAAATTGGTTGGGTTCTGTATCACCAACCAATCGAAATGGTCTTGCAGCTCTGGATTTCTCTAATTTGTCTGGTTGTGAACCACTGATTCAGGGTTAAACACACAATTCTGCGAACTGCCTGGACATTGTCAAGACTGACATAACAGGAGTTGTCGAGGCTTCCGTTCTCGCTCCTATATGTACCTCTGATCATAATTCCCGCCATTGCAAAATCTGTTCCTGACATAACCATCTCCCGTCAGGTATATCTCAAATCTAGAGTCAATTGGGACTATGCATAGAAGTTGACCGTATTCAGTGGAATACTATTTTTAATTCTAATGGTTCAGTATTAGCTCTGAATACTTATCTTCTTAATATTCTACCTAGAAGGGTTCCATCCAAAATAATTAAATCCCGTGTCAAAGATAAAGCTTGGTTTGACGATGATTGCAAGCGTGCCTTTGATGACAAACAGGCTGCTTACCACTTGTGGAGACGCAATCGAAGCCAGTTGCATTGGGATAATTATGTTGCTCTTAGAGCTGAGGTTAAAAGAATTTATAAAGCTGCTGAAATTGCATATAATTCTCATTTAAAGGATATTTTTGCTGGAGCTACTCAACCACACAAATGGTGGGCTCCCTTAACCCTTAATTTGTAGCGTTTTTTGCGCATAACATAATTGGTATCGTGAGGTCCACGGGACCCCACACTTAAAATATATATATAGCTACTTCGCTTTCAATTTTATGGTACTTTAATGACTATTTTATGTATTTTTAGTCTATTTTTAATTTTAAAAAATACATTAGTTTATAAATGACACCCAATTAACAATGTAGTAAATAAAAAAAAATAAAAATAGACATATTTTAGTATATATATATGAGTTTGATCCAATAGTGTTGTAATTATCACAGAGAATGACGTGAGATCTGGCATGCCTGTTGGTAATGTATAGATATATGGCTATCGTGGTATGAACCTAGATAGAAACTTCACAACAAAACTATATCTAAAGTTTTTGAGGAGAGTTATTGAATCGTAAAAAATGGATCGAGCGGCTAATCTTATGGCGAAGTTAGGCTTAATGGTTGGACACGAAATCGTTAAGGAATGGATGAAATACAATGAGGATATAACAAAATACGAGTATATATTATTATAGATTAACAAGAATGGAACATATTTGAAATGATATTGGTTTAGTTTGAATTTAATTATAAAAAATGAACATGAGTTTAACACTGAATTTTTGTCATGACCAAACTTGGCGTAAGGTAGATAGGTCATTAATTAAAATGTAATTGTAACTAATTAAAATCTTTTCTTGCGATATTGCATTAATTTTCATCATATATAACTGTATATATATACATATTTTCGTGGCGGCTTTTATCTCTTTCCTCCCAACCAATATATACATATATGTATATGTATATACGTATTGTCTAGGGATGTGACCTATTCCTCGACATATATATATGTATATATATATATATATATATATATATATATATATATATATATATATATATATATATATATATATATATATATATATATATATATATATATATAAATATATATATATATATATATATATATATATATATATATATATATATATATATATATATATATATATATATATATATATATATATATATATATATCGATGAGGATTGCTTCTAGAAAGCCTAAATTTAATGTTCAACAGAAATCCCAAGGCGAGGAAAATGGCTGGTATCATCCTTTTTATTTACCGGCGACGTTTCGACCACAATACGGTCATCTTCTTAGGCCTTGCCAAACGAGCGTGTTACGTGCTCGTTTGGGGTCGGCTGGAGCACGTAACACGCTCGTTTGGCAAGGCCTAAGAAGATGACCGTATTGTGGTCGAAACGTCGCCGGTAAATAAAAAGGATGATACCAGCCATTTTCCTCGCCTTGGGATTTCTGTTGAACATTATATATATATATATATATATATATATATATATATATATATATATATATATATATATATATATATATATATATATATATATATATATATATATATATATATATATATAATAATAAATTCTGGGGGCAGGTTTAGTTGGGTTAATTGATGAACCCTTTTGTTTTTAATAGAAAATTTACCAAGTTGGGTCAAGTTTATTTAAAGATCGGAATTTTTATCTAATTTTTGTTTTATTTTAAGTAATCGGTCTTTTGTGGTGTCCGTGAGGCCATATTTAGTTACAAGTCATTGTTTTTGTGTGTGTTTTGGGAGAAAATCTTTCAAACTCCCATCCTTGTAATCCCCGTGCCGGATTAAGAGGTCCTATATCATTTAGGAATTAGCTTATTTATTATAATTTATTGCTTTTGTCCGTGTGTGTGATCACAAATGTATGATTTCATTTAGAATTTTTTGGAACTATTGCGAGAGCCTCAATTTCTTTGCCGTAAGTTTCTTGAAAGCGTCGAGTGGCTAAGGCTCGCGTAAGAAAACAAGATGACGTCTTTCGAGAGATTTAGTCAACAGGGTGAGATGCTTGCTCTCTCCGGTAAAGAGCTAGTCGCCTTTATTCAGGATGAGGAGAGAAACCAAAGAGCAGAGAAGAAAGACCTAAGAGAAGCTGAAGCTGAGGAGAGAAGAAGAGAAGTTCAAGCTGAGCAAAGAAGAAGAGAAGCTGAAGAAAGAGAAGAGGTACGGCAAAATGAAAGTGAGTCAAATAGGAATAACTTAGAAACCCTCTTAGTAAGTTCCAGGAATGAAGCCCCCAGATCCCCGCTTTAAAGCTCCCAGCATTTAAGGACGGTGAGGATTTTAGTGCTTACCTCACTCATTTCGAAAAGATTTTTGAGGTAAATCACTGGGATATCCAAACTGATTGAGTCGCCCGACTTTTGCCTCTCCTCAATACTCAGCTGCGAGATATTTTTATTTCGCTACCCGCCGAGGCTACCCTCGACTATTCGACCCTTAAGTCCAAACTCTTGACTGCAATCAATATGAATCGGGACTTGTACAGGGCAATGTTTGACAGGCAAGGTTGCTACCTGGACAGACTTACCGCCAGTTCTGATTCACCCTCATAAAAAGCCTGCAGTTTGGGATGGACTCCACCCAGGTAAACGGCGACTATAAGTCTCTGTCTGACTTCATTTTGCGGGAACAATCCATGGCTACGCTGCCCTCTGAAATCCGTGCATTCATGAAGGACTGAAGGGCTGTTTCCTTCAAAGAATGCATCGAAGAAGCGGATTTGCACGCGGCGAATCATATTCTCTACCCCAAAGATCCCCCAAAAGGCCATTTGCCTAAATTTCACCCGGAGAAAGCTCCTAAATTCGTAAAGGTCCCAGGTCCCACCAAACCGAAGTATCATCCCGCGTCTGAACCTAAGGATGTTAAGCCACCCGTCTTTAATCCCCTTGCGTCGAATTACCCCAGACGACCCATCATCTGTTCTTCTTGCGGAATCCCCGGGCATGTGAGGACGAACTGTCCCCCAAATTCTCAATTCAGTTCGGCTCCCGGCCACCAAGTCGACCAGGTAAGCGCCTCTCTTTCTCCTCTGTCTGCTCGCCCCGAAACGCCTGCTGCCCCACCAGCGAATAGCACCCCCGGGACTTAACTTAATTTTTTATTTAACTAGGGCTACCTCAGTGGGCTCGAATTTGAAACAGGATCGGTTAATGGCTGCCAGGTTTCAACCCTCGTCAGAGATCGGGGATGCTCCTGCATCGTCCTATCGGGAAAAATGCTGCTCCCAGTGAGCCCCGGCCACGATAAATTTGCAGTAGTCCAGGACTACTTGGGACGAGCCAACCGCTTCCCAGTGGTTCGTTGTTTCATCGAATGCCAATATTTCACCGGTTGGGCTGACGTCGTAGTAGTCCCTATTAAATTTTGCGCCATATTAGTCGGCCAGAGACCGCAGCTCTCCCCTAGTCTCGTTGCCCAGCCCGCCATCACGAGGGCCCACGCCATAGAGAACGAGCCCCCACCCCCCGTAACTTTAGAACCGCCTTTTTCTACCCGAGTACGAGACTCTGAACAACGAGTCTTTTGTAAAGGCCCAGAATGAGTCTCCTTCCCTACGGCCATCGTGGGAAAAGTCGAGGACCAACGAGCGCGAATCCGTTCGTGACACATGGAGGTCTCCTACCTCGTTGAGGGTAAACTGTTGTTCCGTTCCACCTCCTTTCTTAACCACTCCCTTATTCGCTTGCTAGGTATCCCCAGCTCCTATGTTCCACAAGTGCTCAAAGTTGCCCACGATGAGTTGTTAGCTGGCTACTTTAGCCATAATAAGACGGCTCAACGAATCTTTCGTCATTTCTTTTGGCTTGGCGCTGCCAAAGAAATCGCCGACTTCTGTATTTCTTGTGACATTTGTCAAAAGACTTCGGCGAAAGGCCGAATTCCTCCAGCTCCCCTAAAGAAGACTCCAATTATGTCAGAAGCTTTTTTCGAGGGGCCATTGACCTAATTGCCCCCAATACACACCCCGTCGAGTGAAGAGCATTCTTATATCCTAACGCTCGTGGATTTTGCGACCAGATTTCCAGAATCTGCCTCCCTTAAGAAGATCGACAGCATCACTTGCACGGAGGCCCTGATCTCCATCTTCTCCCGCGCTGGCCCTCCTAAGGAGATCTTATCAGATAGAGGATAGACAATTTACCTCGGAGCTTATGGAGTATGTGGGAAAACTCCTATTAGTCAAGCCCCTTTTCACAACCCCATTCCACCCCGCCGTAAACGGCGTCCGTGAGAAATTAAATGGAACTTTGAAGGCCGTCCTCAAGAAACTGTGCCATGCCCAGCCTCGAGAATGACATCGATACCTGCCGGTCGATCTTTTCGCCTGCAGGGAAATTCTCCACCGAACCCTGGGGTTCGCTCCCTTCGAACTCCTTTACGGTCGAAATGTTCGCGGCCCGATGAGCATTCTCAAAGAGTTGTTTTCCAACCCACGGCTGGATGAGGAGGTCAAGTCCTCATACGCATACATATTGGACCTTCGAAACCGTCTGAAGGAATGCGTGGACATTGTATACAAAAATGCAGAATTGAACCTGGAAAATTACAGGACCTATTTTGAAATTAAATCAAAAGAAAATGGTTCAAACCAGGTGACGAGTCCCTGCTTTTCCTGCTCACGGAGACAAATAATCTTCTTTCC
The DNA here is from genome assembly GCA_963969495.1 of Ceratothoa steindachneri. Taxonomy (NCBI): domain Eukaryota; kingdom Metazoa; phylum Arthropoda; class Malacostraca; order Isopoda; family Cymothoidae; genus Ceratothoa; species Ceratothoa steindachneri. The sequence continues at coordinate 169,454,860 of OZ018318.1, forward strand.
CAATGGAAAGGCCCCTTTTCAGTCATCGAATTCTATGGCCCCGTGGACTACCTCATCTAAACGCCCTCCGATAACAAATTGTTTCACGTCAACATGATCAAACGTTACCACCGCCGCGCTTGCATCAACAATATTGTTTCCCTGGACGAAGAGGCCGTGATGGAAGCCTCTTCCCCCCCGAACCTTTTAACCTAGTTCATACAATTTTCGTAGAATCTCACAATGACTACCCACTCCCGTTGCTCCCCGTAACGTATAAATCCTCACCTGGAGCCAGCTCAGAAAGCCCAGTTATCCCGGTTGTTAAAAGCCTACCCGGACGTCATTTCCAAGAAGCCTGGTTGCTCATACTAATTTAAGCATGACATAGTATTCACTACACAAAAGCCAATTCGATCCAATCCGTACCCTTTGCCCATTCATTTGCGATCAGCGTTCAATGCGGAGGTCGAAAACTTACTAAAATTAGAAATAATCGAACCCTCCTCGTCTCTCATTCGGTTTAGTCACTGCTTGAAGTAATTACAACAGAATGATGCGCCGCATCTTAGATGGTTTGAACAATGTGTCATTCTATTTTGATAATGTGCACGTAGCTACACGCACATGGGATGAACATCTAATCTCCCTCCGTTCCCTCTGTAATAGGCTCCGGGAATATTGTCTGACCATGAGTCCTTCCAAGTGTCATTTTGCTTACGACACTATCAAGTACCTTGGATTTCACATCGGGGGAAAATTAAATAACGCCACAACAATTAAAGGTCAGGGCTATTTCATATATGCCCCTTCCCCGTACTAATAAGCAGCTATGTTCCTTTTTGGGTTCAACCTCCTTCTACCGGTGCTTCGTCCGCAACTTTGCCGCCTTAGCGTCCCCCCTGAACTCTCTCCTTAATGAAAACCCCCTAGATTTCCTCGTTTGGAACCCCAAGGCAATTTCTCACTTCTAGCAGGTGAAGGATAGGTTAATATCTGCCCCCATATTGCGGCTCCCTAACCTAAACAAATTGTTTAGAATCCCTACGGATGCCAACAACAATGGCATCGGTTGCGTGTTGCTTCAGTACGAAGAAGATGGGAATAGCTATCCTATCGCTTATGCAAGCCGGACACTGCTACCGCGCGAGAGATACTATGCAGTAATAGAACTTGAGGCTCTGACAATAGTTTTTAGTGTCCGGAAGTTTAAAATGTATCTGATAGGTCAGGAGTTCGTGATCGAAACGGATCGATCACAGTACTCTGGCGTACTTAAGAAATTGTAAAAGCCAAAACGGAAGGCTTATGCGCTAGAGGCTGCTATTAAGGAATATCAGTTCTGAATTTTGTATTTAGAAGGTAGTGAAAATTGTGTAGCAGACAGTCTTAGTAGGAATCCACTAGAGGACCCTCCCCCCTCAAGGTAGGACTCCATACATCCTATAAGTTCATGTATATATTCGAGCTTGTTGCTCGCCCATGTAAAATTTATTTTACAGCAGCTCTGCCGCTACATATATATATATATATATATATATATATATATATATATATATATATATATATATATATATATATATATATATATATATATATATATATATAACTAAAATTTTATATAATTTTTCTATATTTGTAAAAAAGTCTTCAAAACCAATTGGCAACATTTTTGGCAACATTTACACGCACGATTAACTCTTCCAAATATTCCGCATGCGAGACTAAAATTTTCACTTGTGTCCTCGCGATCTCCAACTCAAGGTGAGTTGAATTCTCTCTCTATTTCATCCTTAAGTTTTACAAATAAAAACATTGTCTAATTCCTTTTTTTTCTTTTTTCCGAGTCTCATACATTTCCCCTTTTAACCATCGTGATTTTAATAGTTTAATTACATTTCAATTATTTTAATTAGGTTTTAATCATTTTAAGTACATTTTAATAGTTATAATTACATTTCAATTAATATTGGAAATTCCCTATATGTATAGCCTCCCAAAGACCCACAAAAAGGGATGTCCCTTACGCGCAATCATTTCCAATATTAATTCTCCCACTTATAAGCTCTCCAAATGGCTTGGCAAGCATTTATCTCCAGCAGTAGGAAGAATCTCATCTGCACACATTATGAACACTCAAGATTTCGTTGACCGCCTCAAACACTTGCAATTACCGGATGGAAAACTTTTGAGCTTTGATGTAAACTCTTTGTTTACCAAAGTTCCGGTTGACCAAACCATGGGCCTTCTGCGGGAAATCATGCCTAGACTTAATTTGGATCTTCCCATTTCTTCGAGTAAATTTATCGATTTAGTTGAATTATGTCTCTCTGACAATGTGTTGCGAGTAAATAATGAGTTTTATAGACAAATATTTGGCCTTAGCATGGGAAATAGTTTATCTCCGATATTGGCATGTCTCTTCATGGAATATTTTGAGACTGAACTCCTTCCCACAATTTCTCCCCCTAACTTTATATGGTTAAGGTACATTGACGATGTATTTTCTGTATGGCCTAATGGCCATGATTTTGATACCTTTTTTAATAATTTGAATAATTTGCATGTCTCCATCAAATTTAAATATGAATGGGAATATGAAAATAGATTACCCTTTTTAGATGTCCTCATTAAAAAAGATCACCATGAATTATAACTTGACGTGTATAGGAAACCAACCCACTCGAATGCCTATATACATTATTTTTCGTTTCACGATAATACTGTTAAAAAATCGGTAATTTCTAATCTTTTCTTAGAGCATACAAAATATGTCATCCTTCCTAGTTAGATGAAGAAATTGTCATTATCAGGACCATTTTTTCTAATTTGTATTACCCCGATTGGTTCATATTGTCTGTCCATTTTGCAGCTAGGAAAACATTCTATGGTAATAAGCCTTCCCGCACTAACGACTCCAACAAATGTATAACATTGCCATTTAATAATAAATTAAATAGTTTAAAGGACATATTTGGAAAAGCGGGTATTAATCTAGCCTTTAAATATAATAATTCCTTAAACCAATTGATGATGGCCAGGAAACCCAAAGAACATCATAACATAGGAGTATATGCAGTACCATGCAACGATTGCCATAAAGTTTATATAGGGGAAACGGGGAGAAATCTAGACAAGAGATTGTACGAACACAAAAGAGACATTAGAGTGGGCAGCGAAAGTAGTGGAATTTTTTGCCATGTTAGAGACAAGAATCATACGATCGATTTCAATGGAAGTATAATGTTATTTAAATCGGCTAACTATGTTAAGAGAAGAATCGAGCTTGATATCGTCAGTTCCTAATTTAAATCTATCTGAGGGTCAATTTTCTTTTAATCCTGTAATAAGATCGCAAATAAACAAAATAGTAAAATGCCAGCCCTTCAATATGTTTAGGCCTCCCTCCCCCCGCCAGATTAGCCACAAGTAGGGGATTGGGGGGAAAAAGAGGGGGTCTTGTGTTATGCTTATATGCATTTCTCTTATATTTTCTGCCCGGTGTCAGCTGAAAAAGGGTGTGAGATACACCGAAACTATTCTGAATTAAATTGTCTTCGGATAATGGGGTTTAATTCCTCACAGTTATATATATATATATATATATATATATATATATATATATATATATGTACATATAAACTCTAGTGTACGTACGTGTTCTTCGCTACGTACAAGTACGTTCACTTCGTAAGAGTCATTCGTTGATTACGAGGTATAGGAGTGCGATTTACTACAGGGGCAGATAGCGTTTAATGAGTTTACCAAGTTGCAGTTCAAGGGTATATTTAAAGAGTGAAAACCAAAATATAATTTTAATAAGTCACTAGTTATATATATATATATATATATATATATATATATATATATATATATATATATATATATATATATTATCGCAATGCCCTCTGGGCATTCCTATAATAAAAACCTCCTGGGAAACTTAAATATATAAATATATCAATTATTATCTAAAATTCATATCGTGCAATTATATAACTTTTGTAAATTTAATCATATTTTATGTACAACTTAATAATAAATTAATTCGTTTATCTTGCCAATTCATTTAACCTACTACTGTTTCAAACAACATATCTTAAAATTTCACATACAAACAAACAAACACACGCTTTCAGCTCGACCTTCTGGAACACTATTCTCTCCCATTCGACTCTCGCCATTCTCCGTATAAAGGTCGGTAATCTTTCATTCTACAATTAGTCATTTACCTCCAAACAAATCATACTTAGTTTAATTTCCGACTCTCACAATTCTCTGCAAACGGCCATACGAGAATAGGTCCTAATTCTATTTACCTCTCGTATTTGCAGCCCCCAATTCACTCCATCGTAGTCACCATATTATTTTACCATATTATTTCACCATATTATTTCATATTTATTTCACGTACTTCATTTCTCTTCACATTTCGTTACTGTAAATCATATTTTACCATATCTTACATTGTATACCTAATCCAACTTATCTCATTGTACATTCGTTGATTCTATCAATATATTTATATTTTTTTAATTGTTTTTCTTAAAACCCAGTTCATTATTTCAAAATTTATTTTGCTTTCGTCTTAGGCCTAATAACTACCAGGCGACAACTTCGATCAAACGCTATTTAGGCTGATTTATTAACAGAAAATAAATCCCATGAATAACCATATACTATAAAGTGGTGCCCAAAGTTTAATAATCTCCCGTCATTCAAAAAATAAGTTTAAACGTTAAAATAATTCTTAACTCCACGCGTCAATTTTCCCAAAGCTCGCTTGAACATTTTTGATTCACGTGTTCATTTTTTTTATATCGCGTGTTATCTTTAACATCATTCATCCAATTATCATAATTCATGGCATTTTAATTTAATACTCTTCCCTATATTCAACGAGTGGACAATTTCTTTTATTTCTCAATTATTTTTATTTCACATTCCCGTGCTCGTGAATAATTTCCACACACACGTGCACACAGCCACAGCTACTTCACTCACTTCAACACATTCATTCATCTACACAAGTATACATAAAACACTGACTATGATGGACCAAACACACCGAATAAGGCCATTAGTTAGCGGCCAACCCGATCATCATGACCAACCGTCTGCCTCGAACCTACAGTCTGCACATAGAAAACCACATGCGTACATCTCTCTTCCCGTTTATGATCCTGCAAAACCAATTGCATGGTTGGAAGTCTCGTCCCTCCTCCTTAAACCACAGAACGTCACCGAGGAAGAGAAAGTAGCAGCAATAATCCAGGGTAAAAGGTGCTCACATCGAACTTTTTAGCCCTCTCCTCACTAAGATTCTCACGAGAAGAGTGCGCTAGGGAATTAGGCCATTAATCCTAAGCTCGAACCCCACGAGCATTGATGAGGTTGCTGCAGCCACATATAAATTGTATAAAAGTACTTACATGAATTGGGGCAACGGACAAACTCACGGCCCAATTAACAATGCTTCAATTTCGCAGGTTCGAGGCACATCGAGCTCCTCTGACGAACGGGCCGAGCGTTCAAGGGTTCCATCTTCTCTATCGATGGAGTTTGAGGTTTCAATACGGAGGATGGAAGCCGACATTTAACGGTTGAAGCTGCATCGGGAATCACAGAGCGACAACAGACACGGGTTTGGCAATCGAAGGCGCAGGTCCTGCTCTGGTTCACGAAAGAGAAACTAACGAGGGCATCCCGATGCAAGACGTGAGAGACAGCAAAAATTTCAATCTCATTCTTCCAACTATTCTCACTACCTTCAAAACCATCAGGGCCTATGCTGGTATCATCAAAGGTACGGGCACAACGCTGTACACTGTACACAGCCTTGTAGCCACATTTATGCTTCTTCACATACTGCGCCAAGTAGTCTTCCGAAGCATAACGTTTCCTTTTCCTCTCATCCAACTCAATCGGGCTGGTACCACAACAAATATGGTGCACAAGCTCTAAAATGCTTGCAACCGTGCACATATTTGGACCCAGTACCTTCTTTAAATCTCAACCATCCAGTTTTCTCACTTCCTCCAACTCAACCACTTTCTCCAAATCCTCAAACTTCAAATTCTGGCATTCCTCTCACTTCATCCTCTCAATCACATCCTTTAAACTAACATCTTAAGGGATTAACAATTAACGATAAACGGGTCAACATCTACCACCTACATCTCGCCTCACTTCATTATTCAGGTATCTCCTCACTTTTGCATTTTGACCCACACTCAATCCTAACCTTTGCACTGACCCACTAAGCCAACTGCCCCTAGAGTGCCTGCGAATTATAAAACCTTCGTGCCGAAGGAGATGACAACATGCTCCCATGTTTTCGGCCGTCGCGATTCAGCTCGCACTTGTTGCAACCAATCTATGACGGACCCTTTCCAGTTATCTCCAGGAAGCCGAAATTTTTCGTCCTAAAGCTTGGCACCAGGCAAGGTACTGTGTCTATCGACCGCCTAAAACCCGCTTATCCTGAAAATGTTCGCCTAGAACCCCAATCACCTCATTCTCCTCCTACTATACCCCTTTATTGTACAGTAATCCCCCAAAACAATCTAAACCCCACCTTTTTAACTACTCCTGCCTCTCCAACTCCGCCTTCCATTTTGCTGCCTCCTCCTCCTTTGTTGTAGGAACCCTCGTCGGCAGAAGTGGTAAGTCAGGAGCAAATCTCTCCCCTACTGGTCACTCCGTCAGCAGACAACGGGACTCAAAACTCCCAAATCCCGCTTGGAGCCATCTCGGGAGGATCTAACAAGCGGACCACCTTCGCTCCAGTAACCTTCTCTCCTACCAGTGCCTCGTTCAACGCTAATGGCACTGCCGCTACAACAGCATATCCGTGTCCCTGTACCCGCAGCCAAACCAATGGCACTGCCACACGCTCCGGTCGCGTCGTCAGGCCTCGTCGGTACTCGGACTTGTAATCTCAAAATAGTAAAAAAAGGGGGGGTAGCCTATTAGGGGGGGTGTTATAACAATGCCCTCTGGCCATTCCTATAATAAAAACCTCCTGGGACACACACACACACACATATATATATATATATATATATATATATATATATATATATATATATATATATATATATATATATATATATATATATATATATATATATATATATATATATATATATACATCAATTATTATGTAAAATTCATATCGTGCAATTCTTTTACTTTTGTCCATTAAATCGTTCAATTATTTTACATATTTTTTTGTAAATTAAATCATTTTATGTACAACTTAATAATTAATTAATTCATTTAACGTACTACTGTTTCAAACAACATCTCTTAAAATTTCACACACAAACAAACAAACACACGCTTTCAGCTCGACCTTCTGGTACACTATTCTCTCCCATTCGACTCTTGCCATTCTCCGTATAAATACATACGGCAAATATAGGTAATGTAAATAGGGACAATTCTGACAGAATATGGAATAATTGGCAATCGGGTAACGTTAATTACTTGTTAATTAGCTTTCAAATTGGATACTATAAATGAGTTATACAGAGGGAATATTTATATGTTGGAAAGTGGTCGATTAACGGGAGATACAGCAGTGGTCGTTTTACCTTAATGGGGTCACCTCGAGGAAGGGAAATCCTTTAGCGAGTCGGCGCGGGAAATAGAGACGAGGAATCGACGTCACTCCCGGCCGAATATTCTGACGGTGACGAGGATGAATGGGAGGGAGGCAAAAGACGAGTTCACGATCCTCCTGGAAGACGAACGATGGCACCTCTGCTCCAGAGAAGTGCAACCTCCAAAAATCGAGACTCTGATGCGGCTCGGCGCGAAATATCACTCGGGAAACTGGAGATCGTTGAGAGGGGGTGGGGGGGGCGTGCAGATGAGACGAAAGGAATCCCGGCTAATCTTTCGGGACGAAAACGATTCGAGGCTTGCTCTGAAAAGAGTAAGGCTTCACAAAAGAGATAGGTTTGTCTGGGGAGGTCCAACCTCGATGGTATAAGCGAATATCAGGGACTTGGGGAAACAGACACACGGACTGAACCAAAGGTGACGGGTTCTCAAACTCAATCTGCAGATATTCGAAAACCCAGGGTATTTATATGACATCCATTTTTTTGGTTTCTCCTCGTTGGCAGACTCAGACGCTTGGCTGACTACTTCCGGCTGCCAGAGTGATTAGCGTTTGTCGCCTGACCCAAGTCGTAATGGATTTTACGATGTGGGCGTGTAACTTTCGGCTAGCAGCTTCCCGACTACAGAGATTAGCGCTACCTAAGTGAGCTAAAGACTTTTAACACGCCCAATTCAATTAACTGCACCTGTGAGGCAGCTGGTAGGTATTCAAATTCTTTCTTCTTATTTTCTCTTTGGGTTCATAGATTACTCTAGGTGGAGTTATACTTAGACGACAGAGGGAGGGAAGAAATTCGTGGAACAAATGAAGGGGATATTCTTCTTGGCTTCCCTTTCCCTTACATGGATATTATATTGTTGACCTAGATAACCCATATAAATATAATTTCCTGTACACATAAACTTGTTTGATTGAATGAAAGTTGAATTTTGGGATTGGGCCTACGTGCCGGAATTCAGTAAATCACGAGGGATTTGAATACAAGATCGTACGGAAATAAATTGTATTTAAGAATTAACAAATGAAAACACAATGAGATAATTGATTGGGTATAAAAAAAGATGAAAATTAGTATACAACAAGGGAGTAATGGCAGAGAGATGCATGAAGATTTAAATGTAAATTATGGAATGATATTTTAAGGATATGTAAAAGAATTAAGAAGGTAATTCACAGGATATTAGTTGGTAATTAATTGGAATTTAAGGGAATGCAGCAAAACAAATGGATATTGAAGTATATTAAATAGATGTAAAGTATTTACTAGAATCATAAATTGTAATACGTGAATTATGGTCTGTAATGAATGACAATTATATAAGTAGAGTACTCAAACGTTTGAGATGTATTCGCTAACCTGACGTTGGAACAATTTACAAACAAACTCTGTTGAATGGAATGAAAGAGTGGTTAGTTATAATATTGGAATGCATTTAAAAGAGTTTGATATATATATATATATATATATATATATATATATATATATATATATATATATATATATATATATATATATATATATATATACCAGGTGTCCCAGAAAAAAGTTAACCGTACTTTGAATTAGCATAATTCAAAAACTAATGGAGAATTTTAATTTTCGGTCTTGCCAAAAATGTTTTAATTAGCAACTATTTATCTGTCGATTCTGGAAATTTCATTAAATTCCCTTTAATGAAACGAAGCCTAGGAAGGCTAGGCTACCGTCCACTTTTAAGAGAACCTAGGGAGCCTAGGTATCCTAGGACACTGTGCGATTCTCCAAGCATAATATAGGCCATTTTACAGTAGTTTTTCAGCCACGCTGTGGTATGGTTTCGTCATTATTGCATACTAAGAGAATCAAAGCGTTTTTGTGTAAAAGTTTACCTACATAAAACTTTTATAATCATGCAGTTAACAAAAGATCAACGCGTATTTGAGGTCACAAACTTTATTAATACTGGCAGTATTAAACAAGTACAAGATTTATTTGAACAACGTCTTCCAGGTAGCCACCTACCAAGCAAGCCAACAATTTGTAAAAATGTTCGCAAATACCAATATGGAGGAATATCCTTAAATCTAAATGAAGGTCGTTGGGGTCGTATGAGAACCATAAGAACGACAGAAAATATCGAAAATGTTCAGATGACACTTTTTCAAAATCCACATGTATCAGTCAGAAAGAATGGGTTGCAATTGTCAAAGTCATCATTTAACCGCATTATTAAACATGACTTAAAATAATATCCCTATAAGATGCATGCAAGACACCAGCTTCTTGAAACTGATTTTCCTTGTCGTAGACAATTGGTCGAATAGCCTTCCCATAAACTTGCTCGTTTCTTGGAAAACATAAGGTTTGTTGACGAGGCAGCCTATTTCATAAATGGAAAGGTAAATAGCCATAACATTCGGCAATATGCGCCGCTGAACCACCACCCAGCATTCAAATTTGACACACGTATTTGCCCTCAGAAAGTGTCTCTGTTGATCGAAATATGCGGGAATGGCTATCTTGTCGGCCCATTGTTTTACGAGAATAACTTGAATGATGCTGCCTACCTGAGCATGATCACCAAAAGGATCTTCCCGGAACTCCGCCAGATTTACGGCAATCAATTCAATAGACTTTGGTGGATTCAGGACGGCGCACCAGCTCATAGACAGCTTGCTGTAAGAACAAAACTAAGAGAAACATTTGACAACCGCATTGTCACGCTAAATCATGCAATTGAATGGTCCTCAAGAGACCCTGACTTAATACCGTGCGATTATTTCTTATGGGGATATCTAAAGAATAAAGTGTATTCTACTCCACCACAAAGCATCAACGAGTTAAGAGATAGTATCACACGTGAAGTCAATAGAATTAAAGAAAATCACAAGTTAATCAAAAAAGTTGTTCAATAAATGCGATCAATGGCGCAACTGTGCTTGGAAAGAAATGGAAGACATGTGGAAGGAAATGATACTTAGAAAATTAAAAAATGAATTTGTATTACCCATATGAAGAGGAGTTTTTGTTAAAAATGGATTTAAATATATTTGTTAATTTTAAAGTTCGAAGTTTCATTATTTTACTTCCTTGCGCAAACATAATTTTGATAGCCTCTACTAAACTCATTAGTGTATCAATACCGTAAAAGGGAACTTACTGAAATTTTCAGAATCGACAGATAAATAGTTGCTAAATTTTTTTGTTTTACAGGACTAAAAAATCTACAATAGATTTTAAGTTATACTAATTCAAAATAATACGGTTAACTTTTTTCTGGGACACTTTGTATATATATATATATATATATATATATATATATATATATATATATATATATATATATATATATATATATATATATATAAATATATATATATATATATATATATATATATATATATATATATATATATATATATATATATATAGAGAGAGAGAGAGAGAGTGTATTGGGTTGAGGAATAAGTTCTTGTGGTTTTATCAAATTTATTCATTACCATTAAAAATTTTAGAAAAACTTCATTTTTAATTGATAACAATATGCAATTTAATCAATAATGTATTCTCCGTTGTTATTTTCGACTTCTTCCCAACTTTTAACTAGTTTTTCGATGCCTCTGCAATAAAAATCTCTGGATTTTGACTTGAAGAATTCGTTTAACCAGGTTCTTAATTCAACATCAGTATTGAACGAAACGCCGCGCAAATTGTTAGAGAGCGATCGGAACAGATGGGAATCCGATGGAGCCAAGTCTGGTGAATATGGAGGATGCGGCAGGATTTCTGATTTAAGCGTTTGGATGGCGTCTTTTGTCATATTGAAATGCGAGGACGAGCATTGTCGTGTTCGGCGAGTCGATACATTTGTTGAACGTAGAGTTCTGCATTGACAATCTCATTGTTCGCAAGGAGCTCATAAAGAATGATGCCTTCACAATCCCACCCCCCACACAGCGTCGTCTTTCGTGGATGAAGTGCCTTGCTTTAATCTCGGAAGTGCTTTTATTTGGGCTAAGCCATTGTTTTCGATAGTTCATGTTGACATAAACACACCACTTTTCGTCGCCAGTGATGATGCGGTGAAGAATTCTGTCCTTATATCCACAGTTTTCTGATCACACGCCAATTTTACAGCTAATTCTCTAGTCGATTGACGAGGATTTTCATTAAGAAGGTCGTTCAATCGATCTTCATCCAACTTAATGGGGCAACCAGAATGTTCTTCGTCTTTGAGATTCAAATGACCGTTTTTGAAACGTGAAAACGATCATTGAGCTATCCTTTCTGATAAAGTATTTTCTCCGTACACAACACAAATATCGCGACGAGCTTTGGCTGCGTTTGCATTGTTCCCGTCTTGATTGAAAATTTATAACAACAAGTGTCAAAAATGCGCCTTTATTTCAACTTGACATTCCATTTTGAGGGTACAGAACAAAAAGCCTAATAGTCTACGCTGTTAAAAGACGTAGCCAAACCTTTGCAAATTTTGCTCTCATTATTTATTGTTTTTTAATATGTGCATAAATCACGTCAACAAAACTTAAATCAACACAACATTAAAAAAAACGCAAGAACTTATTCCTCAACCTAATAGATAGAGGGGAGTAGGAAAAGGGCCAAAGAAAAAATAATAGCGTTGGCGAGTTGCAAAAAACTTCCCGCGTCGCTGGACCACTGTTAGCCAGCGGCCAATCCACTCGGCCACCCAGAGTGTCTAAAAGACTCTTTTAAACGCTGCTTTTAAGCCGCTCGCATGCACTTCTCGTACGCTATACAATCCCCTTCTTAGAAGCGGAGCGTATTTTGAAGTAATGAAGAGAGCCCGTTTGGAAATGTTATGCAAGGGCTACCCCCCCCCCTCCCGGCTCCGGTCACCATTATAGATAGAGGAAAGTAGGAAAAAGGGCAAAAAAAAAATAATAGCGTAGGCGAGTTGCGAACAGCTTCCCGCGTTGCTGGACCACTGTTAGCCAGGTGTGAATCCACTCGGCCATCCTGGGTCTCAAAAAAGACTCATTCAAACGAAGTTTTTAAGCCGCTCGCCTTCAATTCTAGTACGCTATAATATATATATATATATATATATATATATATATATATATATATATATATATATATATATATATATATAATATAATATTATAAAAGCACGACATCTCTCTTTTGAGCGACCGAAAGCTATCGGCCCGTGTTGTTGGCGCGCAAACTATCATGCGTCCCTCCCAAGCTTAAACGCTTGATATCAGTATATGTGGAGAAGTGATATACAGAAACAAGAGAGATGAAATCCTACTGGAGGTGACCCCAAGAAAATCAAAGAAAAAAAACCATTGCCCGGCAAAGATTCGAACTTCAGACTCTGGTTATCTAGACCAGTGGTCTCTCTCTCTCTCGCTCTCTCTCTCTCTCTCTCTCTCTCTCTCTCTCTCTCTCTCTCTCTCTCTCTCTCTCTCTCTCTCTCTCTCTCTCTCTTACAGGCGCGGTTTCATTTGGTCGGTGGTCTCTAGAGGTGCAAACAAAAAAGTTAAATTGATGAAATGTGTTGTCATGTCTTACGTGTCCCGTTAGCTCAGTCGGCAGCAGTGCACTGGTCTAGATAACTAAAGGTCTGAGGTTCGGGTCCAGTAGGATTTCTTCTCTCTTCTTGTTTCTGTGTATCACTTCTCCATATATATATATATATATATATATATATATATATATATATATATATATATATATATATATATATATATATATATATATATATATATATATATATATATATATGGTATTTGGTTATTAATGGGATTTATTTTAGTTAATAAATCAGCCCAAATAGCTATTTGAAAACCATTACCATAATTTTTTTTAATTTAGATGGAATAGTTGTCTGCTAATATTTAGGCCTAACGAATGACGTAAAATGAATTCCGAAAATTTCTGAACTAGGTTTGTAAGAAAAATAGAAAATAAACAAAATAAATATATCTACAAAATCAACGAATGCACAATGAGATAATTGAATTAACAATACAACGTAAGATGTGGTAAAGTATGATGTGATAAAGTAAGATGTGGAAAAGTATGATGTGGTAAAGTAACTATAATTTAAAGTTACAAGATGTAAAGTAACTAAAATATGAAGTGACTATGATGATATGTGAATTGGGATCTGCAATGAGAGAAGTAACGAGAAATAGGACTTACTCTCGTATGGCAGTTTCCAGAGAATAAGTGTGAGAGGATTTATAACTGACCTTGATTGAAAGTAAAGTCGAGCACGAATTGATGGTGAGGAGAACACAAATGAGACAGAGTCAATTCTCGTTATTTCACAAGTTGTGAAATGCGTGTGTTTGTATGTGCGTGAAATTCTAATGGATGTTGTTTGAACCAGTGCGTTAAATTAAATCAGTTTCTCGTTACGGTATATTTGAATTATTAAAGGTTACATAAAATAAATGAATTGCAAAAAGTTATGCATAAAATAATTGAATGATTGAATTGACAAAAGTTAAGTAAAATAAATGAATCAATTATTAAGTTGTACATAAATTGCATAAATGATTTAATTGAACAAAGTTAAGTAAAATAAATGAATGATTTGAATTTTATACATAATATATATATATATATATATATATATATATATATATATATATATATATATATATATATATATATATATATATATATATATATATATATAAGTTTCCCAGGAGGATTCTATTATAGGAATGGCCAGAGGGCATTGCTATAATATATTGTTTGACTTATCACTCCGCTTAAGTTGGATTTACATTACATATACAAATTACTTTGAAGTACTGTGGAATTATATGATTACATAAATTGATTTTAATTACCTTTGAGTACTGCAGAATTACATAATAAAAAATATTTTATTTACTTCCGGAGTACTACATATTATGGGAATCTGGCAGTGCTACAATGGAGAACTCGCTCTTATGGATTTAAAGTCAGCATATCTAAATATTAAGGTGGAGGAAAAATTGTGGAAATATCAGCTCGTGAAATACAAGGGCGCAACTTATTGTCTCACAAGATTTGGTTTTGGATTAAATTGTGCACCACGAGTTATGTCCAAAATTTTGAAATGTGTTTTATCAAAATCTGAGAAATTGAAAAAGATCTTCCAGTTCTTATATTGATGATATACTGGTAAAAGTGTCAGATTTATCTAAATTTGAGCTCCAGGAGCATTTAAATAACTTTAGGTTTTTGTTTTTTATCAAACCAACTGTAAAGTTATATCATGCGGTGGTCCTTGGGTTGAGGCTAAATCTGGGGCCGCATGGGATCATAAACTTCACCCGTGGAAATGAAGTACTATATGTTCCTGAAAACTGTACTAGAAGAGAATTGTTTTCCGTATGCGAAAAATTGGTGGGGCACTATCCAGTTTCTAGCTAATTGAGAGTTGCTTGTAGTCTCATTAAAAGGGGTGCAGGCGGTGTTAGGTGGGAGGACTATATTGGTGATCAAGCTTTAACTTTAATATATAAGGTGAAGATAAATTATCTTGTGAAAGGACAGTGGTATGTGCCAAAGGATGGAAAACTGATGGTATGGTGCGATACAGGCAGTATTGCAATTGGTGTATTACTTGTGGTAAATGGAGTTTGTGTTTAGAATGCTACGTGGTCGAGGAAAAAAGGCTGATTTTGAACATATTAATGTAGCAGAGCTGGATGCAATTTTGAAGAGTATAAAACTTGCTCTGAATTGCGGCTATAATAATATTGCATTGGCTACTGATTCACCAACCGTCTACAATTGACTGACTTGTATTATGAGTGAGGAGAACAGAAGAGGATTAAGGGGACAGCAGAGCTTCTTATAAAACGCAGACTGGGAACACTGAAGGCAATTGTGGAGGAATTTGGAGTGAAGTTAACTGTTGAGTTGGTATCCACGTCAAAGAATAAAGCAGATATTTCAACCAGAGTGCCAAATAAGTGGCTATTAAATACAGATGGCACAAATAGTAATGTTTATCATTCTTGTGCTACCGGTGTTAGCTTGAAAGAGACTCATGCTATGCATCATTTTGGCATTGAACGATCATTCTACTTAGCTAAGAAAATTGATCCAAATGTCAAACGATAGGTGGTGCATGAAGGGGGGGTGAGATCATATGAAAGGTGTCAAATGATTGATCCAGTACCAGCAACGCACAGAGTAGGTGAATTTTGTATAAGTGAAAATTGAAAAGGTTAGCTATTGATGTAATTCATTTTAGACATGAGTCTTATTTATTTATGGTCGATTGTGGTCCAGGACGGTTTGTGTGTTCAGGAGACTAAAATTAGAAACTGCTAAGCATATTGAACAAATTTGGTAGAGTGAGGAGGTGTTCCACAGCTGCTCCTGACCCTCAATCTCTAACTGACCATCTTTATTGATTAAGTAGAACTGTGGTGACGGTTTTTTGTTGGTTTGCATTTTCTTTGTTCTGGCAATTGGAAGAGAGGCCAGATTGTTGTGATTTTCCTCAGAGCATTGCCAAACCATCGTATTCTTTGTTGTGCCTCCCTATAACTACAATATTAATAAAGTTTTACTTATTTTATGTAATACCCGCAGTTAATATTATTGCAAGACTTATAAATCCTATTTTAAAGATAATTATAAGGCAAAATATGTAAAATATAGAGTCTATAAATCAATAACAGAGGTCACTGAAACACGTCCGATTTGATTGAGGTTAAATCATTCACTATATATCAATTTTAATTCATTTTATACTAATATGTTTCACCCTTAACTACACTGTGGTTCAGTGGCGGTTTGTAGATAAAATTAGTGAGGGTGCTGCTTCAGAATTGTTTTAATATTGTGTAAAAGGAAATAAACATATAAACAGAAAGTTTATAGATAAACCTAATGAAATCCCAAACAGAACAAAATAAAACATATTTTTACTTACCAATAGCCTAAATTGTTACAGTTCAAGCTTGATTCATTCATTTAAAAACGAAATCCATTCTTCTTGTTTTAATTTGTGCGAAAAGATTAATTATTTTCTCCTTGATCTCTGGTGACTATCCCGGATTTATTTCTCCTTTAACATAACAATTTCACGGATGATAAAAACCATATCTGTCGAAACCCACCTATAAAATACATCCATAGGAGTGTGCCAGGACTTGCATCCACAATATAAACAATCCAGAATTTATATAATAAAAGAACCAAAGAAAAAAATGAATTAAATTCTACACTTTATCACATTCAAGAATATACACCTTTTAAAACACAACGCAGGCGGAGTAAAAAAGAAACACTAACTTCCACCAGCACACCAGGGTCGGCACTAGCGTGAAGCTTCTTATCTTGGACATGTGAGCATGCGCACAACAGCCAAACACCGCGTCGCTGGAACTGTGAAGCGTAATGTTCTATACAAGGATTTTTGTATTTTTTCATAAAATAGGAGATGACTACTGATATTAAGCTTAAGGGTTATATAATGTATAAGTATAAACAAAGAATTAAATAAAAAAATGACTCATTATATTGAATATTATCGATAATATCGAGACGGAAATAGGGGGTGCTGCAGTTCCACAGTGCTTATACACGAGCTGCCACTGTTGGAGTTTGTCATACACTGCATATACATAACCTGTCCATGAATTTAGTTCCATCTCTTGAAGCCTTAGTTTATAACTAATTTTAACTCATTCTTTTCATACTATCTCATTCCTCACTTTTTAACTCCAATATATGAATTGGCGCTTTGTGCAATTCTTGCTAACTAGTGTTGTCTTTTTCAATCGATTTTTTCGATATCTATCTTTGTTATTTATACTTCGTGTCTGGAATGACATCTAGTTAAAAAAAAACTAGTCATTTTCGAAGGAAAAAAGTGCCCAAAGCTCTCAAACTGCAGCAAAACATGACATAAAACAATATATAAATAGCGGACGAAACTACTATTATAAAGAATCCAACTTTTTCGTGTCTGTTACAATGCCTTTGATATGGAACATTTCATAGTGAAACATTTTTCAAATTCGCTCAAAACATTGTAAAACAACAAAATATCTACCGAACCTAATAAATATACTATTCCTAGGATTAATAACAAAGCTTATTCTCCTGTTGTTGTATCTTTATATATGAATCATTTGCCGATAAATTATTTGTAGAGAATGTACACAATTTCATTATTTAACACATTGCATATTCCTATGACGTCATTAAATTATTGCTTACATTCTCCGTAGCCTAGAGATTCAGAAAATTGTACTTAATAATCAAATATATGAGAACTGGACGGTAAATAAATTGTGCGAATCATAGTATTACGTCATATGTGTACCTACGATAACTTTTGTCCAGTTAATGCGTAAATTCTCTGCGAAAGGCAGTTCCTTTAAATTTTTTTAAAGAAATTTTATTAATAAAGTAATTGTACATAAATTTGTCAAACGATTTGAATAATTCATTTTTAAGGAACTGATTGGCTATGTACAATTTCTTGTGAGGTAGGCAAGTACCTCGTTCATTACTAATAGCATTATAAATATTGTATGTTTACATAGTTTTATTTGCATTTTTGCAACACAAAATTCGTCAACTGAACACTAATTAAAAATAATGTCATTTTTATTTTACTTGGATTTTTCTCTGGTTTTCCATGTATATAATCATTTACTTTTGCTTTGTTTTCGCAAAAGGTTTGGAATTGCCTCTGATTTCCTATAGGGCAGACCTACATTTGAGTGTTGTTATCTTCATCAATTCACATATACATGAGCATATTTTAAGTGTCTTAAACCTAGATTGAATTTACTCTAGCATTGATAGCTAGATAAAAGAAGTTAAGTGAACCATGATTTGGTAAAGCTGGATGCAAGCGGAGCAGCTCACAGGGTATTGATCTTCAGTTTTACCCATGATTTAAATAAGTGGTATGCTGGCTTATGCCACAATTCACCAATTGAATGTGCATTCCTATAAATCTTTCTAAAAATATAGGTGTTATATATGGTAATTAACCAACTACATCATAGTATTAGATGTGTTAACAGCGAGCTTGCGGTTCTGAGATTTTTTTTTGTGCTTGCTGGTGAAGTATTTGAGGCAGTTGTTATTTATTGCTTATAGGGGTGTACTGGTCATATGTATAAGAGAATATCTTGAATATCTCAAAGGTATATGATGATAAGGTGCTCTTCTAGAGGGAGTGGTACAACACATAGGCAGGTTGAGAGTGTTTAGCCCACAATCACATCAGAAGAAACCAAGCAGTAGAGCCACTAAAAAAATAACTACATTAAATAAACAAGGTGGGAGAGGGTATTACTCCCCAACACAGCAATTTAAGCAATAACAGTCCAAGAGAATAAATGATGTCAAACAAACAGCAGCAATAGAAATGAGTCAGACTCAGCCTCAGGACAAGTCTGTCAAGAAAATTAGCCAGCAGGATGATAACAACCACATTCACTACCTTTGGAGATGATTAATGTCCAGGGGGACTCAGAGGGTGCATATAGATCAGCCTTCGAATAGGTAGC
This sequence comes from Ceratothoa steindachneri, assembly GCA_963969495.1. Taxonomy (NCBI): domain Eukaryota; kingdom Metazoa; phylum Arthropoda; class Malacostraca; order Isopoda; family Cymothoidae; genus Ceratothoa; species Ceratothoa steindachneri. Next base: position 169,473,989 of record OZ018318.1, read on the forward strand.
ACGTGTTTTGTAGAGCTCTCGGAATATTTTGATTATTTGCTATACTTTGGTATGTGACATAGTAAACATAAATATTAAGTTATTAGATCGTATATTTGGTTAATATAACAAAGTTAAATTGTGGTTATTATGTATAAATTGTGGTTATTTTGTTTTGGTGAGCAAGTGACTTTTGTTTACTTTGGTGGCCATCTTGATTAGCAGGTTTTAAACTTGCGCGCCTAAATTCAGGTCAAATTCTTGTTCTTAAGTTTTTGTTTCTATTATTGTTCTTGTTTAAGTATGGCTGACTGTTTGGATGTAGAGAGTATGCCTTTTGAAAGTAGTGTGTATGTAGTGTGCGATGTCTGTGGTGTAGAGAGGAGAGTGAATGTGTCTGAGTGCCCTGTATGTGCTTTGACTGAGGAGGTGAGTCGATTACGTGCGGAATGCTTGAGACTGAACGATTTAGTGTCTGAAGTGAGAAGAGATGCAAGTGTACGTTTGAAGAGTAAGATTGGGAACAGGAGGGAGGAAGTTAGGCCTAGAACAGGGACTGGAGAGAAAGCAGCAAGTGAAGTAAGTGATGATGAGTGGTGGGTGAAAGTGAACAGAATAGATAAGTTAGGACAGGTTAAGTGTGTGAATGAGAGGGACATGTAACCTGTTAGGCTAACTAACAGATTTGATGCCCTGAGAGAGGAAGAATTTGAGAGAGATTTGTCTGGTGGGCTGTGCCTGAAAGTAGAATAGGAGGTCGAGTGAGTGAGAGCAGGAGAGAGGGTAATACTAGGCCTAGAGAGAATAGGAGAATGACTGAGGTGAGTGTGATGGGTGACTCTCAGATTAGGTATTTAGATAGGAAGTTGAGTGAAAGTAAATGGAAGGGAGTGAGAGTTTATCTGCCGGGTGCTGGTGTAAATGATGTGTGTGAGAGGTATGATAGGTTTGTGTATGGGTGTGAGAGGGAAGCAGTAGTGATTACATATGTCGGAGTGAATGATGTAAAGAAGGTGGGTACTTGTGAGTTACGACAGTGGTATAAAAGGCTGATTGAAAGGATGTGTGAAAGTAGAGTAAAAGGGGTTGTTTCAGGTGTGCTTCCAAGAATGGATGTGGGGATGGAATGGTTGTCTCGTGTAATGGGGTTGAATGAATATGTGAAAGGTTTGTGCGAGGAGTCAGGATTGGTGTTTGTAGATGTTTGGAGTGGGTTTTATGGGAATTAGGGTTTGTATGCGATGGATGGACTCCATCTGAGCCAAGATGGGGTTGAGGTTTTGTGGCGAGAATTAGATAGTGTTATTAGGTCTTTAGCGGCGGGAACCTAGGTTTTGATCGTGGTCAGGGAAATTTAATCGCTCAAAGTGAGGCAGGGAAAGGAAGCAAACATAGATTTGTAGAAGGTAGGCTGGCTAATGGAAGTGCCTTAGGGTGATAGTGGTCAGGGAAATACAAGAGTACAGGGTCAGGAAAGGAGATGTAGAGGAGATAGGCCCTCAGGTGCTTCAGGGATAGGTGGGCTGAGTTGTCTTTACACAAATGCTCGTAGTCTTAGAAATAAGAGGGATGAATTATTTAGTTATATCATTCATGAAGATATAGATATAATATGTATAGTTGAATCATGGGTTAATGAAAATATATTTAATGATAATGTCAATTAATTTGAACTAGAAAGTTATAGTCACAGAGAGATAGGACTGGTGGTGGGTTGATTATTTATATCAGAAATAGCATTTCTTCAAATCAAAATAACTCTATAAAGCAAGGAGAAGGTGAATCATTATGGATAGATATTAAGGTTGGTAAAAATAGGAAAATACACTTGGGAGCTTTTTATAGAACACCAGGACAGACTGATTGTATCGATGAGTTAATGATTAGGGAAATAAGTAAAGGATGCAAAGAAGATACAGTTATTCTTGGTGACTTTAATTTAACTTCTGTAGACTGGGAAAATATGATAGGAAGAGATAGAGCAAGTTGTAAGTTTATGGAGTGTTTTGAGGATAACTTTTTGACCCAATTTGTTAATAAGCCAACAAGGGGTGCCAATATATTAGATCTAATTCTTTCAAATGATGATCACTTAGTTCAAGGATTAAGTGTAGGGGAATCATTGGGAAACAGTGATCATCAGATGGTTCGGTTTAATTTGCAAATAGTTAAGGGTAGAACAACGACAAACTCCACAAAAATTCCAAATTTTTATTGGGGAGATTACAATAAATTACGCAGTATGTTAAATCAGATTAGGTGGGATATAGAATTCCATGGAAAGAATACTTATGAGATGTGGGATATTTTTAAGACTATATTAAACATGGTTCAGGAACAGTGTATTCCAATGAAGTCTATTAGGAAGAAATGTAGGAAATCATTATGGTGGAATCAAGAGATAGCTAATAAAGTTTCAGAGAAAAAAAAGGGCATACCAGAGATTACAAAGTGAGAGTAGTTTAGATAATTTAAACCCTTATAGGTCAACCAGAAATGAACTAAATAAGATTATTAAGAAGACCAAAAGGACAGCAGAAATTAATTTAGCGAAAAATAATAATAAAGATCCTAAAAAATTCTTTAGCTATTATAGAATCAATAATAAATCTAACAGTGATAAAATAGGGCCTATTAAATATGAAGGGGTTTTGAAAGAATCTGATGAGGAAATAGTAGAGGTCCTTAATGATTATTTTGCTTCAGTATTCACAGAAGAGAAACCATTTAGATTAATTGATGATAATTCTAGGTCAAGGGAAGTAGTGATAAATTTTATTAATATAGATAGAGAAGAAATTAAAGGGCTTATAATGCAGTTAAATACTAGTAAGGCATCTGGCCCTGACAACATTCATTCTAGGATAGTCAAAGAAGGTGTAGAAAGTATTGCAGTAGCTCTTGAGAAGATATTTATTAGATCACTAGAGCCTGGAGAAATACCAAATGATTGGAAATTGGCAAATGTAGTGCCAATTTTTAAAAAGGGAAGCAAAGAGGACCCAAATAACTTTAGACCGGTAAGCTTAACTTCTATAGTCTGTAAAATTCTTGAGAAGATGGTTAAGAAGGGAATTTCTGATCATCTAGAGATTAGCAGGTTAATGAATGATGCTCAGCATGGTTTTAGAAAAAGTAGATCGTGTTTAACTAATTTACTGGATTTTATGGATTATGTAACTAAAGAATTAGATAGGGGTGAGAAAGTTTATGTGATCTACTTAGATTTCAGCAAAGCTTTTGATAAGGTTCCACATGGAAGACTAGTTCATAAATTAAAGCTGCATGGGATATGTGGGAAGGTTTTAAATTGGATAACTGAATGGCTGAAAAATAGGAAACAGAGAGTTGTAATGAATGGAGTGAGGTCAGAGTGGAGGAATGTTATTAGTGGCGTACCTCAGGGATCAGTTTTAGGCCCTTTATTATTTATAATCTATGTAAATGATCTTGGGCAAGGTGTAAATAGCAAAGTGTCAATTTTTGCTGATGACACTAAATTGCCAGCTGTAGTCAAAGAGGTTGAGGGTAGCTTTAAAGTGCAGGGTGACTTAAATAACATAACATAATTTCACGGATGACAAAAGCCACAAGGCCCTATCAAAGGTCATCCGCATCCGTCAAAACACACCCACAAAAAGCACCATCGCCAGGGGAAGACAAAATCAAACTCCCCCACAATATAATATAACAGATGACAAAAGCCACAAGGGCCCATCATAGGTCATACAAGTCAAACAGCCTCTTTTTTAAGGCACCCAAACTCCCAAGAAAACTACATCCAGAGGATGTTGTTAGCTTGGGCTCAAAAGTGGCAGATGACTTTTAACCTTAATAAATGCAAAGTTATTAACATGGGGAGAGATAATAGGCAATTTAGCTATGAGATGGATGGGTATTGGCTTAATTCAGTTGAAGATTAGAAGGACTTAGGAGTAGTAGTAGATAGGTCACTGAAATTTTCAAAGCAGTGTATTGAGGCAAAAAATAGAGCAAATTGGGTGCTAGGTTACATAAAAAGAAATGTTATCTACAAGAGTAAGGAGGTCATCCTTAAACTATACAACTCTTATGTCAGGCCACATTTAGAGTACTGTATACAGGCATGGTCACCACATTTTAGACATGATATATACTTATTAGAGTCAGTACAAAGGAGGGCAACAAAAATAATACCATCCCTGAAGCACCTTAAATATGAAGATAGACTGAGGGTATTAAATATGTTTTCATTTGAAAGAAGGTGTGTGAGGGGAGATATGATTGAGCTTTTTAAAATCTTTTCTGGGATGGATAAATTGGATTTCAGCAAGTTATTTGAGTTTTGAAGGTAGTAATAGAACTAGAGGCCACCACTTAGATTAAAAAACAGAGGTGCAGACTGGATGTTAGAAAATATTTTTTCACTAACAGAGTGGTGGATTATTGGAATAGTTTGCCACCTGAGACTGTAGACAGCCCAAACTTGAATGTTTTCAAGCGCAGATTGGATGATTATATGGGGATGCAGGGTTAATTTCTTACCTTTTGGTATGTGTATATGTTTCTTGACTCATTCCTGTGGATGCAGTTTCTTTTTATTGTATATTTTGGGGGACTTTTATTTTGTTTTTGACACTCCTATGGAGGCTTTAAATTATATATTGTAGTTGCATGGTTGGACATTCCTATGGATTGTTAAATTGTATATTGTAGATGCATGATCTGACAAAATCCTATGGATGCATTATGTGGGTGGGATTTGATGGATACGGATGACCTTTGATAGGCCCTTGTGGCTTTTGTCATCCGTGAAATTATGTTATGTTATGTATATATAAACCAGATGAACATTCAGAACTATGCAACTGGATTAAATGCGACAGATGTGTTGAATGGTTTCATTGTGAATGTGTGAACATGACCAAAGAAGTACTAGACTATTTTCAATACCAAAATAAGCCTTTCTTATATATTTCATGTTCAGGAGATGTGCCAAGCCTATTCAAAGCTAAGGATTTTTTGAAGGATCTAGGTGATAAAATGGACAGAATGGAAAAACAAATGGAAGCTGTGAATACTAGAGTGGAGGTACTGGAAGAAAAAACTGACTATAAAGTAAATGAAGAGTTTAAAGAGACTGTGTGGAAGCAGATAAATGAGTTCAAATCAGATGATGAAGAGAAAGCTTACAGAAAACCAAATCTCATAATCAAGGGTATGGATGAGGCACAGGCTACTGAACCTATGGCTAAGAAAGCTGAAGATACTAAACAGTAAGAGAGGTGATAAAGAACCTGGGTATTGATGATCCAGTTGAAATTAGGTCAACAACCCGCTTAAACCCACCACAGAGTTGGAAACCACAGGATGTACAACGTAACAAACCATGATTTCTCAAAGTAGTTCTTGGAAGTGAAGAATTGAAATGGAAAGTACTGAAAAAACAAGGAAGTTAGTGGAAATGCAGCATCTGCTAAGGATGGACTTCAAATATTGCCAGATCGTTCTTTCAAGGAGAGGCAAGAGTATGCAATTTTAGCCAAAGAACATGACAAAAGAAACAAGAACATTGAGGTGACTGAAAACAAGTGAAAAAAGTGGGTAATAACTCAAGGAAGAGTGAAGCAAATAACCTCAGAGCAGGGAAAAACAAAACAGCATCAGGGAGAACCAAGATACCAATCCACCCCACAGAGAAACATGAACCACCAAGAAGCAAGTGTAGTGTTGACAGATTGAGTAGAACAGAGCCAAACCAAAGGCCCAATAAACCAGACTCAGATCGGGAAAACGATAAACATGCAATAATACTTGATGCCCTTAAATGCATTTACACTAATGCGGACAGTATCAACACTGGTCATAAAAGTGATCAACTAGCTTTAATTGTTGATAAGGTGAGACCTCATATTATTTTTATTTCTGAAAGTAAACTAAGGCCACAGGATTTGTCTGCTCAGTGCTTTGATTATGACTCATATACAGTATTCAGGAAGGATAGAGATACTGGCCATGGTGGTGGTGTAGCTATACTCATAAGGAAAGATATTCCATCATCAGAGTGCACAAATGAGGCATGGAATAACACAGAAACTGTTACCTGTGTTGCAGAAATTAGGCAAAACAAAATTCTATTGGGATACAGCTACAGACCACCGAATGCAACACATGAGTACAATGGAAGCATCAGGCAGACACTTATAGCAATAGGAAATATGCAAGTACATAAAGTGTTATTATGTGGGGACTTTAATTTTAAGGAAATAAACTGGGAGGATCACAAGATGCTTTTCTTTATCAACATGCCAGAGAGTTTACTCAAGCAAGAGGAAGTGACACACCTTCATTACTGTATCTCATTTTTACCAAAGAAGAATTAGTGGTAGAGAACATTCAATACAATCTCCCGATAGGAAATAGTGACCACAGTGTGATAACTTTCAACTATCTGGTGGAAGGAAGGCCAAATGAAGACCAACTGAATTCTAAAAGGTGTTTCTATAAGGGAGACTACACAACTGCGAGAAGACTGTTTGAGCTGTCAACTGGGAAGAAAAATTTAAGGAAAAATGCCTTGAGTACAAATGGAATGTTTTTTTACAGCATTACAATACTGTAATAGACATATGTGTACCATATCAAAGGATCTCTACACCTGGAGCAAAACCTAAGCCTAAGTGGATGACCCCAAGAGTATTTAGTTAAATTCAGACAAAGGAGGAAACCTGGATCAACTATAGGGAGAGAAGATCTAGGGTCAGATATGCTTGATACTGCAAGAAGAGAAACGATGCAACACATGCAATCAGAGAGGCGAAGTACAACTTTGAGAAGAGACTATCCGAAGAGGTGAAACAAAACTCCCGAGCATTTTTTTGCATATGCATGAAGTAAAGCCAAAATCAAGGAGGAAGTACTTCAACTTAAACATCCAGATGGCTCCTTAACTTTAAATGCAAAGGAAGCAAGTTCAGACCTTAACAAAGAGTTCCAGAAAGTATTCACCAAGGAAAGTGAAAGTAATGTGCCTGTACCAATAATAAACAATGTGTATCAGAGAGAGGGTCTAGAGGGGTGTAAATTTTCCATAGAAGATGTCAAGACCATGATCAAAAGTCTGATCAGAATCAGCACCTGGTCCTGATGGAGTACATTCCACAGTGCTGAAAGAGTGTGTAGATGACCTGGTGTACCCCCTCTGGATGATTTACTGGGATTCACTAAACACGGAAACTGCCTGGTGACTGGACCAAAGCCAATGTTTGCCCCATTTTCAAGAAAGGAGACAGAACAAATCCACTTAATTATCGACTGGTGAGCCTCACTTCGGTGCCATGTAAAGTCATGGAAAAGCTCTTGAGAGGGGTCATAGTAGGTCATCTGGAGGATAATCACCTGCTCAAAGACTATCAACATGGTTTTAGGATTGGGAGATCCTGCCTCACTCAGCTGCTGGAGTACCTTGAGGAATTGGAAAATGCGATGGATGATGGAATCAGTGTCGATGTAGTGTACCTCGACTGTTGGAAGGCCTTCGATACAGTTCCCCACAACTGACTACTGGCAAAGCTGAAAGCTCTGGGAGTAAAGGGGAAACTCTACAACTGGATAAAGGGATTTTTGAAAGACAGGTGACAAAGAGTGAATATTACAAGGTAACTATTCAGTATGGCTACATGTCTGGAGTGGTGTCCCGCAGGGTAGTGTTCTTGGCCCAGTTCTTTTCCTAATTTTTATGAATGACTTGCTGGAAACTACTCAGTCTGAGGGAAAACTGTTTGCAGATGATGCTAAAATTTATCAGAAAATCAGGGGTGCAGAAGATGGTGTGCCCCTACAACAGGACTTGAACAAATTGGCATAGTGGAGCCAGAATTGGTTACTCAAATTCAATGAAGATAAATTTAAGGTCATGCATATTGGCAGAAGTAACCCTGGTTATGAATATTATCTAGGAGCAACAGCACTGGAGGAAACTGATGAAGAAAAGGATCTGGAGATCATCATTACTAACAATATAAAACCAGCACAACAGGTAACAAAGGTGGCAGCGAGTGCCAACTTGATGCTAAGACTCTTGAAGAAAACCATGACCTGCCTTGACTCAGAGATGATGTTAAGTCTATACAGGTCACTAGTTAGGCCACACCTTGAGCACTGTATTCAGGCTTGGTCACCATATGCCAGAAGAAACGTATAGAAACTTAAACAAGTTCAACGAAGAGCGACCAAACTAGTCCCGAATCTGGCAGAATTGCCCTGCTGGGTCTCACAATGCTTGAAGAGCAGAGAACCAGAGGGGACATGATTGAAACTTTCAAGATCCTGAAGGGCTTTGACAAGGTTGGTGATGGTAACGCTCCTCGAGACCAGAACATCCAGACTAGAGGACACAGCTTGAAACTCATAAAGCCACATCACAGGACATCAAAAAGGAAAAAGTTTTTCAGTTCTAGGGTAATAGATAAATGCAACAGTCTCAGTGAGTGTTAACATGTTTAAAAATACATATGACCAGTTTGAGACTGAACGTAATTTGAGAAGAGGCACCCCTTATGAACTGTGACTCTCTTGCTTCTTTATTTTCACTAAGGTAAGCACTGGTGCTTGATTTTGTTAGCGATTACTACTAGATTATTAAAAAATGCTGGGTGTGTGGGGGGGAAACCCCTATATTTAATAGAGGATATGGGAGCAAAGCCCCCATTTTGAAATTTCCATCAGTTAATGTTAACATAATTTCACAGATGTCAAAACCCAGCTACAAAATACATCCATATGATTGTATCAGATTATACATCTAGAATATAAAATTTAAACAATCCATAGGATTGTGTCAGAACATTCATCTCAATATACAATTAGAACCATACACAGAAATGTGTTAAAAACAAAAAGCATGATCATCACGACTCGTCAAAATCCAAATCAATTATAATATACAGTAATAAAAGCTGCATCCAAAGGAATGAGTCCAGAATATCCCCCAAAGTTAACCCTCCCTCACTATATAATCATCTAATCTGCATTTAAAAACATTCAAGTTTGGACTGTCTACCATCTCAGATGGCAAACTATTACAGTAATCTACCACTCTATTGGTGAAAAAATATTTTCTGACATCCAATCTGCACATCTGTTTTTTAATTTTTAAGTGGTGACCCCTAGTCCTATTACTACCTTCCAACTCAAATAACTTGCTAAAATCCAACTTATCCATCCCAGAACAGATTTTAAAAAGCTCAATCATATCTCCCCTCACACATCATTCAAATGAGAACATATTTAGTACCCTCAGTCTATCTTTATATTCAAGGTGCTTGTCTAAAATGTGGTAACCATGCTTATATACAGTACTCTAAATGTGGCCTAACATACAAGTTGTAGAGTTTAAAGATAACCTCTTTACCCTTGTAGCTAACATTCCTCGTAATGTATCCTAACATACTAATTGCTCTGAAATGAAAACTTCAGTGACCTATCTACTACTATGCCTAAGTCCTTCTCATCCTCAACTGACTTCAGCCAATGCCCATCCATTTCATAGCTAATTAATTCCCTATTATCCCTTCCCAAGTTGAGAACTTTGCTTTTTTTAAGGTTAAAAGTCATCTGCCACTTGTGAGCTCAAGCTAATAACTTATTTAAGTGACTGCACTTTAAAGCTACCCTCAACTTCTTTGACTACAGCTGCCAATCTAGTGTCATCAGCAAAAATTGAAATTTTGCTATTTACAGCCTCCCCAAGATCATTTATATAAACTATGAATAATAAAGGGCGTAGAATGGATCCCTGAGGTACACCACTGATAACATCCCTCCACTGTAACTTCACCCCATTCAGCACAACTCTCTGTTTCCTGTCTTTCAGCCATTCAGTTGTCCAATTCAAACTTTACGACATATCCCATGCATTTTTAATTTATGAACTAGTCTCCTATGTGAAACCTTATCAAAAGCTTTGCTAAAATCAATTACAAAAACATTCTCCCCCTTATCTAATTGTTTAGTAACATAATCCATAAAATCCAGTAAATTTGTTAAACACGATCTACCACTTCTAAACCCATGCTGAGCTTCATTTATTAACCTACCACACTCTAGATGGTCAGAAATCCCCTTCTTAACTATCTTCTCAAGAATTTTACAAACAATAGAAGTTAAGCTTACTGGTCTAAAGTTATTCTGGTCCTCTTTACTTCCCTTTTTAAAAATTGGCATTACATTCGCTAATTTCCAATCATTAGGTATTTCTTCAAACTCTAGTGATCTAGTATATTATCTTCACAAGAGCTACTGCAATACTATCTATACCTTCTTTGACTAATCTAGAATGAATGTTGTCTTAGCCAGATGACTTACTAGTATTTAACTCCAATATAAGCCCTTTAATTATTTCCCTGTTCACATAAATGGTATTCAACACTACTTCCCTTGACCTAGAATTATCATCAATTAATCTATCTTGATTCTCTTTTGTAAATAGTGAAGAAAAATGATCATTAAGAACCTCTACTATTTCCTCATCAGATTCTTTCAAAACCCCTTCATATCTAATAGGCCCAATTTTATCACTGTTAGATTTGTTATTAATTCTATAAGAGCTAAAGAATTTTCTTGGATCTTTATTATTATTTTGAGCTAAATTAATTTCTGCTGCCCTTTTGCTCTTAATAATCTTATTTAGATCATTTCTAGTCAACCTATAATGATTTAACCCATACCCTATGATGATAAAATAGCTTTCGTCATGCCTACTGTTGTTCATGTCTCTGATGATGAAAGGGCTATTGTATTGAAATAAATGATTGTTTTTCTGTTCCGTAATTTTGCCGGAGTACACTATGAACATTCCTCGGTGTCTCTTATAATGCCATCATTCTCAACTGACCAATAAAAACACTTTGTGGGTGTGGTTTGTTTATACATGCAAGGTGAAAGCATGTTCTTACTTGTGTAATATATAGCATAAATTTTTAATTTTGTTGTATATTTTGACGATGTTTCAAGCGATAGTGATGATTATGAAGATAGTGACTTCAAACACATGCAGTGACAATGAATCAAATGATAGTAGTGATAGTGACACTTATATTTCAGTCAGTGATGAAGAATGTGAAGCAATGGATTTATTGGGCGGGTGGAAACATTGCATTTAGGTGAGTAAGCAATATGTCATTTTTTATTTTTTTTTATTATTTGAAAGATATTCTCAACATGAACAAACATCATAAGAATAAGCAAAATTTAAACATAAAAACATGAATAATGCCATAAATGCTAAATTTAAATAAAATGTCATATACAGCACCGTATACGGGTGCTACCGACTTGTGCAGAAGGGGTTCATAAGATCATAAGAAGGTTTAAAGTGGAATCACAGAGATCCCCAGGGCCCTTCAAAGTGATGCCACTGCTGAATATAGTGCTTCCAGCATATTTACATCATCTGATGTAGGTCATCATATGGGATGGCGAGGTATCGAGCCTAGTTGAGAATTTTACAAAGTATTAGTTCAGTTTATTTAAAATAATGTAGATTGTCTGGATCCATGCGAGTTAACCTAAAGTAGCACATATGCTAACAGGTCAGAATGTTCAGAAGTATAGCCTAGGAATTGGCATTTCTTTGTTCTATGAATAATTATTATCAATACATATAGTATATATCGTCAACAAATTATATATATATATATATATATATATATATATATATATATATATATATATATATATATATATATATATATATATATATATATATATATATATATATATATATATATATATATATATATACATGCATGTAATCTCTAGTATGCCCTTTTCTTCTAGAAATTTTCCTAGCTATCTCCTGATTCTACCACAATGTCTTCCTACATTTCTTCCTAATAGCCTTCATTGGAATACACTGCTCCTGGACTATGTTTAATTTAGTCTTAAAAGTGTCCCACATCTTATAAGTATTCTTTCCACTGAATTCTATATCCCACCTAATCTGATTTAGCAAGTTGAGTAATTTATTGTAATCTCCCCTATAAAAATTTGGAGTTTTCATGGAGTTTGTTGATATTCTACCTTTCACTATTCTAAGTTAAAACGAACCATCTGATGATCACTATTTTCTAATGATTCCCCAACATTCAATTGCTGAACCAAGTGATCATCTTTGAAAGAATCAGATCTAATATATTGGTACTGCTTGTTGGCTTGTTAACAAATTGAGTCAAAAAATTTTCCAAAGCATTCTATAAACTTACAACTTGTTCTATCCCTTCCTATTATATTTTCCCAGTCCACAGAATTCAAATTAGTCACCAAGAATAACTATCTACTTCACATCCTTTACTTATTTGCCTGATCATTAACTCATCAATACAATTAGACTGTCTGAGTGGTCTTAAAAAGGCTCCCAAGTGTATTATTCTATTTTTACTGACCCTAATATCTATCCACAGTGACTCAATTCTTTGCTTTATAGAATTATTTAGATTTGAAAAAAATGCCATTTCTGATATAAATAACACTAGGCAACAAATTTTAACTTTTTGTTTGTACATATATGTGAATAAGTATTTCTAATTACTTCAAGGGCGCTGAATCCAAATTTGAAAACCAAAATTCTCATATCACATCTAGATTTTGTATAATGACCCCTTCCCTTTTCGCTATTTGTTCTGATTAATAAATAAAATCTTTTTATTTTGTAATTTTTTAATTTTTAAATAAAAATATTTTAAAAGTGGGGGATGGAGACCTTCCTTCTTTATTCCTGCTTAGGATAGACATTGTAAATCACTGGCAAAGTTACCCCACCCTCCCTCCCAAGTTATAAAGATTTTATTCTATTAATTAGGTTTGTTATACACTTAAAGTTTAAAGAAACTTTGCTGTAGCCTTCTCATTTTTCTTTTGTGAGACATCAAAGTTTGTTTTTGTAAAGAGCAGCAATAAACCCCATCATATTTGGATTAAATTTTCCTCGGTACCTCATCTCCATAGCTAAAATTTGTGTTGATAAAAATATTCATCATGTTCATCACTAACCACTCCCAGATTTTCAAGAAAAAAATTGAGATAAGAATGCAGAAAATGCATTTTAAGTTACATTCTACATCCCATCTTTTCCTAGGCTTCCAGCATATTGTTTACTATTTCTCGGTAATTGGAAGATTTAAAATTGCAAAGAAAGTTTTCAGTGACTTCCACAAAGGATGCCCATGCTTTGTGTTTCTTTTCATTGAGACACAAAGTGAAGAAATCATTAGAAACAACTCTGCGAATTTGTGGTCCAGTGAAAACTCCAGCTTCTATTTTTGCATCAGTTAATGATCCTTTGAATTTGGTTTTCAAATATTGAAAGCCTTCACTTCTTCGATCCATACCCTTTACAAAAATTTTCATTAACCCTAATTTAATGTGAAGAGACTAGAAGATGAACTTTTTGGGGATCTACTAGAGCATCATGCTTAACATTATGTTTGCCAACAATGTGTTCTTCTTCAGCTGGCCATTCTCACTTTTTATAGGGATTTTTATCATCTCTTCTATCCCATAGACATACTCAGATCTAAATCTCGTACCAAGTCATTTAAACTTTGTTGGCAAAATAAATTTAGTTCTGTATCTTGATCATTGGAACATATGTTTGATCTTCTTCAATTTCTCCAGAAATCAATGTAGGTGGTTTCAGTACTGGAGTAGATTAATCATGTGGTGCCGGTTTCAACACTGATGGGCAATTTGGATAAACAATTTTAGATTTGTTTTTCTTTGATAATCCAGCCACATTTGTTAGGCAGATATAACAATCATCAAAGTGAGTTGAGGGCTCACACCATATCATGGGAACAGCAAATGGCATTGCCTTCCTTTTCCTATTTTACTAATCTGTCAACACTGTGTTACACTGCATGCAGCAAATATGAGGGACCCAATCTTTATCCTGGTCCCCTACTTTGCATCCAAAATAGTATCTGTAGGCTTGCTTCATCACTACTGCTGTTTCTATTTTTCTCCCTTGTGCCACTGGTGTGAATTGCCTACAAACATAACAAAATATGTTGGGGCTATTTACACATCCGCATCTAGAACTTGAAGCCATGACAAGATTTCAAATACTAACTTGAGCAAGCAAACAATACATAATGTGAGATCCTTATCATAAGGTTCTTATCAGAGCAAAATTTTAATAAACGTATTATCTTCTTTACAGTTTATCAGTAGCAGAAAAGTTATCACAAATATGTATTAATCTGAAAAGAAACCCAGTAATTAGAATTCAATGATATTTGAGCTTCAATATAGTCTACTTTATATATATTAGAAATGTTAATATATATTAAATATATTAAAAATTGCATATTGGTACAATACTGAGCAAAAGTGTGAAATGGTTTGAAGAAGAAAATTCAAATTACACAAAAACTAGATGTGTTATGCAAATTCTAAAGACAAATTTGTAATCAGCGCCTAAAAATAATCTAGAATAACATATTTTCTGCTCTGTAACAAAATTGTGTTCACAGGCCTGGGAGCAGTGTCACTTATTTAATTTTTTCACTTTTTTAACTTTTTTCTCTCTTTTTTCACTTTCTTTTTGTTTTATTTATAATTTATTATTCTTATTCATATTTTCTGTGAATTTTGATACTTCTTTTTTAATCTTTATAATTCTATTGAAAAGAAATTATCTTATTTAATTACCTACGCTTTATGGCCATATTTTGAAGGCAAATTAATTAAGGATATCTCCAATTTATTTTTTAGCATTTTATATGATGAGACAACAAATGCTGAAAACTTAAAAGAATTATAAATTTGTTTAAGATATTTTTCCTGAAACTAAGGGACAAATAGTCACAAGTCATTTGAAAAATGTTTTTTAGGACATACTCTTGCAGAAAATGTTGTTGACAAGAATAATTGATACACTTAACAGTGCTAATTTAAAATATGAAATCATCTTGATGTTAGGATCTGATGGTCCAAATGTTAATAAGACAATTTTTAGAAATATGAATTAAATCATAAAACAGACACGCAGCAAGATCTTGCTTGATGTAGGAACATGCAATTTGCATGTGGTTAGTAATGCCTCCAAAAAAGCTATATAATCATTTGGTACTTATGGCTCATGCTGTCCACTATTAATGGAAGCATTACATAACTTGTTTAATGGTTGGTCAGGGCAATGGCAAGATTTTAAACAAATTCAAAATGAATTACAACCGTCCAATCACAAGATCTTGAAACAAGTGTCCAGTAGATGGCTATCTTTGGAAGCAGCAGCCATCAGATTTTTGGAGCACTTTTGTGCCATAGAAAAATATTTTTTAACGTTTATTCCAGAAAAAAAGAAACTAAGAACTTGATGAACAATTTTTATTTTAAAGAAATTACAAAATGTTTAAAAAAGCCAACAATTATAGCAGAGATGAAATTTATTGTAGGCGCATGTCCAATTTTTACTAAATTTAGTAAAAAATTTCAAATATGCTACCCATTAATTCATCAACTGCATGATGAGTTAATGAATGTTGCCAATAAAATACCCAGCAGGATATTCAAAAGCTCTGACCTTAGCTTAGCAAATGGATTAAAGATATAAAAAACTTATAAATGAATGTGAAACCAGTGCTTTACTTTTGAACAATCATGTGATTTGTGGTAGTGGTATTGAAAGTGAGTACAGCAATTCCCCGATTAGCATGAGGGTTTGGTTCCACGAAACTGCCGTGTTAATTGAAATCACACTAATCGGAAATAGCAATCCATGTAAAATTGGACAATCGGTTCGAGAGTCTTCAAAATCTTTGCTAAATTTTTAAAAATGAGCTTCATTCAATCATACACTGCACTACATGGTACAACACACCATAGCATGAATAATAATGAATGTTTTTATTAATCAAAAGTTTATTAGAAACATTGAATTTCCTATTTATTTTTTAGAAAAATATTTCAATAGGGAAGTTTGAACAGCATTTTCATTCTTTATTTTTTTTTCTCATACAATCGCCGATAGCACATAATGTCATTCTCCAAATTTTGGTGAACTTGCATGCTTCGATCGATATCAGGGTCAGCATCCATCATCTGTTTTAATGTTTCCATTGTGCGAAACATTGCATCTAACTCTTGCAAAGTCAGCTCCTTTGCCACTGGTGTTGAAATGTAGTCTTCTTCTTCCGGATCGTTATATGCACGTTGTTGCTCCATATTGAGAAGATCATTGTCAGTGAGGTCTTCTGCATGTGATTCGAGCAATTCACATACTTTTCCCGCGTCTAGTTCTTCTAAACCGAGCTCCTTTCCAATGTCAGTTATTTCTTCCACATCCGTTGTAACTTGTTCTTCGAAGCCATCAAAGTCATTTGCGCACTGTGGCAAGATATGCTTCCACACTGCCCTCATATTGCTTCCAGTAACCTCAACCCCTTCAGCATTCCCTCCCAATAAAAGTGTCAAACGATCTTTAGCAACTTTAAAGCCTGCCATTGACTTTTCATTCTTTGCAAGAAACGTTTTTGAAGGCATGTGTTTCCAGAATAATCCTGTTTCATCAACATTAAATATTTGTTAATCACAATAACCTCCTTCTTCCACTATTTCCTTCAAAATATCTGGATACTTTAATACTGCTTCTTTATCTGCACTTGCAGCTTCACCCGTAATTCGAACATTATGAATTTTAGAACGCATTTTATATCGCTCAAACCAGCCACTACTAGCAGTAAAAGTTTGATGAGTTACTGCTTGAATACTACCATTTTCTGTTGCATTTTCTTTCACAGCAGAGAACAACGATAATGCTTTCATTTTAATTGTCATTGTACTTAGCGGAATTCGATTTTGATTGCACAGAGACAACAGACGTTCCATCTCAATCATTGCAACACTTCTATTTCTAGTGGTCTGCTTACTACCAAATGAAGTTGATGCAACCTTACCTTTTTCTTTATAACTGTCCGCATTCTTCAAAATAGTTCGTACTGTCGATTCACTCATTCCAAACTTGCGGCCTATTGCTGTTTTGGCCATGCCACGCTCATGTTGTTTTATTATCTCAAACTTTTGTACTAAAATAATTACATTTCGCTTCTTCTTACCACAGACATCTTCCGTTTGATTCTTTCTTTTATCCATTGTAATGAGGGTTAGGCCTACCAAAATATTAAAATTTAAATGGTAATGGATAGCAGGACAATGCATGTACGATGTAACATAACTTCACACCATCGCTTGTGAAGCACAACTGCTTGTCAGAATTGGGACTCGTGACTCCTGACTGACTTAGGTTGATTTTGTGAAATTTTCATATGTGAATTTCTCTGAGCTGTTCTCTGGAAGATTGCGGTCAATCGAATATTAGTTCGTGCTAATCAAGGGGAAGTCACATAGCATTACCCACGTTAATTCGAGAATCGTGTTATTCGAAGTCACGCTAACCGGGTGATTACTATATAACAGCCTGCCTGAAAAAAAAAAGGAGATTAAAAAAAAAATTCCTGTGGTTTTTATAAAGAGGGTTTATTTTACCTACTGGATAAATCCCTATTAAATTCAATTTTGTAAAACAGTTCAGATGCCTAAAGATTAACAAACTTTATCCTTTAGATTTTGAGATAGTTTACCTTTAAGATAAGTGGAAACATTTTTTGGAATAAGATCTTTAATTAAAAAAATAGCAGTGGTGAAATGAAGTACCCTCTCATCTCAAAATTTGCAAAGGCATCCCTTATCCTTTCACATGGGAATTCATAGGGTCGAAAGAGGTTTCTCCATCAGTGGCAATATTTTGGATGAAACCACTCCTTCAATGTTAGTTGAAATGCTTAATGTAAAACTGAATAAAAAATATGGACTAAAAACATATAGTAATAAACCTGAACTGGTCCCTATTACTAGAAAGCTTTTGAATATGGCTCATTCAGCACAAGTCATACAAGCTCATTTAGAGGAAATAAAAAAGATAAAAATAGAAGAGGAAAGAAAAAAGAAGGAAACAGAAGAAGAAAAACATGCTGCTTAAAAGTTTGAAAGAGAAATAGAAGAAAAAGAGCTGAGCATAAAAGACTTGGAGAAAAAGCTTTCATGCTTACAAAAAGAATCATCAAGTCAAAAAGCCTCAATGATACAATTTATAATGAAGGAAGTGAACAACTGATAAAAGGTATTCAGAAAAATGACTTGATGAAAATCAAGATAGATCTAATTCAATGCTAAGAGTCAAATAAAACTAAAAAGGAGGAAGCAGAGAGTTCTGCAGCTGAAGGAAAAAGAATTATTTAATGGAAGAACAGCCTCATTAGTGACTACTTTTAGAAAAATGAAAAGAATAAGACGTAGTGATGTTATTCTCTGTCAGTTAGCCTATTTATATTTTTTTGCTCAATTTTTAATCAGTGATATTGACTTGTTTAATATGTAATTATTATTAATAAAGGCCATTGGACTATGTCCTGAACATGAGTGGAATCGGCCATTAAAAAATTAAAAATATATTTTTGTTTTCCTGTGTAACTCATAGTAAAAATCTTGAATCTTTAGGATGTTTCCATAATTGAATGTGAAGGTCTGTAGAAACTTTACTTTAATATCTATTACCTAAACTTTTAGTTCTTTATATAGCTAATAAATATTTAATTTGTAAGAACTTTTACCATTATTGTCACTTTTCTATTAACATTTTTCACTCCCAGCCTTGGTTACACAGTATAATCAACCCTGTAATTCACTCAGTCATTAAATTTATTTTCATTAACCCATGATTCTATACACATATTATATCTATATCTTCATCAATAATATAACTAAATAACTCATCCTTCTTATTTCTAAGACTACGAGCATTGTTATAAAGACAACTTAGCCATCCTTTTCCTGAAGCGCCTCTTTTAGAATGTATACCTTCTGCTCTATCTCCTCTACATCTCTTTCCTTTCCCTGCCCCCCCCCCATCTCCTTTATTTCCCTGACCACTATCAGTAACTAGTTTCCCATCTGCAAAGACCCAACGAAACTATCTAACTCCTGCCACAACACGTCAACCCCAGCCCGGCTTAGATGGAGTCCATACAATGCCTTATTCCCATAAGGCCTATTCCAAACATCTACAAACACTAATCCCAACTGCTCACAGAGGCCTTTCTTATACTCATTAAGTCCAATTGCATGAGACAACCATTTCATCCTGACATTCAATCTCAGAAGCATACCTGAAACAATGCCTTTCGCTCATCCTTTCAACTAACCTTTTGTACCCCCTTCATAACTTACATGAACCCACCTTCTTTACATCATTTACTCCTACATGCATAATCACACCGGTATCTCTATCACACCCAGCCACCACACTATCATACCTCTCACATCAATTACAGCAGCACCCGGCAAACAAACTCTCACTCCCTTCCAAGTGCTTGCACTTAACTTCCTATTTATATATCTAATAAAAACTGAATCCATGAGATTGAGTCAAGAATACCCCCCCTTCCCATTTAAGTATCAAATTTGCACTTGAAAACATTTAATTTTGCACTGTCTAGGTCACAAACTATTCCAGTAATCTAGGTACCGCTGTTGGTGAAAAAAAAAATTATAACATCCGACCTTTACCTCTGTTTTTTTTTTCATTTTTAAGTGGTGACCTCTAGTCCTATTACTACCTTCCAATTCAAATAACTAACCAAAACCCAACTTATACATCCCAGTACAGATTTCAAAAAGCTCGATCATATCTCCACTCACACACAATCTTTCAAATGACAACAAATTTAGTACCCTGAATATATCTCCATATTCAAAGTGCTTCAGGGAAGGTATGATTTTTTGTTGCCCTCCTTTGTACTGACTCTAGCAGGTTGATATCATATCTAAAATGTGGGGACCATGGTTGTATACAGTAATCTAAGGATAACCTCTTTACTTTTGTAGCTAACATTCCTCTTAATGTATCCTAGCACCCTATTTGCTCTACTTTTGCCTCAATACACTGCTTCCAAAAAATCTGTGACCTATCTACTACTATGTCTGTCATTCTCATCATCAACTGAATTCAGCCAATGCCCATCCACTTCATAGCTAAATTCTCTATTATCCATTTCCATGTTAATAACTGCATTTTTTAAGATTAAAAGTCATCTGCCAGTTCTGAGTGCAAGCTAATAGCTTATTTAAGTGACTGCACTTTAAAGCTACCCTCAACTTCTTTGACAACAGCTGCCAATTTAGTGTCATCAGCAAAGATAGACATTTTGCTATTTACACCCCCCCCAAGATCATTTATATAAACTATGAATAATAATGGGCCTAAAACTGATCCCTGATATACCACTGATAACATCCCTCCATGTGACCTCAACTCATTTAGTAATTACTCTTTGGAAACAGTTTTCAACCATTCAGCTATCTAATTCAAGTTTCCCACATATCACAAAGATTTTTAACTTTAGAACTAGTCTCCTATGTGGAACCTTATCAAAAGCTTTGCTAAAATCTAACTAAATTACATAAATATTTTCTCCCTTATCTAATTGTTTAGATGCATAATTCATAAAATCAGGTAAATTTGTTAAACACAATTTATCTCTTTTAAAACCTTGTAGAGGATCATTTATTAACCTACCACTCTCTAGATGGTCAAAAATCCCCTTCTTGACTATCTTCTCAAGAATTTTACAAACTATAGAAGTTAAGCTTATGGGCCTAAAGTTATTCAGGTCCACTTTACTTTCCTTTTTAAAAATTGGCACTACATTCGCCCCTACTACTAGTTCAAAACCATGCTGCCCGGCTCCTCCTTCGCTGCCACAGGTTCTCTCTGATGCCTCTGTTACAGGAGCTACACTGGTTACCTATTCGCTTCCATACCCACTATAAAATTCTTCTCAACACCTACAAGGCCCTAAACCTCTAGGCTCCACCTTATCTCATCTGCCCTCTTCCATTGTCTAACTCCTCAGGCACTCTGGTCTAACCTCATTCCCCTCCTGAACACTCCTCGTTCTGTCCTCTACTCGATAGGTGACCATTCATTCTCAGTTTGTGCTCCTAGACTCTGGAATGTTCTTCCTGCCAATGTCCGATCCTCTCCCTCCCTTGCTACTTTTAAACGTCTCCTGAAGACTCATCTCTTCAGAATTGCCTTCTCTCCCCTGTAAACTTTCTCTACACCCGCTACAGAACCTGCGCTCTGGGAGGGCTAACAGCCCTCAAAGGTGCATTATAAATTCCTATTATTATTATTATTATTATTCAAATGATAATAATTTGAATCAGGAATTAACTCTCAGGCAAGCATTAGGAAATACTGATTTTTAGATAGTTCATTTTAGCTTGTGAATAGGGACTAGAAGAACATTAACAAACACTAAAAAAGTCCAAATTTTCATAGCGTAGATTGTAGAAACTTGCTGAATTGGGTTATTTGGCATGTAGATTTCAATGGTAAGAATATTTACGAGATGTGAAATACTTTAAGCCTATATTAGACATAGGCCAAGAGTAGTGTATCCCAACAAAGATCATTAGGAAGCCATTATGGTGGAATCATGAGATAGTTAGGAAAATTTCTGGGAATAAATGAACATAAGAAAGATTATAGGGGGAAGGTACTGCCTAAAATCTGAATCATTCTAGGGTCACTAAGAATCAATTAAATAAGATAATTAAAAGCAAAAGGGCAGCAGAAATTAGTTTAGTTCAAAATAATAATAAAAACCCAAGAAAATTCTTTAGCTATTATAAAATCAATAAAAAAATCTAGCTGAGATAAAATAGGGCCTATTAAATATCATGGGCTTGTAAAAGAATCTGATGAAGAAATTATAGACGTACTTAATGATAATTTTGCTTCAATATTTACACAAAAATCCAAACAATTTAATTTGTGATAGTTCTAGGTCAGGGAATGTGTTGAATACTCATAATGTAGATTGGGAAAACATTCAAGTGCTTATAATTAATGTGAATACTAGTAAGGTATCTGGCCTGAATGACATTTCTTCTAGGTTACTTAAAACAGGTGTAGAAAGTATTGCAGTAGTTCTTGACAAGATATATACAAGATTACTGGAGTTTAGAGAAATACTTAATGATTGTAAGATAGCAAATGTGCCAATTTTTAAGAAGGGAAGTAAAGAGGACCCAAATAACTTTAGATCCATACAGTTAATATCTATAATTTGTAAAATTCATGGTTAGTTAAAAATGTTATTTCTGAGCATCTAGAATGAGATAGTTTGCACTATAATAAGTGCAAAGGAAGGCAACACCTTTCCTGAAGCACCTTAAAAATGTAGATAGATTTTAGGTGTTAAATATGAGAAGGGATATGATAGAGCTTTTTAAAATTTGTTTTGCGGTAGAGAAGTTGGCTTTTAGTAAGTTCTTTGAGTTGGATGGTAGCAAAAATTTTAAAAAACCGACATTTAGGTTAGATACGATAAAGTATTTTTTCACCAACAGAGTTGTAGAATGCTGGAATGGTTTGTTTACCAGAGGAGACAATAAGTTGTCAAAATTTAAATGTTTTCTAGGGCAGGTTAGATGATTATATAGGGAGGGTAGGTTATCATGGTTTCTAAGTTGTATTAGGGTAAATTACATATAATATCAATTTGTGTATATATTTTATTATTGATATGTGTATTGATTGCATGATTTCATTTTTAGACAAGCTAAGAAGGTGATTCCTTTTTAAGTAGTAGCTGCATGAGTTTTTTTTTATGGTTTATCTTTTTACCTGCAGCAAAGCGCCAGGTCAAGGTGTTGCTTTTATTTTCAAGAGGAGTAAAGTTCAATTTTCAAAAGGAGTAAAGTTTAATTATACCCGTTTAGAGCAATGAAATGACCCATATGACCATGGGACATAGGGTTATTCACCCTGGAGATTTCAACTCTGTCATCGGATTTGGCGTTGGATGCTACCATTTAGTGGCAGAAGCCTCATTTACTTTTCAAAAGTAGTAAAATTCAATTTTACCCATTTAGAGCCATGAAATGACCCATATAACCATGGGACATGAGGGTTATTCACCCTAGATATTTCAAATCTGCTATCAGATTTGGTGCTGAGCGGCGCCATCTAGTGGCTGAAGCTTCATTTAGCCATTCAAAGGCACATGTAAGTAGTGATTTCAACCATGGGAAACCATCAATGCAATAACCATTTATCATCTTATCACAAAATGCCGAAGGTCATTGGAGGGACTTTCCCTCTTGTTGTAGATGAAGTGAATCTTAACTTGGATGGGATGACCTCTGATAGACCCTTGTGGCTTTTGTCATCCATTGAATTTTGTAATGTGGTTACTTCTCCCTCACAAATTTAGCTTCATCTATTTCCACCCTTTTCCCTGGGCCACCAATTTTATCAGATGGATTTTTGAAATAATGAAGTATCACCTCTATAGAAAAATTAAGCCATTCAACTGAGGTTCTGGCTGAGACCCGTTTGCAGATTTCAGGATAGGTCACTTTGTAGCGGGCCAAAAATCTAGACTAACCCCCAATCGATCCAACCCACTTCCTACTCTAATCTGGACGTGAGAAATCGAAAGAGAATGAAAGGGATTGTATATACAGTCCCTTTACTTACAAAAAAAAATGTACACTGATAATTACAATAATTTATATTTACAAGGGAAGTGTGCACACTTCAAAATGAGGCCAAATTCCCCAATCCAAATAAGATACCAAAAGAATTTTATAACGGGCGAATAGAACAAATTTACTTAAATATATCTACCTGAAATAAAAAACAACAACAACAACCGAATGAAAAGGGGCACACGCTATCACTTGTGTGCTGGAGGTGGGTGGTAGTAGGCTAATACAAAAGGAGGCAGGCTCATCAGCCAATGCGGGTGTGGTAGTTCAGGTGTCTAGCGAGGTATGAAAGCTCTCCATCTCAGGGCTGGGCGGTGAACTCTTCTCGCAGTCCGTCCAAGCTTCCACTCTCTGTAGAAGAGATATATCCTCCGTT
Organism: Ceratothoa steindachneri; assembly: GCA_963969495.1. Classification (NCBI taxonomy): domain Eukaryota; kingdom Metazoa; phylum Arthropoda; class Malacostraca; order Isopoda; family Cymothoidae; genus Ceratothoa; species Ceratothoa steindachneri. Next base: position 169,497,939 of record OZ018318.1, read on the forward strand.
TATGATCCATTTACTATACATGGAAGGGAAACTAATAAGGGGGCATTACCCAAGTAAATTTATCGACTATCTTACCTCTAAATGTATATCCAAACAATTTTCAGCATTTAATAATTCTTTAAATATTTATCTTTAAAACTATTCTTTCAAAATATAATCTCTGAAAATAGAATACAAACATTAATAAAATTAAAAAACAAAACAAAGCAAAATTTAAATTCCAGTTATTCACACACACACATTCTTACAGAAGGAGGGAGAGGGTATTGGGAAAAGGGGGTGGGAGAATGGCCCTTCATACACACTCACATTCGCTCCACCACAACTTTATTGCACACAAATCAATACACAATCCACAAGGTTGTCTCAGGGAAGAGGTGAGCATTCCTAAACCAAAAAGTTCCTACAAATCCAGTTTTTTTTTTACCTCAAGAAATCATTTTTGTCACCATGGAAATAAAATTGTTTGTTAATATTAACTTTACTTGCACATTTTGGACACAGCCTCTTTCTGTATGTTTATTTCAAAATGGAAATTAATAAATTTAATTTATCACATAAAAGTGTTAGATAGCAAACGTTCAAAAAACAACCTGACACAGTTTGCATAAGGAAAATGATCGCTGGGGTGGGGTGGGGGGCAAGTGAGTAACTTAGTCCCACTCTCAGTGAAACACACCTGTGAGTATACTCGGAAAATACTACTTTAAGTGCTAATAACTCAGAATTTAGTGCTTTTAACTCGCATTAAATAGTAATTTATGTGTCTGGCAGGCATGAGGGGCTGTTGTCTGGTTGTGTAAGGGATGTAAAACTTTGAGATCACACATGTAGCAGTAAATGATGTTAAGAATGTCAATACATGTGAGAGGTATAAGAGGTTGATTGAAAGCTATTATGTCAGGTGTGCTTCTGACAATGATTATGTAAAGCCTTTGTGTGAGGGTCTGATGTTTATTGATATGTGGGATATGTTTTATGGAAAGAAAAATATGTGATAGATGAATTACATTTGAATAAGGATGGGGGTTGATGTGTTATGGAAGGAATATGATTGTCTTTACAAGCAGGAAATTAGCTACTGTTAGTGGCAAGGGAAATTTAAGAATAGGGAAACTCGATATTTTAAGAGTAGCATTTGAATCATTCACCTATTCAACTTCTCCTCTAGATATCCCTGGAAGCTTAAAAAGCTTTGCTAAAATCCAAGTAAATTACATCCACATTCTCCCCTTATCTAACTTTGTTACCAAATCTAGAAATTCTAGTAAATTTGTTGACATGATCTAGCTGTTCTTAACCCATACTGAGTATCTGATTAACCTTCCACTTTATAAATATAAAATCCCTTTCATAAGTATTTTCTCTAGAATTTTACATATTATAAGAGTTAAGCTTACTTGTCTATAAATATATTTGTATCCTCTTTACTCCCCATCTTGAAAATATGCACCACATTCACTCTTTCCCAGTTATCAGGTATTTCTCTAAACCCTAGTGGTCTAATATATATGCATATCTTCTCAAGAGCTACTGCAATACTTTCCACTCCTTTAAGTATCCTAGAATGAATGTTATTAGGACTAGAGGCCTTGTTAACATTTAACTCAATTAAAATTCTATTTTAATTGTAGCCAACCTTTCTTTTTCTGACCCTGCAGTATGATATATTAAACTGTTTAGGTTTTCTTATAAAAATACTTAAGTAAAATGGTCATTAAGTACCTTAACTATTTCCTCATCAGTTTTCATACAACCCCTTTATATTTAATAGGAGCTATTTTATCTTTGCTAGATTTGTTATTTATTTTATAACTAAATAGTTTCCTCGGATCTTTGTAGCTATTTTGAGCTAAATTAATTTCTGACATACTTTTGCTTTTCTTTATAATCCTATTTAGCTCATTTCTAGTCAATCTATAATGAATTAAATGTTCAACAGTATTTTCCACATGTAATTTTGGGTGTGTGGTGTGCTCTTTTCTTTTGGAGAAGCTGCACATCCTCTCAACCTGAGTACAAATTTGGGAAATCCTGTCACTGCATTGAGCCCTCGCTGATGGGGTTGCAGAAAGTTGTTGTGCTTCCTTCTCACTCACTCTCAGTGCTACTTTATCTTTATTTATTATTATGGCTATCTCCTTAATTTTGTCTACCTGTACCTTGTACCAGGAGTAATTGTTTTCATGTGGACAGAGTTTGGTCTGCTAGACATGGTGCCTTGGTAGACTGCATGCCATTCCGGGATCACCTAGCAGCAGGGTATGATAATAATAGGTGATCACCCACCCTACTCATTAGTAGATGTGTTTATCTTTACTTTTCTTTATTACATACCCGCCTACCACTTTCCAAACTTTCTCTTCTATCCATTGAGGTTCTGGCGGCTCAGGGCACTTTCATCCTTTTAAGGGTCCATAGTTGAGTGGCAGTTATACTGTAAGGTTCCTACCTGCTAAGGCAAGTATTAGGCATGAGGTGTGTTGGGCCATCGAATCCGATCACCTTAGTCCAGTACACATAATAAGTGGCTATGTTGACACCATCCATTATGGTCAAAGTTTGAGGATATTTCATCTGAAAGGCAGGCCAGGTTGTCAAGGTCAATCTTGGCTTGAACCTGTGGGCCAAATTATGTGTAAATGATCACATTCTAGAATTTTATGATCCTATGGAGACTTTTCTCGTAAGTAGCTAAGGCATTGGGGGTTAATAGTATCTATTTTCCATTCATTTTGTTCCTTTTTTCAATTATAATGGCTACAAGAGAGGGAAATAGTGGTTGGCTGGAGGCACATGGAAATCTGCCTCCATGCATAGCCTCATCCTTCCTAGGTGTTGTGTAGGATGAGGTCAAACAAGGCACAACCTTGACCAGTGGAGGGGCTCTCCTCAGCATTTCTATGCAGCAAAAGTGCTTCCACTCATTTCTAAGTTTTTGCAAGATTGTTGATTTTTAGTATGGGTGGGGTGAACACACTCCTACCCAATGGAGCAGGAAGAGGGTATCCCACAGGCAAGAGTCCTCAGTGTCACACTCATTGCCCAGAGCATCTACAATATCACCTCAGTGCTGATGGAAGATGTTCTCATTAGGCTACATTTAAGTGCCCCCATATGCCAATGCTGGAGTGTCAAGTCCATCAGGATTTGAACCGCATCTCTTGCTATGTGGAAGCACACAGGTTTTGGTTTTCCTTTGCCAAAACTAGAGTGGTGCACTTTTGATACCATCCATGGTTGCACCTTGGAGTTCACATTGAACTGGTAGCTGTGCAACATTATCTTGGTATTGTTCAGCACATTTTTGTTGAGTGTCCCACTCTGAGTGATCTTTGCACATGTTGCCTTTCCTGGTACCAGCATGAGTGGGATCGCTACCATATGTCCCTTGTACTAGAGATGAATTCATGCACAGAGACTTTTTTTTCCATTTTATTTGAATCTCTTTGAGTGTCGGTTGCCTGTTCTTGACTAACATACAGGAATGGATTTTGAAAAATGAAAAAAATTCTCAGAACACACACATCATTTATAAATATTGGTCTTCTACAAGCGGCCATATTTTAGGAAAATAAGGGTGTCTCTATGAAGATTTTTCTTCTCACAGGTATTTTCCTTAGCTCTTTCCAGTGAAACTTGAAGGATGATATTTAACTTCCATCATGGTCAGTCATCCTGAGCTTCAAACATGGCAGGGTTTAGTTTGTTTTCAATTTCCAGCCATTCTTTTACCCTGTATAGCTCAGACATACACAAACAGAAACTTGTGCTTTTATCTTAGTACACTCTATAGAACTCAATCAAACTGAAAAAAAGGTAACAAATGTAGACTTGTAAGTTTCCACCCTGAAAGGCAGTGAAGTTTGGAGCATTGGGTGACACTGAGATATTTTTGCTATTTGTAAGTCCATATTTGCAACAAAAGTAGGTGAGTTTGGAATCAAAAGGACTTTATTTCTGAAATCTATGCAAAAAGTTATATGACATCTTTGGGGAAGGGGGTGCTTCTGGGGCCATTTATGGTTGCACATGAAGTAGCTAAACTGCACTTTGGTAACTCTGATGGCTCTGTGTCTCAGGTGGAGGGGGGGGGGGGGCATTTTGAACATAGTATATGAGCTACTGAGATAAGATTTTGAATTTCTTTGCCAAATTTCATAAAAATACACCGCTCACTACGGGAGATAACTTGTACCTCGTTCAGAGACTGGATTTTGATCTATAGAAACTCACTAACCACTTCAGTGCTTTCAGGGCATTGGAATCTCCACATCCACTGGTTCCTGGTATCCGTGACATGTGGGAATTGCACGGGGAATGGGTGCCAAAGAGTCTGCAAGTACTGGGCGACCAGACCAGCATTTTTCTCTTCCTCATACCGATAACATGGCATGAATCTGACCACCTGAGAGGGCTGCTTGGCAAATAAGATGGGAGATTGCCGAAAGGAACTTAAAGTTGCATGCCATTGCACCGCAACTGTTCTCATGGACCTTTATTCCCCAATGTCAAGATGGCTTCAGGTTGCTTTCTGTCATCACCGAATTGGACACACTCACGGGACACCGCCATTTGATAGAGCGTTTACAGATACCTTATTGTGATGACTGCATTGTCCCCCAAACTGTTCAGTGCATTCTTGTTGAATGTACCAGTCTGGTTTATCTTTGCACTTGCAGACTAATGACTTTTGGAAGAGGCTGGCCTCCTCCACTTTATTTGTAAGTCACATGTTCCTGCACCAGAGGGGGAAGAGGTCCTACCCCCGATGCTGGAGCATGCTTCCTTCTTGTTGCTTTTTTGCTTATCTTGTTTTTTGTTATTGTTTTGTTTTGTTAGCTTGTGTCTACCTTTGTTTTTTATATTTGTTATTTACATGTTGCTTGATTTTTAATCTAGCCTAATATTAGGCTATAGTGCGAGTATGGTGGTTTTTCCCCTAGTAGGCAGTCACCAAATGGGCTCTTAAATTTTTTAAAAAGAAGAAAAAGCAACTGTGATGTGGCTCATAAAGCAAAGCAGAGAGAGATCATTCTACCCATGTCTGTTTTGGCCCAATTTCTCTAGCTTTTGAATGTGCAAGTTGATAGAGAAATAGGTAGGTACATTTTGATTAGCCTTTTGGAGAGTGGGGGCCACCTATCTTTTGAACAGTGAGGCTTCTGTAAGTTTCTCTTTAGGTCTGATGCTCTACTTCGGCTGTAAAATGCTATCTGCAAAGCCTTGATTCATCATATTTTAGCAGGGGGTTTTTATCCTTGGAAAAGGCCTATGATTTCACATAGTATGCAGTATCATGGAGACCTTCCACACAATAGCAGCAAGAGGACACACAATTTTCATATCTGAATTACTGTGTGATCATCAATTCTGCATATGTGTAGTGGAGCCAAGTTTTAGTTTTATTTCACCGAGACTAAGGTAGCACACTTCTGCTACCATCTTCAGCTCCACTTTTTACTAAATATGGTTTGCCCAGATGTGGTAGATTTATACAATTTCCTCGGTCTTGTTTCTGACTGGTGCCTCACCTAGGAGAACTAATATGCAGCCTTAGGATCTCTTGTACTTGCACCCTTGCATTCTTCATTCTGTGATGTTCAGCATTTAGGTTGTTCATAGGGCTACTGCCTTGCTTTTCAACCTGAGTAGAATTATGGGTTGCAGAGCTTATAGAGTCCCCAATGCCACATTTTGGGATTAAACGAGGCCTCTTCCCAAGATGAGTGCAGATGCTAGGCAGCAGGGCTCTTCCCCAAGGGATGAAAAGTGACTTGTGGGTTCCTCCTTTGGGCCAAAGTTCACTCCTGGGTAAGGTCTTCTTGAGGGCCCATGACGATCATCAGCCAATTCTGCAAGCAACCAAGCTAAGGATGGCTTTTCTGGCCTGGAGCCCCCTTGGGTATGGGGGGGCGAGCATGCAAAAGCATTAATAAAAAGAATAAGTGAGTGTGCTCTCTTTGATGTCTGAGCCCCTAAATAAGAGGCTGGTTGGTATCTTTAAGTCTGCTGGATTCGTGTGTTTCTGAATTACTCGCTCTACTGATGGAAGCATGCTTTCTAGTGGACCCATGGTGTGTGGTTTTGCCACAATAACCCCTTTTCTGCTCTTAATAGTCTGAACACCCTGCTCTGTTTTTGTCTACATATGGGGCTGGGCTTTTCTGCCTTGTTGGCTGCCAGGCTAATAAAAGTCTTTGGGTCTCTCACATGACATCTTCTGATCCTTTGCCTCTTGTTGATGACCTTGTAAAATTTAGTAAGAGATCCACTCTGTTGCAATCTCTCTCTGGATGCCACGAATCTTAACCTTTAACATGCCCATCTTTGGAGCCCCTTAAAGGTAAAAAAAAAAAGAAATTCAAGACAGGATTGGTGGGAGTGGGTGGATTTGAAATATACAACCCCTTTTTCTTGGTCGCAAGTGTCAGGAATTTTGTTTGCGATGCTTCAGTTTGCAAGATTTCTGACCTTATCCTCATTAACAAAACCTCACCCAAACTTAGTCTTGGGATGGGCATCGACTATGGGAACACGCCTCTAACTGGTGGATGGCCTGCCCTCCTACCCCCTTCAATTAGTAAAGTGGTTTCCTATTTAATACTCTTTTCCTCTGTATCAAATATGGAAAGGGTCCTCCAAACAACTTTTAGATATAAGGTTTCCCTGGTTACCATCTCCGGGTAGGGGAACTACCCACTTTCTCAGATTTTGGCTACTGAAGCAACAAAAAAATATAATGCAGTTGTATCAACCATTTAAAGGGAGCTGAAGAGGGACTCTTGCATCCCTCTTAGAACTAGGGGTAGCAGGCCATTTTCAACCTGCGAATCATGATCTTGATGAGGCATGATTGTTTCCCATTTTTTACCAGAGATGCAGAATACAGGAGGATGTTGAGATTATATTATGTTGTTCTTGGAGGCCATGGAGGGATTGTGACTGGACCAATGCTTTGCTTTCCCCCCCACTACATAACAGGAATCAGTTAAGGCTTTCTTGTTTCATGGCATGAAGATGGGAGATGGCTAACACAAATCAAAGTTGCATGCTATTCTCATTGATCAACCTGGCATCGTCTCCAAATTGGGCCATTTCCCTGAACCTCATTGTGACGACTGCTTTGTTCCCAAGCTGTCTGGTACATTCTTATAGAATATCAGAGTCTTAGGAGGGTTGTTAATGTACTCTGAACTGTTGACGTTGTTTTTGGAGAAATCTGGCCTCATCCATAGTAGTTTAGGGGTTGTTAATCCACTCTGAACTGTTGACGTTGTTTTGGGAGGAATCTGGCCTCATCCATAGTAGTTTGGGGGTTGGTTGCATATTCAGGTGCCTGAATGGCCACTTTTGGTTGGGCCTTTTTTTCTGTCTGTTTTTGAATTAGCCTAGAAATAGGTTTGTTTATGGCTTTGGCTGTTATGCCTTTGATGTCAATCACCAGTTGATCCCCCCACCCCCACCCCCATACACACCAGTAGATTGTTAGAACTAAGAGCAAACAAAAGTAAGGAAAACCATGGATGGGGTCACCACCAACACCCACCAACGAACATCTGATACTGCCTAGTACTGCTCTTATTGTCAAGGTAGCATCCTTATACCTAAGCAAAGCCTGTATGTTCTTGATAGAATTTCTCTCCAAATTAATATGCTCATGCTTGTAGTTACATCAAGCCCAAGTTTTAAATCTCATTGAGGAAGACAGAAAAGTCCAAACCCAAGGTGGATGAGATGAAGTTAGTTTAATGTCTAACGTCTTGAAAAAGATTAAAGCTAAAAGTATATAGTAAAACTAGGGTGGATAGTGTGTGTTTAGGGAGAATGGTGAAAGGGAATGAATAAGAGTTGTTTGCTGGGTTACCAGCATCTCCTGGGTTCTTCTTGCTGATTCATTTCTTACTTTCTTCTATCTTCATAAGATGGAGGCTCTCATGCTTCTTTAGCTCTTCTTTTTTTTCTTTAGCAATCTATTGTTATTCTGTTGCAGATTGATTTATATTCTGATATAATATTGAGATTGCAAGCAATTTCAATTTTAAGTGTATATGGGAGCTGGGTCGCCAACATTGAGTTTCCCACTCCTGAAGCTGCCTCTACTGTTGATTTTATAATCTTGTGAGATTTCAAAAGATCTCTCTTCTTTACTTAATATTATGTTCAGTTTATCCCACACTTTGCCTGCCCTTTTGTATGAGGACATGTTAGGTCCTTTAATCTTTTGTTCTCTTGTCTCCTTATATTGGTGATAATATACACTGCAGAGTTTTGCACTCTGGAGTTTTACTGCATTTGTTTTGAGGAGTCTATTTAGTTGGACTACCGGGTATAGTAGCGTGGCCCTCCACCTGGACAAATTCTCGATCAGACCCATAGGAAGTTGGTTAATTTAGGGATTATGTCCACCTTTTAATTTTGGGATAATATATATATATATATCATGAGCGTGAAAGAATGATGAAATGAATCCAGCAAATTGTATGACACAGAAAAACAGGATAATTTTTCTTTGGAAATGTTATTTCCTAATTTGAAAATTTCTATACATGGGTGGGATTCAAACTAAGCACACTGAGGCAGCGAGCAACTGCTTTGATCCCAATTAAACTGCCCCTTAGACCACTCAGCTATGCGGAAGACAAAAATCTTCTGAATAAACTAGTTTTTAAGGCACGCTTCACAAGGTAAATCGGGACTAGGAAAGAGATAAATTAATTGGGAATTCAAAGGACAAAGGAGAAATTGAGGTAAACATGTGGTGAATATACAATGTATAAATCTTTTATGAACGAGAAAGAATGATGAAATGAATCTAGCAAACTGCAAGAAACATAAAAACAGGATAATTTTTGTGATCTTAATTAATCTATTAAGATTATTTCTGATTCAAAATGGAGTCTTTTTAGTACAAATTTTATTTTATGATTTCAGCATTCAATCATTTGTATTTTCTAGGTTTTGAATTTCTTTCTTTCAGATATAATAATTTGAAGGCACTAGGGATAGGATATTTACATTTTTATAATTGTGCAAAAATGTGAATAATATTAATCTTAAAAATAAACTTGCTGGAAACAAAATGAACAAGTTTAACTTAAGCCTGTTCATGACATTCTAAGATGGCATTACAAGCAAGTATTGTTTTTAAGATTAATATTACCAATATTCTGTGTAATAACAAGATGCAAATAACTTATAATCATATATATAAAACTAACAAATCCAAACAATCTTACTGTAACACATCAAATAACTCAAAATATTCAAATAAAATGAAAGCAAAGTGTAAAAATCAGGTGAAATATTTCTTTGTGGTGTCTTTGTTAGGGTGATACACCCTCTGCTATGAAAATATTACTTCTTGGAGACTATTATGAAGCTACAAACAGGTAAGGGCAGTCATGTTAGCCTCAGAGATGTGAATATTATAATGTGGTACCTGCATCCAGAGTTTATCATATTTTTTTTTGGGGGGGGGGGTACTTTCACATAACTTAAAATTAAACAAGAGATCAGTATGATCCATTTAAATAACTACCAATTTGCTCATACCTAACCCATATAATTAAGCACATTTTTTCTTTTTTTTTAGCCCTTATAATCCCTTGTAAATGTTTCTGATAGCCAGACTGTGAGGACTTCTAAATGATAGTCTGATGAATTTTTCAACTGGAGGGCATCAAAATCGAGAGTTCATTCACAATAACATATTAATCATGCAAACCATCTATGTTCTGAAAATCTATCATGAAATTTGTCATGTTTTACACAAGTTTGTCCAGATTGAGGAGCAAGTTTGTTGAATTGAAGGTCTTAGCTGTTGCATCAGAAGATTTTGATATTATTGCAGTTATGGAGACAGTTCTAAAAGGGACCTTATTGGATAATTGAACTTATCTGGATATAAAATGAACTATTTGCAATAATGAAAGACATCAATATTGATAATGTCTTTAGCTATTGATTCATGATACAAGGGGTGGTCAATAAGTTTTGCAATTTGGATATAAGGAAACAAGATATGAGGAAAAGTGTTTTATTATTTTTCAATATAACTACCCTCGACTTCAATGCACTTGCGCCACTTGTCCCTGAAATCTCCTGACTGCCGTTCAATCCACTCCTGGACGGCGAGCTAGATATCTTCATTGTCCCCAAACCGGCGTTCACGCAGTGCAGCCTTGAGCTGGCGGAATAAAAAGTAGTCGCTAGGGGCCAGATCTAGACTGTAGCGGGGATGATTGAGCTCCTTGAATCCGCACTTATGCAGGGCAGCTTGTGCAACTCTGGCCTTGTGGACTTTGACGACGTTGAAGTCCATCATGGGGCATAAGGTTTCTAGGGACCCAATGGGCAGAGACCTTGGTCATGGCCAAATTGCCGTGAATGATGTTGATAACACTTCTATGTGATATTCCAAGTTCTCGCTCGATTTCTTCGACCTTGACCCGTCGATTTTTTAGGATTATCCTCCACACGGGCCACATTGTCCTCATTGGTCACATCTGACGGCCATCCTGGACAGGCGTCATCTTCAAGGGACTCACGACCATGGCGGAACTCCCTATTCCAGCGAGCAATGGTTGCATAGGAAGGGGCGGTGTTGGTGTATACTGCAACCATGCGTTCATGGATCTCTTTTGCATTCTTGCCTTCCTTGGTCAAAAATTTGATCACTGCGCTGTGCTCAACCTTCTCCATTGTTGAAAAATTTATGACTGACGATCTGCGATCAGCTACTGCTTCTTAAATAGACGAGGCACGAGCGTGTGGCTGCAGGTCCTGACTTGTCATAACTTGTCTAAACAGCCCTACAAACAGCCATCCCCCTTCCTCTGTTTTGCTCTACCGATTCGCAAAACTTATTGACTGCTCCTCATAAATAGTAAATTTTAACATAGTCTCTAGGCCATCAAGGCAAATGAAAGAGTACAATATTATTATTTTTTAAATGCATTCATCTTTAATTGGACAAAAAGTAATGGTTATATGCACTGACTTTAATTTTCTAAATGAAACAGCTGATAACACTCCAGAGAAGTTGCACATCCTCCCAGCCTGAGTGCAAATGAGGTAAGCCCTGTCATTAAGTTGACAAGAACTCTGATGGAGCCTGGGAAAGTTATTGGTGGGCTTTCCTCCCATGCTATCCCAGCACTACTTTACCTTTTAATTATTATTATTGTTTTCAAATTATTCTACTATTTTTATTATAGTGCATTATTATCTTATTATTATCATCTCTGAAGCTGAATCCCCACGTGGGCAAGCTTCCCTTCACTTGACTCAGGGCCCCCGAGTAATCACAAGGAGAGGAGAGACCCCCCCCCTCCCCTGGCTGGTGCCTCTTTGATATCTAAGTCCTCCATTTAGAGAAAGGATGTTTCTGAGGATGGTCCATCTAGCCTAGGGGCTCCTTCCACCAGTGGAGAGGAGTGGGTTCATTCCCCACCTCCCTCTCCCAAATATAAAAGAAGTACAAGACAGGTCCCTATCGTGTATGGCTAAGAATGTCAATTGGGGAGAGCCACACCCGACTTCTAAAAATTGGCGCCATTCAGGATATGGATCATCTCTTATTTCACAAGGCTAAGGAATTGGTCCTTAGTTGTCTTTTGCCTCAATTTTTTTAAAATTACACTGCTCCTGGTCCTTCCAGGTCTATTGTTTCTATGCCCGTTAGCAACCACTCTGCTGGTTCTCACCTGGTAGAGTTGTCAGCACTAAAGGATTCACACCCAGCCTCAGTTAAAACCAAGGCTCACCCCCTCCTTCTACCAGTGTGAGCATTTTCCATAAGGCTGTTTTGTATGCCAACTGCTTCCATTTTAGTCAGCTGAGTCTGAAACTGCCCTCAAACAGAAGCGCTATGCATACATGCATTATCAGCACTTCCCAAATGATTTAGCTGTTGGTTAATTTTGTTGAGCTAGGGCTACATTCTGGTATGTTTCGAAGCATGCCCACTGCTCTTCCAGGCTGGGATATGGGTCTTCACTTAATGGGAAGAACCCTCTTGCATAGGTATGGATGCGAGTTAAAATGATTTGGGGTAAGTTCTCGCAAGCATCACCCTATCATTCTCCAGGAGAATGTTGCTGAGTCCTTTGCGACCGCCTTTTCCACATTCTCTATCAGTGATGCTTCTCTGCCACATGTTGTGATGTTATTGAAGGCTTCTGACTGGATATCACCTCTAGAGACAGAGAAACCTTCAATGACAGGTTTACATTGAGTAAGTAGCATTCTACTCTTACTTTGTGCATGGGCACTGCCCCTTGTTCTGACAATGTTACATATGCCATGCTTCAACACCTAGGTGAGCGAGGCATGGGCTATCTGTTAGATTTATTCAACAGGATCTGGAGAGAGAGTATCCTCCCTTACTCCTGACTAATGGCTACGGAGCTCACATTTTGTAAACTGGAGAGAGATTGTACACCAGCTGGTTTCCACCCAATCTGTCTAACCTTCTCCTGCATGCACAAGTTGGATGCTCTGCTCCAACTGGAAAATTCTGTCTGCGAGATCTAACTTTGTAGACAGCAGTATGCCAGTATTTCTTGATCTGGAGAAGGCATATGATATTGTATGGCAATAGAGAATCATGGAGCCTCTCCCATGATGGGGGCAAGGGGATGCCTCCAAATCCTGTGAATTATGGGTAATGAGGGTGGCAAAGAGTATGTGAGGATTGGGTGACCAGACCAACGTTTCGTTTTTCCTCACACTTACTATATGGCAGGAATTAGGGCATCCCTCCAGGCTGGGCGAAGAAAATGGGAGACAGTGAGGGAAATTTAAAGTTGCTTGCCATTGTGCCATTACTGTTCCCATTGACCTACTCTCCCATCCCTATTCGGATTACTCTGATTCTGCTTCTTCATTAGAATTATGAGTAGATGCTTCTAACATTGGTGCCAGTGCTGTTCTGTCTCAGGTTCAAGATGGAGTTTCCGCAATGGGATGAGGCGCTGGATGAATACACTAGTTGCCTGGTGGGTTCGAATTTTGCAAAGCCAAAGCGCATTATTTGGAAAAAAAATTCTTTCCCAGAGAAATTTAAAAATTCCCAATTGGCAAATTAAATAATCAAAACAAGATGATTTATACCCATTGCTTTTATTTCTGAGGCACAAAAGAAATATTCAACTACAGAGAACAAATTAGCAGTTCTGAGGTGTGCTGTTAAATCCTTTAGAGTCTTTCTGTATGGTATACATTTTATTCTGTATACTGACCTCCACCCTTTAATTTATCTGCATAATATGAAATTAGTCACCTCATCTGGCCCCTACTGTGGAGGATCTGTCTGAGTTTAATTAGGAGTTGTGGTACACCCCAGGCCCTTCTAATGTGATTGCTGACATTTTGTCCTGAAACCCTGTTGGTTTGAATGAAGATCGTTCTGATTCCATATCTGAGCAGACCATCCCTGCTGGATTTATATTAATTTCCATCCCTAGAAGTGGAAATTCTTTATTTATGAGCCTCACATTACCAAACTGGGGATGTTTCTAATCATCAGACTGTCCATGAAGTTGTTTATGATGAAATATTAAAAGATCGTAAATATGGTTATGATCAGAAGGCTTTGATTCTGAGACACTTGTGGTTACTGAGAAATCCAGGTCAGTTACCTTCCGAATCAGTATATTCTGCTATTTGTCATTTTTATGACTTGGAAATTAGTGTTTACCATGGGAGTTTCGATCTAATGATATATTGGCACTTGGATGCATTACAATGGTGTTATCTCCATTGTCTTGCTATCACTATAATTTACTAATTCCTTTATGATCACATCCTGATCGACATTCCCCTAAATAATCCCCTTTCCCTCTTCTGTCTTTGTTCTGCATACTCTGGTTGATCACCATTTTCAGGATGAGAATCCTGGAACTATCAGTACCTCTTTTTCTACCTAAGTCAGCCATGTTTCTGAGTCCATTTTACCCTCTGAAGCAGTCAGTCAATTCAGTTGTTTTTCACTTGTTCTTCTATCATCTTTTCTTGATTTAGATTCTTTAATTGCTTTCCAGAAAAATGATTCTGTCATTCGGAAGTTAAGATCTGTCCATCACCCCCAAAATACTTGCTTCAAATTGGTTTCCTGTCTTGACCCCTTTCCAATTTTCTGTCCAAAATCTCTCATTTAATGAACGTTTACTGCTCTATACCTCTGGTTCTGCCCGATTACTTATTATTCCAGTCTCTGCGAAGTCTCTGGTTATTCGTCTGGCCATAGCTTATCATTATGAATATTCTCATGTGGGTCATGAAAAGTTGATTGATCTAGTTAAATACCAAGGTATATAGTATCCAGGAGAAATCACTCACTCTAAAAAGCAAGACTTCCTATCCATTTGAAATAGTTTCCATGGACCTATTATATCTCCCAACAACTCCATGTCAATTTTGCTGTTGTCTAGTGGTCATTAACTATTATTCAATTTCAAAGTGATTATCTGTAGTTCCACTCAGAGATAAACAATTAGATCTGTGGTTAATCCTCTCAGGAATCATGTTTTTTTCCATTTTTGCCATCCCTGCCACACCATCTTTTGTCAGATAATGGTGCTGAATTTACTAGTCAACTTTTCAATGCCCTCCTGTCTGTTTAACATCATGCATGTGTTAATAACTCTTTACAATCCATTTTCCAATGGCGTAGTTGAAAGGATTAATTAAACTTTGCTTCAACCTATAAGAGCCAAACAAACATCTGACTGGGATCTAGTTTTACCTGAAGTTGTCATTTCTTATAATAATATGATCCACAGTGGAACTGGACAGTCTCGGTCCAATCTCATAATATGACCATCACTTCACCTCCCTCTAAGTCTTGTCAAGAAAGTTGGCATGAAGGACATCCAAAATATGTACCATATTCTGTCTGGCAAAAGGTTGCCTTAAAAATGCACTCTTCTGGACATCAAAATGTTCAGAAACTTCAGCTTAAATATTCTGGTCTATATCTCATTGTCCGTTCTGACTCAAACCATGTAACATGTTATCCAGAAAGTTAATTCTGTTAATTTAAAACCAGATTCTCAGGTTTTTGACACTACAAATGAATTTCAAGACCCTCAGTTCTGGTCAGTCTGCAGAGTCTGATGATACAGACAAGAAATAATCCTATGATTCAGACCAGGAGGGAGGATCTGATGAATATAGATTCAGAGGATTTTCCTCACATCTGTCTCCCATGTCTGTTGATCAGTCTGAAAAACTCAAGATTCTGTTAACTAATTTAAAAGCTCCAACTTTGAAAAACTCTGTATCTGTGACTTGTACTCATGAAAGTGTGAGTGAAATTGAGTCAATGCCCTCTGAACCTCATCTTTGCAAATTTATTGTTAAGAATGTCTGAACAAAGACTGCTGCAGAGCGAGCACCCTGCTGCCATTACACTACCGGCTATGATGTCACACAACAACATAAACAAATGAACAGTGTACATATATTAACACAACTTTTCTTCTCTTCACTGCCTGATCTTGTTCGCAGTGAAAGCAGCTTCATAAACAACCATTAGTCTCTTCTGATAGTGGTCCATAGCTGCTGGGTGGATGCTCCACGGTTGGTGAGACTATCTGCTAGTTGTTGTGACGTGTCAACCCAAGTCACCGATGTTATATCCTTTCTACCAAGCATATCGCATAGAACAGCCACATCAATTCGCAGTCTTCAATCATCAACATTTTTAGAAGAGTACAGAGTATCAACCAAACTCTTGTTGTCCACAAAAAAAAATGAATATTAACACCAGCGCAGCGAGATATTTCAACAATGACAATGGCGATGTACACTGCAGCTTTAGTGCACTTGAGATGAGCCAGGATCTCAGGAGACAATGTTGACTTGACAACATGCCAGATTTTCCTAGTCTGGCAGTAGATTGGACAATGAGCACTACCATCAGCCAAATTAGCAAAAGCTGCATCCAAATAATACTTTAGAGAACAGTCTTCGAGCTCAAGCTTAGGAAAGTCTAATCTCATATTGTCTCTTATCACTTGAACTATTAACTTATTCAATCTTGGCAAATCACCAATCAAAGCTCTGTACTCAATCTTTTCTGCCAGTGTCAAGTCGCTTGTTTTAAGAAGAGCACACTAAGGACATGCTGACAGGTATCAAAGTTTAAGTATACTGGAACTGATCAGGAGTTAAGCCATCAGCAGTTGTGTTGATGTTCAAACCAACATACTTGAATGATGCTGAATCTAAGCTGCCAATCAAGAATGTGTGATGTAATTTCTTAACAACAGCATCCTCAAATGCAGCAGTTCCCACCAAGAGAAAATTGTCAACATGACACAAATTATGCCCTCAAAATTGTTCTCATTGTACCACAAAAACAAAGAATATGTAATGAACATATGTGAACACCAAGCATCAATAATTCATCCTTCACTCTTAAATATCAAGCTTTGGCTGTATCACACAAACCGTACATAGTCTTCTTTAATTTCCATAAGTTACCATTAAAATATTCAGGAAGTTTCAAGTAAATCTCACATTCAATGACATTGCCCTGCAGATATCAGCCTTGACATCAACAGTGTGACACTCTCACTGCTTAGAAGATGCCAGAGACAGAGCTAGATGTACTACTTCCCTGGAACATGTAGGCGAATCCTTGCACAACAAGATAGTGTCCTCTTCAAAGCCATGTGCTACTAATCTTGCTTTAGTAACAGTCTTATTATCTTGCACTTTCTCAGTTATCACCCACCTCACTGATACAACATCTTGGCCAATATTTTCAACTTCTTCATAAACATTGTTGTTTCTCCAGTTTTGCATTTCAGCTTCTTTTGCTGCCATCACATCATCACTATTAAACATTACAACCATCTCTACACTGTCAGGTATCACAGACAATTCAACAATATCATTGAAGTCAATCCAACCAACAGTACCATCAGAATCTTACCTGACATTGAAACAATTACAATATTTGTTACTTGTGGCTTTTCCTGCTCTACTTATCACCTTACCAGAGACAAGGTCACCAATAGCTGAACTCACACCTTGAAATTGCTGTCCAACTTTGATTTGGGCTGCAGAGTTACTGCCGATGTCAACGCAACTATCTTCATGTTGATTCTCATTACCATCAGCTGGCTGATGCACTTCAGCAGCCTCATCACTGCCTTTGCTCTACACCAATCTGGTGTAGTGTCACTGGACATAGTCATGCTAACTGGAACGTGGGTTAAGTGACAAGCATGAACTCTCATATAGACACCACCATGATGAACCAACACCTGCTTTCCATCATGTCTGATCACAACACCACGTCTGTGCCACTCGTTATTACCATTAAACTTATAGAAAACTTCATCATATTACTTAGATTTTCCACATAAGTAGTACGCACTTTGCTTCTTAATGCTCTATTCAGTCGCTCATTTGTCTTAAGCTTCAAAAACTGTTGCCTGCCTGAGTGAACAGCAATCAAATTATTTCTTACAATAGTGGAAGCCATCACCGATTCACACACAGGAAGTTTATTGCAAAACACATTAGGCATAGCAGGGTTAAAACCAAATAGTAGTTGTTAGTTAGGTGAAAATCCTGAATTATTCAACAAGCCATTACGTGCAGAAATTGCCCAGGCAAGAGCCATTCACAAGTCCCATTACTCCACAGGCTCTCTGCTGCTGTAGTCATCACCTTTATATTGAAAGCTTCACCAAGGCCTGACATAACTAACTGCACTTCATTTTCATGAAGTTTACAAGATGCCAACAACATAAACACCATCACAGGATCAGGAAAATTCATATCTTCCTGCAAAAAATTGAAATTAATATGCCCAAAATCACTCACAAAATGATTAATGTTTATGCTCTCTGACATATGAAAATTGTGCAAATTACAAAAAGCTGTAAATTGCCTTTCGGGTTGTCGGCAATTTACAGCTTTTTGTACTGGGAGTTCAACACTGATTTCTGAAGAGGCTACCCTAGCCCTTCAAGTCAAGGAAAGATGGATCGCTAATGCACATTTAGTTTTTGGCACTTTACTAAGTTTGCACCAAATATCAACCATCTTTTTCTCAACTGTCCTAGCACCCATCATTGTCAAGTTTAGGCGGCCATTTCGATGAACAGGCACCAGTATTACACTTTCCATAACAGAGGCCATGGCATAAGAGATCTGCTACCACTGTTAAGAACGTCTGTATATACTTACCTCTGAACAACGACTGCTGCGGAGCGAGTACCCAGCTTCCACTACAACACCAGCCACACGACTATGACATCATGCCATGCCATAAACAGATGAACAGCACGCAGCTACAATCACATGCCATTATCACTCACATACTGATTAATGTTTACGCTTTCCAACATATGAAAATTGTGCAAATTACAAAAAGCTGTAAATTGCTGACAACCCTTTTCGGGTAAGAATAGTCCATCTAGTTTCGCCAACAGGATTTCAACACTGATTTCTGAAGAGGCTACCCTAGCTAGCCCTTCAGGTCAAGGAAAGATGAATCGCTAATGCACATTTAGTTTTTGGCAATTTACTAAGTTTGCACCAAATATCAATATCTTTTTCTCAATTGTCCAAGCACCCATCATTGTCAAGTTTAGGTGGCCATTTCAATGAACAGGCACCAGTATTAACACTTTCCATAAGAGGCCATGGCGTAAGAGCTCTGCTACCACTGTTAAGAACATCTGTGCATGCTTACCTCTGAACAATGACTGCTGCGGAGCGAGCACCCGGCTGCCACTACACCACTGGCCACATGGCTATGACATCATGCCATGCCATAAACAAATGAACAGTGTGCAGCTACAATTGCACACCATTATTACTCCACCATATATTAACATTGCTATTTCTGGCTGACCCTCAACCTCTATTTATATCTAGAATTGAGTCAGGATCAGTTCTAATTCCACAATTATCTGATGATGTTTCACCAATCAATCCTGATTTATCCAAGCTAATATCTGAAGATTTGTCTGTTGAGTGTTCTTTAAATGTCCATCAACATATTTCTTCAACCCCAAAGAATCCAATCCGGAATATTGATGCAACCATGGATTGGGATTTATCACTTGAAAGTGATACTTCAGAAGCTTTAGCCATATCTATCTCTTCTTCTGAAACTTTCTTTCCAATTTTTCTGGTTTTTCTGTCATAACTCACACAACTATTACCATTACCCAGTCTCGTCCAATTACCTGCAGAATGGGTCCTGTTCAAGAACTACCTCATATAGACAATAATTTTTTGAATTACTAACATAGTATAGTCCCAGATCATGATAGTTCTAATCTTGAATCATGTGATTCTTATCTTTTCTATAATCTGGTGCTAACATGAACACCGGAGAGTGTTGCGCCAGTCAAGACAATTTAATCAAGAGCTGTTCTCATCCGTATACTGAGCATTGACTCCATATGGCTCTACTTAGATAATGTGATCCCGCATTTGGAGAAGGCATGCCAGATCCTCTCCTGCTCGCTCATCTACTCAGCACTCTCCCTCAATGAGCGACACACCATGGACTCTTGGCTTAGCATTCTCGAGCAGACTCACCGGCACCAGACCATTGGCAGAATCATTTAGAGATCTGAGAGAGTCAAGGAGGTCCATCGGATGAAGTGTCCAGCTGCCCTGGCAATGAGGACACTCGAGCAGCAGTGGGGTGAACCCGCAGCACATAGCCCACTTTCTTCAAGCAAGGAGGATGGTCGCTGGAGTCACCTAGAGGTGCCTCTGTTGCCGAACAACTTCGGCACTACCTCTTGCTCCTCAAAATCTGTCGATCACTGAAGATGTCCACCACACTGCTTTTCCTCCTCAGCTAGGCATGAGAAGAGACATTGAGCTGTTGCTGAAATCGTTCCAACTCCACAAATACTGGCTCCTTCTGTGCAACTTGCCTTTTGAAGAGCTGCTCACCCTAGATGAAGAAACCCTTGAGGCAAAAGGTATAACTACAGAAGTTACAACAGCAACTAGCTTATTCCCTTATCCTTCACCTACCCCACTCCCTTTCCCAAATCCTGTCCCTGTCCTCCTAGAAACTGTTATGAATCCTGATCTTATTTCTTTGATTAGTTTAAAGTGCAATTTAAATTTTACAAGTGTAGCCTCAAAGCCTAATCAAAGAGGCTAGTGTGTTATCGGCTCCTAAATTTATTTAATCCCTTTCCCTGACTCACCCTGCAATGTACAACAATGGCTTCAGGTCTCTGTCATCTTCAAATTGGGCAGACTTGTGGGACATACTACCATTTGATAGTGCTCTTGCCTGCACTTTATTATGAGATTGAGTTGTCCACAAGACTATTCAGCACATTGTTGTTGAATGTCCCATTCTGGGTAATCATTGTGCATGTTATCTGTCCCAGTATCGGGTTGAGCGGGTCGTTTCTGCTTGTCCCTTGTACTTAGGATGGGTTTGTGCACATAGACTGTGTACTATGACTTTTTGAGGAGGCTGGCCTCCTCGCCTCTTTCCCCCCATGCTGAACCATGCTTCCTTCTGCTTATTGCTTTTTATTTGGTTTTTGCTTTTCTTTTTTTTTTAATATTGCCTAGTATTAGGCTGTAGCATGATTACGGTGACTTTTGCCCTTGCAGGCAGTTGCCAGATGGGCTCTTTAAAAAAAGTCACAGTTTGATGTTGAAGCAGGCCAACTTCATCTGTGATCTGATGTCATCTGAGAAGCACCCTGTAAGGGGCACATTGATGTTTCCCAATCACCATCCTGATTGAACTTTGTGTCCAGTCCAGTCCCAGTTTAGTTCTCCTTCCTCTAACATCTATTTTCTGCCTGGGTTTGTGCCCCTTTGCTGTCCAAAAGCCCAATTTTGAGAAGGAAATGACTGAGGCTTCTGCATCTGGCCTCAGGGCCCTCTCCAGGGGTGGAGCAGAGGCCTCAATCTCCACCCTTCTCTCTTAAAACGAAGACTAGGGGTTCTTCTCCTTCATGGGGAGTTCTGGGGATTGAAAGGTCCCCTGCTGATTTCCACCACATCACAGGGATTTGAACAGTAGGAGCTTCCCTTTGGGTAGACTACATGATCCATCCCAGGTGTCAGGTCCTTGTCTACTGAATGACAAACTGGGTATAGGTGTCATAATTGTTAATGAGTTTACACGTTACTACCTGAGAAATGCTTCATTTTCCTGTCTTGATCTGTCCCTGTGTTCTCCAGATGTTAGATTAGCCTTCTTCTGTACAGTGTGGCTTCCCTAAATTCCAATCCATGTTGGAGGCTCTACTCTAGCTGGAAAATACTCTCTGCTAGGCCTTCCTTTATAGTCAGCCCTATGACACATTTTTCTTTGAACTGCAGAAGGCCTATAATAGTGCATGGTTATACAGTATCAAGGAGGCCTTCCACACTTTGTGGGCAAGGGGCTGCCACCCAATTTTCATTTCTGAATATCTTTGAGATTGTCAATTCTGCATTTTATTGGATAGAGCCCTCACCAGCCTATACGGCAAGAAGAGGCATCCCACAGAGGTGCCCTCATTGTTGCACACTCTCCTGAGCATCTCTCACTATGCCCAAGGGCACATGTTTTATTTTTCCTTGGCCAAGACTAATGTACTACACTTCTGCCACCATCCATGCTTCGTCCTTGACCCAGACTTGTTCCTAAATGGGGTTCACCTGGAAATGATGGATTCACACCTTTTCTTTGGTATTGTTTTTGACCTGTTTCACCTGGGAGGCCCATATTTGTATCTTTAGATCTCTTTTACCTCTGCCATGGTCATTCTTCGTTTTGTGACATTCAGCACTTACACATGTCCCCCATTGAGAGACTACTTGTCGATGCCAGGGAAATGCCACTTGCTCTGTGCCCTACACTACACAGTATAATATGTGTTTGTGCATGCAGGCCCACTGTCTCCTTCACTCAGCAATGGCTCTCACTGCATCTGCAGCCAATCTCAATGTCACTGAAAGACACTAGTCATACCCTAAGCCCTTTGAGTTTGAAGTCAGTGGGACTCTACCAGGTGCTGCTCAGTACAAGAGATAATGCATTGTGCACAGTTGGGAGACCAGATTGTACTCTTTAGCAACTAACAAAGTGCCTACCTACATGTGTGGTGTCTATGATGCCATGATTCATGTAGGGAATGAGGGTGCTAAATAGTCTTTGAGGACTGGGCAACCAGGCAAGTTTCGTTCATCCTCAAACTGTTTACATGGCAAGAATAAAGAAAGTTCTCCAGGCTGCCTGGTAAAGAAAATGAAAGATAGCTGATGGGAACTTAAAGTTGCCTGCTATCGAGCGTGTGGACCCACCCCCCAATACCGCCTCAGCTTCAGGTCTCTTTCTGTCACCTTCAAATTTGGCACCACTCTGTGGCTGATGTTGCTAAGCCTTTCATTCTCGTTCTTCTGTGCCACTCGTCACATTGTTCTTTACCTCCTCCATGGATTCTTAGGTGTCTGGAACTACTCTTAACTGGTTCTGCTTTTATCTTTCTTTTCATACTCATTGTTTTCTGTCTTCCTCTTATTCTTTCTTTGTTGATGCAGTTACAAATCTAGACATCTTTAATAGTTCTCTCTCTAAATTCACTTTGTTAATGTCTTTAAATTCTCTGTTTTCTCCATAATCTCAACTATCTAGTACCACTTTGGGCCATAACTGCCATGAGAGTCCATTCAAGCCTTCATCCCCTTCTTCCTTGACTACTTCAATTCCCT